>CM060677.1:189213091-190413091 GCA_030686995.1 Artemisia argyi
CGGGAAAGATGTGTTGGCTTGTATAAAGTTCTTTGATTGGGCAGGGCGTCAACAAGGGTTTCAACATACTCGAGCTACATTCAATGCAATTTTTAAAATTCTTGCGAGAGAAAAACACGTGTCTTTGATGTTGGGTTTTTTGGATGACTATGCTAAGAATCTTCGTGGCAGTCATAATTATCATACAATTTTGGTGATGGGCTATGCTGTGGCCGGAAAACCCGAGTTTGCACTCCAATTATTCGGCCGAATGCGTTACCAGGGTATTGATCTAGATGTTTTTGCTTATCATGTCCTTTTAAATGCTTTGGTAGAAGAAAATTATTATGATGGGGTTGAGGCGGTGTCGAACCAGATTAAGAGCCGAGGGTTTGAATCAGAGGTCACTCATTCTATATTGATTAAGAGCTTCTGCAGGAAGAAGGAGTTTGATAGAGCCGAAACATATCTTCGTGGAGTTATGGAAGGTGAGGTTAAAATAAAAGGTGGCGGGTACATAGTTGGTGCACTTGTGGATGGATTGTGTAAGGATGATCAATTTGATAAGGCTGGGAAATTAGTCGATGAGTTTGGGGAATTTCATGTTTATGATATATGGATTCGAGAGCTTGTACGGGCTCGGAAATTAGATGGGGCTATGGAGTTTTTACATAAAACGAGAAATGTGGTTCAGTATGTCCCCGATCTCTTCCGTTACAACACATTAATAATAAGGCTTTTGAGAGAAAACCGACTCGAAGAAGTTTGTGATTTAATAATTGAGATGCGGGAAAGCAATATACCACCTGATGCACTTACTATGAATATTGTTTTATGCTTCTTTTGCAAGGGTGGAATGGTTGATATTGCTTTGAGATTATATGATTCAAGAGGGCAGATCGGGTTATCGTTAAATAGCATGGCTTTTAATTATTTAATGAACACTCTTTGCGGTGATGGAAGTGTGGTTGATGCATATCGGATTTTAAAGAATGCCCTTGAGCAAGGGTATTTCCCTGGTGTAATGACCTTTTCTATCCTTGCTCATGCTTTATGTAAACTCGAAAAGCTTGACATGATGAATGAGTTGTTTCACGTAGCTTTAGAGAACAATGTTGTATTAAGTGATAGAATTCACGAAATTTACATTCAGGCCCTTTGTAGAACTGGAAGGGTGGAGGATGGTTATTACATACATGGGGAACTCAACCGGCTTAATAAAGTTACTACTGGATGTGCTTACAACAGTCTGATAAACGGCTTTATAAAATCAAAAAGGGCCGATATTGCTGTGAGACTACTGATTGAAATGCAAGAAAAAGGTCACACTCCAAGCCGCCAGCTGTTCAAAACAGTTATTCAAAGCGTATGTGAGACGGAAAACCCAGAGAAGCAATTTCAGAGACTATTAGAAATGCAATTATCACTTCATGAAATCGATTGTGGTGTTTTCAACATTTTTATTGAAGGAGCTGGTCTTGCTAAGAAACCCGATCTTGCAAATGAAGTATATCAAATGATGAAAAGAAGTGGGATTTCACCTAACGTGATTTCCGACATTTTATTGTTGAGGAGTTACTTAAGAGGTGAAAAAATATCCGATGGTCTAAATTTTTTTCATGATATTGTAGAAAGAAGAACGATTGGGAGGAAAGTATTTAACACTCTAATAATCGGTCTTTGCAAAGCAAATAAACCCGACATTGCATTGTCATACTTTACTAACATGAGAGCAAAAGAGAAAACAGTAAGACCGAGTCTCGAATGCTATGAGGAACTTATTTATGTTTTATGCAATCATAAACGATATGACAAAATCCTTGATGTCATTGACGACTTGATTGATGTTGGCCGACCACTTTCGTCTTTTATCGGAAACAATTTGCTTTTACATTCTTTGAAAGATCGGGAGCTATATGACACGTGGGTGGACTCAAGGCCACCTACTGAGTTGACTCAGCCTGAGTCATCACCTATTTGGAGACTTCGTGAGGTTGTCGGTTTGTTTTCTGACCGTTTTAGAGATGACATAAGTACTGATGACTTGGAACAAGTAGTGAGAAACTGCTTCCCGCTGGATATATACACTTACAATATGTTGCTAAGGAAACTATGTGCGAAACAAGTTGATGATGCTGATAAGCTGTTTGATACTTTAAGTCCAAAGGGTTATGAGCCGAATCAGTGGACGTACGAAACCATGGTGCATGGCTTTTATAAGCATGGTAGGAAAGATCATGCTAAACTGTTGTTAAAGGAGATGGTACAAAGAGGGTTTCGACCAAGTGAGGTTACAAGTGCATTACTCTAAAGATGATCATTGAGTTACATATGTGCAGAATCATACTCATTAAGGTATGTATTTGATGCCTGTAATCTATTTTTGTTAAGTATTGCTTCTATGTAACATCTTTATGCATTTAGATGGTATAAGCTTTTTCAAATTGTGCATCAATAAAGATAGGAGTCATTTTTTGCTAATTAAGTCAGATGACATATTATCTTTGCTTGTAGATAGAACAATAGATAACTAAACACCAAGGGTGTGGCTTCTACTGCACTTTAATAAGCAGCCTTGTAATTTATTCTTTTTATAGCTTACATGTAGCAAGTCTTTGATTTTTAATCGTTTAGAGACGTTTTGGAATTTTTTGATGGATATTTAATGGGTGAATGTTTCCTACAACTTCTATACTGAAAGCTTGGTAAATGACATCGTCTGACCCCTCAAACACATGACCATAATTATGTCGCAAGTGTTCTCCAATTACTCTTCATATTGGTCACCTAACCTATAATCAGGGCAAAAGTGATTTATTTTGATAGAATTGTCATTATTGAGAACTGCCCATAACTTAAAACAGCATTAATTAAGTTATATCAATATGAATTAGCCATACTATCACTCTGTTCTCCAGAAAGCCAAAAATGGGTCAATTGGGGCGTGTATGATAGATAATAGGAGTATATTGCCCATTTATAAATAAAGTGGGCTATATAAATGAAGTATCTGCACTGACTAAACAGTATTGTTATAAAAAGGAATCAGATAATTATCTATTTACTATGATTTAGATGCTTTGTTTAATGTTTTTCGTCTAAGTAGTACGTATCTGTATCACAATGTGACATAGATGTCTTTGAATGCTAACATTATACTGTTACTCTCTAAGATTATAGTATCACCTAGAAGGCTAGACTTGAGACATGTTTGATGCATTTGCTTGTGAATGGGCTGATTCTGGATATGTTTGATTTTTGATGAGTGATATGTGTAAGTTAGCCTCAAAGAAGACGGTTCAAATGTCTTTGAAAGATTTGCCGCTACCTCTACTACAAAAAAGTTAGTATGATCATCTTCATATTGAGCCACGATAAACTCTGATGATCTTTATCAACCGGTTCAACGTTGTATACACTAATATTGACCTTTACTATTCAGCGATAGACTAAGAGTAACGAAAAAGATCTCGTTCCTTTTGTTCTTAATTCTCTTTGTGGACATCGGAACATGGGAAGAAACTCATCTGAAATAAAACTAATCTAAGCAAGGCTGTTAAGATCGAGATCTTACTATGGATCGTTTTTTTCTTAGCAAGATCAGAATCGTAAGATCGGATCGAGATCGGAAGATCCTACTTAAATGTCTAAAAATCTTATTTTTATCGTAACTAGTATTCAAAGATGATTGTATAACAAATTAGAGAAGAAAAAAAGTTATGAAAGTTATAGTAATACGAGAATGCGACGCGTAATCCTCTATAATACAAAATATCTAATCAGTAATTAATGACGCTAAATCTTTGTATCAAAAAATCGATATGTATTACTCTTATAAAACATTTACAATAATCAACGCTTGCTATATTGTTTTAATTTAACAAAATTAATTCATTTATAGTTTATTAGTTAGTTAAATTAAGGGAAGTAGGATCGAGTCGAATCTAGATCTTATGATCTTATGGTAAGATCGTGATCATATTTAAGATCCTATGCTTTTTAAGATCCTATGAAGGATCGACTCGTTTTTTCTTAACGGGATTGTAAGATCGAAAGATCTTAAGAGTTAGATCGAGATCTTAACAACTATGAATCTAAGGCGGTGTTTGTTTTTTAAAAAAAAAAAAGGTCTGATCGCCTCTGACATCTTCAGTCAGACGCGGTCAGACGTTTGGCTTGTTTGTTTTTCTCCTCTTAGTCAGACGCGGTAAGAGCCGGTAAGATGTTATTGAGTCAGAGTCGGGAGTCTGGTCTTACTACCTCTTAACGTTATAAAACTCTCACTCATCTTCGAATCTTGAATAGAAATTTTATTATCATATAAAAAATTGTGAAACTAGATCCAGAAAGTTTTGAAGAAAGAAGATAAGTTTTGAAAGAGGAAGAAGATGCATCGAGTAATGTGAGAAAATAGTACCACATTAAAATATTTAATTTATATTTGTAAAATGTCACGTGGGATGAGAATTGTTAAAAGAAAAAATAATGCTTAAAAGTTTTGTACCTTGTCTTTTTGAATTCTAGAAAGAGAAATTTTTGAACCCATTAATATTTTGTTGCGATGATTTAATATATATATTTATATTACAAAAATAGATGATAAAAATTATTCAGACAATTATAAAAAAACAAACAACATTATTTCATTAAGATTCAGACTTTTTATTCACCTCTTACTAGTAAGACGTTGTAGTCAGATTCAGACACAAAACATCTTAGTGAAACAAACACAACCTAAGTGTCTTTCATCTATTGATACATTATTGTTAGATGAATTCATAAACTAGAAATATGGAATATATATTTGGAAATAAAGGCATTATATCATGAGAACAATATGGATGTACCAGTTTCCACCACTCCAATACATTCATAGATGTCGCTCAAAATTCCACTTCCACTAAACAAATTAAATATAAACAAACAACCCACCATCAAAAAAAGTAGTTTGTTTTCACAACAATAAGTCAAAAAGAAAATCCTTTTATATCTTTCATCACTCATTATGCATATCTAACTCACCAAATAAAGCCAAAACATAAGCAATTTCAAAACATTCTTTCCTGCTTTCTATATATTAAACACACCAAGCAACAACATTATTCAAGATTATACGACACCTTCATATCATGGATGCTGTTCAATGGGCAAAGGTATGATCATGCAAATGAATCGCTTTGCATGAAAACTAACCAGTTTCGTTAAGGCGATATTGTGCGAAAGTTAGTCTATGTTGGTTCTTGTTATGGTCACTTTTTCTTTTTGAAACTTTTAAAAGGGTAGTGATAAATTGGTTCTATTCTAGCAAAAGCATACAACTTTCTTTTTCGCTTTTTGAAGAATCATCCAAAACAGAAAGTTATAGCTTGTTTTCTTGTAGTCTATTTGGTCTCTAACTAAACATGTTTCCTAAATAGTTTTGACTTGATTGCAGGATGTCAGGAATGATGGAAGCTATAATCAAGTGCAAGAAAAGAAGGCAAAGCCACTAGATCAACAAGCAGCCAACTGTCCAAGATGCAATTCTACCAATACTAAGTTTTGTTATTACAACAATTATAGCTTAACTCAACCAAGATACTATTGTAAGGCATGTAAGAGGTATTGGACAAAAGGTGGATCGCTTAGAAGTGTTCCAGTTGGTGGTGGTTCAAGAAAGAACAAGCGAACCATATCATCTACATCATCTATGTCTAAACCTATTGATCTTTCACAGTTTTCGTCTCAAAATTTTACTAGCCATGAAGTTCAAGATCTTAACTTAGCTTCTCAAGTTACAAAAGAGGAATATCATCATGGTTTCTCACAGTTCATGAAGTTGCCTAAGATTGAAACTAGCAATGCAAACTTTTTATCGTCTTCTGTGACTTCTAGTCAAGATTTGCCAAGGACAATGGATACAACGTCACACTTGAACACAGTGTTCACTGAAACAAGATTCGGTGTTCAAGACTTTAAGCCAATGACGGGGTTCCCTATTCAAGGGAATAATGGAATCATGTATGGAAACTTTTTAGGAAATCAAGAGGGTGGTGAAAGAATCATGTTACCTTTTGGAGTCTTGAACCAACAACATTCAACAAAGAATGGTGAAAGCATGGGACAAGGGAATTCGAGCGGATACTGGAGTCAGACTTTGGGTGGGGTTCGTCAGCATTGTATAACTGAGGCTTATGCCAAAGTAGATTGTACCAAATTACAACTAGATGATGGTAAGACAAATGGATGAGTTTATGGGTAGAAGCAAATCTTTATCAAACAATCCAAGTGCTTTGTATCTACACCATTGTTGCGCACTGTTAATTTGATTAATAATGCTTTCTCAAGTCACGTTGGTTAATTTTCAGTGCTTGTACGTATTAGATATCGATGTAGTTTAACTTAACGCCTGCACAATACTCTAGATCATTAGTTGCATCCCCCTAGGATAACATGGCTTATGATTGTGTAATAGCTCACAAGGATTACGATGACAAATGTGGGTACTCCCTTAAAGAAATGTTGATCACATCCTCGCACTAAATTTCCCTCAAATCGGAAAACGCCGTAAATCAAGTGTTGCTTTTATTTTCTTCATTTGGATTAGAAAAAGAGAACGCATGCATAAACTAACTTTAGTTCAGATGCATGCGCCTTTCCCTCAAATCTTAAGGAATAAATTCTATTACAATAGAGACAACGACGTAATTACCAGAACTGATATCACCACAAATCTATCTAACGTAGACAATTAGGGTTTCTATAAGAAAACTTTGAGCATTACGAACTAAAGTGATCAACGACAATTGAAGTGACAATATATGGCTCGGAGATATGAATCGGTGCCATAGACAATGATAATAGTTAAGAGACTATTATTGTAATTTGTCTATACTTAACGATTGTCCAAGTATATATTAGTATGTTACACCCATTTCACCATAAGTTATTAAGTTTTTCATTCCTGGGAAACAGAAAATTAAGATATTTCTCTCATAAATCTTGATATTAGTTCCAAAATTAATTGTTATTATTTCAAAAGAGTTTACGCCTTTAAATAGTCACATATTTTGTCAAATTTACTCATATGGTACGCGTACAAAATTTATTATTTGTATCATAACTCAACTTTTCAATTCGTGCTAATATGATCACATTTTTACTGGCTAATTTTTTTAGATAGTGTGACATGGCATTATTTATTTATTTATTTATTTTTTATGATAGGGTTTAAGTTAAATAGTCACTTACTTCCTCAAATTTACTCACATGGTACGTGTATTGAATTTATTGTTTTTATACATTTTTGTACATTTTTATCCGTTTTCATACGTTTTTATATGTTTTCATCCGTTTTCATTCTTTTGATACGTTTTCGTACTTTTTCACACGTTTTCATATGTTTTCATCCGTTTATATGACTGTTCTGGAAACAAAAGTGACAACCCTAACCTTGTCACAAATAGGTCTTTGTATCAAGCTCTTGATCATCAGTAACTACAAATTTTCTTGTAGGAATCACTGGCTAAATCTAACAAAATTTAGGATTCTTAAGATGTTGGTTTGAGGTGAAGAAATATGAGAATATAATTATTAATCTAACATAAAGAAATACTACACAAACAAGTAGAATCTTAGTGTCACGGGATACAAGTTCACCACATAATTTGCATCATTAACTTTAGGAGTTAACATTCGAGGGTCGAGTCAAGAAAGATTCTAAAGCAAATACCGTATCGAGTGCCCTCGCAAAAACTATCTAGGAATTACCTCAGATATTGAAAGATCATTTACCGAAACGTGAGACGATCTTGATTTTGATTTTGATAGCTTATACTTTCCGGGATCACTACTACCAGTCGACGAAGTGTAATCACTAAACAGTGGCATTTCAGGATCAGTGCTGCTATGCATGAAAAATGCAGGCCCTGATGGTAGTGGAAGCGTGAGAGAAAGGCTATTAAGCATAAGAATAACTGAAGCCATGGTTGGCCTATCTGCAGCATTTTCTTGAACGCATAATAACCCAATATGTATACATCTAATGGTGTCGCGCAATGAACCTGATCCCGTCTTCAATGTGGTATCTATCATATCTAATGGTGTATCGTTCCGCCATGTTTTCCATGCCTAAAAGATATTAACAAATCTGTTGATTATAGAAAACACAATCAAAGTTTTATATATGCGCAAAGGAATGCAATCTTACACATTCCAACCCTATCATTATTGTTTTAGCCGGTGTTTGGTTTAGCTTATTTTCTTGGTTTATGGGCTTATTGAAAAATCTAAAACCAATAAGCTTAATTTTTAGGGCTTATAACATCATATATGTTATATGCTCAAGTTGATAAGGTCATAAGTTCTTAAAAATGACACTATTGGATTATCATATTTTCATAAAGATGATTTCCTAAGAATAGAGAATAGACAATTTTTAGCCTTTCCAAAAAGAAAAAAAAAAAAAAAAAAAAAAAAAAAAAAAAAAAAAAAAAAAAAAGACAATTTTCAAGTTTTAGTAAATAATACCCAGATTAAAAACGTTCAAAATTTGAAACTTCGACATTAGCTATATTTTAGGATATTCAAAGGCGTGGAAATTTTTTAGTCCTAGCTCTTAGGTATACAGTTTTAAGAATGAATTAAGATTCTCTCATATTCAATAAAATATATTCAAAGGTGTGGTGATTTTTAGTCCTAGCTCTCAGGTGTGCGATTTTAAGAATGGATTGAGACCCTCTCATGTTATATTTGAACATGAGAGGTAATGTTAAGTTTTTTTTGTTAGGGAATTTTTATTTATTTATTTATTTATTTTTTCTGAGATCTTTATTTTATTAAAAGTCAAGTTTCCCCTCACTTCAAACTCAACATGACCTATCAAGTTCAAATAGAACATGGGAGGATCTCAATCCTTTAAGAATCTTCTCATATGCACATTTTTTGTATGAATGTATAGAAACATTTGGTATGACATAGTTATCCCCAAAGCTATGTACCATTTTACCAACTACGTAATTATAGATAAGAAGTATATATGATCATATAATTTTCTAGTGGATACTTACAAAGCTGAGCAGGTCTTCTATGCCTTCTCCATTTCGAAAACACGTATTCTTTTGACCTGTTACCATCTCCAACACCAACACCCCAAAGCTAAATACGTCAGATTTTACTGAGAATTGCCCGTGCATGGCATATTCGGGTGCCATATAACCACTGTATAAAAGAAGAAGACACTCAAGGTTTGAGCACATGCTATAATTGAGTATATGAGAAAATAAAATATTTCAACACCTTATGAAATTACTGAACTACACTTACTAGGTTCCAACAATTCGATTTGTGTCTCCTTGAGATTCCTCGTGTTTAAACAATCTTGCCATGCCAAAATCTGCAATTTTAGGGTTCATCTCAGCATCTAACAAAATATTGCTTGCTTTCATATCCCGGTGAATAATCCTTAGACGAGAATCTTCATGAAGATATAAGAGTCCTTTTGCAATGCCTTTGATAATCTTGTAGCGTTTTTCCCAATCGAGAAGTGTACGTTTACAGGGATCTACAAATTATTAGAATTAGAATATTCAATACAAAATGTTGTTAACACAAAAGTGCCGTTAATTAAAAATTTAAAAACTTATTAACTTCCACAACTAAAAGTGCTGAAAAATATATTAATTTAATTACAAAATTACCATCAAGTAAAGTGTTTAAGTTATATAATGATAACATACTTTTCGCAAATATAGTGTAATGATACTATAAACGTTAAGATATTTTTTAAAAAATATCATCATGAGTTCATGACTTTCATATTTAAAAATTGTAGATGACACCTATACTCGACAAGTTATCTTAGCTGATTTGATATACAATTTACATGAGTTGGCTTTGTATCCATTAGGATAAAATGTTAGAATATGTTAAAGTTCCCGTATACAATTTTCACTGCCCTTTTTTAAGTGGTCGAGCCAGTATTCGTTTTCAACATACATATTGTATTAAACAAAATTTTAATGTTTATGGCATATAGTTGTAAATGTTGAATTCAGGTACCTTAACTGTAAACTGGGGAAAGAACGATACTAATGTATATCTGTTATTAACCGATTACGTGTTTTATTGGGTGTGAAAAATGAGTTTTAGAAGAGGCAGTCTTAGTAACATACCAAATATAAACTGATCAAGACTTGCATTCGGTAAGAACTCGTAAATGAGAAGTCGTTCACTTCCTTCTATGCTGAAACCCAGAAGCCTGACTAAATTGCGGTGTTGAAGTTTCGCAACTAGCAAAACTTCATTCTTGAATTCTAAGTCACCTTGCCCGGAATCCTTTGCTAGCCTCTTTACCGCTATCTCTTGTCCATCTTCAAGTTTACCCTATATAACATACATAAATATTTAAGCTCATCAACATTCTCATTCTTTGGCATATAACTAGCAAGACCGGTATGTGTATACCTTGTAAACCGCTCCAAATCCGCCTTGTCCCAGCTTATTGTCTTCAGCAAAGTCATTTGTTGCAGATTTGACTAAACTTAAGCCATATTGCAAAGATTCAGCCGTACCGATATCCATAGTTTCAGCTGGTCAATAAAGAGAGATTTAGAAGTTATGGACAGACCAACTATTGCCACTATGCTATACCACGCCAAGTGGTCCATTATGTTGTGATGGTACTATAGTATTGAAGCTCCTTTTAAAATGTGAAACTTACTCTCTATATTTTCCGCCGCCGGTGTTTGCTGCTGTTTTTTCCTCATTCTTATGAAAACACAAATAGAAGTGATTATTATAGTGACACTTACAATTACAAGAACAATTATAATTGTCACAGTTCGTGTCTTGCTAGTATTTTTTCCTGCAACAAAGAGAATTTAACAAAACAATCATCTTAATTTTAATGTTTAAACATTAAAGCATTATACACTCACAAGAGGAATGTTGTCTATATATAATACTGATAATAAATTAATAATACGAAATCATATCAGTATTTTTGGCACTAAAAAACTCAAGTTCTTTTTACGGTCACAAATTATTGTTCCCGTTTAGTTAGTTACAAAGACTAACTAAGGTTATATAACCAACTTCAATCTTAGCAAAGTATGTTTAAAATGTTTAGGAGATAGATTTACACAATTATTTTACGACGTTTAAATTATTATTAGAAATGAAATAAAGAATTTACTACGATTGTTTGCGGAATAACGGTTTAAGTTGATCTCATCACTTAACTTAAACACAAACCAAATGTAGTGTTTAAGAAAAAACTATGTTTACCACAATGAAAGGATTCAGGAACTTAGTTCTTATGGAGGAGTAAATGCTCTCTTGAATGCGTATCACTTTAATTACAATAGATAACATTCACTCACTCAAGACATTCTCTTTTATATGCAGTGGGTTACCCGTGGGGTATAGCGATGTGTCGAGCATGTGTCCAATCCCACCTTAAAAAACAATGTTGATAACTCGTCATTATTTTATATCAACTCTTGTACTTTCTATGACTTTCTTTGATAAGTGTTTTTCTATTTATTTTCTTAAAAAAGTTTCCGCCTAACATGTCAGATACTTAAATATTTTTCCTAAACATCCCTTTAAAAGCTTCACGCCACCTTTTCACATAGAAAAACTTCTTTCACAAAAAAGTTTTATGCACCAACATACCCGATCTTATGGATTTTTTTTTTTGAATATTTTCGCAAACTTAAAAAAAAAAAAAAGGAAAAAAAAAAAATCCTTCTTATCCTTTTCATGGATATTTGTCTTTTTATTTTAACTTTACCCTATATACATGTAATACGTTCAAATTATGAAAATGGAATATCTAATATGATAAATATTTAACCCAAGATTTTATGTGATTAAAATATGATCTATACACTTGACAATATTCATAACATTAGTAAAACGAGCTGTGGATGGGGCACAAGTCCAACATTAAAAGGGTTTTTATAGTTTTTTTTAGGCGATTCGTTGTGGGGGTGTTTGTTTAGATATGTAGTTCATAAACTTATTTGATTTCCGTTTATATTTATAATAGCTTTCTGGCTTATTTTGAGACTTATGAGCTTATTACGATATAATGATTTTATTTTAACCCACAATTCTTAAATTAAGCTGAAAAAATATAGCTTATAAAATATAAAAAGAAATTAAATAGACTCACAAACGCACATATAAGTTTAGACTTATATGCCTTTTTTTTTTTTTTTTTTTTTTTTTTTTTTTTAATTATTATTATTATTATTATTATTATTATTATAGAATAAGTAAAGTTTCATGATATAGTGAAAATAATTTTATGGTATACTCCGTAGTAAACAAAATATAAATCCTATTAACTAGTACACAACTCCCACCTTGCTTATTTTCTAGTCCACGAACCGCATTAATTTCGTTGTGAGAAGATCACCAACTTTCCTCTTACAATTGAAGACAATTAAGCCATCATAATTGCGCATGGTTCTTAGTTCTTAGTTTCTTACATGTCTCTTTGAAGGGTTAACATCCAACACTAAAACTAGTTGTTAAATGTCTAAGAGTGTCACCCAACACATCACCTTCACATTATCACACACATCACTAAACTCATTAACTTTTACTTTTTATGATAACCACCAATCCAAAAACATCAAACCACTTTACTTTATACAAACATAACTTACAAACAATAAACCCCTTCCGTTTTTTTATTTTTTCTTTCTACAAAACACACACACAAACCTATCACACTTTTTTAAAGGGTCAACTTTTTCTTGGTTCTTGTTCGGTAGTGTTCATCATCAAACAATAAACCAAAACCCCACCCACCGCGCATTGTAGTGAGTTGTTTTTATGAGTACCGCGCGCCGTTTGGTGAGGTGGTAGATGGACCACCCATTATAAAAACTAGCCCAAAAAAAAAATGGTAAAAGCCAAAATCTAAAACTTTACAATCTATATAACACCAAGGGCAAAGGCCTTCTATTTGTAGGGCAACTGATCCTTGTTTTTTCACATATTTAGATCACACTGGCTTCAGTGTTTTGATAATTAACTATAATAAGTAATGACTCTTTTTTAAAGGCATCGATAAATAAGCTAAAGGATACATGGCAGATCACTAATAACTAAAGGCTATATAATTGGAAATTTATATACTGTGTTATTTATGTATAACATACTTATAACCCGTATGAAACATACTAATTTCGTACCTGGTGATAAATCTATCAAATTCGGTGGCGGTGGTTGTCGTGATGGTGGTGATGGGATAGAAAGAGTACTCTCGTTAAAAAACGGATAACTCTCATACCTAAAATTACACGTAGGTACGAGAGCCCTTCCTCCAATTTTCCCACTATGCGCATTCGAAAACTGACTAATTGCACCTTGCAAGCACTGATTGCACTGCTGCTGTGCTAAATCCGGAGTACACTGGACAAGGGCATAGATGCTTGTAAAACCTGGTCCACGAGTGTTCCCTGTGGCGAACTTTAGGAGCGAACTACCAGCCGATGCTTTAGCTGTCAGATTGTTTAACAAAGGTGACAAGGCTTCGTTGAACCGATCAACATCCGAAGCACTTTGTGTATTCCACAAGAACACATAGTAATTTACGTTAGTGTTTCTCAGTACAGTCTGGTTTGAGTATCTTAGCATACATAAGTCGTAGTATCCTATTGCTTGTTTTGTATTAGGACATATTTGTCGCAAATTAACAATTGAATCATTAAGACAACTACGACAAGCATCTAGATTCGCGTCACCTCGACATAGGGCGACCGAGTAGACTGTATCGCTGCCTTGGCCTGTGGAAGTGTTAAAGAAACCAAAGCCAGAGTTGGTGTTAGGAAGGACAGAGAGGGTAGTGTCTAGGTTTCTTTGGTACGGGCTGTTTCTAGTGTAATTACCAGCAGTGTTAAAGCAGTCATACGAAAGGAAATCGGGTTGAGCTAACGTGACGATGGTATTTACTAAATATAGGAAAATAAACAAGAACGCGAATGGTAGTTTCCCGGTGAGTATGAACATGTTTAGGTGCTAGAAAGGAAAAATGAATTTGAACCACTGGGTGGTAATGAAAGACTCATAAGAATTGTTGCAAGTCAATATATATTGATGATTGCAGAGAAAAGTTTGTATAGCTATAGAGAAGTAATTGGCAAGATAATCCTCTTACGGTGGCCCCACACGTTTTTTCTATTTTCCAGTTTCAACTATAGTGAAATTCCTGTCGTCCAAAATTATGATGCTAAATCATGAATTTTTCATGAATTGTTATAACTAATAACATCCTCTGTTCTGAAAAATATCTTGGTACCTCGGTAGAGGCACAACAGGAATTTGTTTTTGGGAGGGGAAAAAAATTTAAGTACCTTATGAAGTGCTAAAATCTATAAACATATAAGATTGAGTCTTAAAATTTAATGTGAAGTAATCAAGATACTTAAGATGAAGTCCCATTGCATAGAGTATAAGATAGCTAATGCTTGAAATTCAATACAGCCTTATAATAACTATACAATCATGAAAGGAGGTGAAGTGCAAGAGTTGCTCGAATTGATCACATGATATTTAGTATAAAATTAAAAGTCGGTTAGATGAAGTGCAAGGGTTGCGAAAGGTTGCAAGAATAATTAATGATTTAACCTAATTCATACTTATATAAACCGGCAAAAATCACATTTAGTATGTACATTTGAATATGATTCATACATCTTTTAGATCTTTGATTATTGATAGCGGTATGTAAATTCTCTTCTGCAACATTTTGGAAATGATTCACACATCTTTTAGATCTTTGTAATTAACTCGTTTTTTTTTTTTTTTTTTTTTTTTTTTTTTTTTTTTTTTTTTAATTTAGTTATCATACGCAGGTACCATGAAAATCACACATGATAATGCATGCTAAGATAAATGGAACCAAAGACTAGGATACAAACTATTTTCTTTGTTTCTTACATATTTAGGTGATTGTTATAGATAAGCATATATATAGATATATGTATTATATTAATGCATTTTCATATACAAGTAATTTGTGTGCATTTTCTATAGATGTAGCTCACACGTGCGAATTGATTCAAGAAAATATGCACGAGCATGTATGTAAAGCAACATTTAAATTGTTAAATGATACTTTTTAGCGTGATTAGTTTATGTAAGTAGTTGCTTTCGAATTCCTTTTGAGAAATATTAGAATGAATTTATCGTGTGCAATTGAATTATTATTGAAAGAAGAAGGTCCACGCATCTCAAAGTGTTTTCATTTTCTATATGTAGAATTATTAGTAAAAAACCAATATTTATGCAAATTAAATGAGTTGGCCATAATAGCAAAATATGACATATTAAAAATATCACATTGGGTAATGAATAGAAAGGAAAAAAATACATAATTTTGACTTAAAGCCGTTTGTAAATTATAATATCAAATAAAAAAGTTGAGTTTTAAACATAATCAAAAGTTCAAACTTTTATCGAAAAACAAAACCGGTGCATTTACTGTGAAGTATATACAACATTGAGATGGAAGTGTAATGCTTGCCGGAATTGATCACATGATATTTAGTAATTAGTATAGAATTAAAAGTCGGTTATAGATTGAGATGAAGTTGAAAAGGTTGCAAGAATAATTGATGATTTAACCTAATGCAATATATATATATATATATATATATATATATATATATATATATATATATATATATATATATATATATATATATATATATATATATATATATATATATGGGAAAAGGTTAGCTACAATTAATTGTAGCTAGTTGGCTACAATTCCTTTGAAAAAACTTTTAATAATGTACAGTTCAGTCCCTGCGGTTAAACCCTGACACATATTTTCCCCCTGTCCCCACCTTTTTTTTCAAAGGAATTGTAGCCAACTAGCTACAATTAATTGTAGCTATGTTTTCCCCTATATATATATATATATATATATATATATATATATATATATATATATATATATATATATAATGCATTTTCATATACAAGTAATTTATGTGTGTTTTCTATTGATGTAACTCACATGTGCTAATTGATTCAAGAAAATGTGCACGAGCATGTATGTAAAGCAACATTTAAATGGTTAAATGATACTTTTTAGCGTGATTAGTTTATGTAAGCATGCAAATTGAATAATGAATATAAAAGAAAAAGTACATAATTTTTGCTCGAACCTATTTGTAAATTAAAAAAATGAAATTTAAGACATAATAGTGGAGTCCAAAGGTTTTAGGAATTATTAATAGTGTGTTAATTAATATTCATTTTGTTAGCTATTTAGAATTGAGTTTATTGATAAAATTTATTAACATTAGTGAGACTTCAATGTTAATTTTTAATGAAGTTAATTGTACAATAAAATGAGATGAAGCTAACTTTAGCTTTTAATCATAAACTTTATAAATAAATACTAATATGTTATAAAAAGATTAAATATAAAAATCACCAAACAACTAATGGCATACTTACGATAGATGTAACACAATCACAACTTACGAACTTAATAACAAAAATAATTAACGCAAATTACATTATAACAAATAAGAAAAAGCTAGTGTGCTTCGTATTACCATGCAAAACCCATATAATGCAAAATTATTATTGGGTTACGCAATAGGCCAAAACAATCAAAGAAAATTACATCAAGCCTATGACAATTTAATAACGATAACCTCATTTAGAAAATATAAAGACCAAAAAACCAAAACAATATCAACCATTTTTATATTTTTAAACAACAAACTAAAAACGTTTAATACAATATACTAAACTAAAAATACAAATGCACTCGACAATACATAAAAACAATATGCGCGATTAACAATTAGATTAAAAGCCCGTGCGTAGCACGTGTTCTGCAAGGCTCGTAATATCATAATATACAACTATGTAAAAATGTTGACACAAATTTGTTTATTTATATACGTAAGAATTAATATACAGTAATGGACATTGTAACACAATAATAATTCTTACAAAACTCTTAAATAGACTAACAAAGTATACCGTTTTTTAAGATGCGCCAAAAGTGAATACAAGATACAATTTTAGCATATTAGGCTATATGATATGATACTTATGTACAATTATTAAGGCTTTATGAGTGTGCCATGACCTACTTTTGCATATTGGGCTATATGATATACAGTAGAAACTCGATAAATTAATACTCGATTATTTAATAAACTCTCTAAGATAATATTTTTTGCCAGTCCCGACTCGGGGATAGGGTGCTAAATTAATAATTCGCTAAAATTATAAGATAATACATTTTTGATAATTTCTTTAGACCCCATTTAAAATATAAATTAATAATTCATTATATATAGCATATTACATTAATGATTTATGAAGGTTTCTTGAAAAATGACTCAATTGTCTTTTGTTTTTTGTTGAAATCAATTTCCCCTTGAATCTTGTCTCTAATTTTACTTAGCATGGTAAGAACTTCTGGTGTTGTTTTCTCATAGCTCAACAAGAAATTGTTCAATGTGATTGCCGCTTTAATAGCTTCGTTTCGCAAAGGGGGCTCCATTGTAGACTTTCATCATCTTCTTCATCGATAGCATAATAAGGTGGGAGATTGAAGGTTTCTTTCAAATTGGGCCGTTCATTTGATATACATGCATTGTATACAATAATTAAGTGGAAACTTGAAAGGTGTTTGTAAACTAAGTATTCTACTATAAATTAAAAAAATATTAATTAATATATAAATTAATAATTATTAATTTATCGATTAATTAATAACTCTTTTAATTAATAAATTTTGGTGGTCCCAAGTGTATTATATTATAGAGTTTCTACTGTAATACCTATGTACATTTCGTATTGATAAAATATAGATTGATAAGCATAATAAAAAATCAATTAACACTTTGTATTAATAAACACTAGAACGGTATTTGCGCAATGCGGCGGCGAGTACCGTGTGATTATATTTTGTGTTATTTGGTTACACGTTTAGTTGTCTTCATGCTTTATAAGTAAAGATATTAGAGATGGTTAAGCCAAATAATTTTAGTTTGAACAACCAACCGCTTCCTAACAAACTTCTTAACCAACATGCTTCACAACAAATTAATTTTGAAATCGTTCCATAATAAGCAAGAAAAAAATCTGAATTTTAAGCCTTTCTAATTATAGAATAGTCCCAAATGCATTATAATGTATTGAACGGTACCCGCGCAATGCGGCGGCGGGTACCTGTGACTGTGAGTATATTTTGCGTTATTCGGTTACACATTTAGTTGTCTTTATGCTTTATAAGTAGAGATGTTTAATCCAAATAATTTTAGTTTGAATAACCAACTTCCTAACAAACTTCCTAACTAACCTGCTTCCTAACCAATTAATTTTAGTTACCAAACTTACCATAATGAAACTCTGATGAATATTGTATCTTGATTGAACATCCAATTTCCTTGTTGCAAAATGAACAAGATATTTTATTAATTGATTACTAGTTATAATGCCCGTGCACGCACGAGGTTTTTTCTAAATTTTTTAATAATGTATTTTTATTTATTAAAAAAGATAGTTTAATTTTTGTTTTTTGTTTTAATTATGGTTACCTTGTTACCGTTGTTAGTTCAGATATTATAACACTTTAGAGTTTTTTTCTAGACAATTAAGAACACTAATATAAAAAGTTTTTTTTTTGTTTTTATCCTTCCTTTTTTCACTATATGTTATGTTGGTCAAATGTATGCTTGAAGCTGGAATACCACTTTCAATGACACATTCGATCGAATACATACCGGTAATAACCACAAATTTAAACCAATCCTCTTTAACCATACAAAAAAAATTACACTTTATACCCATTTTTGACATCTGATATATTACTTTTACTTCAAAAACATGTACTTCTTTTTCATAACACGAAATATATAATAGATTTTGTCATAACTTTAACAATGTTAGAGTAGTTTCATTAACATCGAAGTACATAGAGTCACGTCCAGCAAGGGGTCCGAGAGCAGATTTAATCTCATCATTGACCTGCACACTACCATGAGGCCATCAATTAGTAAACTAATTATTAGAAGATTTTCAACATCAAGTGTGCACTGAATTGCTATCATATTCTACAGCTTATAGCCTTGGAGCCGGAATGCAACTTGGGAGGCTGCTACTCTAAATTCAGCTTACTTGGCTACTACATTTAACACATATTTACTTCTGCAAAGTCTCTCTCAATGCCAATTCTCAATTCTTGAAGAGGTTAGAGGTGTGTGATTGTGATTGTGATGTGTTTTATGTGTTCATACATTTTGTTGAAACTAAATTAGGATATACATATAGTACTTTAGTAGTATTAAAATAGCTTTGTTAAAAATAAAATGTAGAATTAGCTCCTCCTTACTAAATACAATAACCTAAAGAAATCGTAAGTTAAGAGTAAATATAACGAACCTTAAGATGTAATTTCTCACACCCCTTGAGTAAGTTCATCTAATATATTTACAACACTCGCAACCTGACATAAAGTAAAAGTTAAAGATATTAGTATTAACCAAAGAGCATCATCGATCTTTAACATGTACTCCTATATAGAAATGTAGCCTACTCATTTATTATCCCAAGTTGCTAAGGTCTCTCGAAGGTATATATACAGAGACGGTGGAAATTTCCGACTTACCGAGATGGCGGTGTAACAGGCACGAACATCTACTTGACTACTTCACCACCATCATGCATATTGAATAATTTTTTTAACACATTTGGTACATTGTTATTTTAAAATTCAAAGGAAACAAAAGTTGCCAAGTCAACACAACTCAACCCTGCCCATTTTATACATGCTTTGACCCGCCCGTTTTGCAGCCAATAACTAAATGCTAAAGTTTTGATCCATATTCCCCAACTACTGAAGAAATATGATTTGGATTCAAACCCGTCTCATTTTGTTACTAAAATCCTACAACTTCACACAACTGCACTAAAATCTCAAGCTATCGAGAGGAAAAATAGGATAATGAGTTAAGTATGTCGCCATAAGCTTCATGATGAGTACTTGTAACATGCATTCTGCAGGCCCGTAATTTAATGTGATGCTAATACTTAGTTTATTCTTTAAAGCTATAAATTACGCAAAAACTAATAAGGTCCAGCACACCAGACTATTTGCCTTTTGTAAAATTAAACTGAGGCCATTTTAGACTCTTCAATACATAACTGTTGTCGCATATATGTATCTTAGTCTACCCTAAGTTTCTTTGTAGACTTCAGGTCACACTTTATGAAGCGCTATAAAGATCATAATATAGTAAAACTTTTGTTTCCACACAATGTCACCCACTTAGAAAATGTGCGGAAAGCTCTGGTTTTCTACTTCCCATCTATAGTGTAAAGGGCTGATGTTTCTTAATAGCAACCGAGTTTCAACTTGAGCACTTAAGTTCCTTTTAGAGATTACACAACGTTAATAATAGTATACAGTCTTAACTACCATTACGAATAAAAAAACAAAAACTCCATATAAAAACCCATATAGGCCATATCAACGCATTTACAATAGGCGCAGCGCAAACCACATCAGTATATGTATCCAGTAATACAATTTGCATGTCAAATCTTCACAAAGCATAAGAACTCACTTGTGTCAGATTGTTGACTTGAATATTGAACTTTTGGGTAAAAACAAATGATTAGAGAAACTGAGAAACTTAGTTTACCAGGTGATTAAATGTCACAAAGTTGCGTAACTCAATCTCCACTATATTCCCAGGTAAACAATCACCCGCTCCCTTAATGGTTTTTTTTTTTCTTTTTTTTTTTTTTTTTTTTTTTTTTTTTTTTTTTTTAATTTTAAAGGGAACCGAGAACCCAATATATGTTCAAATCATGTAAGCGTATTTAAGTATTTTCTTAAATATTTTCCCCTCTAGCACCTCCGCCTCACGGGTTTGCTCTTGGTACAAACCCATACAATGTATCAAAACGCGTCCCACAAGTGAAGGTCAAGTTCATAATCTAAATACCCAAGTTCTCCTCGGTTCATGGGCAATGTGGGACACGGAATATTCGAGAACATATCCCACAATACAGAAGTTAATCTCGACTATAAAAAAGAATACAAAGTAAACTATTATCGGTCATCCAGTCATCCTATACTCAGCTGCATCATCCATAAAACTCAAAATGACCCTTTACAAAAATTTCTAAAAACATACAGCCGTCATCTTAAAATGCCTTAAGAAAGTACAAATTCTAGATTGTGCTAAACAAATACAAAAGGATTTAAGTATAATACCTAGCATCCAAGTACTTGTTCCTACAGCTCTATACTCAAGATGTTCACATATAATAAGTATATATCTCTCATAGCTAACAACAATTGCTATAATAGATTCTAATAGAAAGAAAAATGAATCAAGGTTTACCTTTCGAGCAGCAGATGTTGGTGGCCTAAACAACATTAAACCACCGTCGACACATAGTTGATTACGGAATAAGATTGTTGTCTGGGTGCCAGATCTCTGCACATGATATGGTTTTTAGTTCGTATATGATGTTAAAGTAAGGACCAGCAAGTTTATTGCAATATAAAAATTACCCTGGGATGAACGAAGAAGTAATTATTGCCTATTAACTCAAGACCAAGTTCAAACAATTTCCCTTCTGTAATCCTCTGTCTCTCATCTGCCAACTCTTTCTTGCCGATAGAATTAAATAGCTTGGTGACATCCTCAATTGGCATTGACAGCAATTGCATGAAGATGATGGAGCTCAGTCAATCTTTCAGAATACTTGTCTTCAGGCTACATGAAGCACAACTGTGCCATCCTAAAGTTACTCTCATGAAAGAGCTGCAAGAAAGAAAAAAAAAAAAAAAAAACATATATCATTACAGGGCTCTCTAAAAATACCATGAAGATTCTATGATATCGTAATGGATCAGACCTTACGACTCTTGATCTCCGCTCTTATTTGCTACTTGGAACTTTCATAAGCTACGTGCAATAAATTCAACTATATAATAAAAGAAATTTATTAGATGAAATATCCATCTCGTCACGGAAAGTCATAATAAGAAAAACTGATAAATTTTGGGCTTATGAGTTTTTCAAAAGTTCAATAAGCTAAAAATCGGCCAAATAAACTTACACAAACACCCCCTAAGTATCAGCCTATTTGGTAGTCAATGAAAGCGAATAAAGCTTTTTTATAAGCTTCTCCAAACACCCCCACAAGAGGAATATAAAAAAAATTACCAATATCACAATTGGTGCAAAGCATGATTTAAAAGTTTTAATTATAAGATCACCATTTAAAGCATCTTCTCATCTCATAGTTAAATTAATAAAAAAAAATTACCAACGGGCTTGTTGTTAATCTAATGCGTGTGTGCATGTTTCTTCACCTTTATTTTATTTTTTTACTACTAAGTGTCACACACATGCCATAACTCTAAAGATATGCTTGATAGATTTACCTTTTTAAGATACTAAATGCAACATAATCAGTTTCGATCTTCACGTTCAGTCTCTTATATTAGATAGGTAGCTATTACCAATACCGACCATCCACAACTCTGCAACCTTTGCGTAACGCCGTAACTGCCAATCCTCTGGATATTCACAGAAAGCTGAACCATCAATTTGCCCAAGACTATTACTATTATTAAATAAACTACCCATTGTACTTAAAAACCCCCTTACAGTAGGTGGTGTTGAACTACTTCAAGAGCATTTCAATCTTTGGCCTACTTCCTCAAGAACCTTGGTCCGAGCTTGACCTATTTTTGCTTCGTCCTTTATCCAAGATCTGCGCAACAATGATTACCATTAATAAAATATGGGCAGTTTTTTATTGGTCAATAAATGTTGTCCAAGATACATATTTGATTATATTGACGTTACACAAATGCAAATTTCAACATTTTAGGACATGCCAAAGACGAATATATTATCACAGTTAGACAACCAACATATTATCACATAAAACAAAACGTCAAATTATCACTTAACCTCTTCACCCAAGCAACAATTTCTAAGCCCTAATCGAATGTACAAACTTATAATCACCACCCCTAATTGAATCCTTGGACTAAACTTAATTATCTATTGCTTTAGAAACAATCAATTCAGTTGAGGAACAATAGCAAAACCTGAAACATTAAATCATTAGAAAAAATAACCATAACTCGAATGAGTATTTACTAAAAATTAAAACTTTAAAAAATTATAGCGTGCCCATTTAAGACAAACAGTCGGAACCCAAAATCGTACTGAATTGGCTAATTATTTGATGGATTGATGTTTCCTCAGAAGATTCCTCACCAAAGCACCAACTACTATTTACATGGTCCTAAAAGAAGTACATGTTAGAATCATATGATAGATCAATGATACACATTATATAATTATAACAATGATACAGGAATTATAGGCAAGGCTAAACTATTATAAATAAAAAAATACATGTGAACGACACATCACTTCTTAACTCTAGCACATTTTTTTTATTTGACTCAACTTTATATCATATTGCTAAATGTATTAAACCAAACAAAACACATAACTATCCAACTCACTATAAGAAATTAATCTAAAACGCTATTGTCATTCTCCATATCTTTATAAAGCAATTATCAACTATCTCGATATCAAAGGCTATAAAAGGGCTTTTTTATTAACCCAATAAGCATGGAATGAAAAAAAATAGTTATGAACATTATAACATCCATGTAGCCCTATCTTTTATTAAACTACATAACTGTATTAACAAAATTATAAAGACAAACCTCAAGTTCGAATGAGCTATAGCCACAACGATCGAATTAACTGCAAAAGACAAAAACAAAAACAAAACGGATATACAAATCGAATTCAGATTTATCAATTAACTGAAAAAGAACTAACAATGAGCAAATTGAATTAGCAGTAATTCAATTGATTAACATTAAAAATATAGCAAATCGAATTATGGTTTTTATTAATTTGATCCAATATATCAGTAAAGAAAAATAGTACCATGATTATTGAACACACAACTATTTGAAAATATGGATGCAATGGCTTCAAGATTTGAATAGGGTTTTGTGTTATGAAGGAAATTGGTCGTTTGCAAGTTTATTAGTGGGTTGTTTTTGTGTTGTTATGATTCTTTTATTTTAGTTTTGTATTGTTATGTGAGTTAGGAAGAAGCTGTGTTCGGCTTTTTTTAATTTTACACTTCGCACCCAAATGTATTAAGTATTAAATTTCAAGTACTTGTGTATATTTCGTTTTTTTCCAACATATAATATGTATAGACGAAATTTTAAATTTTTTTGCCAAATGCGGAAATATTTATACTTTTTTTAATTCAAAATTTTGTATTTATAAAATAAAAAAATCAATTATTTCCTAATAAGGGATGATTTGATTTTTTTGAAATGCAAAAGTCCCCACTAGGGGTTTTATTTTATTAGGAAAAAGATGTTAATGATTACATAATTATAATCTAATTAGGATTTGATTTCTGATTTTCCTATCTTATAAATAGGTGATTATACCACGGAATAATAAAACACAAACATTGTGATCAGCATGAGAAGAGGATCAAGTTGAAGATCTCCATCCTGCCAATCTTCTTCATTCATGGTGATCTTGACTTTCGCATCAGGTTCTAATGGTATGCTCGTTCATATTAGGATTATATGTTCCTTGGGTTAATTAATCAACGAAAACTACAAAATACTTATATTCATGAACATAGATTGACGAACATAACAAACATTATTTTCATAAATATTACTTGATGAATCTAACAAGTTCGTTAAACTAATGAAGACACCAACTTACAAACTCACATAATAATAATAATAATAATAATAATAATAATAATAATAATAATAATAATAAATCACAACACCCACACCCCAAACAACACCTTCAAACTTTTGGTTTTTTAAAGACCTCACACTTCAAATCCTTATTAGCCATCCACTACTCCTTTATCAAAACACCCACTTACATCTTGGTAGCCTATCACTTAACACCCTTATTAACCATTATATCCGGTGTGCAAAAAATGGTGCTTGCACACCAAATTATAAAAGCACGTTTATGTCTTTGACTATAGCTACAACCACTCATATCTTTGACTATAAACCTTTACCACCGATTTTCAACGCTCATTTATTTGTTTCTATAACCCCATCCACAGTATCTTCATCCTCATTTTCAAAAATGTATTCATCTTCCGTATTTCATTAACCAAAATAACTTTCAGTTCAATCTTTAATCTTCCATATTTCCTTAAACAAATATCATAGTTGCAATTTATAAATAATTTCTTAATAAAAAATATCTTAAAAAAATACCCGAAAAAAGCCTCTAACAACTAAATTCGAAAAATAAATCCGAAAATTAACAGTCATTTTCACTTGTGGTGTGCGAGTTGCACATGGGATTGCGTTGTTTATTAAGCAAATAAGGTATTTGATACACAAAATCTAACACTTGCGTACCAAATATGACGTGTCCATCTATTATTGGTTTAAAAATTAATTATGGTGCTCTAAAATCCTCCAACAACTCTTATTAATTTTGGTGCACAATATACCCATTTTTCTCATTAAATATGACATGTCAAATTACCATTTGTCTATATATTAATTATGGTGCTTTATGTTGATCAATTTTCTTTCTTTAAAATTTGGTGCGCAAAAAATGTTGCGTGCGCACCAAAATGACCAAAATCTCAAACACAGTCAGAATACAAACTTTTACGAAAATACACTAGCAAAACAACCATTTAACCAAACCACACAAATATTTAAGTATAGTTTATGCATAATTAGGCTATTGAGTTTTTAAACCTTTATTTTCTCACTTTTGAGATTTTGAAACATTTATAAATGGAATTTGACCAAAAAGTGATAATAGTAACTAAAGAAGGGTGTAAAGTAGAAATATCGCAAAACCGAACACTATAAAAGGTCGGTTCCATTCAAAACTTTATAGAAGGCTTCACACATCAAAATCACACAACAAATCGTTTTAATTCTCCAAACCCTAAACTATGCCTCGACGACCTGACGAGTACGACAACAATGTCGTAAATGAAGATCAAGTTGACGCCATTGACAAAGACAATTACGGCACCAGTCGAGGCAGTAAGAGACGGAGGTCTGAATTTATAGATGATGCGGCTGAGGAAGATGATGATGAGGAGGAGGAGGATGACGATGATGAGGAATACGGTGGTGGGGAACGTAGGCGGAGACGTGCGAAAGTGGCGAAGAATTTTTTTGAGACTGAGGCTCTGGTAAACGATTCGGAAGATGAGGAGGAGGAGGACGAAGTGGAAAACGGTTAGCATTTTTTTTTTTTTTTTTTTAATTGTTATTGTTATTGCCTGTTATGCTTATGTCTCTTTTTGCCGATTAACAGTCTTGTTTTAATTGTATCAAATTATGTCATGATTTTGAGTTGGGAATGACATGATATTAATCTGGACCTTTGAGATATTTATGAATCGAAAAAATATGAGTTAGATCCATCTTATTAATACCCTTTACGTCTAACGCGATTCGACTAAAATTTTCTATAACACTAGGTTAGTAGGTGAGAGACATATGCTGTAGGGGAAACAATAGAATATTAAATCATAACCCGATGTTTAATATTTTTTCCTCTGGCGGCTGTTAATAACGTACACTAGGTTACAACGAAAGTTCATCATATATTTAGCATCCTGTTCATCTACAGTTGACCTTTGAACTGTATTCATTATATTTTATAAAACTTTGAATTTCTTTTAATTTTGCTGACACTGCAGGTTTTATAGTGAATGAGGGAGATGATCACGATGCAAGGATGATGCGTCATCGTCCTTTGCCTACACTTGAAGATGAACAGGAAGATGTTGAAGCTCTTGAGAGAGAAATTCAGGAGAGATATGGTAGGAATCGGTCAGATTATGTTGATGATGATGATGATGATGAAGATTATGATGATGATCAGACTGAGGTGGAACAACAAGCTCTGTTGCCATCTGTTCGTGATCCAAAGTTGTGGATGGTGAAATGTGCGGTATGCCTTGAGTTCTTTTCTCTTTCTATCATTAATGGTATCTTTACTTAAGTCGGTCGATTTGGTAGTAACTAGATAAAATATTCTTGTACTTATTGGTAACAAATCCAGTTTGTTTTCATAAAAGGTGAAAGTTTGCATTAGAAGCCAGTTTCTCTACTAAAATGACACATCTTAACACTAATTGCTGTAACCCGTTTCTTATGAAGCCTAACTTGCCACCTGTATTATCTTCTATGGAGAGTTAGTGCATTGATTATCTAATCTTTTATTTATGTACTAGATTGGCCATGAGAGAGAGGTGGCTGTTTGCCTAATGCAGAAGTGCATTGATAAAGCTGCCGGAATGCAGATTAGGACAGCCATTGCCCTTGACCATTTGAAGAACTATATCTACATTGAAGCAGATAAAGAAGCCCATGTCAGAGAGGTACGTCTTTAGATCACATGAACATATCTGTTGGCTGTATTGACAAGAAATTTTATGAGAACAGTTATATAATTCTTTTGTCAGGCTTGCAAGGGTATGCGTTATATATTTACTGGTAGCAAGATTTTGCTGGTCCCTATAAAGGAAATGACTGATGTTCTGTCAGTTGAGAGCAAAGCAATTGATATCGCAAGGGACACATGGGTCAGAATGAAACTTGGAACATACAAAGGGGACCTTGCAAAGGTAATAGCCTTATTTCTTTCTTCTTGACGGGGATTAGTCAAGTTAACTGAAGCCTCTTCTCTTGTAGGTTGTAGACGTGGATAATGTGAGACAGAGAGTCACTGTGAAGTTAATTCCAAGGATTGACTTACAGGCTTTGGCAAACAAATTGGTATGTCTATTATGTCTTCAATTCAGTACATCGCTGTATTTACCATGTACATCGCTATATAGCGACTTAATTAGCGACTTAAATAGAGACTTTTACAAAAATAGCGTCGCGTTAAGCGACTTAGATGGCAACATCTCTTTGAAATAGCGATGCAAATGGCGACAAGAAATACTGAAGTCGCAAATTTATAGCGACTTATTTTATGAAGTCGTTATACTAGTCGTTCTTTTTAGCGACACATGTCACGAGTCGCAAAAAATTTGCGACTCTTTTACAGCGACCCATCACCTAAAGTCGCAATCATAAAATACGTCGCTAAGAAAGTCGGTAAAGGGCTTTTTTCTTGTAGTGTAGGTGTTAAAAAAATATTATAATATATAACTATGTAAAAAATGTTGCAATAAATTTGTTCATTTGTAAGAATTAATAAACACTAGTGGGACATTGTAATACAATAATAATTCTTACGAAACTCTAAATGGACTAACAAAGTATACCATTTTTTATGGTGAGCCAAAAATGAATACAAGATACAATTTAGTATATTGGGCTATATGATATGATACATATGTACAATTATTACAGCTTTGTGGATGGGTCATGATCCACCTTTGCACTCATATACCTCCTCAGTACCTCGGGTTAATGGTTTAGGAGGGATCAAATGAAAAGTTGGGTCTTTGTCAAAATATAAAAGGGATAAAAAGTCATCAAATGATGATAAGTGAGCGGATCACTAATGAACATTCTTGACGTAGTATTGATTAACCATGATTGATCATTTAGTTCATTATTAGTGCCTACTAGGCATATGTTTGCAAAACGCTTGTATTTTTACATTAGATACTATTGATTGCTATAGGTAGTATAAAGTGTATTTAAATTATATTTAGTTACCAAACTTACCATAATGAAACTCTGATGAATATTGTATCTTGATTGAACATCCAATTTCCTTGTTGCATAATGAACAAGATATTTTACTAATCGATTATGTTAATGATTACATAATTATAATCTAATTAGGATTTGATTTCTGCTTGACCTATCTTATAAATAGGTGATTATACCACGGAATAATAAAACACACAAACATTATGATCAGTATGAGGAGAGGATTAAGTTGAAGATCTCCATCCTGCCAATGTTCTTCGTTCATGGTGATCTTGACTTTCGTATCAGGTTGTAATGGTATGCTCGTTCATATTAGGATTACATGTTTCTTGGGTTAATTTATCAACGAAAACTACAAAACACTTGTATTCATGAACATAGGTTGACGAACATAACAAACATTATTTTCATAAATATTACTTGATGAACCTAACAAGTTCGTTAAGCTAATGAAGACACCAACTTAAAAACTCACAAAAGAAAAATAATAATAAAATATAGATAAATAAATAAATAAATAACACCTTCAAACTTTTGGTTTTTTAAAAACATCACACTTCAAATCCTTATTAGCCATCCACTAATCCTCTATCAAAACACCCACTTACATCTTGGTAGCCTATCACTTAACACCTTTATTAACCATTATATCTGGTGAGCAAAAAATGGTGCTTGCGCACCAAATTGTAAAAGCACATTTATGTCTTTGACTGTAGCTACAACCACTCATATCTTTGACTATAAACCTTTACCACCGATTTTCAACGCTCATTTATTTGTTTCTATAACCCCATCCATAGTATCTTCATCCTCATTTTCAAAAATATATTTATCTTCCTTATTTCATTAACCAAAATAACTTTCAATTCAATCTTTAATCTTCCATATTTCCTTAAACAAATATCATAGTTGCAATTTGTAAATAATTTCTTAACCAAAAATATCTTAAAAAAATACCTGAAAAAAAGCCTCCAATAACTAAATTCGAAAAATAAATCTGAAAATTAACGGTCATTTTCACATGTGGTGCGCGAGTTTTGGCGCATGGGGTTGCGTTGTTCATTAAGCAAATAGGGTATTTGATGCACAAAATCTAACACTTGCGCACCAAATATGACGTGTCCATTTCTTATTGGTTTAAAAATTTATTAAGGTGCTCTAAAATCTTCCAACAACTCTCATTAATTTTGGTGCACAATATATCCATTTTGCTCACCAAATATGACGTGTCAAATTATCATTGGCTTATATATTAATTATGATTCTCTATGTTGATCAATTTTTCTTTTTTTTTTAAATTTGGTGCGCAAAAAATATTGATTGCGCACCAAAATGGCCAAAATCTCAAACACGGTCAAAACACAAACTTTTACAAAAATACACTAGTAAAACGACCATTTAACCAAACCACACAAATATTTAAGTATAGTTTATGCATAATTAGGCTATTGAGTTTTTAAACCTTATGGTGCGTTTAGTTGGGGGAGAAATTCTCCATTTTTCTAAAAAAATTTTCATAAGAAAATGAAAAAACTGAAAACGCGTTTAGTCGCACTTTTTTCCTAACAATTTAAAAAAAAAATGAAATTCTCATTTTCGAAATTTTAACTAAGAAATTGAAAAACACATTCTAGCATTCTCACTTTTTTATTTCTCATTTTTTTTTCTCAACTCAAAAAAAAAAACACATACACCATTCTACTCCTAAACTCTCGTGTCATCCTCCACCGCCGATTGTCGCCGATTGTCGCTGCCACCGCCTGCCGTCGTCGCCACCGTCGCAATTTGAGTTAATCTTCTTATCATTTTTTATAAAGAAAAATATAACTCCAACTAAACGCGTTTTCAAAATTCCCAACTCTTCTCTAGAGAAGAAAAACCATCCCTTCTCAAGGAATTTAGAGATGAAAAAATTTTTTTCACCAACTAAACGGCCCCTTATTTTCTCACTTTTGAGATTTTGAAACATTTATAAATGGAATTTGACCAAAAAGTGATAACAGTAATAAATGAAGGGTGTAAAGTAGAAATATCGCAAAACCGAACACTATAAAAGGTTGGTTCCATTCAAAACTCTATAAAAGCTTCACAATTTCACATATCAAAATCACAATCAATCCTTTCAATTCTCCAAACCCTAAACTATGCCTCGACTACCTGACGAGTACCACAACGAAGTAGTAGATGAAGATCAAGTTGACGCCATTGATGAAGACGACGATGATTACTGCACCAATCGAGGCGGTAAGAGACGGAGGTCTGAATTTATAGATGATGCGGCTGAGGAAGATGATGATGAGGAGGAGGAGGAGGACGATGATGAGGAATATGGTGGTGGCGAACGTAGGCGGAGACGTGCGAAAGTGGCGAAGAATTTTTTTGAGACTGAGGCTCTGGTAAACGATTCCGAAGATGAGGAGGAGGAGGAAGAAGTGGAAAACGGTTAGCATTTTTTTTTTTTTTTTTAATTGTTATTGTTATTGTTATTGTCTGTTTGGCTTATGTCTCTTTTTGCCGATTAATAGTATTGTTTTAATTGTATCAAATTATGTAACTAAAACATACATGTCAGATTGTGAGTGAATTGTAGGTTACAAGTTTCTGCATTTTACTTAGAAGTACGTCTAACGCTATTGTTTCCGACTAAAATTTTCTATAACACTAGGTTAGTAGGTGATCAGATACATATGCTATAGGGGAAACAATAGCATATTAAATCATAACCCGATGTTTAATATTTTTTCCTCTGGCGGCTGTTAATAACACTAGGTTACAACGAAAGTTCATCATATATTTAGCTTATCATGCTTGCTTTATAATTTGATCGTTATATTTAGCATCCTGTTCATCTACAGTTGACCTTTCAACTGTATTCATTATATCTTATAAAACCTTGAATTTCTTTTAATTTTGCTGATAAGGAGTGACTGCAGGTTTTATAGTGAATGAGGGAGATGATCACGATGCAAGGATGATGCGTCATCGTCCTTTGCCTACACTTGAAGATGAACAGGAAGATGTTGAAGCTCTTGAGAGAGAAATTCAGGAGAGATATGGTAGGAATCGGTCAGATTATGTTGATGATGATGATGAAGATTATGATGATGATGATCAGACTGAGGTGGAACAACAAGCTCTGTTGCCATCTGTTCGTGATCCAAAGTTGTGGATGGTGAAATGTGCGGTATGCCTTGAGCTCTTTTCTCTTTCTATCATTAATGGTATCTTTACTTAAGTCGGTCGATTTGGTAGTAACTAGATAAAATATTCTTGTACTTATTGGTAACAAATCCAGTTTGTTTTCATAAAAGGTGAAAGTTTGCATTAGAAGCCAGTTTCTCTACTAAAATGACCCATCTTAACACTAATTGTTGTAACCCGTTTCTTATGATGCCTATCTTGCCACTTGTATTATCTTCATATGGAGAGTTAGTGCATTGATTATCTAATCTTTTATTTATGTGCTAGATTGGCCATGAGAGAGAGGTGGCTGTTTGCCTAATGCAGAAGTGCATTGATAAAGCTGCCGGGATGCAGATTAGGACAGCCATTGCCCTTGACCATTTGAAGAACTATATCTACATCGAAGCAGATAAAGAAGCCCATGTCAGAGAGGTAAGTCCTTAGATCACATAATCATATCTGTTGCCTGTATTGACAAGAAATTTTATGAGAACAGTTATATAATTCTTTTGTCAGGCTTGCAAGGGTATGCGTTATATATTTACTGGTAGCAAGATTTTGCTGGTCCCTATAAAGGAAATGACTGATGTTCTGTCAGTTGAGAGCAAAGCAATTGATATCTCAAGGGACACATGGGTCAGAATGAAAATTGGAACATACAAAGGGGACCTTGCAAAGGTAATAGCCTATTCCTTTCTTCTTGATGGGGATTAGTCAAGTTAACTGAAGCCTCTTCTCTTGTAGGTTGTGGATGTGGATAATGTGAGACAGAGAGTCACTGTGAAGTTAATTCCAAGGATTGACTTACAGGCTTTGGCAAACAAATTGGTGTGTCTATTATGTCTTCAATTTTAGTACATCGCTGTATTTACCATGTATATATGCTTGCAAAAACGTGTAGAAGTAGCCAATAAGTTGTTGAGCATTGTTGAAAGTGTTCTTTCGTCCCATTTCAGGAAGGTAGGGAAGTTCAGAAGAAGACATTTACCCCTCCACCGCGTTTTATGAATGTTGATCAAGCTAGGTAGGTTCATTTCTTGTACTAATATTTTGTTACACTTCATTTACTAGGCATTAAATTAATCTTTTCTTGTTTACACTATGTCTAGGGACATGCATATCCGTGTTGAGCGTAGGCGCGACCCAATGACCGGTGACTACTTTGAAAAAATAAATGGCATGATGTTCAAGGATGGGTTCTTATATAAAACTGTATCCATTAAGTCGATAAGAACTCAGAATATACAGCCAAGTTTTGATGAGGTTGAAAAGTTTCGACAACCTAATGAGGATGGGGATGGTGACATCGCAAGTCTTTCGACGCTCTTTGCGAACAGAAAGAAAGGACATTTTATGAAAGGTGACAGAGTTATTATTATCAAGGGGGACCTAAAGAATTTAAAGGGATGCGTAGAGAAAGTCGAGGAAAGCACTGTTCATATTAAACCAAATGCAACTGACCTTCCAGTAAGTTAATCAAACTCAGCTGGGTTTAGTCTTGGGTTGTACGTCATCTTAAATGGGTCAACTAAACATGATTGCTTAAAGGGTCAAATGGGTGGTTAAAAGTTACCCGAACTGTGTTTTTAATCCCACACCCTTATAAACTCCCTTTTTTTTTTTTTTTTTTTTTTTTTTTTTTTTTTCTCACACCATGTAAAAAAATGTAAAAATGGACAAGTGTTTGTAGGTCAAGTCAACCTGGCCTGGTCTATTTTAAAGCATACCTTAAACAATCAGTTTGATAGGTTGTCTGACCCACCCCATATTGCCCACCTCTAGTTATGTATTATTGCATCTATTTATTGTTTTCATGGTTTGCAGAAAACTCTTGCGATAAGTGAAAGAGAGCTGTGCAAGTATTTTGAACCAGGGGATCATGTGAAAGTTGTATCTGGGGCACAAGAAGGTGTGACTGGAATGGTTATCTCAGTTGAGGGACACCTGGTTAACATAGTGTCAGATACTACTAAAGAAGCGGTAAGTGATATATATATCAGTCTGTTGTAATTTTTTTTTTTCTGCCATACAACAGTTTGTCGCTAACGCACATTATGCTATTCCAGATACGTGTATTCTCTGACAACGTTGTTGAGAGTTCTGAAGTAACATCTGGCATTACCAAAATTGGGGACTTTGAGCTGCATGATCTTGTCCAACTGGAGTAAGCTTTAACTCTGTATATTTATAATCTGTTCCTGATTGGAGTAAGCTCAGTATCTTATATGTATTGAATGTGTGCAGCAATTCAGACTTCGGTGTAATCATACGCGTCGACAATGAAGCCTTTCAGGTTGGTTTTGTTAGCTTAATAACTAGCCTTCAGGGGTGGGCATTTGACCCGTTTACTCATGATTAACTGCTCAAATGGGTAAATTATAAAAAGATTAGCTGAAAATGGGAACATGTCAAATGCGTCGTAGTTGGCAAATGTGTCTTTTAACGTTTAAAACCTTTTTACTTAGTTTATCAAAAGATAATTGTTAATCATATTGTACAAGTTTCTTAATCATATTTGACGCGTTACTTATATGTAAAATTTTAGCTCGAAACCATACTGACCTGTTAGTTATTCCACATGACTCACTCATTTATGCCACCTCTGTTTGCATAGTAAAAAACTGTAGTTGCTTAATGTAGCACTTGTTTACAGGTTTTGAAGGGTGTTGCGGATAGAGCAGAAGTTCAACTTGTTAGGTTAAGAGACATTAAATACAAGATTGACAGAAAAATATCTGCTCAGGATCGTTACAAGAACACGGTATCAGCGAAAGATGTTGTCAAAGTCATTGACGGTCCATGCAAGGCAAGTTCCACGGCGTTTTTATTTTTCAAAATAAGGTTTTTCTTATATACTTTGATTTTGACTTATTTTTCTTGTATAGGGGCGACAAGGGACTGTTGAGCATACATATAGAGGAATTTTGATCATATATGATCGTCACCATCTGGAGCATGCCGGATTTATCTGTACTAAATCTCAGTCATGCATACTGGTTGGTGGTTCTCGTGCCAATGGTGATAGAAATGTATGTATATCTAATCCTATTTCTTTTCAAAGATTGTCTTGTCCTTATACTATATTTTATTCAGTATTCACTTGCCTGATGTACGTGTGCAGGGCAATCCATTGGCATCTACAGTTGCCCAGCTTAGGACTCCTTCTCGATTTCCTAATTCTTCTGGCAGATCTCCAGCAAGAGAGGTCCCACCACCATGTATGTTGAGCATCAGTATTTTTTAGTATTTTTGACCTATTTAATAATGTCTTCTTGACAGTAGGCTACATTAATTAACATTTGCGATTCAATGTAGCTGGTGGGAGGCATAGAGGTGGAGGAAGAGGGAGAGATTCTTTAGCTGGAACATCCGTCAAAATTCGGCTGGGTCCATGGAAAGGATACAAGGGTCGGGTTGTTGATGCCACTGGAACAGCAGTTCGGATTGAACTAGAGTCACAGATGAAGGTTGTTACAGGTAAGCATTTTTTTCCCTACTGTGATGCAAAGGGTGGCGAGGGTGGGTTGAGTAACAGGTCATTTTGGTTTGGAGTCAAGACGGGTAATTTTATGTGGCACAAAACAGTCATCAGACCCGCAACGACTTGCATCATCTTTAACCTAAGATGACTTATTAACTATCTATTCTAGATTAATCTCTCATAAAGCATGAAGGCTATTGTTGAAAATTAAGCATAAGAAAAAGACTAAATTGCCCTTCACTTCCTTAATTAACATGTCATTCATTAACCATCTATTTATGTTAACTTGCCAACCTTATAAAAACTAAATATAAACTCATTACACTACTTATACTATAAATTGTGCATTTTTTTCCAGGAATAATACATTTAACAAATTTTTTCTCTCCAAATTGATAGAAATTACAATCCGTAATGTTGTTGTCATGAAAAATGTGCAATCAGAAACAAGAACTCAATGAAAAATTTAATCACTTCATTATCACCGTTGCATCGCTCGGGTATCATGCTAGTTATCAATTATCTATCTTGCAAATGCAATAATATTTTCAACTTCTAAATAAAAATGTTTTTGCGTGATGTAAGCATTTGGTTACATGTTAGTAATTTGACCTGTATAACTATTATTTCGTCTCAATGTGAGTGACTTTTCCTTTTTATTACTTTCTTCTATATTACTTATATATGACCCATTATGGACACATTTTCATATGAAGTGGTTTTAGTTGCTACCTTTGCTATTTGCTTACAGTTATGCTGCGTATATAATTCCTGGTTCTTTTTTGCAGTTGATCGCACTCACATCTCTGATATTGTGAATGCTACTACTACAACCCCATATCGGTATATTCAGACACACTATTTATGCTTTTTTTTTTTTTTTTTTTTTTTTGGCTAAATTGTACAATTAATAATTGTTGTACGTTTTACCAGTGACACACATAGGTATGGCTCTGGAAATGAGACACCTATGCATCCTTCAAGAACCCCACTTCATCCATACATGACGCCTATGAGAGATTCTGGAGGTTGGTTTTTATGAGCTTACGTTATAATTATAAGTAGCGCATTTTTCTATTATCTATTTTTCATGTTTAATGTATTTGAATGTTTTCTCAGCGACTCCTATTCATGATGGCATGAGGACGCCTATGCGTGACAGAGCATGGAATCCATACACACCGAGTCCACCAAGGAGCCTTCTTTTAACATGATAAATGACATTCAAACTAGAGAATGCATATAATGCTTTGATGTCAAAAATGGTGATGTACATATTTGCCAATTATGTGATTAGTTATGTATGGCATTATCTGTCATTTAAAGTTAATGACAACTTTTACAGCTTAAGGACTAGTATATAGCAATGTTAGAACACTGATGTGATGGTTAGTAGTACTTACGCAACATTTATCATACATACTAAAAGATTCAGTCCCATTATGGCCTTATTAATAGGGGAGTCGTAAAGCCTGAATTCATCAAACATGACATCATGCAGTTACAACAAAAAAGAATCCGAACCATCTAAGTTCCAATTTTTAAAAGAAGTGTAAACCATTAAAATAAGAAAACCAAAAGACGAGTATTGATTATTGATTAATGACAAGAAACATTGATGATGAAGAATTGAAGATGTCCAAAGGTCGACTTATAAGTATAAATACAATTGACTTATGCATCCAAGTCACCCAACTTTACCCGTAGCCATGGCTTTTCGTAGGAACATCACATCCATAACCTTTGACTCGGCATCCTCCAAGTAACACCTCTATGGCAACAGTTATCGGGCTGCTGGTGGGTCAAACATGGACTGACAAATCCTGGGCTTTTATTTATGAGAATAAGATGAATTTGTAGGCCCATTGAGTTTTAAATTGGGTTATCATATTCATATATCCACCCTTTACTTTCTTTAGTGATCTTGACAAACTTGTGTTTACATCCTTCAAACTCTAATTAATCTTGAATACATTAGTCTTTTGCCAACCTGCTTTCATGTTGCGACAAATTTCCAACATCAACATAATGTGCATTTTTAAAGCTGTAATCTGTTAGCAACAATCGTTTTTTTGAGACTGTTTAGTTATCATGTTGGAAAAAGGGGACTTGCATTCCTCAAGGAAGAGGCCAAATGGTAGAATCAACTTTCAGTAAAATGAAGTACAATATACATGTAAAATGCTAATTGTGTCTTCTAATTTGTAGTTCTTTTGGACCAGTGTTTGCATAAATTGCTTCCCATAAATGAATATAATGGTCATATATATGATGCAATAATGTACTTTAACACATGTATTTACAACCACATTAGATGTATTTAAAATTTGTCTAACAAGCTTGTGGCGTGCACACTTAATGGTCTAAACTCTAAAGACCCGATTAAAGTTCAACTTTTGGAGCAAGTATCAATATATAAATGGTATGACCTAACTGTAGCACAAGTTCTTAGATGATAGTGGATAATGCAATGTGGAAATGCTTTCTACCACATCATTTCTTTGGAGAACTGGAGTAATATATATTTGTCTATTTGATTGGTGACCTAACTTAATTAGGGCTTAGGGCGCCCTTGTATAAAACAAATAAAACTAACAAAGATGAAATAGATTATCATTTTCATATTACGTATTTAGTAATGAGCGTGGCTAGTATAGTACCTATGTTTCAAGTAAGGGTGTTTCGTGTATGGTTTGACATCAAATCAGGCCAAAATCGTATAAAATCGAATCGAATTTTTAATTAATGTACATTTGAAACCGAACCGAAGTATTTAATCAGTATTTGGTTTGGTGTATAATTTGACGAGATAATTGCAAAAATCGTCCTTAAAGTTTGGTCAAATTGCACGTTTCATCCCGGATGTTTGGAAAGTGCAAGGATCGTCCCTGTGGAGAAAACTTTGGTGCAAATATCGTTTTCTCCACAGGGACGATCCTTGCACTTTCCAAACATCCGGGACGAAACGTGCAATTTGGCCAAACTTTAGGGACGATTTTTGCAATTCTCTCTAATTTGACAAAAATATAACCTATCCAAACCGGAAAAACCAGATATCTATATATAAATGAAAAGGTTAAATTCTACATATCTTTTATATAATAAAACAAAACCTCAAGTGGAAACTTTTCCATTTAAAAAAACTACCTTATTTAGTAATTATATTATTTAAAAAAAAGATTATTTTCTTATTAGATAACATTTTATATTTATCCATAACACAAGTAGAAGATAAATACAAAAAATGTAGATAAGATGCAATTATTAACAATATGATTAAAACTTTTAAATAATTATCTTTAATAATAAAAAATCTATAATTAAACATAATAAATCAAACAAAATAAAGATTAAATTATTTGTTTTTTAATAAATAAAAATATATTATTCAAAAAATTTTAAAATAAAACCCGCGCGTGCGCGGACATTATAACTAGTAGTTTCTATCATATTATTCTAAGTTTCTAACTAGCAATCCTTAATTCTCAAAATATATTCAAAATAAATAAATAAATAATTGTATGCGTATCCTGGTGAGTGAATTAACTTACTTGATCCCTTTTCTTTATGCATATCATGTATCTTATCATTAATTTACTTATGTTAAGTTGTGAACATTTTGATTTTATTTTGTTGTTACTTGAACATTTTATGAGGACCTCTTATTGGTTATTTGAATTTTTAGGTTTTATTTATGACTTCTAGATTTTATATGAAGTTTACTTGAATTTAGTATTTTTGGGTTTTAACCAAAATCAAACCAAATTCTAATTTGGTATATGGCTTGGTTTTATTCATTTTATAATTGGTTTGGTTTGACTTTGGTTTTGATTTTAAAAAATTTCAAACCGATGAATCCGAACCATATAATCTACAAACCTAAAAACCTAACCGATGAGCACCCTTAGTTTCAAGCTTAAAAAGTAAAATAAATAGAAAATAAAAAACATGTAAAAACAAAATATAAAAGAATAGTTATTTCAAATGTACGCAACTACCAATTATATTATTGAACGTGTGTCGACTTATGTGTTTAGATTAAATTATAACTAGCGGGGTTGCCCGCGCGTTGCGGCGGGTGCGTTTTGTGTTTTGTATTTTGTCGGTTGTACGGTGTAATTAATAATTTTGTTATTTGAAGTATGCATATGTTTACTTTGAAGCATAATTTGTTTATGTTTCCGGATTTTTTTTTTTTTTGGCGTTGCGGTTGAAATTTCTTTTGGTTGTTTGGGTATTTTAAAAGAAACAAATTTGTATAAGAAATTTTTGTAAGTGTATTATTTTTCGTATTTTTTTATTTTTATTTTTTGTTATTAAGTTTTTTTAAAAAAACAAATTTTCATACGGAAATTTACTGTAGCTCGTACTGTAGCGAACACTGTAGCTACTACTGTAGCGACACGTGTCGCTTTCTCCTTGAGTGCCTGCCTTTTATATAGTATATATAATATATAATGTCATGTTTCTCAGTTGTTATGCATGCATTTTGCAACATGATGGGATGATGAGTGATGACATTGACTAGCTGTAGTATTTAAGTAAACAATTTAGGATTTAATAAAGCTACTCCCCAAAAGTTGTGAAATTAAAAAGGATATTGATTGGTCTTTGTATATTTATTCAGGTGAAGTGGCCAGGGGGACTTGCCAAACATGGCACACATTGGACTTCCAACTTCATTTCTTGACCTAAGCCAAACCACCTAAATATATAAAACAATTCCTATAAAACCATTATTTTGCACGATCTCTAAAAGCATTGAAGTTATAATATAAGTTTATAAAGTTTAAAGAAAGAAGTTTTATGGAATATGCATATAAAAGGAAATTGTTCCAATGTGTGTATTTGGTTTAATCTTTTTCTAACTAATAAAAGTACAAACTATTTTTGTCAATTAAACTATTTTTTATAAACACCCATTTAATTTAATTTAGTTATTTATATGGTGAAATGAAAGTAATTTGTTTTATAAAAGCTATTTTATAAATAGTATATAATGACATAATGTGCATGGCAATTTAAGTTGATTTGACACCTAAAAGATATATAGGAGGAAACACAAAGTAATTGAAATATGACGATTACATTTTTGTAACAAGTTTGACACTAAATTTTTAAAGTTGTCATATCGTTCTCAATGTTTAAAGGGTGTGCATACAAGTTTAGAAATGAGCTTTCTTTAATGCAAAAGATACATACATACTAGTATAATGCTAACTTTGGAATAATCCAAGGATAACGAGTATAGTGTATAGTTGTATACAATACCCGCTGTTGGAAATTCTGTTAAGTAAGAATTCTGCTGACTGTTTCTGCTGAAGGTTACTGCTGAAGAGCTGGTTCCTGCTGAAGCAATGTATCAGCTGAAGACTTGTTTCAGCATTATTAGTTTCTGCGGATATAGTATTTCCGTATTTTATGTATTATAGTTTGGATATGCATGAGTTTATTTAGGAAGTAATAAAGCATATCTTTTAGAAGTTTTAGAATATACGTTTCTTGGGAAACGGTTTAGGGTTCCTTGTGTATAAAAGGAACACACGATTATGTATTGCATTAAGTTTTTAGAAAATACTCTTATTATTATTAAAAGATCCATAGAGGATCAAGAGTTCTTAGTGTTATACTTGTGTTTGTTTCCGCTTTAAAATACAAGTTACAGAGATTGTCTATTAGTGTGTTATTGATTACAGTGACATAACTAACGATTCCAGAGTGCTCAAGAAGATCTATCAAGGTCTAATAGCTCAACAAGTGGTATCAGAGCCTCGAGAGAGTCTCTGCTATACTAAGAAACATAAATCTTGCACCTTAAGAATCCAAACCAATCAAGAAACATGCATGGATCTGATGATGAAGTTGATACAACCCAAAACCTTAACACCACTTCTCTTCAACAACTCAACCTCTCCAACAGTAATGCTAAGTTTCCATACTTGAAGAATGCTGAAGAATATCATCTGTGGTCAATGAAGATGCAGAACTGGATCACAAACATAGATTGGAATCTTTGGGAGGTAGTCAAAAAGGGGAATAGCCTGAAGAAGCATGTTAAAGATGTTGATGGGGTTGTTTCAATTCTAGGTCCCAAAACTGCTGAAGAGATTTTGGCTGTGCAGAGGGAGAGTAAAGTAAGAACAATTCTGCTCCAAGCTATACCTGATGACCATATGGGTGACTTCCAATTCATAGAGGATGCCAAGGACATTTGAATGGCAATAAAAGCTAGATTTGGTGGGAATGATGAATCAAGAAGGTTGCAGAAATCTATGTTGAAGCAGAAGTTCCAAGAGTTTCAGATATTTGAAGAAGAGGGAATTCATAAAGGCTATGACAGGTTTCATCGGATCTTAAGTCAACTTAATCAGCTGAAGGCTAGACCTGAGAACGAGGACTGCAATGCTAAGTTTCTGAGATCCTTGCCGCCATCTTGGTTGCAAGTCTGTATTGCTCTCAAAACCAAGGGTGGGTTGGACATGATGTCTTTTGATGACCTCTACAATAGGCTTAAATCACTTGAGCCTGATGTTAGAAGTCCTATTCGTCCATCCACTCACTCTGCATTTGTTGGCGCCTCTACAAAACCTGTGCATCATGCCTCAAGTTCTTATTCATCAGGAGCATCTTCTCAAACCCAAAGTCAATCTGCTCCTAAATCAAAATCCAGTAGTGTGTTGGATGATATTGTTCATTCATTTGTGGCTGAATATGAACATCAGCAGTTTCTTGCTTATGAGGATTTTGAACAGGTGGATCCATTGGAGATGGAGGAGATGCACTTAAAATGGCAGCTTGCAACGATCTCCATGAACATTAAGAGGTTTGAAACCAAGTCTGGAAGGAAGTTTGGCTTTAATGGAAGAGAGGCAGCAAGGTTTGATGGGAGGAAGGCTAAATGCTACACTTGTGGTCAAGTGGGACATTTTTCAAGAGAATGCAAGGAGAGGAAGTCTGGTGATGAAGTCAGATATGACTCTTACCCATTGGAAGCAGGAACTAGTAAGGCTGCACCTTCAAAAGCTATGGTGACTCTGGATCACCAGATTGATTGGGCTGAACATGAACCTGCTGGAGAGGAAGCTTCTACTTCTTCACAAGTGAATCTGCTGGCATACTCACCTTCAGAGGACAAAAAGGAGCAAGTCTCCTTGATGGGAATCTCTCAGGTACACAACTGTGTGTTTGGATGTAGTGTAAGATACAATGAGCTTAAACAAGAATTTGATGAATTGAAACCAAAGTACAATGAGTGTTATATTGAAGTAGAGTCTTATAAAATGGCTTTAAAAACTTTAGAGAAACAAAAAGTCTGGTTTCAAAAGAATCAAGTTAAATATGATGAAAAAATAAGAGTTCTAGAAAGTGATTTAGAAGTTGCTAAGATAGATGATGAGGCAAAAAATGAACCACTTTTAGGGGGTCATTTAAGCCCGGAATTGAATTTATTTGATCAAATATTGCCCTAAATCATTCCTTTTGTGATTTTAGGTACTTTGGGAGAGAAATCTGAAAAAGGAAGCAATTCGGACGTTTTTGGAGCATAAAAGTGAAGAAAACGCCAAAGTCTTAATTTTCCTTGCTGGGAACAATAGGTGACGGCGTCAAGAAGAAAATCTTGACGGCGTCAAGAGTAATTTCAATGACGACCCAGTACAGAATTGACGGCGTCACAAGGTAGGGCGTCAAGAGTAAAATGCATGACGGTCTGGAAAATGCTAACACATGACGGCGTCAAAAGTAGATCAAGGCAGTCCGAGGAGTATTTTGGCGGCGAGATGACGGCGTCACAAATTTGTTCTTGACGCCGTCAGACCCTATTTCCTATATATAGTTTTCTAATTTTCACATTAAAAGAAGAGAAGTTTTTGGAGAAACCCTAAGTACGAACTTGGTACGAATTTTATAGGTTTTTCAAGGGTCCTAAGCCCTTGATACCTTTCATGTGTAATTGAGATAAGTATTCTTTTAATTCAATCAATATGTCTATGTGTTGGTTGTCTATATCTTGTTCTTGTCTTAATTCCATCATGCTAGGCTAGATCTATCTTGTATTTGCTTGGATCTAATGAAACCTAGATGTTAATTATGTGTTGATTACTTGTTTATGGTTGTATTGGATGAATGATTTCGAGGTTAGGCTTAAGAAAACTGGCAGACTTCCAAATGGTAACATGCTTGAACGTCTTAGGAAACATGAACTGACGTGCACTAGGTTTTATTGGTTGTATTTAATGCATGAGTAAATTCTAATGATCCCATGTTAGGAGCTTCTTAGCCGGCTCGACATAGGAGTGAAGTAGGCACTCATAGGATTGGGGAATTAAGTGCGCCACCCCATGAATGGTATTAAGGAATACAATCCGTCATCCATGCAACTATAACAAGTAATTAACGTGTAAAAGATATCTAGGGAGTAGTGAAATCTAAGTAAACACATTTTCTCCACTTATTGCTCACACCTTAGTTTAATTTAGTTTATTTTTATTTCTAGTATTTTATTTTGATTGCATCTTTAGTATTGGGTTAGTTGACTAGCAACTAATTCCGCCCAAATCTTTCAAACCCGAGATTTTTACTTGCTTTTCTAAAAAATACAAAAATAATCATCCCTCACCTTTAGAACTAGTATTTAGGTTTTCTAATCCTAGTGACACTATTCCTAGCTGAACGATCAATCCCCCGGTACTTGTCACTATACTATACTACAACGATCAGGTACACTGCCTGGTGGGGGTTGTAAGCTTCTCAAGATCCCTTGATAGGTAAAGCCTGGTGCGATTCCCACGTATCAAGTTTTTGGCGCCGCAGCCTGGGGAATAGTTATTGTCTAGGTTAGAATCTCTTTTTATTAGGTCTACTTGCTAGATTCCTTTCTAGTGAGATTTTATTTTTATTTTTAGGTTTTCTTTAGTCTATCTTATTTCTTTGTGTTTTTGTTCGTAACTCTTCACCACCCGACATCATAGACGATGGGAACATCCTTGAACCCGTCATCCCACTACAACAAAACCCACCACTTGAACCTCTTAGGCCCCGAACCTTAGGAGAGTATTCCCGACCTAGCCACCAAGGCTACCGAAACACCATTGAGCTCATCGGAGCCAATATGACCCCCTTGCGATCCGACACCATCCGGTTGGTGCAAAGCGGATGTGCATTCCATGGACTTCGTTCCGAAGATCCAAACCAACATCTTAAGGACTTCCTCAAAATCGTAGATTCTATAGACCTAGGTGTTGAAACTAGAGAGATAACCTGATTACGCCTATTCCAATTCTCTCTACGGGATCAAGCTAGTCAATGGCTTGAGCGTTTACCCGCGGGATCCATCACCACATGGGATGATCTCACCACTCGTTTCCTTGCTCAATTTTTCCCACCGGGGAGAACTACTAAGCTTAGAAATGACATCTTGATGTTCCAACAACGTCAAAATGAATCTCTTTATGAAGCATGGACTCGTTTCAAGGACTTACTCCAAAAAGTCCCTCATCATGGCATAGATCTTTGGCTCCAAGTCCAAATCTTTTATGACCATATCGATCTCTCCACGAGGCGAGCCATTGACCAATCGGCCGGTGGTAAGCTACGTGATCTAAGTGCGGAACAATCATGGGAACTCATAGCAGATCTTGCTCTTTATGACAACGAAAGTTGGAATGATCCCCGTGATTTGAACAAAACGGTCAAGGCAATATCTTTGCCTTCGAACAATTCTAGCACTCCCGACCGTAGGATCATGGAACTTGAGGACCAAGTCAAGTTTCTCATGAAATCTTACGAAGCTCCTAAACCTTCAAGCCAAGTGAACAAAATCACTTCTTCATGCGAATTATGTAGTGGTCCCCACGACACTCGTGATTGTGTGGAACTCCTCGGAACAGCTTTTGCGGACTACGAATCCACGCGTACCGACGAAACGGGAGATAAGTGGTACACTTTCAAGCCCGAGCCAAACACATACGGTGATTCATACAACCCCTCTTTGAAAAATCACCCAAACCTTAGGTGTAAACAAAATCAACCCAATTCTTCCAATCCGCCTAATCGTTACCAACCAAACGGTCCACCATCCAACCGTACTTTCAACAACAATCCTTCTAACAACTATGGTAGTACCAACAATCTTGAAGGATTGATGTCAAAGTTTATGACATCTCAAGAAGCTCGCATAGCTAGGTTTGAAACCGAATTCAACCAACAACAAACGGAGATAACCAACAAGATTGACAACTTGTTGAAGGCCCTCAACAACCAAGCGCTAGTCACACCTAGGAAGGACACTAGGGACACCAATAACAGAATCCAAATTAAGGACCCCTCATCATCCAAACATGTCCACTTTGTCAATGTTGTCACCACTAAGCCGATAGATAAGGAGATAGAAGGGAGTGACAAAGATGAAGTTGGAGTAGAAACCAAGACTAGGGATGAAAGTAAGGAAGTTGAGGTTAAAAAGGAAGAGGAATTAGAGGAAGTAGAGCCTAAAGAAAAGTACTTTGATAAGTTGCCCACCAAGGAAGAACGGGAATACCATAAGGATTTATCCGATAGTCCCGAGAGACCATATATCCTTGGCACCCCCCTTATCAAAATGGGAGACCCCTCTAACATTAATATACCATGCAATATCGGGCACATGCATATATGGAAAGCTTACATTGATTTTAGATCTCCCGTAAACATCATGACTAGGACTTATTACAATTGGGTGATGAAGAAACAACTCGATTTTAGGATGATGCCCAATAGGAATTTGTAGAACCCAAGAATCACGTTCGGGAGGTCGCGGTTGATCAAAATACAACATGATTCTAGAGAGAGAAAGTAGAGAGAGAAAGGTGAAGAAAAGGTGGTTTATTAGAATGACAAGGGTTTGGTTACACACACAATTTCCCACACCCCTCATGGAGAGTCATGAGGGGTATTTATAGGCTCATTACAACATTACTTTCCCTACTTGACAATAGTAGTCCCTGTAGTATCTAATCTAGTCCATTTCATATGTGTGACGTTATCTTTATAAAAAAGGCGAAGCTAACAATCTCCCTCCAAGATATCGTCACACATGAATGGATACAATGAGACCTATAAACACATAAACATGTAAATTACAACAATAGTAAACTATGTTGATGTTGTTGAAGCGCAGAGTCTCTGTAGTCTAGATACTGAGGCAGACTTGAAGTTCTCTCTTCCGACGATCTTGGCGTATGAACTTTGACACTGACGGCAAAGGTCTTTGTAGCTCTGAACTTCAACTGTAATGGTCTAGTTAGGTTATTACTCCCTCCTAACTAGTGAGCCTTTATTCTTATTCTTCTACTCCCTCCTGAACAGACAACTCTCTTCTCATCTCGCAGCGGATAAGGTAGATACTAATAAGTTTGCACCATGGTTGTTGTTCTGGGAGCATCATAGCATAACTCACATAGTATTGCACAGAAGGTTGGTAATACGCTCCGATATACACATCATTAGTACTTCTTCGGTTCCAGTGTAAGCACGATTCCCTCGATCAACCAACCTACTAGAGATGAAACACTACTTCTTTTGGCATGTTCTTCTCCCTCCTGATGGTTGCGATGTATCGAAATCATCATACTATTGTGTGTACATGCCAAAATTACCCGTACTTTACACTTCTGATGCAATATAGATAGACCGTGTAAGCATAAGTTGTGAGAATATGCTGATAGGATATGACTCTCTTTTTCTACAATCTCATCTCTTCTCTTCAACCTATAAGCGACCTCTTCAAATTCCAACAAGCTAGTAAATGACCACTGTATGGAGAGAACCCAATATAACCAATCTGAGAGTGAAGTAAACATCTCGTAGATATGTGACTTAATCTTGTACGAAAGTGTGACTAAGAACCTATACTGAGCACTACAACGTAACTCCTTTAAGCATAGGTTGATCCATATACTCAAACGCGTAAACAGTATATGAAATCTCCACCTCTTGAACTATCCACAACTTCGTGTGACACTGAGTACTACAACGTAACTCCTTAAAAGTGATAGCTATAACCCGTGAGTACTATAATGTAACTCCTTACATCGGGTATAACTAGATAATCCAAGTCTTAATCACTATCTCTACCAGTGTTTGCTCAAACAAGTATCTCCGAAAGTCATGCATCCATCCACCCCTAGACTTTGAGATAAATAAGTACACATGCCCGTGAAATGAACTTGAAACCCAAATAAGCAATATCGTACAAAAACTCCGTAGTCACAAAAATCTGATACTAGCCGTTGTCATTTGAATGTGAATCTTGATCAGGATCGTTTAAGCAATTCGTGGTGTGTTTTTGGTGTTTGATATATTGGTATTTAGATAATAAAATGAGTCATGTTCTATAAAATGTTTACCAATAATATCATATGTGTTTTTGGTGAAGGTAAGGGTTTAGGGTATATAGACATTAGGTTATTGATGAGGTTAGGGTTTTGTTTATGTAATAATCTTTTGATATTTCCGTACTCAAAATCCCATCTCGTTACTCGATATCCTAAGTCAATTTCGGCAGAGTTTCATTTAGATTAGTCCAAAAGAAATCCTTACTCGATAAACGATAAGGTTGGAACAGCCTAACTCGGCAAAATTCAATACCAAACTCGGCAAAATTAGAAGAAAAAAAAACTTAACTCGGCAGGATTTTCTAACTCGGCAAGTTTTATAACTCGGCAAGTTTTCCTAACTCGGCAAGTTTTCCTAACTCGGCAAGTTTTCCTAACTCGGCAACTTACCTAACTCGGCAACTTACCTAACTCGGCAACTTACCTAACTCGGCAAGATCCTAACTCTGCAAGATCCTAACTCGGCAAGATCAGCCTAACTCGGCAAGATCCTAACTCGGCAAGATCAGCCTAACTCGGCAAGATCCTAACTCGGCAAGATCAGCTTAACTCGGCAAGATCGCTAAAAAACGTAATTTTACCGAGAAACACACCCAAAAAACACGATTTTATACCACAAAACACCACGATTCGCCCCCGGTTAGCTCTGATACCAATTGTAGAACCCAAGAATCACGTTCGGGAGGTCGCGGTTGATCAAAATACAACATGATTCTAGAGAGAGAAAGTAGAGAGAGAAAGGTGAAGAAAAGGTGGTTTATTAGAATGACAAGGGTTTGGTTACACACACAATTTCCCACACCCCTCATGGAAAGTCATGAGGGGTATTTATAGGCTCATTACAACATTACTTTCCCTACTTGACAATAGTAGTCCCTGTAGTATCTAATCTAGTCCATTTCATATGTGTGACGTTATCTTTATAAAAAAGGCGAAGCTAACAGAATTTAATAAGTAATTTTGTAGGGAGAGTGAAGGGATTGTATGTGATTATAGGTAATCTCACCTATGAGATTGATTTTATGATAGTAGAAGACACTCGTCCGGTGATTGATGATTGCCTAAGCCAAGTAATATTTGGAAAACCATTTGTTAAAGCCACTAGGATGAGTTATGACCCGACTCTAGGGATAGTTAGGTTCAAGAAAGAGAATGATGAGGTTGCCGATCAAATGCCCTACAAGATTGAGTAATACCGCCTTCTCTCTAATTTCGAAAAGGAACACAAGCAAGTGGCTTATTATAGGAATGAGGAGGATAGACGTAGAGGAGTAGAGTATGTAAAGAATAGGATGCTTGGTTTCTACAAAGAATGCTTGCAACTAGGTCCGGAATACAAAACTGGTTTAGAAGACGACCTAGAGAGTGGAACCAACGATGAGGTCACGTAGTAACCCATGACCTTGAGTCTAGCTACAAGACTCGTAAATAAAGAAAAGCGCTTCTTGGGAGGCAACCCATGTTTTGTCTGATTTTATTTTGTTTGTTTGTTATTGGCTTCCGTATGCATGCTTTATTTTTATTGTTGGTTGATCATGTTTCTAAACTAAATAGTGGAAATACTTTACTTTGTTGTTTTGGCCTAGTCTTAACTCCACCTAGAAGTATTTTTGCAAAAGATAAGTGTAAGGGGAAACCCCAAATATGTTTTTAAGAAACAAACCGATCATGATTCTCCACAATATTAAATGAACATGTATATTCGTATTTGTTAGAGTCAAATGCTTGTATTGAGTCATAATGAAGTTTTGCAGGATTTTCCAGGAAGTAGGACCAAGTTTTTCCAGAAATTTTCCGGAAACTTAACATAAGAATTTCTGTAGGTCACTTATGACGGCGTCAAGAATTAATTCTTGACGGCGTCACGTGTAAAAATCTGGAAATTTTACCAGTTTTGTTTTTCTAACGGAGTCTTATGGTTTTTGTGAATTATTAAGTTTTATAATCTCTAGGAAATCTGCAAACTTCATTCCACAAGCATTATATCTTATCTTGTTTTCTAGGATTTAGTAACTTATATAGGATGCCGCCGATTTTACGCGAGGTTGTTTTTGTCTATTTTCTCAGGATTTACAGGTTATGTATGACAAGAAAATGATTTATATTCTGGAAGGGAAGCTTTGATTGTTCATTTTCTTGGAGGAAGATTTAACCTGGCCACCTTATTATCCATACCGAGCGAATCAGGGGAGTATTTGATTTCATTCTTTTTACTTTTTAACTTTTACATTCTTTACTTGAACATTGGGGACAATGTTCATCTTAAGTGTAAGGGGAGGGTAAAAAGATGATACCTTACATATACACTTTCGCTTGAGTTTGTTTTGTTTAATGGTAGATGTGCAATAAAACTATGAGAAATACTTATTAGTGCAATTTTAGCGCCAAATTTAAAATTTTTTACAACATTTAGGAGTGAAACTTTAGCCATAGCAAGCGTCTCATGAATAGGAGATTGTATGACTAGCACATAACCGAACTTTCAGAAAAATTTTCCACCCAAATATGTGAGGTTCGCCATTAGATTTGATAGGAAAAGCATTTACTATTAGTGCTTATGAGTGTACCGGTAGCATTTAGATTCTAGAACTTGCGTTAGTGATACATCCCGAGACCGCTAGTGAGACTACATTCGTGTGGTAGGATTTACTATATGATAAGAGGCATTAGGATCACCCTTGTGTTAAACCCGTATCATAATTACTTGACCATTTAAGTCATATTACTTGGCTAGTTAATTCAACTAATTTTTCCCACACCCTTAGCGTTGTACTCATTTTTAGTACACGAAACCCCTAGTACACCCCTCCGAGCCTATCTTTTCGTTTCTAACTTTAAGCATCTTACTTAAAGGAAGAATTTGTTACACCCCACTTAAATGTACAACCAAATCGCCTTAGCCTTCCGTGTATGCACTCATTTTTAGTGCATTATTGTTATTTGTTAAACCCTAAGTTAACTATCTAATTGATTACATGGTTGCTAAGTCGAGTCATATCCTTGTACATATTGTTTTGGGACGATTGGGACTCATGGGTAAAGTACTTATTTTATAGAGTAATGGGGAAGAACATCATTTATTACCCCCATATGTACGTTAATCTTAAAAGTACTCCAAGTGTTTTGAATTTCTTAATTCGAGTCATTAGATTAGTTTATTGTAAAGTATGTAAAGATTCAAGTGTAAGGGGAATGTTCATCGCCTATGATGTATTATTTTGGATGGTAGGGTAAAAGTGTATGCAAAAAATAAATAAATAAATAAATAAAAACATACGGATTACCATCCCTTTTTATTCTATGTTCATTTTATTGATGCGTGGGAATCGCAACAGGCTTTACCTCTCGAGGGATCTCGAGAAGCTTACAACCCCCACCAGGCAGTGTACCTGATCGTTGTAGTATAGTATAGTGACAAGTACCGGGGGATTGATCGTTCAGCTTAGGAATAGTGTCGCTAGGATTAGAAAGCCTAAATACTAGTTCTAAAGGTGAGGGATGATTCTTTTTGTGTTTTTATATTTTTTAGAAAGCAAATTAAAATCTCGGGTTTTGGAAGAGTGGGCGGAATTAGTTGCTATTCAACTAACCCAATACTAAGATGCAATCAAAATAAAATACTAGAAATGAAAATAAACTAATTTATACTAAAGTTGTGAGCAGTAATTGGAGAAAATGTGTTTCCTTAGATTTCACTACTCCTTAGATATCTTTTACACGTTAATTACTTGTTATAATTGCATGGATGACGGATCGTATTCCTTAATACCATTCATGGGGTGGCACACATAACTCCCAAATTCTATGAGCTCTTATCTCCTCCTACACCATGCCCAGCACAACTATAGGGATTGTAAACAGTGGCTCATGCATTAAATACAACCAATAAAGACCTAGTGCGCGTTGGTTCATGTTTCTTAAGACGTTCAAGCATGTTACCAATTGGAGATCTGCCAGTTTTCTTAAGCCTAACATATAAATCATTCATCCAAGACAAGAATAAACAAGTAATCAACACATAATCAATATCTAGGTTTCATTAGATCTAAGCAAACACAAAAGAGATCTAGCCTAGCATGATAGAATTAAGACAAGAACATGATATAGACAACCAACACATAGACATATTGATTGAATTAGAAGAACATTTATCTTGATTAATCATGCAAGGTATCAAGGGGTTGGAACCCTTGAAAAACCTGTAAAGTTACACCAAAATCGTACTTAGGGTTTCTCCCAAAAACTTCTCTCTTTAAATGTGAAAAATTAGAAAACTATATATAGAAAAATAGGTTTGACGGCATCAAGAATAAACTTGTGACGCCGTCACCTCGCCGCCAAAACAATCCTCGGACTGCCTAGATCTACTTCTGACGCCGTCAAGACTTATACACTTCCAGGCCGTCATGACTCTTTTACTCTTGACGCCCTTCCTACGTGACGCCGTCAAAACTCTTCTGGATCGTCATGGAAATTCATGAAATTTGCTCTTGACGCCGTCAAGGTTTTGCTCTTGACGCCGTCATGCACTGTTCCGAGCATGGAAAATTAAGACTTTGGCGTTTTCTTCACTTTTATGCTCCAAAAACGTCCGAATTGCTTCCTTTTCCAGATTTCACTCCCAAAGTACCTAAAATCACAAAAGCAACGATTTAGGGCAATATTTGATCAAATAAATTCGGATTCGGGGGCTTAAATGACCCCTTAAAAACGGATCATTTTTCGCCTCATCATATACCATTACACTTGAGATTTGCTTGTCCTCAAGCAAATGCGCTTTTATTCTAGTCAAAATACAAGTTAGGGGTCATTTAACACTAATATAAAAGTAATTACAACAAATAACCGTTCCACTAAAGACCAATAGACAAGCACGGAGGTCATACACAAGCACCTCACAAATAGTGTTTAGATACTCACATCTCTCGGGTGTAATAAAGTGTAAATTACAATATGGAAACGGAAGATATCTCTCACTACCTGTCATAGCAAAATAGATTACCATAGGCTTGGGAAAGGATCAAACCTCCACCACATGGCGTAAGCACCTAGGATAAACTATCAAAGAGGTCTTTTAAAGGGTTGTAACGTTGGGTGTAGGGATATGAAATACATGGTTTTGTTGGATAAAGGAAGTTTAACTGGTGGCGAGTTAACAATCTTGGTTAATTACATGTACAATGTGGCGTTGCTAAGCCAAGACTAGACTCGACTTAAGCTAATAAATGAAAAATAACAAAAAACATAAAATGAACATAGAATAAAAAGGGATGGTAGTCCGTATGTTTTTTCTCTTTTTTTTTTTTTTTTTTTTTTTTTTTTTTTTTTTTTTGCATACACTCTTACCCTACCATCCAAAATAATACATCATAGGGAATGAAAATTCCCTTACACTTGAATCTTTACATACTTTACATTAAACTATTCTAATGACTCGAATTAAGAAAATCAAAACACTTGGAGCACTTTTAAGATTAACGCACATATGGGGGTAATAAGTGATGTTCTTCCCCATTACTCCATAAATAAGTACTTACCCATGAGTCCCAATCGTCCCAAAACAATATGTACAAGGATATGACTCGACTTAGCAACCATGTAATCAATTAGAAAGTTAACTTAGGGTTTAACAAATAACAATAATGCACTAAAAATGAGCGCATACACGGAAGGCTAAGGCGATTTGGTTGTACATTTAAGTGGGGTGTAACAAATTCTTCCTTTAAGTAAAATGCTTAAAGTTAGAAACGAAAAGATAGGCTAGGAGGGGTGTACTAGGGGTTTCGTGTACTAAAAATGAGTACAACGCTAAGGGTGTGGGAAAAATTAGTTGACTTAACTAGCCAAGTAATATGACTTAAATGGTCAAGTAATTATGATACGGGTTTAACACAAGGGTGATCCTAATGCCTCTTATCATGTAGTAAATCCTACTACACGAATGTAGTCTCACTAGCGGTCTCGGGATGCATCACTAACGCAAGTTCTAGAATCTAAATGCTACCGGTACACTCATAAGCACTAATAATGAATGCTTTTCCTATCAAATCTAAAGGTGAACCTCACATTTTTGGGTGGAAAATTTTTCTGAATATACGGTTATGTGCTAGTCATACAATCTCCTTTCCATGAGACGCTTGCTATGGCTAAAGTTTCACTCCTAAATGTTGTAAAAAAATTTAAATTTGGCGCTAAAATTGCACTAAAAAGTATTTCTCATAGTTTTATTACACATCTACCATCAAACAAAACAAACTCAAGCGAAAGTGCATATGTAAGGTATCATCTTTTTACCCTCCCCTTACACTTAAGATGAACATTGTCCCCAATGTTCAAGTAAAGAATGTAAAAGTGAAAAAGTAAAGAGAATGAAATCAAATACTCCCCTGATTCGCTCGGTATGGATAATAGGATGGCCAGGTTAAATTTTCCTCCAAGAAAATGAACAATCAAAGCTTCCCTTCCACAATATATATCATCTTCTTGTCATACATGACCTGTAGAACCTGACAAAATAGACAAGAAAACCTCGCGTAAAATCGGCGGCATCCTATATAAGTTTCTAAATCCTAGAAAAAAAGATAAGATATAATGCTTGTGGAATGAAGTTTGCAGATCTCCTGGAGATTATAAAACTTAATAATTCACAAAAACCATAAGACTCCGTTAGAAAAACAAAACCGGTAAAATTTCCAGATTTTAACTCCTGACGCCGTCAAGAGTAAAACCCTGACGTCGTCAGAATGGACCTGCAGAAATTCTTATGTCAAGTTTCCGGAAAATTTCTGGAAAAACTTGGTCCTACTTCCTGGAAAATCCTGCAAAACTTCATTATGACTCAATACAAGCATTTGACTCTAACAAATACGAATATACATGTTCATTTAATATTGTGGAGAATCATGATCGGTTTGTTTCTTAAAAACATATTTGGGGTTTCCCCTTACACTTATCTTTTGCAAAAATACTTCTAGGTGGAATTAAGACTAGGCCAAAACAACAAAGTAAAGTATTTCCACTATTTAGTTTAGAAACATGATCTACCAACAATAAAAATAAAGCATGCATACGGAAGCAAATAACAAACAAACAAATAAAATCACACAAAACATGGGTTGCCTCCCAAGAAGCGCTTTTCTTTATTTACGAGTCTTGTAGCTAGACTCAAGGTCATGGGTTACTACGTGATACGGGTGAGTTCCTCATTGAGGACATCTTTGGGATCAAACTTAGGTTTCAACTTTCTATCGGTTTCCTTAGTATGGTATGACCTTTCAAACTTTTCTCCATCCGGATCATACAAGGTCATTCTAATATGCCATGACCCGTCACCTTCTTTAGGTGGCTTGTCCCACCTCCATTTACACTTGTCTCCCTCTATTTTCCATTTATTCCTCTCTATGTTGATGGGCATTACGCTTAATAACTCAATCATCTTCCTAAAGACTAACGGGTCCTCAAAGGGGTCTAGCTCTTCATCTCTAGCTATGAGTTGTTCTACCGAATGTGTCTTTTCAACGAAATCTTTCTCTAGATAAAATGGGCATTGAGGTCCTATAAAGTTCCTTTCTATCCAAGGTCCATATCTAGACGGTCTCCTATTCATCTCTACCCAATGCGGTGTTGGTTCATCATCACAATCATAACTATGCTTCTTAACATCATACACCGACCAAGTATCGCCTTCACCTACCATTATCTTGGATTCCTTGCAATCTATCATGGCCCTAGCGGTTGCTAAAAATCCTCTTCCTACCAATAATGGGCATGTAGTGTCACTAACCATGTCTAGGACGTGAAAATCCGCTAATATAGTTAACTTTCCTACGTGAACAACTACATCCTTAATCATTCCAACCGGGTGGGCAATACTCCCATCCGCTAGCCCTATCAATACCTCTGTTTCCTCTAACTTTCCTAGCTTAAGAGCGGTGAATAAGGACAAGGGAATCAAGTTGAGGCTTGACCCTAAATCGGCTAGTGTGTCGAAAGCTTCGGATCTTCCTATCTTACAAGGCAAAACAAATATACCCGGATCATCAAGCTTTTTAGGCAACTTGTTTTGAACGAAGGCGGTCCCATTTTTACCTAGCTTACACTTCTCATATTTTCTAGGAGGGCACTATAGTAAGGAGCACGCGCTAAGACATCAATGACGGGGCGTTCAAGGTGAAGCTCTTTGAATTCATCGTCAAGGTCTTGCGTAAGAGGTGTTTCAACTATGCTTTTGACCGGCTCTATAGTGGGTGTTTTATTTGATTGGTCCTTTTCCAGATTTCACTCCCAAAGTACCTAAAATCACAAAAGGAACGATTTAGGGCAATATTTGATCAAATAAATTCGGATTCGGGCTTAAATGACCCCCTAAAAACGGATCATTTTTCGCCTCATCATTTATGTTTTTGTTTTTTTTCATTTATTAGCTTAAGTCGAGTCTAATCTTGGCTTAGCAACGCCATATTGTACATGTAATTAACCAAGATTGTTAACTCGCCACCAGTAAAACTTCCTTTATCCAACAAAACCGTGTATTTCATATCCCTACACCTAACGTTACAACCCTTTAAAAGACCTCTTTGATAGTTTATCCTAGGTGCTTACGCCATGTGGTGGAGGTTTGATCCTTTCCCAAGCCTATGGTAATCTATTTTGCTATGACAGGTAGTGAGAGATATCTTCCGTTTCCATATTGTAATTTGTATTTTATTACACCCGAGAGATGTGAGTATCTAAACACTATTTGTGAGGTGCTAGTGTATGACCTCCGTGCTTGTCTTTGGTCTTTAGTGGAACGATTATTTGTTGTAATTACTTTTATATTAGTGTTAAATGACCCCTAACTTGTATTTTGACTAGAATAAAAGCGCATTTGCTTGAGGACAAGCAAATCTCAAGTGTAAGGGTATATGATGAGGTGAAAAATGAACTACTTTTAGGGGGTCATTTAAGCCCGGAATTGAATTTATTTGATCAAATATTGCCCTAAATCGTTCCTTTTGTGATTTTAGGTACTTTGGGAGAGAAATATGGAAAAGGAAGCAATTCGGACGTTTTTGGAGCATAAAAGTGAAGAAAATGCCAAAGTCTTAATTTTCCTTGCTGGGAACAGTAGGTGACGGCGTCAAGAAGAAAATCTTGACGGCGTCAAGAGTAATTTCCATGACGACCCAGTACAGAATTGACGGCGTCACAAGGTAGGGCGTCAAGAGTAAAATGCATGACGGCCTGGAAAATGCTAACACATGACGGCGTCAAAAGTAGATCAAGGCAGTCCGAGAAGTATTTTGGCGGCGAGATGACGGCGTCACAAATTTGTTCTTGACGCCGTCAGACCCTATTTCCTATATATAGTTTTCTAATTTTCACATTAAAAGAAGAGAAGTTTTTGGAGAAACCCTAAGTACGAACTTGGTACGAATTTTACAGGTTTTTCAAGGGTTCTAAGCCCTTGATACCTTTCATATGTAATTGAGATAAGTATTCTTTTAATTCAATCAATATGTCTATGTGTTGGTTGTCTATATCTTGTTCTTGTCTTAATTCCATCATGCTAGGCTAGATCTATCTTGTGTTTGCTTGGATCTAATGAAACCTAGATGTTAATTATGTGTTGATTACTTGTTTATGGTTGTATTGGATGAATGATTTCGATGTTAGGCTTAAGAAAACTGGCAGACTTCCAAATGGTAACATGTTTGAACGTCTTAGGAAACATGAACTGATGTGCACTAGGTTTTATTGGTTGTATTTAATCCATGAGTAAATTCTAATGATCCCATGTTAGGAGCTTCTTAGCCGGCTCGACATAGGAGTGAAGTAGGCACTCATAGGATTGGGGAATTAAGTGCGCCACCCCATGAATGGTATTAAGGAATACAATCCGTCATCCACGCAACTATAACAAGTAATTAACGTGTAAAAGATATCTAGGGAGTAGTGAAATCTAAGTAAACACATTTTCTCCATTTATTGCTCACAACCTTAGTTTAATTTAGTTTATTTTTATTTATAGTATTTTATTTTGATTGCATCTTTAGTATTGGGTTAGTTGACTAGCAACTAATTCCGCCCAAATCTTTCAAACCCGAGATTTTTACTTGCTTTTCTAAAAAATATAAAAATACAAAAGTAATCATCCCTCACCTTTAGAACTAGTATTTAGGTTTTCTAATCCTAGCGACACTATTCCTAGCTGAACGATCAATCCCCCGGTACTTGTCACTATACTATACTACAACGATCAGGTACACTGCCTGGTGGGGGTTGTAAGCTTCTCAAGATCCCTTGAGAGGTAAAGCCTGGTGCGATTCCCACGTATCGATAGACTTAAGACGTACTGAAAAGGAGAAGTCTGATTTAGAAAAGGAAAAACAAGAATTACAAGTTAAGTTAGACAAAGAGATAGCTAGAAATAAACAATGGTTAATATCAGGTGATAATCTAGCTAGTGAACTTTATGGTAGCCAGGCTGTGAACTCTAAAATAGGTTTAGGATTTAAAAAATATGTTGGTTTAGAAGCTAGGAATGACCTAGGTAAATGAACACCAGCAGGGTTAGCTAACTTTGTCAAAGAAGGTAACTTACATGTTGTCCCTGGACCTATAAGAGGGGAACATATGCCTATCGACATATCCATACCTAGTGACTTTGATGGATCACACCATCTCTATGGCAAAAAGTCAACTGACTTGCCAGACCCCTATTATGAAATCTACTGACTTTATCTCTTGTTGTGACAGTGACAAGTCTTCTGATGAAGGGTCTACCTCATTTGCTAGCTGTGATTCAAGTGAGAAGTCTGACCTACCCAAGACCACTCCCAAGACCACACCAAAGACATCACCCAAGACTCCCCACAAGCTTTCTAGAGTTGCTGATGATAACAAGACAGTTTCTACTGAAGACTTGTTTTTAAATTCTTTGCAAAATAATACTTTTAGTTCTGTTAAAAACAATTCTGTTTATCATGGTGGTTTGAATACTTTTTCATGTTATACAACTTCTTTTGGTTTGAATAAATCTTCTAAAAAGAAGAAGTGTTTTGTGTGTGGAAGTAAATATCACTTGATTAAGGATTGTACATTTCATAAGCAAAGAATGGGTGAATGTGTTAGTCAAAGGAAACCTAGGCAAATGTGGAAGAATGTTAGTGAAATACCCTCTTTTGTTCCACATCAGCAGAAATCCAATTCTGCTGAACCACATTTTTCATGGAGAAGAACCAGTACTAGATCATATGTTCGACCCACTAGTTCTTTATGTTCTAATGGTTATTGGCCTAATCACTTTGACTCAATGTATTATGGTGGTAGGTATTGGAATACTACTGTGAAGCCCTCAGCAGGTTGTTCTTGGACAATGAAGGGACCGAATTTGCAGTCCAGGCCCAAGAACAATGGTGGATCTAAAACATCTACATGGCCTATCACTAATGATCCACAAGGCAGGCTCAAGTCAGCAATGACTTGAGTCTCCAATGTGTACTAACTTTTGTATATTTTTTTTTGTTGTTGTAGGATCATCCTTTGAAAAGTACTGAAGTAGGTATTGTTGATAGTGGTTGTTCTAGAAGTATGTCAGGGAACAAGGACAAGATGCATGACTTTGTGCCCATAGAAAGAGGAGGCACTGTAACTTTTGGTGGTGGAGATGGCAAAATTACTGGGAAAGGAACTATTAAGACACCTTTATTAGACTTTGAAAATGTTTATTATGTGAAGGAACTAGAGCATTTTAATCTATTCTCTGTATCACAAATTTGTGACACTAAGAATAAGGTTTTCTTCTCTGAGGATGAATGTCTTGTACTCTCCAAGGACTTCAAACTTCCAGAAGACACAATTGTTTTGCTAAGAGTTCCTAGAACCTTCAACTTGTACACATTCAATCTGAATGATGTCAAGCCAGAAGGTGATCTAACATGTTTGGTGGCCAAAGCTTCCCAGGATGAATCTACCAAGTGGCATAGGAGAAAGGCTCATGTAAATTACAAGACTATCAACAAGTTGTCTAAACTTGGTCTTGTTCAGGGTCTTCCTTCTAAACTCTTCACCAATGAACACAATTGTATTGCTTGCAACAAGGGAAAGCAACACAGAGCCTCTTACAAAGCCATCAAAGCTGTGAGCACCATTTCAGAACCTCTTCAGTTGCTGCACATGGATCTCTTTGGTCCAACTCCTATTAGAAGTATTGATCACAAGTACTTCTGCCTAGTAATCACAGATGATTTTAGCAGGTTTTGCTGGGTATTCTTTCTTAAAACTAAAGATGAAACAACTCCTATTTTGAAAGAATTCATCATTTTAATTGAAAACCAGCTTAATAAAAAGGTTAAAGGAATTAGGTGTGACAATGGGACAGAATTCAAAAATGTTGTTTTCATAGAATTCTGTAAGTCTAAGGGGATTAGAAGGGACTATAGTATTCCAAGGACCCCACAACAAAATGGGGTTGCTGAAAGAAAAAATAGAACCCTCATTGAGGCATCAAGATCAATGCTTGCAGACTCCAAATTACCCACAATGTTTTGGACTGAAGCAGTAAGTACTGCTTGCTATGTCTTGAACAGGGTATCCATCACTAGACACCATGTCAAGACACCTTATGAACTTCTCACTGGGAAAGTTCTAGACATACATTACCTTAAACCTTTTGGATGCAAAGTGACCATTTTGAATATTGCTGATATACTGGGTAAATTTGATGGGAAAGCTGATGAGGGATATATAGTGGGTTATTCAGCTCATAGCAAGGCCTATAGGGTGTATAATCTAAATGCCAAAAGGATAGAAGAGACTCTTGATCTAAGATTTCTTGAAGATCAGCCTAATACTCAGGGACAAGGCCATTCTTGGTATTTTGACCTAGATTATTTGACTGACTATTTGGGTTATACTAGACATGCTTCTAATCCTAATGCAGGTACCAAAGATCCACATTCTAACCCTACAGGTTCCATGGATGATGACTCAGACAATGAATCTGAGCCAGATGAACATACCATTGTTGTACCATCTTTTCCACCTAACCATTTTGTAGGTAATCATTCTGCTGCTGAACAAGAGGATGAGTCACATTATGCAGAGGATCTTGCAAGACTAAAGAAGCAAGAACATGCTGCTACTCAGGAAGCTCAGAAACTCAATGAAAAGGTTACACAAGAGACTGAAGCTATCCTACATCAATCAGCACAAGCAGTCAGTGGAAACAAGGATACTGCTGACGATTCTACTGAAGGCACACCTATTCCCACTGATAAGGTCAAAGATGCTGATACTAATGATGCACACTGTAACACCTAAAATTCTAAAACATGTGAAAAGACCAAATTGCCCTTACAAATTTGAAATTTAATTAAAAGCTTATTAAGTCTCCAAATAAATCCCAAACTCCTAACAAGGCATAAGTTATGATCCAAGATATTTTTTAACAACTTCATTACACATTTGTACAAGTGGTAAAATTACTAAAATACCCCCATAATGGCCGATTGTGATAAAACTTAAATTAAGTGATTTAAATTGAGTTAATTTGATATATATATGGAAAATATTGAAGATAATTATTAAGAATTATTCTCCCAAACCATATTGTCGAAATTTCTGGTCCCTTAACCCTCCCCCACACGGCATTCCTTTTATTTTAGTCAAACCATATCACTTTTCACCCAAAAACCCTAAAACCGATTAAATAATACACACACAAATCCCTTTGGCCTCCATTCGACTCACACACACCTCTCAAGCATTTTTCTGTGATTATACATTATTCTAAGAAGCCAAGAAAAATCCCATTCGAATTGTGGAAGCCCTATACGATCGTAACATTGTTTTTCTTTTGTCGAGCCCTAAAACAAAGGTAATTTCGTTGTGCCTAATACGACCTCTATAAAAATGATTTCTTATTTTTCTGATGTTCCTTACATCATATAAGACCCACGAAAATTGGTTTCAAGGTTGGAAGATCATTGGTGAAGTCGTGGTGATTTTTGGATCGTTTTGGCTCTACGCGTGTGCTATAATTCGTCCAGCCTATTCTATTTGTTCCAGATCTGGTCTGGTATTTTTCTCACGTCTCTTACATCATATAAGTCTCAAATAAAATTCTAAAGTCGAACCATGCATGCTCTATGAATTATTTGTGAATTAAACCCTAAAAACGCAACAAAACTCTATATCATTGTATATGAATTTTCTGGATATGAATGATAATTTTATGAACTTCGTATATTAATTATGATCTCATAAAAATATGGGTTTGAATTATAGAAGCTTAAATCTCGTGTTGTGATTTATTTTATAAATCGGCTGATTAAGAAAACAATGAAGAAAATAAAAGAAACCCTAAATCGAATTAGGGTTAGGGTTTTTATGTTTGATCTGGTGATTAATGCATAATAATGATTGAGTAATGATTGTATAATGATGGCATAATGATTTTATGAAATTAAGGTTTGGTTTTGGTAACTTTAAAAATATCCGATTGGAAAATAAAGTACAAGGGTGTGTTTTGCCAACTTTGAAACATCTGGGATATTTTTTTAAGATCATATATATCAGTAGGAATGTGGGAAAAATATAACTTGAGGGTTCTAAGTGTAAATATTACAAGAAAATGAATTAATTGTATGTAATTGGTGCGATTTGTAATTTATTTAATGTAGAGGGACTAAAAGTGTAAATTCTGGAAACTTGAAGTTATTTTGAGTAAATAATGATATTAAAAGTATTTTGGTAAATTATGAGTATTTATGGGGCTAATGTGTAATTATTATGGAATTATGATTTAAATTGCAAGTTTTGTAAAGTTAAAGGAATAATTGTGTAATTTCTGAAATCTGAGGGGCTGAATTTGTACAATGGATAAATCTGACATAACATTCTGTAAATGTTGTAAAATAAAATGCTTAATGGGGATATATGAATGTTAGAGGAATTAAATCATAAATTATGTAAATATAAGGGCTTGTTTTGTAAATATTGTACCTAGAGGGTATAAAGTGTAAATTATGAATACTTGAGGGTACAATCGTATAACATGATAAAATAAGTGATCATTATGTAAAATGGATAAATTAAGGGTTTAAAGTGTAACTTTGAATACTAAAAGGTTTAAAGTGTAATTGTGGAAATATAAGGGTGTAAAAGGTAAAGTTATGAAACCCTAAGGACCAAATGTATAAATACGTTAAAAGATACTTTGATTCCATTAATAATGATTCAACTTTCTAATTATGGAAACTTTCTAAAAGTGGAAACTTACTATTTATGGAAACCTGCTAAAAGTGGAAAGTCACTTTAAATGGAAAGTTACTAAAACTGGAAAGCCGACTAAAATGAGAAATCTGAATTGAATAAGTTATTAATAATAAGCCAATCATTAATTCGTGTAGATTCGCTGAAGAAGGAGTTCTGCTTTCGACCTTTATGTTTCTGTCATGTGTGCACTTGCGGTCTAAGGTACAGATATTCTGACCTTTCTCAAAAGGTTTCTCATGATCTCTTTCATATTCTGATCCGTTAGTTCCCGAATTGATGCCATTGCTATGATTCCCTTTACTTGAACCTTCTCTGTTGATCCCACTTGATATGACCTCCGTTATGAACCTATACTATGAAAACCTTCTTAATGATACCATGGAAATGTTTTGAGAAGAACCGATTTGAAAAAGATGTTTATAAATGATGCTAAATTTCTTTTTAAAAGAAAGGTTATTTAACTTTCATGAACACTATATTTTGAAAGACTATTTTTATGAAAACTGTTTTAAAAGATTATTTAAATTGGACTTTTAATAGAAACTTTTGAAACGGACTTTCGAACTGAACCATGAATTGATTTTTGAATATGAACCTTGACCTGATAAACTCTGATTGGACCTTGAATACCATTTCTGATATGAACCCTTTGTTATGAACTGCTATTATGAACCTTTGATATGATTCTGAGATACACCTTTGCTATATGACCTTTTGTATGATATGAGACCTGACTCTTAGTTTGATACCCGAGCCATTTCTGTTTTCCCTACCTATGGAGGTACCATAGGCGTGTCTGTGATGCACCACTGGCATGACTAGTGTGTGGCCCTAGTGATTTGGCTACACCGTCCCCTTTCTGTTATATGATATGCGCGCTTTATGATATGATTTGTTATGGCCACTATGATTTCTGCGGGGGCGTATGGATGCATCCTAGATCTGTTCTGTTTAGTGGATTTAACTATGATTATGATTATGATATATGTCTGGTGACTGGTACTGTGTGCTATACATGCCTTTCACAATTTCTGGGAGTTCGCTACTCCACCCATTTGAAGAATGAGGACACCCCTCATATTATCTGATTATCTGAGAGGACTCCCCTCTATATGATTATGAAGAATTATGGTATTGACGGCTTATATGATATGATATGTTTCTGGGCTCGTGGTAGATGACTATCCTTTCTTCTTTCTATTCTATTACTCTTTTATCTATTCCTTATTCTATTTCCCCAATGCACTATATTTCAGTTCTGTTTCATTATCATTGCTTTGTATATGTATCTGTTCACTGGGCTTTTTAAGCTCAGCCGCATTTCCTTTTCCTGCGGCAGGTTTTAGTAGGAAGCTGGGTTATGGGAAGAGAGTGTGACTGGACTTAGAAGACTATGCTTTGGACTAGAGACGATTAGATGAAGTTTCACTTTATTAGACATAGTATTTATTTTTGTAACCTTGTAGTTTCAGATTTTCATTTGTAACCCTGAATTTCTTTGTATGTATGAATCATATGCTTATGTTTGTTCTGATATGTCACTGTAATGTAATACTTCTACCCTTATCGGGTTGGGGTGTTACACACACTCTCCCATTTCTACTGAAGTCTCTGCAGACTTTGAGAAGCCCTTTACAAGATTTCCAAGTCCTTCTGATCTTGAGAATTATCAGCCAAAGCCTGGCCTATTTCACTCAGCTTCTTATGATACTGAGTTTGGGCCTACAGTTAACAACCTTGATGCCACAATTGATGTTCAACTTACAGCAACTAAAAGGATTCATAATGCTCATCCCCTATCAAAGATTATTGGAGATCCTAAAGATCCTGTTAGAACTAGAAGCACTGTAAAGAATACAAAATATGCTGAAGTTGCTTTCATATCTTATGTCTACAATCAAAAGAGGAACAATCACACAGACTTCAAACATTGTCTGTTTGCATGCTTTCTTTCTCAAATAGAGCCAACTAGTGTTCCTCAAGCACTGGCTGATTCAAGTTGGCTTGAAGCAATGCAAGAAGAGATGCTGCAATTTAAGAATCAGCAGGTTTGGATATTGGTTCCTCTTCCTGATGGTAAATATGCCATTGGGACAAAATGGATTTTGAAGAATAAAAGAGATGCCAGGGGGATTGTGGTGAAGAACAAAGCTAGACTAGTGGCTCAAGGATTTAGACAAGAAGAAGGCATTGACTATGATGAAGTCTTTGCACCAGTGGCCAGAGTTGAAGCAATTAGGATATTTTTGGCCTATGCCTCTTATATGGGCTTTATGGTTTATCAGATGGATGTTAAAGGTGCTTTCTTATATGGTGAGATTGAAGAGGAGGTTTATGTGACTCAACCCAAGGGATTTGAAGACCCTGATCATCCTGAGTATGTGTACAAGGTTGTCAAAGCTCTCTATGGACTTCATCAAGCTCCCAGAGCTTGATATGCTAGACTTTCCACATTTCTGCTGAAGAATGGTTACAGAAGGGGTGCCATTGACAAGACTCTATTCCTCAAGAAAGATTCCAGGGATATTATTCTTGTGCAGGTGTATGTGGATGATATTATCTTTGGTTCCACCAAAGAAGCATGGTGTAGAGAGTTTGAGGATCTGATGAAGGGAGAATTTCAAATGAGTGCAATGGGAGAACTCACTTTCTTTTTGGGTTTACAGGTTCAGCAGAAACCTGATGGTATTTTCATACATCAGGAGAAATATGTAAAAGATATGTTGTCCAAGTTTGCTATGGAGAATGTCAGGACTGCCACTACTCCCTATGAGGCTCCCAAACCAAAGAACAATATTGATCCTGATCTCCCTGTGAATGTTCATTTATACAGGTCAATGATTGGTTCTTTGATGTATTTGACTGCCTCAAGACCTGATATTACATTTGCTGTGAGTGCTTGTTCAAGGCACCAAGTCACTCTACTTACCTCTCACTTGAATGCTGTCAAAAAGATTTTTAAGTACCTAAAAGGCCAACCTAAATTAGGTCTTTGGTATCCCAAAGAGTCTCCATTTCAGCTAGCAGCTTATAGTGATAGTGACTATGCTGGTGCAAATTTAGATAGAAGATCCACAACTGGAGGTTGCCAATTCCTTGGAAGAAGACTGATTTCTTGGCAATGCAAGAAACAGACCATTGTTGCTACCTCTACTACTGAAGCAGAATATGTTGCTGCTGCCAATTGTTGTGGACAAGTTCTATGGATTCAGAATCAATTGTTGGATTATGGGTATAACTTTATGAATACTACCATTTTCATTGACAATCAAAGTACAATTTGTATTGTTAAAAATCCAGTTTTTCATAATAGAACCAAACATATTGAAATCAGGCACCACTTTATAAGGGATGCTTATGAGAAACATTTGGTTAAAGTGGTAAAAATTCACACAGATGAGAATGTGGCAGATTTGTTAACCAAAGCATTTGATGGACCAAGGTTTCAATATTTGGTGGTCCATATTGGAATGCTTAACCCTTAACTGCAAAGTTTAAGGGGAGGCATAAGCCTCAGGGGAGGCATATGCCTCAGGGGAGGATTATGAGTGTAAACTTTGTAGATTTGTATAATTTGTATACTTTTTGAGTTTTAACACTAACCCACTAATATTTTGCAAGTTGTTTGGTGTATTTGCATGTTTTATGTCTGTTTTGCAGATGTTCTGAGATTGTAAGTTATATGTTAAAGTCACCAAGAGCTGAAGTCAAAGGAATGTGGTCAAATGTGCTGAACATGGTTTCTACTGACTAGTTGATTATGCTGAAGGTCTTACACAGTTGATTAATAAAGAAGATCTTTTCATTCATTCAAAGAAACAAGTTACAGCTTACATTCAAAGTTCCAACTGGATTACAATGACCATTCCTAAACATTTGCCTAATTGAGTACTACTAGCTTCTATCACTTATTACAAAATACTTGAGGCTATGACAAGTACAATGATGAAGCTGAAGATGAAAATGGAAAAAGAAGAGAAGGAAGACTGTGAAGATGCTCAAGTACCAAAGTCAAGAAAATACTCAAGAACTTTGGTCCATGGCAACATTCCTCAATCATCTACTTCAGCTTCTCCTTTCCCTTACGTATGATCTCTGCCTTCTTGCTCTGTCCGATGTGCTCTTGTGAAGAAAGATCAGGTTCTGGAGCAGGAAGATCCAACACCTCATTTTGTGATGTTGGAAGAGATGGATCCCTCTTACTTGATCTTGGTTGGGATCTCTCTGGTGTGGAAGGAGGAAGAAAGGTTGGATCTTCATTTTCTTCCTCTGAAGAGTCTTCATCAGAGGTATAGATGAAGGGAGAGACAAGCTCTCTCTCAGCAGGAATGGGTACATGGCTTGGTTCACCCTTCCTATGAGCATTCCATTGTCTTTCTTGTGCATCCCATCGTCTCTACAGTTCTCTTTCATAGTCGGAATCATCAAGCTCCCATGGATATGGTGGTAAATCTTCTTCTGATGATGGAGAAGAGGAATTTTGATCTGAGGTTTCTGGGTTTGCTGAAATGGTTTTGGTGGAGAATTGGGTTTAATTGGGAAATTAGGGTTTGAAAGATAATTTGGGGTAAATTGGTGACTGAGATGTGATTTAGGGGTGATTAAATAAGCAAAGTTTAGGCGTTACGATAATTAATGCGAGTTGGGTGGCACAGTAAAACCAAGATATTGACCGAAGATATTTTTACTTTTGGTTGGTTTCTGCTGATGTTGATCATTCTTCAGCAGATTTGACTTTCATTTCTGCTGAAGGGTAAATTTTCAAATTGGAAGTTTTTGAATTACACGTCAAAATTGGTCAATAATTAGTTCCGATAATTTTGACCACGATTGGGGAACTTCCAAATTTAACCCACTTTGCATATCTCTTCCTAAACAACATTATTCGCTTATCACTCCACTTAAACCCATTATTCTCTGTGTAATTCATAACCGTCTCACGCAAGTTCATTCAAATGGCACAACTCGAATTGAAAGGCGATCATAACAAGTATGCTATTCTGAAAAAGGCAAAGGGACATGAAGAATTCGATTTAATGGTGGAATTTCTACAAAGGTCAAAGATTCATTATGCTTTGACACATTGTCCCAATCTGGTTTGTGAATCCTTGGTGAAGCAATTTTGGGCATCTGCTGCTAAGAGATCTGATACAGAGATTGTGGCTGAGATTGATGGTGTAGAGTATGTAGTGACAGAAGGTTTGATAAGGACAAAGCTTCAGTTGGATGATGAGAATGGTGTGTATCATTCCAACACTGCAGAGATTCCTGCTGGGCTAAGGGAAGCTGGATATCAAAGTACTGATACTTCTAAGTGGCACAAGAATCAATTTTGTCCTAAGTGGAGATATTTGGTGCATTTGCTGCTGCAATGTATGAGCAATAAGTGTGATGGATGGAACCAATTCTCTCTGCAATTGGGTTGTGGTATTGTTTGTCTTTCTAAGGGCCAAACTTATAATTTTTCTAAGTTTATCTTTGTAAATATGCTTGAAAACATTGATAAACAACAGCATAAGTTTTTAATGTACCCTAGATTCTTACAAATAATTTTAGATATAACCACTGAAGATAGAACCCATGTGCCAATTAAAAGTCTTGGTTCTAAGTTGTTTGCCTCAATGAAAACAAATTATAATGGGGAACATCACCCTATGTTAGAAGCTATGTTACCACATGGCAATGATAATGTAGTTGAGGGTGATGATGCTGGTAATGTGCCTGCTCCTAATGCAGCTGATGATGGTAATCCATCATCTTCTAGTGTTGCTGCTGATGGTAATCCTTCAGTGGTAATGGAGGAAGAGCCAGCTATAACTGCTGAACCATTACCTATTTCTACTGACTTACCACCACCTACCCCTGTACATGAGTCACCTAGTCCTACCATTACACCATCTCAGGATGCTCCAGCTGAGCAAATTCATGAGTTTGAAGAAAATTTTCAGCCTCTTGAACCTGAGTTCACTAGACTACCTACACCTAGTCCTATGAGAGAGCCAATTAATGAAGGCTTTCCTAATGTTGTACATGAGTCTGTTTCTCCTGCTGGGTTCAATGAAGCTCCACTTACCACTGAGCAATCAGCTGGTAGAGCAGAGGACCCTATTACTCTCACTTTTGTATATGATTCCCTTAGCAGGTACATGAAAATGACTGATGATCTCCAAAAAGAGCTTGTTGATACCAAGACTACTCTTGGTAATGAAATTGAAAGTTTGAAAAGCAAGGTTCAAGATTTGGAGGCACAGCTGAATCAGCAGAAGCAAAGTAAGGGTGGATTGGATTCTACTAAAGTTGCAAAGGAGGCAAATTTGGATTCTCTTGAGATTCTAGCTGAAGTTGCTAGACAGTCTCATGTTGTTCCTCCTAAAGCTGCTGAAGTACCTAAATCTAAACCACAAATTCTATTTAGCAGAAGAAGAAGTACAAGACAGTATTTGGCTAGGCAAGCTGCTGAATCTTCTAAAGTATCTAGTGGTGATGATGATGTGCTCATGACTGAAGCTACTGATATACTTCAGAAGAAACAATCACCAAGTGGTGTTGCTGCTGACAAATCTGCTGATAAAGGTAACACATCAGGAGAAACATTCTTTGTAGCAGGGAAAGAGTATTTGAATTCCCCTGTTCATCATTCATCTGAGAATCAACAAGTTTCTCCTGATAGAAAGGTTCAAGAAGTACATGATGAACCTATGGAAGATTTGAATGTTCCTTATGATGATATTGCTGAAGGAACAGATGTGGATTTGGATGAGCTTGTCACAGCTGAAGACAGAGCTGCACAAGAAAACCTCTTCCATGAATAGGAAGATTATAAGAAGAGTGCTAATATGGGTGAGGAACAGCAAGCCAAGTTTGATGCAACATATGAGTCTGTCACTCAAAGATATGTTTCTACTTTGCCTATTGAAAGACAAAGAGAATTGGATGCAGCTGTTCAAGAATTTGATGAGTCAGATTGGCAGCATATTGGACAACAAGTGCTTGATAATTCTGATTTAGCTACAGACATTCTTGGTAAAAGGGTGGAGAAACAAGACTGGGCTTCTGAAATTGTGAAAGTGCTGAAGTTGAGGAAGAAGGTAGCAGATGAGTTAAAAGCCAAAGCTAAAAGAGATAAACCTATGACTCAAGCACAACAGAGGGATTATATGAGAACATATGTGAAAAGTCAAAGCAGTTCATTATTTAATACTGCTTGGTCTAAGAAACAAGTGTGGGCACTTCCATTTGACAAACTGGTTGAGATTTATAACATAATCAAGGCTAGAAATGACAAAGCTGGAATGGGTGCTTCAAAGAGTATTCCTCTCCTCAATGCTGATGCTGGTTCATTTGTTAATATTCCTATTGCTGCTGAAAAGATATCTTTACCTGCTACTTCTGCTGATGTACCACATGTTGTTGTTTCATCTTATGTGGATAAAGGTAAAGCTAAGTGATAGCAGAAGATCCTCCATCTAGAAAGAGAACTAGGAGACAATTGGAGCAGGAAAGATTAGGTGAAGAGACTGCTAGGAAGTTAGATGAGGAACAAAAAGCTGAACAAAAGGCTGAACTTGCAAGATTTCATGAGCTGAAGGTTAGAGAAGTTGAACTTCAAGCTGCTAGAAACAAACAGATAAGGAAGGCTATGGATGAGCAATATGCATCTGCTGCACTTGAATCTTCTCAGGATTCTACTGATGAACAATTGGATACTCCATCAATGGAAACTGATGCTGCAGAAGGTGAATCTGCTGAAGCTGAAGTTCATGCTGCTATTTATGTTCCTGGAAGAAGAGCAAAGAGGATGGCTAAAGTCAGAACTTCACATTCCAAATAAAGCCTAATCAATGTGAAGGCTTCTGATGTTTCATTTATAAGAGAAGGATCCCCTGATGATTGGCCTGAGGGAACTAGAGATGTTTTGGTTCACTGGGAGTTAACTAAAAATGGTCAACTTAATACCATTTACAAATTGGATAAAACTTTCATATCCTTTACATTTCTTCAAGAGATTCTACATCTTGTGGATCATCAGGATTTGGTCACTCTATATGAGTTGGTTCTCAAGTATTATGCAAATCATACTCCTCAAGGGTCTGGATTGTATTTATTGGGTGATCTAAAAGTGTTGTTTGATTCTTCTACTCCTACTGGTGCAAGCTATGACATATGGAAGAACAATCAGAGATGGAAAGTTCAGAGTTGGAAGTTTTATCCTATGCCTTATGTTCATGTTTTGGAAACTACAACTGGTCTAAGGCTTATTATGGATCTTACTAAAAGATATCCTCTGAAAGTGTCTCTGATGGAGAAAATGCTACAACAAAAGTTGGAGATTCCTCCTGATCCAGTTGGGAATGCAAGGTTGTTTGTTGAATCTTTGGTGAAGGTCTTCAAACAAAGAATTAAGACTTCCAGAGCAGCTTCTGTTTAGGGATATCATGTTGTATATTTGTTTTTATTTCTTATTTAGTAAAAAAAAAAAAAAAAAAAAAAAAAAAAAAAAAAAAAAAAAAACATTTTGTTGTATAGAATTGTATCTATTGTATGCAGGTTTGGTTATCAACTTACCTGATGTTGACTATTCCATCACAAAGTTGGCTAGTCCAAATGGTACAGCTTTGGTAAAGACATATCAAATCTGTTGATAGCTGTAATGGTTTGCTCAAAACCATAGGGTTTTCAACTCAGCCATGCTTTATTGCTGAGTAGTTGAAATGGTTGTCAATTGACCATGGATTTTTCCTTTATGGATTCTGAATAATTGGCTAGCCCACATGTATATGGCTTGTGGTAAAGGCAGTGGAAAACCATATTTGGTAATCAGTTAACCAAGATGATTTTCATCAAAATAATTGGCTAGTCCTGAGCAAACGGCTATAGGTAAAGACATCTCAAATCCGTTTATAGCTGATGATTTGCTAAAAATTATGTGGTTATCAGTGTACCTTAGAACACTTGGCTACTCCAGTAGTGATGGCTATTGGTAAAGAGACATCAAATCCATTATTTTCAATGATTCACCTCTCATAGGAGTTAACACACCTGGAAGTGATGAGAATAGTATGAAACTAATTTATTTTGATGTACATTAAGTCATTTGTTGCTGCAAAGAATGGAGCTTTCAAGTATTTGCTGATCATAGAGATTCTGCTGAAGATGATTCTTTGCTGGTGCTATCTTATTACAATCCTCTTGGTATGTTATTTCGAAGATCTATCAAGAATCTTGAACTTAACCAGGTCAAATTCAAGATTAGGGGAGGATTGTTGGGAATTCTGTTAAGTAAGAATTCTGCTGACTGTTTCTGCTGAAGGTTACTGCTGAAGAGCTGGTTCCTGCTGAAGCAGTGTATCTGCTGAAGACTTGTTTCAGCATTATTAGTTTCTGCGGATATAGTATTTCCGTATTTTATGTATTATAGTTTGGATATGCATGAGTTTATTTAGGAAGTGATAATGCATATCTTTTAGAAGTTTTAGAATATACGTTTCTTGGGAAACGGTTTAGGGTTCCTTGTGTATAAAAGGAACACACGATTATGCATTGCATTAAGTTTTTAGAAAATACTCTTATTATTATTAAAAGATCCATAGAGGATCAAGAGTTCTTAGTATTATACTTGTGTTTGTTTCCGCTTTAAAATACAAGTTACAGAGATTGTCTATTAGTGTGTTATTGATTACAGTGACATAACTAACGATTCTAGAGTACTCAAGAAGATCTATCAAGGTCTAATAGCTCAACACCCGCGATGGACAATGCATAATCATATCGTCTATATTGCTTGATATATAGTGTAGGGAAAAATAAAAATCAAATGCCCTAGTTCAAGTTCCAAATCCGATTCTATCCAACTAAAACGACAAAGAATAGTTATGTACGATGATCGATAAGGGGAGGATTGGATAGGAGGAGAAAATGTGGCATGAAGAGGTCTAAAATCTTAGATTTTTTTTATAATTTAATGTATATGTAATTGTTGAACATCTTATAAACTAAAAAAATGTTTATATATAGTGAAATAAGGTTCATACAATCAAAAACTTTATGAATTGATGATTTGACAAACTTATAAACCTGTTAAAAGCACCACCATTGTGGATGCACTAAGTCGTTTGAAACCAGTATCAATACGATATCAATAGGGTGCTCATATATTCTAAATTTTTATATTGATTTGATACTATTACGAACTGTTTTTACCATTTGTAAACTCTAATAAGGATATCGAACATGTATAGTTTATTTATTTCCAGAGGAAGAATATTTTCACCACCTAAAACTGAATCTTTTGGTAGAGAAATATTAGGTTAATATACAATTACCCAAAATTTTAAGCAAAATATGTTTGTTTTGCTCCTTGAGATTTAAGCATTCAAAGAATTAGCTGTAAACTAATCAAACTATAAAATTAGAATAAAATCAATATTATAATAAATCTAAGATTATTGTGACATGTGTGTGTATATATACGTACTCCTAGCCAAACAGAGCATCCATCTTGCATGCTTCGACCACACTTATTCACAAAATAGTACGAGTACTGTAATACTCAAAACTACAATCATACAGAAAATTGCTCTAGCTTGTTGGTTCAGTATGGCAAATGGGTCGGTAATGGCGTTTAATGGACTAGAATGGAAGGTACATGTGGTTGATGGTTCGGAGACCAAAGTTGTAGAGCCGGGAGTAGCTAGAAGACTATACATTCAACTACAAGGGCAAATATGGAGATGTTTGATGAAGATTGGGAGGTTTTTTGAGAAGGCTCGAGATATAGCAGCAAGTGAGCCAACGAAAGCAATTCATGGTGTGAAAGTAGGCATGGCTCTTTCTTTGGTGTCCCTTTTCTATTACATGAGACCACTCTACGATGGTGTTGGTGGTAATGCCATGTGGGCGGTCATGACTGTTGTCGTGACATTTGAATACTCAGTCGGTACGTAGATGTTTATTCTTTTCGTCATTCATTGACGTAACACCAGTCTTTATTTTTCATTGGTTGTCATGACACAACAGGCAAAGAATGCTGTTTTAACATATCATATCAGAAGTTTAAATCAAATTCCTTTGATTAATGCAGGTGCAACAATAGCTAAATCCTTCAATCGAATAAGTGCCACTTTTCTAGCGGGGTCTTTAGGGATTGGTGTGCATTGGATTGCAAACCAATGCGGAGAACTTGAACCCGTGATTCTTCAAGTTTCGGTAGCAATTTTAGGTGAGTTTAAACTTATTTAACGCAATGGAATCAAATGAGTGAATGACCAGCATTTCATAGGATTACACTTGACACTTATTTCTAATATAATAATCAGGCACAACATCTTTCATTGGTTTGAACTTATTCGTAAACATGTATGCACAAGATTTGTCACGATGTAGAAACTAATGAGTAAATGTGGAGTTTACGCAGGTGCAGCAGCTACCTTCTCAAGATTTATACCATATGTGAAAGCTAGATTCGATTATGGGGCCATGATATTTATCCTCACCTTCTGCTTTGTGTCAGTGTCGGGTTATCGAGTGGATAAAGTGTTAGAACTAGCTAGAAACAGAGTGTCCACCATTGCTATTGGAACCTCTATTTGTATTTTAACAAGCATGCTTTTCTATCCTGTTTGGGCTGGCAACGAGCTTCACAAGCTCATTTATAAAAACCTAGAAAAACTTGCAGATTCCTTAAATGGTATGATTTAATTCAATGAAAACTTTTCTTCGTGCATTAGTGTGTTGTGCACTTGTGAAGAGTGTACAGCTCATAAATGCACTTCAGAATGTTCCTTTGGGTGTGCATCATGTGAAGCGAGTCTTGTTTGTTTTATGACTTGCAGGGTGTGTAACAGAATACTTCAAGGACAATGAGGAACGTTCCGGTCGAAAACAAGAGGGTTACAAAAGTGTGCTTAATTCAAAGGCTTCAGAAGAAGCTATGGTATGATGCTGGTTTTTTTCTTATGGAAAATGAGGAAAGATGCCATTGTTAAGATATGTAAACCACAGAAATTAAATAGTTATATATAACTTCTTATATAACACATCTACAGGCCAATTTGGCTAGATGGGAGCCTGCTCACGGAAGTTTTAAGTTTCGACATCCGTGGAAACAATACCTCAAAGTTGGCGCCTCGATGCGTAGTTGTGCTTACTGCATCGAGACTCTCAATGGTTTCATCAGTTCAGAAGTTCAGGTAAACAGCCCATCTAATCTTTTCTTCAAAAAATTTAGCCTTGCATTGTGAATTTTCATTTCTTATAACAATAAGACAAGAATTGCTGCTTCTTATTGGATGATCTTACATTCTACAGGCACCGGAGTTGCTAAAGAAGCATCTGAAAGAAGTATGCATGATGCTAACCTCAAGTTCTTCAAATGTTTTAAAAGAATTAGCAATGTCAATGAAAACCATGACCAAATCAACTAAAACCAAGTTTTTGGTACAAGAGATGAACTTTGCAGTTCAGAGTTTTCAGAATGTGCTCAAAGATTTATCAAAGCAAGCACTCGTACTGCCAGAACATGAGATGGATGAAGGAAAACTTAAAACTCAAATAGTGCCGATAATGGCGATTGTTCCACTAGCCACACTGGCATCATTATTGATAGAGATTGCAGAGCGCGTAGAAGGTATTGTTGGGGTAGTAGATGAGGTGGCAGCACAAGCAGAATTTGAAGTAGTCAAGTACAAGCAAAATAAAGACAAAAAAACATTTGAAGTTTAACCAAGATCATGTAATCACGACACCCCTTCAAAGGGTCTAAGTAAAGATGCAGAAAAGGTTGAACCGAGAGTGGCCTTAGAGCAGGAAAGGAAACCATTAAGATTAAGCGCGGTTAAGTCCAGCCAATTGCAAAGCGCCAGCAATAAGAAATAGTTCCAAGCACCACTTTTCATGGTTGGTTTTTGGAGTGATTCGATCAGTTTTAGAAACTTTTTTATACCACGTGTTGTGACATTTACATATCTAACATATAAGTTCTTAAGCTTCTAATCAAATATGTGTGCTTGTTTAACAAATGAAGTATAAAATAAAAGTAACTCAAGAAAGTCAACACAAAAAGTTTGTTACGGAAATTTTCTACTTCACCTTGAACGACAGATTATTTCACACTCAGTATCAACACACAAAAGAAAACCAATAATTTTTTTTGAATTTCAATCAACATGAATTACCTCACTAGCTTTTGAGCTTGAAGCTTCATTTTCTAGAAATGCTTCTTTTAGACCATCCATCCAACTGAGGTTAATAGCTAAATCTTCCACAGCTACTTTAACGACATCAGTTCTGACTCCAATATCAGTAGCATATCTGCTCATACAATACATGCCAGCTGTCACCGTAGCAACACCCACTGGGCTCGGGATTAGAAACTTAAAAGGGGAAGAGAGAAGAGCCGCTAACGGTGCACCAATAAGAGAAGAAGCTTGACCACTTGTTCCAATTCCTAGCTTCTCGATAGTCAGTATCCCAGTCTTGCAATACAAAGCAAAATCCTCGCAGTTATTCTGAAACACGTTATAATTCCCAAATCCATTTTGAAGCAAATACATGGCTCGGTGGATGACTGCATCAGGATCATCTGACACGGCGGTAGTACAGGTACCACCTCGTACTTTGGCGAGGAATACGGTTGGGGTTACACCGTATTCAAAGCTATAGAGGGCCCCGTTTCTTAGGAAACAATCTAAGCAAGATAAGACAACACCACTTTTGGGTTGTCTGAAACCGCAGTCTGGATATGTTGGACATGGGGTGGCTATTTTGGACAATTCATCATAAGGATTGGAAGGGGTGTCACTGCTCGAACTAGCCTCTCGGTCAGGGGTATTATGAGTAAAATGGACCACTTTATTACCTCCAACATATATACCTGCATATAGGGATTACTTGTTGTAAAACAACATCATCTAAGTTATGGAAACAAAGAGCTACAGGAAATTATATTTTCGTATGCTCCCTCAAATATGAATCAAGAGGCACGTTTTGACTTTTTAAGTCAAACTACTGATTTTTGACTTCAATGTCTTTGTATTTTCAAGTAAAGTTACTGGTATACTGACCGTTATAACAACTACTAACACTGACTTGTAACTAAGTCATTCAAATCTGACCATATAAGTCTGATAGCCTACTACTACGTACAAGACTACAAGAGTCAAGACGTATCATAAAACCCATCCATTAAGGTTTAATTAAGACATTAACTAGATATTTGCTCATTAAGCTAATACAGCAAAATGTTGATTCACTAGGCTAATTATTTGTACATACATAAACAATGAACAGAAGTCCCGCTAAATCAAGATAACAAACAAGGTGTCCATATATCCAACATTAGATCAACAATTACGAGGGATCAAATCAATATACACTTCAACTATAGGAACTAAACCATCACACATTATAATATTATATACAAAATGTTTCAATAATCTTCAGAATTCATAATTTCAATACGCATGTAACTAGATCAGTTTTACCAATTACGGATAAAAATCCATCAAAACCAGGGACAAAACCCGAACAAAAAATGACCAGGTGCATTTACGGAAAAAACTAAAATAAAACTATAAACATATTTTTTAGGGACCAGGTGCATTTCCGGAAATCTGAGATTTTTTAACAAAAATTAACACTGCACCGCAAAAATCCATAGGTGTCCCAGGACCCACCCCAATTCCGTCACTGGTCAAAACAAATCATGGCACAAACTAACATTAAAAAAAAAAAAAAAAAAAAAAAAAAAAGGCGAAGATCATCAGTAATCAGATTCAGCAAATTTCATTACTAGGGCAACTTGTTACTTTCAAACTACATTCCAACTAAACTAAGCTATTATAAATCAAATTACACAAAACATTTCAAGAATTATGAAAATAAATAAACAACAACAACAATAACATACCATGATGAGAATAAGCAAAAACAGCTCTGTAAGTGTAGATATGATCCCCTGCTTTTATCTCACTCTTTTCGACTCTATTCGATATTAATCCCATTTTATAATTCTCACACAATCTGCATACGAAATTAATGAATTACAGTCAACTACATTGTAATCAGTAACCAAAATTATCTACTATTATAAAACTTACACACACAGAGAGACACTTGTAACTGAATTCCACCGTTTAGTGTGTGTGTTTGTTGGAGAGATATTATTGGTTGACTTGACTATAAAACTGTCACGTTGATCAACAACTATTACCAAAACCTCTTTATTTTTATTTTGGGTTTTAAAAATGATAGAAAAATAAAAAGTTTAAAAAAAATAATTTGAAAAAACATAAAATCGACGACCCAATTGTTACGGAAGTTGAAATTTTGTTGGTGACGTTTTTTTTTTTTTTTTTTTTGTTTAAATCCAGAGGAAGGTACAAGTTTTACGGCGTGATGTACAAGTTATGATGACTAATAGTACAGTATTTATTATTCTTTGCTGGTTAAGAGATTTATTCGTTTTTTGAGTATCCAAGAAAGAAAGGAAAGAGTGTAAAGTGAGATATTGGAAACGACTTGTTTATTTTTTCTGTTTTTAAAGGTTTTCTTTACATGGGTTTTTCTAATTTGTGTCACGGAGCACAAGTTAAGCACACAAAAATATATATTTATTACGGGTTTCTGTGTGTCTTTTTCTGTTCGTCTTTATCCCTTTTTAAATAAAAAACTGCTGTTTTTTTATACTTTTTGTGGGTCAATCAGTAATTTTTATTTGCTTAACTTGTGCCAAGGCACAAGTTACAAAAACCCTCTTTATATATACTTTGCTTTTGGTTTATGCTAACTACCAAATCGGGTTGTTTGAGAACTACTATGTTTTGGGTTTTGTTGAATAAGCTGGTTCATCTTTTTGGTTATTTTTAAACGACAGGAAATCGTAGCAACTTGCAAAATGTTAATATCTCGCAACGTTAGTATATTTAAGACTGTCAACAACATGTGAAAGATAAATTAATACTGACATAGTGGACCACTAAGAAAAGTGTCCACACATACCACGGGGCTGAGCATCGGGCCGGATCCCGACCCGACCAGTCCTGACTAATCCGATCCTGACAGGCAGGTAAATCTTAAACCGAATACCGACCTGAAAGTAATCGATTTCAGTTGGTCGGTAATCGGTTTATCGATTTCGGTCACGTTTGCTCGTCTTTTCTCTATTTTTGGCCCATCCCGTCCCGAGTACCAAGATCACGAAAAACTCGAACCGAGTCCCGATCCGAGTAGCAGTCGGTTGGAATCGGTCGGAATCAGGCGTCGGTAATCGATCGGGATTGCTCACCCTTACACGAACATCAATATATTTAACTATTTCCGGATGATTTAGTGGAAAAAAAAAAAACTTGTGACACTAAGGTGGTGTTTGTTTATTAAGAGGGTCTGAGTCTGAATATGAATCGCACGTCTGAATCTGAATCTGATGCATAAATGTCTTAATCTGAACGCATCTGAACGAAGAAAAAAAACTCATGTTTGAACGGGATTTTCTTTTTTCTTTTTTTTTTTTTGGTTATTTTATGTCAACAAGAGCCATTCAGACGCGTTAAGACACCCCTCTCAAGTCTTGACCATTAAGATCTAACTGCATCTGAACGCGTCTGAACGAAAAAAAAAAAAAAAAAAAAAAAAAAAAAAAAAAAAAAAAAAAAAAAAGGTCTGAACGGGAAAAATGTCTGACCGATTCAGACATAGTGCCCATTCAGAGGCGTTAAGAGACTGGAAGAAAAAAAACAAACGCAGCCTAAAATGTGTTTTTAGTCACATGTCCAAGATCAATTTAAGCACAAGGTGCAAACAACCAACCTCATGAAGCGGGAGAGTTTTCCTTGTTTAAATTTACGAGTGAGCATCGGTCTTGGACCGGACCGGACCGACAAGACTGAAAACTGAAAACCGAATTAAGGTAAAAACCGGGACCGAGACCGAGACCGAATGTGGTCGGTCCGGTCTTCGGTCGGTACGGTCCAAATAGGCAAGATTTGGCAAGTTTTTTCGGTTTTTTGGTCGGTCCGGACCGGACCGACCGGACTGAAGACCAAATTAGCCAAAAAGCCTAGACCGAGGACCGGACCGAATGTGGTCGGTCTGGTCCGGTTCGGTCGATTTTATCGGTCGGTCCGATCCATCCGGTCCGTTTGCTCACCCTTATTTAAATTTGTATGACGGTTGGTTAAAACCACAAGGTTGAAAACCATAATGACCTAGAAAACATGACTATATTTGCAAAGCATTTCTCTTCAATACGCGAATCTAAACATGGCACCTTTTGGCTAATAACATATTTGCTAAACACAGATTTCAGTACGATTGTGAAATCCTTATTTGTTAACAACGATACCCAATCCTATCGGTGAAGCGGTCATAGTCATACCTCTACTCGAGACCTTTATTTGTTACCACATCATAGTATTATATTATACTACAAGTTTACAATATCACAAAATGGATGCACGACGCTTTGAGCATCTTATCAATGAAGTATCTACATACAGAATGAATCAATATACATTTTCACTAGTTTTCTAAACACACATTCCAATTATAAACCTTAACATCAAACTTATCATTTTCTTCAAGGGCGTGTCTCAGTTGAAGAGCATTTTCGGCATTTTTAGCAAGTAGTAGTGCAAAACCTCCGCCACCAGCCCCTACAAGCTTGTACCCACAGCAATAACGGTCAGCAAAAGCAAAGAGGCTGTCAACAAACTCGTTGCTGCAGTGGGGGTCGAGTTCTTGGTGTAATCTCCAAGTCTCCATCATTATGTCTCCAAGCTCGTCTATGTTGCAGTTCATTAGAGCTTCCCTCCCTGTTTTTGCCAGCTCCGCAAGGCGCTTTATGCTTGATATAAGGAGGTTATCCCTTTGGAGGTAACGAGTTACTACCTTTTGGAGCACTTGGTGCGCAAGACGAACCTGCATACAGCATATAGCATAAGGTCAAATCAATTGAAAAACGAAAAATCGTTATTTTTAGTTTATACTTCTTTAAACATTGTACAGAGTAAACAGCTAGATGTGGCACTTTTAATCCATTTACTTATGATAGGGGCAATTTGGTTGTGTATTATCTCAAGCGTATTACGATAAATCTTTTACCTCGCGGTAGATTCTTAATGTATACAACTTCAAAGCGATTTTACTCAAAATGATTCAGATCATCATTGTGATAATGCAGATTTTGTAATCATCTGTTAAGTTTGTATAAAAAGACAACAATGCGTTTGTGGATCGACTCAACTTCCAGCCATACTAAATATGCCCAGTTTGGCCCATTTCCCAACTGACCTGACCCACACAGCTTGCCACCTCTACTATCCACAAAAAGATATGAAAGAGAAAACACAAGTACACTTTACCTGGCCAGTAAAGACGACAAGCAGCCGTTCCTGCAACTCCGTAACTAGTCTAGGAGAAGCAAGAAGGGACATGACTTGAAGACGCAAGGGTATTCCTGGAAAACTGGTTGTAAACTTTATACCAGGATATAAGCCACCAATTTGATCTTGCCAACCTCCTCCTGTGCCCATCATCTGTTCCAGTACCAAGACAAGTCTAGCAACATTTTCATTACTTTCATCTCCATCCGTAATACGAAGAAGTCCTTTCACAACAGCTGCAGCTAAGATGCTAGAAGTCCCCAACCCACTTCCACGAGGTATATGGGCCCACGTTTTGACCAGTAAACCCGTGGATATCAGGGTCTTGTCATGGACAATTCCTGTAACAAGTAAAGCAGATTTGACAAGGCGAAATTGGTCATTTTTGTCAAATGGGGTTGTGATAGAGGAGAGATCGCTGATATATAACCCATCTGAAGCATCGTCACTGATGTATACTCCAGGTGTTTGTGTGGTCTCTATAACGGTTCCTATAGGTAAAGAACTATCCAAAGTTATTGCCATATTTAGGACACACCCAGCACGCTCTAAACTCCATGGTGGAGTATCACTCCAACCACCAACAAAGTCAACTCGAACAGGTAGCTCCACTTTGACCTTTCTATGGTGGAACGTTTGATTCACATGATCGCCAACATTATTTTTCCCATGTTCTTTAACAGCTATGTGACTGGAAGACTGAAAGAGATGCTCTGTGAAACAAAGACAGTAAACCAATTATACACAGTCGACAAGGATTAGGTTTGATCTCAAAAAGTCAAAATGGAATTGTGTTCACCTTTGAAGCCATATCTCACTGCTGAAGCAGTTTCATCAGCCACAGCAGCCCATACTTTGTGCTCGACTTTAGTTGCTTCTTCATGATTGCTGCATGCATGGAGAAGATCAGCCTGCACCTGAAAAGTTCGGCTTTTAGCGACAATCTTGCCATTTTGTGCCTGTAAATTTGGACACAAAGCTAGAAATTCTGTGCAAATTTTCTCTCCCGAGTCTTCCATCTGCGAAATATCTTGACACAGCTGAGACAAATTCCTCCCAAGCAAGCCATAAGTAAGGCAAGCTCTAGCAGTTTTAGCTGCAAGATCTGCTTGATGGTTACTAGAAATTAAGCACATTTGTGGGAAGTCTATTGATCTATGCAACTCTTCCAAACTGACACGTCTTGACAATTTCCATAAATTATGATGCCCCAAATTTTTGTCATGGTTTTCTAGCCCCATAAGCCAGTTTGCAAGTCTAAGCATTGAATGATATGGAAGAACTGGAAAAAGTTTTGCATTCCACAAACACTTTTCCTCAGTACTCCACAGGTCGTTTTCAAGAATACCCAAGTCTTCTAGAACCTTCTCCCATGGTTTACCGCAAAAAGTACCATCTTTCGAAACAGTGATTTTGGGATTATCATGAAGACCACAATACACGATAACCCTTTCGGTACATCCTGTTAAAGGAACCTCCCAAAGACAATGACGATCAGGAAGGAGGAACATAAATGGATCATTTGTAGTTTTATCATCTTTTTCTGGTATGGTAACACCGACTACTATAGAAAGGGAACCTATTTGTATTCCATCTGAAATGGATGAGTCATAGACAAGAGAATCTTCACCAATTGACACACCAGGTGAAATATTACTAGAAACTATAACAGCAGATGCTGCAATATCAGACATTGTTGTTGCAGGAATGGAACACAGATGCCTTCTGCCCACAATTCTTGAACCGGTGCCACTCAAATGATCTAGCACTTCACTCGAGGTCCCAAAATGCAAGAACAATAGGTCATCTGCATATTTTATAGGAGAATCTTCATCAGATCTTAAGATTGTTGAAGACTCACAAAATCCAAAAGAAATCAATCAGTTAGCTGATATGAGTAACTGAGAGATAAATTATTTTTAATAGACAGCAATATGAAGCAGGTTCATTGTCATGATACTATTAAAAGATTTATGGCATGAAATAACATTCACCGTACAAGCACAATAGCTATACATGGTCTGTTTTCCCAAACTCCTTACAAGTTCTTCACCCAAAGGTCTTGACCGCAACCAATCATGCTTTGCAGGTACCCAAGCAGCTACAAGATCTTCATACAAACTCATCTGGACAAGTGAAAAGTAATAAGTGTTTGGCTATAATCAAATGATAATTGATGATCAAAATGTTAGTTATTGATAAAAGATAAACCAGTAATATAAGAACTTTTGTTAAGAAGCCCAGCTATTAGGAGTTCAATTCTTGCCTCTTTTTTAGTATTCAGAAGTTCTGAGATCATCGGTTGGCTCAAACAAGAAAGTGTAACGAGATCTTCCCATGCTTTACCTCTAACTGCTATAATACCAGTATCGAGCAATGCCCTGCCATCATCTAGAATTGCATGGTGTTTACTAAGCTCTTCTACGCTAGGTTTCTGAAGTAGATTTGCAACAGGGCTAACTGAACAAACTTCATCCGAATTGCCTGTTTTCGATGCCACAATAACACCATGGTTTGAAGCGATATCAAGAGTGATAGGTACAGTGATGATGCATGATGTATCCTCAGGAAGAACCATAGCAGATGCATCAAAACATGGAAGCACATCACCAGTCATGATGAACAGCCCACCTGTTAATTTCAAATAAAGCCAATCCTAAGGGTGTCAGAAGAAAGATTTTTGGTAAAAAAAATGTAATCAAGGAGCTAGGCACTAGCATCACAGAAATAGCATCACATGGTTAAATTAGTTAACAGGTAGGAAAATATTTTCACGGTCAAAGAAAGGGGAAAAGGAGCCATAAACTACCTCTGTAAAGTTAATCTGGAATGGTACACATCAAGAAGTTACTAAAAGTTTCTAATGAGATGAAAGCTAAGAAGACAATAGGTTGTCAAGCTCAACTGCATAAACACATTGATGGAGTTGCATTTGTTTCATGATTAATGCATATTCTCAAAAGAAGCATCTTCAATGTTTGTTATCTATTTCTAAGGTTACTGTAGAAACTTAAGTAGCATAACATGGTGCGTTGAAATGGTGTATGCAAATATTGGAGCAATTGAAGTAATTACACAAGATTTCTTAAAATATGCATCTACTAAAATCGATGAACAGCCTAATACTTTACCTTAATGAATCATGTCGCCTATATTTTTTCATGCCCTTTTGTTTGTATTGCATAAAATTTCATAATATCGTACTATTTTGAAATTTCCATTTTAAAAAAACAGCAAACCAACTCACAAAACTATGTCTCTGAGAGACTTGAACTCACAACCTATTGCCGAGCTCAATTGCTATTGTTGCCCAAAGCCCACATGGTAATTATTTGGAAATTGCTAAAGAGTGATTTATTAGCAAAGAATCGAGTTAACACATAAATTAACAATCCAAAAATCATAATTAACTGACCCCTGATCGTTGACCAAATACTGCAAGAGGCATACTTATTGCATATAATTTAAAGAAAACCTAAAATGCTGCTCTAGGAATGATGACTAGCTTTTTTCAGAAACTGTATAGTAGGATTAAAATTGGTGTCCTATGGGTTCAATATATCATAAAAGCAAAATTAGGTTATCAGCCTTTTGATGTAAACAGAAGATACCTTGATTGTTATAAGCTTGTCGGGCACAAGAAGATATTGCGAGTATATGGTCAAAAAGCAAAGGTACTGGTCCGTCAGGGTCATCCGCTGCCAGATATGGAAGTGGCAAGAAGACTTTCCCCATGGGATTTGCCCACGGGACTCTCTTAGAGTCACCACCCGCATGAAGCAGTAATATGTGTTTCTTCTTTAAGAAGTTAATCATTGATGTAGATACTTCATTTTCAGTAGAAGATCCATCACTGCAGCCGTTTGCTACCTGCTGAGCATAAATGTTATCCCATTAAAGCCAGCCGCTAGAATCAAACTTCAGGGAATCTGATTGAACAGAAGGAAGACCAAGAATGGTGTAAACACCTTACACCAAAAGTACTAGATGACAAGGCAGAAAATGAAACATAATTCAACAAATATACAATCGAGCTTAAAAACACATGTTTCCCTACAGGTACAATCAAATACATAAACATGGAATGATTTCATGATCACAACAGCCAAAATCCCAACTTAAGAGGGGTACAAATATCGAGAATCCACTCTGCCTACAAGCAAAAAAAAAAAAGGACACCAAGTCTGCTATTAAATCCAGCTTAAGCTACTAAAAGATTAAATATATCTATTTGTGGTGATAACATGGCTTGATGAAGACATGAGTCGTTTTTCACCCATGCACCAATAACCAAATTGCACTTCTGAATTCCTATCTGTAATAGTACCAGATATGCCACAAACTACATACCATAGTCATCACTATACGAAAACATTTTACAAACTATCTGCGCAAACCAGTTTGACTAAAAAATCAAATCAGAACCATTGTCAGCGGTAACCTATAACATATTTATGATCATAGGCTAAATATCGGATATAAAGCTTATTTGCAAACCAGCCTAGGTAAATATGCATTGGCTTTACTGGTGCACAACATCTTACGGTATTTATTTAGCAGAGCATCCATTTGTAAGCCGATAAACAACTTCTAATGATCGCTGATATTTAGCTCTGTATTCGATCTCGATTATATTTCAACAATATAAACATGAACCAACAGAAGCCAAATACTATTAAAAAAAAAATTACGCACATTATAATAAACTTATAACATTAACAGTCAACTAATTAAACATTGTTGTTTAACTTGGCCTTAATTGTCTTGATTTGGAAAATTACTTAATCAGGCAAGTCAGTAAGGATTTGTTTGTTGCAACCTTAATCAGGTAATTTGGAAAAAAAAACCTTTTGATATATACATAATTATTCTGATTGAGACACTTTTTTTTTTTTTTTTTGGTTACATGGGTTTCCATGTCAACATTGCAAGCCAACTAATCCCAGGGCGACTACCCTTTTTGGATAGACCGGAGTCGGCGCAGGTGAACCTCCGTGGCCACAATTCGAACCCTTGACCTCCTCCTTGAAAGGCTGGTATTCTGACCCCTTGTGGTTCTGATTGAGACACTTATTAAGCATACAAAACTAATAACAATCATTTACTTACAAAAAGACATCCTATATCAACACGGACACAATATCTATGTCTAACATTAAAATAAGAAACCACGACCACACATTTCATATCCTTAAAATTCTCTCTCTTATTTAAGATGTGCGGCCATAAATACTTCTTATCCTTCTCATTTTAGTTTTTCTTCTCGCCAGATCCCTTCCCAACAAATCTAACATTACAATTAAAAAAAGCTCTAACAATAATAATACCTGATTGTAATGACTAGCCAAGGCGAAAATAGCGTTCAAAGTAGCAGCACCAGAGCCAATACGTTTACCATGAGGATCAGGAACAGCGAGAGTTACAGTGGAATCTGCAATCCTCCCCATCCGAAGAGCTTTTTTAAGCTGCCACTCGTAGAGTGCAGCTTGTTCAGGGCTAGCTGCTGTTAAAACTATGGCGTCCCATGTTGGTACCCTGCTTGGACTGCGTACTGATAGCCGTAATCTGTACCATGATTTTCGTAATATTTCTTCTAAGTTTGTTGAATTTGATGATTTTTGGTTCATTTTTTTTAGGGGAGATTGGGTTGGATTGGGGTGTCGGTAGTATTTATGTGTTTCTTAGACTCGGTCACTCAACCAATGAGTGTTATTGGACACATGTTTACATTTTACTTTTTTTTCTACTTTTTTACGGAGTACTAAAAAAACTCGAGAATACAGTGTAAAAACTCGAGAATACAATGTAAAAGAGAGAGACGCGCAATCTCACAAAATCGATACAATGATAGGCGGATTTCGAATCGAGCTCTAATATCGAAAAGATTAGCTTGTAAAGTTTGTGCGTCGAGTAATGTTAATTTTTATGTTGTTACTAATATTTAAATATCGATAGAGCCCGCTCAAGAGTATTAGTTACATCATTCGTCTCGAGCATGGAAACTGATAGTTGGTAGAACTTAAGTCAGGTCAAGTTTCGAGCTTGACGGAGTTATGCTAGGTTCGACTCAATAACACCCCTACTTTTGACTAAATGAAAAAAGAATTTTTCAAAAAGGAAAATATGGCTTCGCCCGGGTTCGAACCGGAGACCTTTAGTGTGTTAGACTGACGTGATAACCAACTACACCACGAAACCCTTGTTGTTCATATTTACTAGATAAATTAATATTAACAGTCAATAGTAAGATGGTAATCAATTCTATGCACTGTACTTGTATTTTTCGGCTCTTAGAAGGCTTATTATGCCTGGTTTTATATTTATATTTATGTGTGTTAAGTGAACCAATATCCACATTACTCTTCACAGTTGGTTAGAAGGCTTATTATGCCCAATTTTATATTTATATTTATGTGCGTTATTCTACAGCAATATCCAGTTCCACATTATTCTACAGCAATCACGTCAGACAAGAGAATTTAACTTCAAATATTATTCCATCATACTATGCATAGCATATATAGTATATACTATCTTGAGCCGTGTAACTAGAACCTTGTTTCAGGATCGAAGATACATGTCACTTCGATCCATGTCACGTGTCCTGTCATGGTCTTACTCAACACTGAGTAGTGATTATCCTAAAAAGCTCATAATGACCTCTTAAAATACTTTTAATGGCCATGTTTATCAAAGACAAAACTAAATTTACGAATAAACTGTTATATCAGAAAAGCAATGTATATATAGAATCGCTCCGTGCCTCGTCAAAACCTCAAACAAGATTCAAAACAAGCAAATGTTCCATTAATATTCAATAGACAACTCCATAAAGTTCCAAACAGCCCATACAAACTTCAGAGACACTAATGAACCAAGCTCCTACATGAACATACGTACTAAACACATAACTATTGCAAACATGAAAGATATGAATAATGATCAAGTCGCCAGCTGCACGTCCATATTGTATGCAACCACAAGCTACAGCCTCTCAAGTTCTTGATCTTCGTACAGGAGATCTTGATCTGCGTACAGGAGACCGGCTGTAAAGTGAGAAAAACAAAAAGAAAATCGTGAGGCCAAGTCTCTCAACACTCTTCACCAAATACAATAGATACGTGCAGAAAAGCATTACCTGCGGTATGGCTCATATGCAGGACTCCTGGACCTGTCATAGGATGGTCCCCTGTACTTATCATACACAGGGCTACGAGCACGCCCATAATCAGGACTTGGTCGATCTCTTCTATAAGGACTTCGTGACCTATAAGGACTATCACCACGACGACCATAATCTCTTCTAGGGCTGATTGATCGGGATCCTCTCTCACCATCATCCCTTAAAGCATACTCCACTGATACCACCCTGTCCAGAATTTTACTGCAACAAAGCGCCATAATCATCAGTACTATAAGTAGCAATCATGAGAGCTTAAATGAATAAAAGAAACAGCTCTACAAGAACAAACCTCATGTGTGTACACTCAAGAGCTTTTGTGGCCTCTTCTTGTGTTTCAAACTGCACAAATGCAAAGTTTCGCCTGATACGAACATGCAGAACATTTCCGTACGGTTCAAAGTGTTTCTCAATATCACGAACCCTTGTGCGGATGGGATCAAAGTTGATAATAAACAGTGTTTTAGTTGGTCTCTGGTTTGCAACTGACTTGGACCCATCTCGGTGCCGACCACGCTCACCCTGCCACAAATATTCAGGTCAAAATCTCAACTAAATTCCATAGATTAATGTACAATTATTATAATCAAACATGTACACGGCAACATACTCTAGCCCATTCCACAGTCAGTCTGCGTCTGTCATATCCAAATGGGGTATTATCAAGAGCATGAATCGCATCTTCAGCATCACGCTCATCCTCAAAGTAAACAAAAGCAAATCCTGCAAGCACAGAAAAAAGTAAGGCATCTATACGAACAACGGAACAAATTCACATAAGATTTCACAAGTGGTATTCATCTCAATGAGGTCTCTCTTCCCTAACTAACCAGATAAAAATACAAAACCTGCAAATATGAGAACATCTGATGAACATAAGGATGTAGATGTAGAGGCCTCAAGATCAAGTAAATCACGATGATGAAACTACATTAGATTAAATCCATGTGTCAAGTCTGATATGGTATTGCTAAGTATGCTTCACAATTCAGACAGCACGTGTTCAGAAATGGAAGACATGGCATGATAGAGCATGACCCCCTCAGGATTAGTGATGGAAGGCATGACATGATATAGACCCCACCATGACAATCCTTATAATGATGTAAGTGAATGTGATGATCGAGTGTAACTAATGTAGAAGGATGACATCAGTGAGTATAAGGAGAGGCAAGATAGAAGCTCTCTTTCCATTAGTGAATGTTCCTGCGTCAAAACAAACACTTAAATATGTGGGCCTTCTCTAAAGTAATTCATATGTTCCGCTGCCCCATTATTGCACACGTGGTGATACATTGCCAATATACATACTACAAAAGTAGATGTACAATTGTACATCAGCTTTGACATATCTATATTTTTACAGTTACAATTGTAACTAGACAGTTTAAAAATGCCATTATAGCATATATATCAAGATAAAATAGTAAGACCCAAGCATTAATACAAAACCGGTTGCTTTCAAACGCTGGGTAAACTTATTGAGCTTCCAAATTTTAATCGGATTTGACCTAAAACCGGTTTCAGTTTAGAACTAATTTTGGGCCAATTCTATCCTAGTTTTTCACCTGAGGTTAGGACTCTTTACGACTCACGGGCCAGTCTAGAACCAGAACTGGTACTACAAGATTTTTTAAGCACAGCATTGGGCCAGTTCACGAACGGTTTCAGTTTTACAGTAAATTGTTTTGTCCATCGCAAGGTATAACCACTAAGACCTAAACAAAGGAGTGTAACCATGTAAAAAAAACTGATGCCACAGATCACCTAATATCGGTCGAATCAATAAAAGAAAATTTTGTAAGTAAAACTGCCTCCCTCCGACGGTTCAAACATCGATCATATCTTAAGACTTAAAGTACAACAAGATTCAATTCCCTTGTCTCACATAATGTAAGTTGATTTAATAATAAAAAACTTTGTAATGTCACAAATGAACAGCCAACTAGGATCTAGGTAGGTGTTTGTTTCGGCTTATATAGCCGGCTTATGGCTTATTTGGTTTTGGGCTTATGTTTCATAAGCTCATTGTTTGTGGCTTATTTTGAAACTTTCCAGTTTATATATATTTATCATGTCATAATAAGCTTATATAAGCCAACAGTTGCAAAATACGCCACAAAAAGTGAGTTTATGAAACATAAGCCCAAAACCAAATAAGCCATAAGCCAGCTATATAAGGCGAAACAAACACCCCCAGTTCTAACCTATACCCAACTTACGGATTACGATTTTAGCATTTACAAAGTCTAATGCTCCTAATTTACATCCCCTATAAAATTTGTATCTACTAGTTATATATAGACAACCTAATGATGCAATTAATAATGAAGGTAATAATATACCAGATTTGATATCAACACGATCAACTCTTCCATATCTACCAAACAACCTCTCCAGATCAGACTGACGTGTCTCGTATTCAAAGTTTCCAACGAATACCGGCTTCATCTTTTTTTTTTTTTTTTCCTTAAACCTACAAATTAATAACATACATAATACGATTGATCAGTTAATGACCCTATAACAGGTAAGAATAATTGAATGAATGATTTTAATTTGTTTACCTTTGAAGATTTAATTGATGAGATATTAAAAACCTAGTACAAGTGAAAAGTGATTATAACATTAGGGGCTTTTATAAGATGAAAACACGTGGCATGGGTTCTGTTTGCAAATCTAATGGGCTTTTATTCTTGGTTTGGGTCTTTGGGAAATCTAAATGAGCCCAAATTGAATTGTGGGTTAATTGTAAGTGATACTCGGTTGGTTACAAAACTTGAATGTGAAAATAAAAAATTTTAAAAAATAATAATAAATAAATAAAAAATCCTTGCATATGAAATTATTTTAAAGGTGTTATTTGTTTTTTTAAAAGGTTCCGAGTTTATTAAATTTGATCTGTCAACGTTAAGAATATCTGAAAAGTCTATATCTTAATCAAATAACACTGGTTGTTTTCTGTAATACGACTTAATGTTTGTAATTGGATAAACACGTTTGCTAAAGCTAGCCATCTTATTGCGTGTATAGGTCCATGGGTTTTGTTTTTTGATTTAGATTTCTGAACGCATTAAAAACAAACAAATAGTACTAGAATCATTTCATTCCTTAACTTTGATTCTTGGAACAAACATGCACTAAAGTTTTGGGTTCTTTAGTCTGTTTTTATGCAAGTATTTTCTTTTGGGAACAAGTTTTTCTCCGTAAGAAAATCCACTGTTCTAGAATAGGAAAAACCAAATTGAATTAATAGAAAAGAAACTTAACATAATTCAGTAAAATACAGTGTATTAGATGGATATAAAGTCAAATGATGAAGTTTCCTATGACTTTTTGTTAGTCATGTGGAATTACTTGTGTAAAAGGTAGCATTACCTTTTTCCAACAGGAAACATTCAAAACAAATGAGTCAAAAGTATCTACCATGAGTCCATGACATAGACCAAAAACAAAAACTAAGGAATTAATACTTATACCACATCTTTTGATGCATACATCATAATTTGTGCATTACAGTTTATGCTGTATAATACTATAATTCACAAATTATAATGCATGCATCAAAATATGTGATGTGAGTATCATCCCCTAAAGACAAATGGTTGCTTTTTATTACATATACTCATGAGTCATGATCTCATACATATTTTTTTTAGTTAAGTTGCTTATTATGTTAAGCAATGAAACAAAGAGAGCTTTATAGCATACACGGCAGTAAGAAGTTGTTTTAGTTCATATTCAACAACTACACATTTTGTTTATTAAACAATAAAGCTTAATCACTACATGTTGCAGGTGAACAAGAAACTTCGTGGAATTAGGCTTAGGGAAAAGGCAAAAACACTTTCTATTTCTTACTTTTATGGAAATTTAGAACATATATGTTTGAGTAAATTTCACCGATAGTCCCTAAAGTTGTCGAGTTTTGCGCGGATCGTCCTTAAACTATTTTTTTTGGCATTTTCGTCCCTGAACTCCTCATTTTTTGCGTGGTTGGTCCCTGGAACATACTTTTGGCTAACGGACGTTCATTTGCAGCGTTAGTTGACTAGTCAGCTGGGTTTTTGGTCATTTCATATTTTTATAATGGCGCATTTGGTCCCTTCCCCCCCCCCCCTTTTTTTCCGCCTATCTTCTTGGTAAACGTTCAACAACTGGTCAGCCTATTTATAACCTCGTTTGTATACACTAGATGACTCACCAACACATAAATCCCTTTGAAAAAAACCACAATTAAAAATGGCAGCCCCAAATGAAAATGGTTGTTTTCCAAGTGAAGCTGACGAATACGAGTTTGTCTTAAACAACGCCTTGTTGTGGGACGCTGTGTTCAATGAATTCGGGTATGATCCCGTATTGGAATTTGGTAATTACAGGCAGGTTAGCACCGTCGTTAGGACACAGATACTGAGGTGGGTTCGTAGACAGGACTTTTACTGGGACGAGGTTTTGGGATTGAATGAGGAAGAAGATATAGACGAGGAGGATGAAGAGGAGCTGGAGCAGCAGCAGGGCGTGGTGGAGCAGCAGAATAATGTGGTGGATCAGCAGAATAATGTGGTGGATCAGCAGCATAATGTGGTGGAGCAGCATCATAATGTGGTGGAGCAGCAGCCAAACCTGTTCGAGGATAGGTTGAATTTGGCAAGCAGGATTACGGCTCTTGAAATATTCTTTAAAGAATATAAAGAAATGATGGATAGGAGGAGAAATGATGCAAGCAGGGCAGAGAGCTCTGGGTCGAACCGGTTGGGGTGAAAGCTTTGAATAATTATGGTGTTTCTATGGTTTTAGTATGTTTGTAATCTGGTGTTTATCTGATGTATGGAATGGTGATGTATGGAATGGTGGCTACTTTATAACTCTATCAATAAATAAATATGAAGTTTAATTACTAGTCATTGTTTATGGTTGATTGTGAATGTTTGATTGCCAACTCCATATCAAGGGCTGTTCAAGTCAACCACAAATTACTCTAATTGCATCTGCTATAAACCCTTATCATAAGGAAGCCATGAGTTGCAGAATTTGTAAACTAGAAACATGAATAGCATTAACCATTAAGTCATCAAAATAACCACCATACCTTAAGTCTAATACATTAGCACCATTCATAGTAAGTTAAGAAATATTTACAACCATGATCAAAAGTGAACAAGTTTTTCAAAAGCATAAGACATGATACATCATCTTCATGTTGCCTTGCCTTTCCCCTTGCCCTTGCCTTTCCCTTTGGGTTTATCTGTTGCCTTTGCCTTTTGCCTTTGCCTTGCCTTTGCCTTTACTGCTTTGACCATGATCCTGGTCACATTTACGTTTCTTTGCTGGGATTGGCTCCTCATCAGGGACAGGCAGAGCTAGGACAGCAAGGTCAGCTGGGAGAGGGAGAGAAGGTGGAATAACTTGGAGAGGTACAGCTTCTATTGGCGAATCAGAGCTTGTAGAATCGGCTATTGAAAACTCAGAGGTTGAACCAGACTCAGTTTCTTGCTGTTCAATTAACCAGTCAAGCAAGCCGGGTGGGATTGAGTAACCACCAGAACTTAAACTAGAACTGCTGGAAGATGAGCCAATTGGTCCTGGGTCACATTAATATAATTGGTACTGTTAGTGTTCAAAGGTTTGCATCAAACTACATTATGGTCTTTCTAAACACATACAAGCAAACAAATGAAGGCGAGGAGTGAAAAGTTTGATCAAATCATAACATAAGCTCAGTATGGTCTTTCAAATCTTAGTGTTCAAATGTAGGCATGCAACTACATTATGGTCTTTCTAATCTTAGTCAACACATACAAGCAAACAAATGAAGGGGAGGAGTGAAAAGTTTGATCAAATCATAAAATAAGCTGACTATGGTCTTTCTAATGTTAGTGTTCAAAAGTAGGCATCAGACTACATTATGGTATTTCTAATGTTAGTAAACACATACAAGCAAACAAAACCCCCAAATGTTGTCAGTAAAAACAAGGTCAAATATGTTAAACATGATAAACAACAATTAAATGGAGCAAAAGATGTATCAAATGATAAATAACAATTTATAGTTTACATACCTAGACGGGTAGGGGAGCTCATTGTGTTGATTTGGATTTTTTTTTTTTTTTTTTTTTTTTTTTTTTTTTTTTTTTTTTTTTTGAAATTTAGGGTTTGATCGGGGTTAGTTACTGTTTGAGTGTTATGTGTTTAATGTAACCAAGTGTGTGCTCAATACTCTAAGTTGCTTTTTATAGTAGGTAAGGTGTTTGACTTTAATTAGTCAAACAAATTGAATGGCACATTCAATGCTTGTTCAACAGATGGTTGAAAGTCAAATTTATTGCTAGATACACTTTGTATTTTTTTTTTAAGGGCACACAGAGATAACACATTACAAATGTGACACTGTAGTATTGATCCATTGTATTCTTTTGTGCTGAGTACTTCTGCATTGATGGTTTGTGTAGGTCGTCTTGTTTGACCAAGTTGACAAGCATTGACTTGTTTACTCTTTGAATGTAGCAGTACCTACTTTAATTCTACCAGTATCATTTTGTTTGAGCAGTACATTCTTTAATGAATGGTCACATTTAAGTTGAAACTCATTTCATTAAACTGAAACAGATTACACAAATGAAGGAAATGATGAAATTGATTTCATTTCATTAAACTGAAACAGATTACACAAGATATTCAAACAAAACAGACATATAACCATTTTCTGTTTTTTTACACAAGCAATCCCCAAAGCAGGTTATACTCCTCTTCTTCTTGTTGCAGCCTCTCTTGGTCAGCCTTTGCAAAAGCTGCTTCTTCCTCTAATGCAAGGTTTAATGCTTCTTCATCTAAACTCTGCTGAATTTCATCATCAACAACATTTCCAACAACCTGCATCTCAAATTCTGCCTTTTCTTCTTCTTCCATCAGTTTCATTATTTCTTCTTCCTCTAAAAATCTGTCACACCCTCGCCGAAGGCGGAAACACGAGGTGTAACGAAATCGATATACATCACCAAAGAGAAATAAGACAATACCATAATTTACATTAAGGAAAAATATAACATTACAACGTTGTTATTGCCGACTTTGGCAAATAAAAGACATAAGTTTGATTCCCAAAAGATGGTATTTTAATACATAATGAAAAGAAGTGACATGTGAAAACTTCATTATGCAAGACCTTGCTGACAAGCTTACTGACGATCACCTGAAATGCATGAGAGAAAACGGTCAACTATAAAAATAGTTGGTGAGTATAAACGTTTTATTTAATATGAGAAACCATAAGAGAAAGTTCACAAGCCAAAGGCGTTGTCAAGTATTATGTCTTGTAGTCAAGCACCCGCGGTCATAATAAGTCACAATATAAGCACCACCTATATAATAATGTATGCCATGCAAAGCCCCTAATTAAATAATATGCGTCCCGTAACATGGTGGACGAGAGGTTGGCCGACCTCTAATAGCGCTATCCATACTACTAATAGGCGTCGAACAATGCGAATGTACGAACAGTACATCATACAACTATTATATAAGATTAAGAACGCTCCGAACATGGGAGACTTAGCACGCTCCACCAATAAGGTGAGACTTTAGGGTTAAGAACGCTCCACCAATAAGGTGAGACTTTAGGTCATAGCGCGTACAGTACATTAAGTTCAAAAGTTCAAGTTGAGTTCAAGAGTTCTAAACAAGTTATAAGGTCAAGACAAGTCAAAAGAGTTCATAATAATCAAAGGGTTCAAAACAATGTTCAAAGAGTTCAAGTAATAATTCATGCATCCACCCCAAAGCGATTAAAATAGTTAGAAAAAGGGGTTCGTGAATACTCACCTGATATAAGCGATATGATAACAAAAAGGTATGAACTAAAGTAAGGCGCGCACTCTATCCGCAACCTAAATGAATGATATGATCTACTTTAGATCATGAAATGAAGAAAGGAATGTACATGCACATGATCCCTATACCACTCTACTCTTTGTAAAAACACTTGTGTTATCAAAATATATAATCCAAGAATTTGAAAAAATATTGCTATTAGAAAATATAATAAGCTAGTTGTAATATATATATACTTATATATATATATATAACGTATGTTTCCATGTTAGTGTTGAAATACTCGGGTTGTAATCTTTGAAATGATGAAAACATACTCGTGATAACTAATACTACATTAGTTATAAAGCTTGGTACTTAATATTACTTCTAGCTTGAAAATGTACTTCGTAGTTTTTGCGCCAAAATTTAATAAAAGCTGTCAAATATAAAGTGGTTTTAGCCGATATTCAAACGTGTATATCTTTGTCGTTACTTGTCCGTTTTACTTGTTCTTTATGTCCACGGTTACGTCTTAGTATGTAGTAATATATTTTGGAAAGCTCGGCTCCTCCGGGTTACGTCTAAAGCCTCTTTTTGACCGACGAAAAACGTCCAACAGCAACTAATTTCCAGAAAATACTTTTCGTCAACAATCTTGCAAAAATCATAACTCCTTCGTTATAGACTCTTTTTAATCCGTTCTTTCGCCTACGGATTCGTTTTTGAAAGTATTTTCTAAAAATTTTGCCAAAGTTTCCTTGGTGTTTACTGATTTTCCAGATTTTTACAAAACGGGACAGCATGTCTAAAATAGGTTCCAAATCAAGTTTTCAAGGTTAAAAACTAATTTCTACCATCACCAAACCTCTTGTAATCACCACATGACTAATCTAATCTTACCATACACCTTCTTAGGGTGCCATGGACTCCTAACCAAGTTATTAGAGCTAGGGGATGCATAACTAAAAAGTTAGGGTTTGTATGTTCCATTTTTGACAAAATAAATGGTGGTATAGCTAGTTGTACATGGTTTTTAGCATGGAAATCATGTAATACAAGTAAATATAAGATGTTTCATGTAAAAATAAAGTTGATAACTTACTTGATAAAATGAGATGATTAGATGATGATTATGCTTGTTGTTCTTGTGTTTTTGTTGCTTGATTCTTGATTAGGTAAGTATAATGAACAAGTTTGATGCTTTAGCTTTTGAAAAACCATGGATGGATCATGGAGTGGTGATGAGGTCGTGGGTTTGCAAGAGTGGGGAAGAGATGAGAGAATTTTCTATCTTACTAAAAAGTGTAGTTTATGATTTTAGGTTTTTGGTTAAGTAATGTTTTAGAGGTTTATTAGTAATATAATAGAATTCAATGCACATGGTTAAAGGGGTGTTTCATGGCTGGTTTTGGGTGTGAAAAGGAGTAGCCAAAACGGTTTTGATCACTTAGAAAATATAGTGTAGCGTTAAGTGTTATTACGCGTTATTCGTTAAAATCGGGTACCGGTTTTAATAGCAATAAACGTTCACGAAGTTAACCGGGATGAAATAAAAGTCATAATAATGTTAAAAACATATTAAAAATATGTTGGGTACATTTACTGAGTGATCGGGTGATTATTGTTTAGTTTTCACGAAAACCGTCGTTATATTCATACGCGTACGTTATAAATAAAATAAATTTCCAAAATACTGGGTAACTGAATGTTATAACTTTTATGATATTAAAATGGATATAAAAATATGTCGGGACCATCGTGGGAATATTTAGATATATTCGTCGTGTATAAACCGGGTGTTAACGTTTAATTATAAATACTTATACGTAAAACGTTAAATATACTAAATATATTAATTTGAGAATCCTAAGAGTGGTATAGCATGTAAATGACATTATGATGATATGCAGACTATTCTAGTCCGTATGAGAGGTCCTTACTGATAATGCACGTGAATAGTGGAATTTCTTCCAGAATGAATAGTGTTCTGTGAATAGTAAAATTTTCAAATGTTTCTCAGAATATCAAACGGACATCAAAAACGATGAATAGTAAAATGATGAATAGTGTTTTGATGAATAGTAATCGATGAATAGTGAATTTCCAAAGTTGAAAAAAAATAAACGTAGACGTGGAAAATATCGGGTTGTTACAAATTCCACTACAACCAAGAAGCGTATCTTTTTTGAATACCTTAACTAAGTTTTTCCTGGTAATGTTAAGATAATGGCCTGATTTTGGTGAAAACACAGAAACATTATGAAGAATCAAAGCAGCTCCTACAGTAATATCCTTTCCATTATTCCCCCTCATTAATGATTTTATGATGTATTGTACCAGATATTTCACCTGAGAGATCTTTCACAGTAACTGTAAGATCTCCAAGCATGTTTGGGGTGCACGACTTTATTATAGCAACAACATGTTCAACTTTCCCCTTATTGATAAAGCTTCTGATATCACATAAACATCCAATTACAACCCCCCCCCCCCCCCCCCGTTAGCATTCACATAGTCCACGGCGCTAAGCCATGGCCCACGTGTAAAATCCTCATCCTCACTCACGTCTTCAACAACTTTCCTCATATACTCTTGTGTGGAAATTATAGGCACGTCTCCACCTAGCCGAGTTTCCTCTAATTTACGTAGCTTCGCCCTTTGATAGACACCCGCAGGACCCGGTATGATCCTAACAGGATCTTGCCCGGAAATTTCATCATTCTGGTGACCTGATGAAGCACGTGGTGAGTTACTCATGTTGTTGTCGTTTTCCGTCACACCAAGAACCTTGTTGCCAATTGATACTGTCCTTTATGTTGGTGTTTCTGAGGGCCTATAACGCGATTTTCTAAACGGGGACTATACGTGCAAAATGTTTTCCCAAATCAGGGACCTAAAACGAGATGAAAGGGTTCAAATAATTCTCATTTGCCGGGCTTTTTAATTTCCCCGCCAATTCTTACTACCTCACAGAGTGTGTGTTTAGTCCCTGAATTACTGACCTTGTTTTACCATTAGTCCTCTAAATACTCATTCTATGTTAGTCCTTTGGGCATTTTTCCCGCCAAACCATCATGCCAATGACAACTCTCAGTTGTACCTATAAAACATGGCCCATTGCCCTATCCATTTGCATCCAGCAATTCCATATGGCTGAAAAGAAAAACAGTCTCTTCATTGCAGCCCACAACTCCGAAATGGAACAATCAAGAACAAAATGGGCATCAATGCTGGAATTTATCGAAGATGTTGTTGACCATCTCCCTGAATGGTCTGATGAGGGCAGTGACGATCGACTCAACTTCACTGACCTATGGTTGAACAGGATTCATGAATGCCACAAGTTCAATAATCTGCTGAATGCCATAAAAAAACTTAAGGGAAGAAGTTGACATGCTGGAAAACAAGGTTAGACATCAAAAGGTTTGTCCAATCAAGGCATGGGCAGATTGGAATGAAACCTTAGACAGTACACTTGTCAAACTAACTAATGGTGCAGTTAATGTGCCAAGAGTTAATCATGAAATTGTTGCTGATGAAGTTGTTACTCCTGAAGCTGTTGTTGGTGAACATGTGGAATCCAATGGAAGGCCTCTGAAGAGGAAAAGGGTGTATGTTGGTGACAAGAAGGATTTGGAAACCGATGGTTGTTTTTATGTTTAGTATTAGGTTCTTATGCCTTGGGTGTGGTTGTTATGGGTTGCTTCAGTTAAAGTCTTTTGTAACCACCTCTCTTAAATCTTGTACTTTGTTCTTCTAAATGCATTGGAATAAAGTTGGCAACCTTCCTTTTGGAAATACCGTGTAGCTTTACAATTTCGTCAAAGGATTTGCCTTTCAGTTTACTTGCAGTCCAATGATCTTGATTGATGAGATATCTCTTCATACCGCTCATCAACTGTGCTTGAGTTTGTGGTTTATTCTTTTTAGCTTCTGCTTTCTTTGCAACATCTTTCTTTTTAATATTCTTGAGTAGATCTTTAATAGGATTGTCTCTGTTATGAACTAATGTGTGTGCCGCTGTTTCATCAACGTTAGGGGTACTAGCAGTACAAACATATCCGCGACCAGTACCAATATGTTTAACACTATTTTTAACAGTATCTGCACCATGACTCTCTGCACACTCATCAAACTTCATCGGTTTTGAAACATCATCCAAATCAAATTCCACCAAATCTTCTGAACTATCACAATCCACAATGGTTGATTTACTCTTACCTTTACTGTCCTTCAGTTTTTGGCGCAACTTCTTTACTTTTTGAATCAACTTGGTATAAGCACGAGCATAAAGTTGCTTTGTATTCTTCAAGTTTTCCTCCAACCCAGTAACTCTGTCTGACAATTTTGTACAAATTTCCATCAACTCTTTGTACTTCGGACTACCTACATCACTTCCATCTGTGTTCAGTTTAGGGACAGGGGAACCATGAGGCATATCCCCCATTGTATCATGCGGCATGGGGTTTGCATCACCTAAAGCACCATCATGAGAACTTCGATCATTAGATGTTTCCATGGGTTGGGTGTTATCATTCTTACCACTGGCCTGCCCAGTTTCTAAGCCTGTGAGTGTAGTGGCAGCCCGCAGCATTGTATCATAGATAGGCTCATCTGCTACATTTGGTTCAGTTGGAGATATGGGCTGAGGTACCACATATTCATTTCTGATTCTTCTCGTAAATGTCTTTGTAACTTGAGGTTCTGATTATGATGGACCACTAATGGGTGTGTCATGAGACTCAACTTGGGTAGCAGATCCTTGACCCTCAAGTGGTGGAACAATCATTGATAAAAACAGTGGTGCTTCTCTCCCATTATAACCCACACAAAGCGTCCTCATATTCCTAAAAACCTTTTGACTAAGGGTTGGAGTTTTAAGAATGGTTTTGTGAGGTTGAAGCCGTTTCTTGTGTTTGTTCAAAATAATTTGAATAAATCTTGGATACATTAAAAATTTGTATTTGCTTTTCACATTTTTTACCATACCATCAAAAATCAATTTTGAAAAGTTAAACTTCCTTTTTGTGGCCAAGCAAACAATAGCAGTTGCTATGTTACTACTAAATTGTTCCCAACAAGTTTTCTTTGGACTTAAACAATGTAGTACGGTATGAATGAGAAATCTCCATTGAGGGGGGAATTGTGGTTTTTGAAAAGTTAAGTTATCAAAAGTTAACCCATACCCCATATAGTAAAGATTTTTAAAGATTTCATCATTTGGCAATGAACTAATACCCCCATTGTCTGATAGTTTCAGATGCCTCCTAACATATGACTCAGTAATAGCCATGAATATGCCATCAACTGTAGCAGTTATCTCTTTTTCTCCATTAGCAAGTGTTTTGACTTTGGCAGTTTGCCAAAACTGATTGATTTGGGAAACATAAATAGTAGGATTTTGTGTAATAGCATACCTTATGTAACTTCTATTGAGAAAATCCACAATCTGGTGGAACACTTCACTTCCCTCTGGTTTCTGTAAGTAGGCTACCATGTTATGTGTCTTACAATTTTCCAAAATCGCCATTAAGGTTGTTAAAATTATGATTAGGGTTCTGGGTTATGGTCGTTTAGAAGAGTATGTGTGTTTGGTAAACCCAATTGAGATGATATGGATGTGACTTAGGGTTTTGGGAAAATCAAATGAATTAAACTTTTCTTTCTATTGTGAATTAAAGAAAGATTGTGAATAGTCGAATGTGGTGAAACCTATATGCGAACCAATACAAAAAAAATATCTCAACGGTTATTAATGCATAACGGGTATTCCCAAACAGTACCAAGGGTTACCCAGCCGTAGTAAATTTGATCCTACCAGTACCAAATACACCTATGGCTTTATTTGACTTTTATAAGTCAACTTACAATCAGCACGCAAAATTACAAAGTGTTATATAACTAGAGATATTGTAGCTACTAACTCCAACTAACAAAAGCCAAATGATGTAAAGAACACAAAATAGCCTTGTTCATTCAACATAAAATAAAATTTTTATTGAACAAAAATTAAACATTACATGATACACTTAACAATTAAACTTTGGAGATTTTTCTGGATCAAATGACAAATGAACGTTGTCATAATCCAAATGCTCATCATCTGATGACTCTTCCTCTTCCTCAGACGCAATATATTTGCGTTTTCTGTATGCCCGCATCTTCTTCCAAGTGTATTTACTTTTCCTACTTGCTTTTCCTCTAGCAGCTTGTTCTTGTTTTTCAAATTTTATCAATTTTTTTTGCTGTACTTGAATCTTTTCTTTAAAATACCAATCAATTGTTTCTTAAAATGTCGGTTATGGTACTTCCTCACTTTCTTCTTCAGCCTCTTCTAGTTGTTGAAGTATTGAAGCTTTTTCTTCAATGTCATTTGTTTGCACATTTTGCATTCCTGGATTCTCTTGCATGTTAACATCTGCTTCATTCACTTGGACGTTAATTGTTGATGTTGATGCCATTTTTTTGATATTGTATATATGTAAGTTGTTTTGAATGAGTTTGTTGTTTACAAATGTTCCAATTTATAACCATTGCTTAAGGCAACTGAACGGTTTTTTTTGCTTTAGAAAAGACACACGTCTTAGTAATTTATTGTTGAACGTTGTATACTACTAGTTTTGATAATGCAAACGGAACATACGTTCAACAGACATTTATTACACATTTGATATCCTACCAGTACTAAATACACCCACCAGTACCAAGTTTTTTTCTCAACAGTATTAACCCAAATTGTTTAAGACAATGTCTTTGGAACTTTTTCTTGTTATGCTTACTTGAAATCACATATTTTCTATGTGTTGACTAATTCATTTGCATTTCCAAACTAAGTTCTTTGAATGTGTCATTTTATAGCAACAAAAGGTACTGCCCATGCCTTTAACTGACTTTGACAAGTCAACTTATAATGAACACTCAAATAACAAAATCTTATATAACTAGACTTATAATCCTTAATACGACCAACAAACAAAAGTCAAATGATTCAAAGCTATAAAACCTGCATATTTACTAATACTAGATGAGTATCTTACTTTTTACAACAAAAAATTTGGAGCATTTTCAAATATAACTTAATGTCAAAAAAGTTGGAGCATATCCAACTATAATTGAATGTACAATATAGCAGCACAAGTAATTGTTTATAAACATATATTTAGAAGGACCCATACATCAAGTCAACTTCAAAACCATAAAACAGCCGGAGCATCTCGAGCTCTTAAACCAATTACGACTCCAGTCATAGGTGGTGGCCTCTTGCCTATTTGAGCTAAAGTTGATGGAGGAGCTTGTGATGGAGCTTTTTTCTTTTGCCAACCTTTTTTTGAAGAAAAAGGAGGTCTGCCTCTGGGTCTTTTGGGAGCTGGTGTAGCAGCTGAAGTGGAAGCTTTGCCTCTTGGACCTGAAGTTGATGGAGCTTTTTTCTTTTCACCACCTATTTTTGAAGAAGAAGGAGGTCTGCCTCTGGGTCTTTTGGGAGCTTGTGCAGCAGCTGAAGTGGAAGCTTTGCCTCTTAGACCTGAAGTTGATGGACCTTTTTTCTTTTGACCACCTGTTTTTGAAGATGAAGGAGGTCTGCCTCTGGGTCTTTTGGGAGCAGGTGCAGCAGTTGAAATGGAAGCTCTGCCTCTTTTGTGAGTATTGGAAGGTCTGGATATCTTTGGAACATCTTCAGCAATTGAAGCTGAAGCAACTTCATCTTTCAGAGATGTGGTTCTCTTTGAAGTGGAAGGCCAGGATATTATTGGAGTAGGTTCATCCTCTTCAGTTGACACACTAATCACCTCATTTGCAACATCCTTTGTAGTACAAAATTCCTCTTCACTGGATACTTCCTCTTCACTTGGAACACCCTTCATTGCCTTCGAGTAGCACTGATACTCAAGGTTTAGCATCCTCTTTTCAAGCCATTGTTGCTTCCTTTCAAGGTGTTCAATCCTCTTGTCAACGGAAGCCACTTCTTGAGTGGATTTTTCACTCCCAAATCCGTAATCTCCTCGGTAAAAGTACACCTCCTCAATTGGTTCCATCCTTTTCTCAAGGATGGAAATCTTCTTCTCAAGGTTTTCAAGCCTACTGTCATAAACCTTATCCTGATGCTCATCTGAAACATAATAAGTTAACACATGTTAGATTTAATACATATATCCAACCAATATGCTAACTCTGTTTTTTAGACATTCAAACACCCCCTAAAGGGCTACACTAGACAATGGGCACTCATTAGGTCAAATACAAAGCCCCTTAATTGCTAAAGTGAAACACCATTTGCACTTTCAGTAATGCAGTTTGAGTTGCTAAAGTCAATCTGGATAAACACTTAGGTAAATCATAAACTAACCTAAAAATCATTCATTAGAGCCACAACAAAAGGGCAAATGAACATCAAAATGGTGTAAACACATTCTCAAGGTTTGCCATTTTAAATAAATACCAAAATGCATACATTTCTTCTCCTCTGCTGGCTTTCCCTCCATGGGTTTTGAGGTCTGACCCAACACAGCTTCAATGGTAGGAAATTCCTTAGTAGGTCCTTTTTTGAGAACTGTCAAAATAAGATGGAGCAGATGATCAAAAAAAGGTCAACTCAAATCATTTACTCTAAATTTAACTATAAACAATAACAATGCAACAATGTGCTAACCTTCCACCATAGCATAGTTTCATAAGGTGTCCAACATTTCATCAGACACCTCATCTCCTGGCTTCCAGCTATCCTTATATGTTTCATAAAGATAATCTTTCATGTCTTCAGTCAACGTAACTTTGCTCCAATCTTTGTCGGCCATTGCAAGAATCAGGCGGTGTATGAGATTGTTTGTGTGTGACAATGATAGGGTTGCGATGTAAGAGGAGGAAGATGATCGGGTTTGTACAGTAACAAGTGAACCAATACGCTTGTAATAGCCGTTTTATATTCAGGGACCAAGCCTTGGTTAAGGCCATTGAAAAAATGCGAAATGACCAAAAACCCAGCTGACTAGTCAACTAACGCTGCAAATGAACGTCCGTTAGCCAAAAGTATGTTCCAGGGACCAACCACGCAAAAAATGAGGAGTTCAGTGACGAAAATGCCAAAAAAATAGTTTAAGGACGATCCACGCAAAACTCGACAACTTTAGGGACTATCGGTGAAATTTACTCTATATGTTTCTATATTGCGGAAAAGGATGTTCAAAAATATATATATATAAATATATATATATATATATATATATATATATATATATATATTGTGGAAAAGGAACCCACGACATTGATTATGACCATGACCGGTAAAACATACATTTTTTTTTTTTGGAACGGATCTTTCGGAGAAATCCTTGACCAATTCGAAACCCGATGGGGGGAAAACCTTCAACTTAAGCCGCCCGAAGGCACGACACTTAATTTGAAGTAAACCCTGCCTTCTCCAGATTCGAACCCTAGTGGGTTGAAACCTTCATTGAAGGACTTTGAAAGCCTAGTATCAACAGACCCTGTGATCAAAGAGGACTTCCCGGATGGTCACCCATCCGGTACTACTCTCTTAGTGGCACACTTAACAAGTTAAGTGACTACCACTAGACCACATGGTTGATAGTCACACACACTTTCTATATATAAAAAATGGTCACAATAAATACGTACATACCACATCCATTTTAATACTAGTAGGCCTTCAACTCGTAATTTGTAAGTGACGCTTGTTTGCAAGTACTTTCATATTGCTAAAGCTCGGTTTTTATGGAGTGAAGTATCACCTTCATACCACTCATCACGCGCCACCATTCATTAGAGGTGGCCATCCTAACCGGTTTCGGAACCGAAACCGAAAAAAAAACCGAAACCAGAACCGGTCAAATCCGGTTCTTACAGAAACCGCATGTCCTTACCCGGTTCTTGATTTTCACCCTTGGAACCGGTTCGAAACCGGTTCTACTAGATCCGGTTCTCGAACCGGATCCGGTAAAACCGGTTCCGAACCGGTTCCAACGGATATATCCTTATTTCCAGACAGTACCGTTTTTTGAGCCATTGGGATTATAAAGTCTAACAATCTAATATATATATTGATTCCAACACATAGTTCCACTACCAACAGTATAACCTCAAATCATCAAACCCATGGCCCTAATATTTTCAAAAAATTTAAGAAATGAAGACCCAATTGTCAGGCCCAGCAACAATGGCGGAGAAGATTGTTATCTCAACTTCAACTAATTCACTCAACTGTCTAGTCTTTATCTATCCATCACTTTGTTTTCACATGTTGTTTCATAAAGCTAGCAATCACTGTCATGCACACTTCAATGTGTGAAAAATGGAGCTCGGGAAGCCCACTGTGAAGAAAAGAGCACCGGTTCTTTGGAACCGGTCCGGCTGGACATTGGGACCGAACCGGATTTGGAACCGATCCGGAACTGGGTATACCGGTCCCGGTTTTTATGCCTCCGGATCCGAAAAGAACCGAACCGGATTGGAACCGGATCCGGTTCTTTGACTTTGACCATGAACCGGCCCCGGATTAGAACCGGGTCCGGTTCTTTGCCGAACTGGGTTTTGGCCACCTCTACCATTCATAAAAGAGGCCTCATATCGGTTGGTCCGGTTCAAGAAGACATTTTTTTATTGGCCGTTTTGTATGTAAGATTAGACCAGACCGAAACCCAAAATAAGGAAAAAGTTTGGACTGAGATCGGACCGCTGGTTTTTCGGTTCAATCGATCGTCAGTTTTAGGGTCTGCGATGCTCACCCCTAGTGATGACCATAAAAACTACCCCTCTATCTCAAAATTATTGTCAAGAGACAAAAATTACAAAGTTAAATAAAAACGTTGTCATTCTAATTTTCAATTACTCAAATAAAATATTAATGCACTAAGCATTTTGAAAAAAAATATATATAAACTATAATTTTAAGATGAGAGATTATTAATTAAACACCTCATGTAAATTCAAAAATCGTAAAATATTGAAAGGTATGCAAGATATGGGACAATAGAGACTGTGACAAACTACTTTAAAGTCTCTTTTCAATTTAAAAAACATTTAAAAGTCAATGATACGACTCTCCATGAGACCACGACCGTACAATTAAATCCTTTTTAAGGCTTTTCTCGTAAATTTACACCCTCCACGTTCTGTATTTAGTAAGCATGAGTCGTAACTACAAGTATAGTCCTTACATTAATGACCAACTTCTTAATGTTGTTGAATAAGAAGTTTTTGGCACTTTTGATCCAAAATAATTGTCATTTCATGTTAACTTGATTTTCAAGATTAACAAAGTCAAGTAGGATCACGGTGATCATCTGTATTTACAAACTCACTTTCTCCTCTTAACTTTATATATTCATAGATTTAGCTTGCATAAGTTCATTTTATTTTGTATATAGATATAGATAAGAATGTTTTAAAAAGGTAAACAACTTTAAGAAAAGCTTTCAAAGAAGTATACCTAGTGTCAACCATAATCACATATCTAATATGGTAAATGTGTATTCATGTATGCTTGTATAAAGCTTTTAGCAAAAGCTTGTTACAAGATTATAACTGCAACGATATGTCTTAAGTTTATTGAACACTTCATCTCTAGTATAAGTTAACATGACACTAAGTTATTAGACATCTAACAAATCTGAGAAAGAGGCTTTCACACCCTCGGAAAAAATGAAGATAGATACGAAGATGATAACAAACATGCGTATAGTAATTCATTTCACTATGTTTATTCATGTATGTATGTATAAAGCTTTTAGCAAACATTTGTTTACAAGATCACAACTAAAGTGAATTTTATTAAACACTTTATCTTCAAAATAAAGCAAAATTTCCAAACATGCCATATATCTTAAATACCAAAAACTCATCACATAAAAAGTTTAGTAATCGCTAAAATTCGACATCTAGCACAAACTTTTAAAACGAACACTACATTTCTCAGGCCGGAAGGTGTGACCGTGTGACAGTGAGCGGCAAACATGACTATTAAGCGTCAAAAGCGGCAAACTGACCCATTTATTTTCCCTTGCGGCAAAGTAAACAAAAATCATTTCCCAGCAACAAGTGTGTGTTAGGGTGTATGTTGTCGGGTTTTTTTTTTTTTCCTTTTTTTTTAATTAAAAAGTAGAGAAAAGTTTAGAAGAAAAAATGTGTTGCAAACTTTTATAACATAAAAAGTTAACGTGACCCTGTGATGTACATCTGACAAAAGTAGTGTTAGAACAAAATAAAATAAACTTCTTTGAACAAAAGATATATCACCATTCTAAATGGACCAAGCTTGTCAATTAGTGAATCATTGAGGGCAAAAATTTGTACTTTACACTTGAGAAGACTTTAACCTGCTATATCAAGTAGACAAGAATCAGTTTCAAAAGGATAAAGTGATAAACCACCTAAACATGGTCACAAAGGAAAATAGTTTTCCACTGACTTTTGGTTTTTGAAAAATCTAGTGAAGAATGTTCCCAACAATTTCTTAATTGTCATTTGTTAGTACTATTTAAGTATTCTTGCATCCTGCATTCACTCACAGACAGCCATCATTTTTGTACTTTCAAAGGTAACTGTTAAATTCCAGTTTCTTTTTATTTAGTACTTCATTTATAAATGTAAATTATCTGGTGTGTTTTCATAATTTATAAATGTAGAAATTATCTGGTGTGTTTTCATAATTTATTTCCAAATGGTTGCATGTACTATGTTGGTTACACATTTTGTGTAGTTAGTTTTTTTTTTTTTTTTTTTTTTTTTTTTTTTGCCCATTGCATTATTTTGTTTAATATTATTTATTTTCCAGAAGCAAGTGACTGTGATTTTATATTTAGTTCCCAGGAAAGCCAGTTCCAGTTTGTGATTTCATATATGTATAGTTTTTTACTTTTTTACCTTTTTAGTGTGATGAACTTGAGTTAAGCAAGTGATATCTGATTATTTGTTTTCAAGTAGCATTTATTTGGGGACAAAGCTTATAATAAGAGGTTGTTGAGGATTACTTTCTTAAACTGCGTATCTACTGGAGAAACTAAAATTTACTAAGCTGCAGATTTACTCTGAAATAAGTTTCTATTAAGGGCATGTTTAGCAGCAAGCATTTGTAAGCTTTTTGGAGCAACTAACAAATTAAGAATTATTTCTTAATTAAGACAATTAAGTCGAAATAAAACGGCACATTCTCCAAATTATGTATATGGTCAAGCATTTATGTAATCATTCGAGTTTAGTTTAGTGAATTATGTTATTTTATCTACTTTTAGTTACTGACCGCAATTTTATGTTTAGTTAATTAGTTTCCAGTAAGGCTGATTCCAGTTTGTTTAACTGAATTTTATTACTTCATGTATATTTTTATTTGTATTTTACTATTTTAGTGTGATGAACTTGAGTAGAGCTAATGATTATCTGATTATTTGTTGTGTTTATAAGTAGTAGCATATCTGATTATTTAGAGGTAGCTACTAAGATAAAGCTTATTCAAAGAGGGTGTTTGGAATTGGTTTTTAAAACTGCTTATCTGCTTTAAAAACAAGAACTTACTAAGCTGCAAACTTTTAAGCTGACTTTTCCAAAAAATACAGATAAGCAAATGAGTAGTTAAATAAGCAAATCCAAAACACCCTTGATCTATTATTATTTTTTTACGCATGTCATTTTAACATGTAAATCCTTAATTAACCAAGAAATTTCTATCACTCAAATAATGGATCATATGGTCTATGGTTTTAGTACTTTATACAACAGTAGCACATCCAGACAGTATCTGATGCCGCCAATTTTGTTACAGATTAACTGATTCTGACTATTCTTTGTGACGTGGCTTATTTTCATGTAGTTTCAACTTCAGATTAAGGACTCAAGTTCAAGAAAATGATGGACGAAAAACCACTCCCTGCTTGGTCGTGGTCTGTGGAACAATGCTTAAAAGCATATAATGTTAAGCTTGAAAGAGGTTTGTCTTCATATGATGTAGAGAAGCAACAAGAACTTCACGGTTACAACGAGCTTAAAAAAGAAAAGGGAAAGCCATTATGGCTACTCATCTTTCAACAATTCGATGACATGCTTGTGAAAATCCTTCTTGTTGCCGCCTTCATTTCATTCAGTCTTGCATACTTTGAACGAAATGAAACTAACATATCTGGATTTGAAGCCTATGTTGAGCCTGTAGTGATTGTTTTAATCCTAATTTTAAACGCCATTGTGGGTGTTTGGCAAGAAAGTAATGCTGAAAAGGCTTTAGAAGCGTTAAAGGAAATGCAATGTGAGTCGTGTAAGACTTTAAGAGACGGGTATATGATTCCAGACTTACCTGCTAGAGAACTTGTACCGGGGGATATTGTGGAGTTGCGTGTAGGTGATAAAGTTCCAGCGGACATGAGAGTCGCGGTTTTAAAAACGTCAACTTTAAGAGTTGAACAAAGTTCTTTAACAGGCGAATCTGTTCCTGTCTTAAAAGGGACCCAACCCGTGTTAGTAACCGACTGTGATTTGCAAGCAAAAGAAAATATGGTTTTTAGTGGCACCACGATAGTGAATGGAAGTTGTATATGTATTGTCGTGAGCACGGGAATGAGGTCAGAAATAGGGGAAATACAAAAGCAAATACACGAAGCATCTATGGAAGAATCCGAGACCCCGTTGAAGAAAAAACTCGATGAATTTGGGCATAATTTGACAACTGTTATCGGTGTCGTGTGTATTGCTGTGTGGGTTATAAACTACAAGTATTTTCTAAAATGGGAAATGGTGGACGGGTTGCCTACAAATGTTGAATTTTCGTTTGAAAAGTGTACATATTATTTCAAAATAGCCGTTGCTCTTGCAGTAGCTGCAATACCTGAAGGTCTTCCGGCGGTTATTACAACTTGTTTAGCACTTGGTACAAGAAAGATGGCTCAAAAGAATGCGATCATGAGGAAGCTTGCTAGTGTGGAGATATTAGGATGCACGACTGTGATATGTTCGGATAAAACAGGCACATTAACAACCAACCAAATGTCTGTGACAGAGGTTTTCACGTTTGGTGGGAAACTGACAGCTCCTAGGATATTTCACGTGGAAGGGACTACTTATGACCCAAAAGATGGTGGTATTGTTGATTGGAGTTGTTATAATATGGATGCTAATTTGCAAGATGTGGCGGAAATATGTGCTGTTTGTAATGATGCCGAAATATATAGTGATGGTCGTGTGTTTAGAGTCACTGGTTTGCCTACTGAAGCTGCTTTGAAGGTTTTGGTTGAAAAGATGGGAGTTCCGGATGCTAAAGCCAGAACCAAGATCCGCGAGTCGCAGATTATGGCAAACTATTTGATTGATAACAACAGCGTTAAATTAGGTAAGTTGGAAATTTTGTTATATGCTTTTTCACTACTTGTACTAATGGTTGTAGATGTTAATTATAGTTAATAAATTTAATATTGGAGTGTAGGGTGCTGCGAATGGTGGACGAAAAGATCAAAGAGGGTTGGGACACTGGAGTTAGACCGTGTTCGTAAGTCCATGAGTGTTATTGTTCATGAGCCAACTGGACAAAATCGGTTGCTTGTCAAGGTATGCCATAATTTTGTTAAATCTTTGATTAAATATTTATTTTTTTTATTATTTTTTTTTTATTATTATTATTTTTTTAATTTGATTAAATCAATTTCATTAGTTGTATGCATCAAAAGTAGATTATGGCAACTTTCAACCTTTTTTAGCTCAAAAATGTATTTTACTCATTTGACCCATATGAGTTGAAATTGCTATCTATAATTTAAGATTGTGAGAAATAGTAATATGATAATGGTGGTTGCTCAGGGTGCGGTTGAGAGTATACTAGCGCGTAGTTCACACATTCAACTAGCAGATGGTTGTGTTGTTCCAATGGATGAGGCATGTAAGCAACTAGTACTTTCAAGACATATGGAAATGAGTTCCAAAGGGTTACGGTGTTTGGGTTTGGCTTATAAGGATGATCTTGGTGAGCTTTCGGATTATGATGGTGAACATCATCCAAGCCACAAGAAGTTGCTCGATCCAACTAGCTACATTTCCATTGAAACCGACATTATCTTTGTAGGGGTCGTTGGTCTAAGGGTAAGTCATAATCTTTATCTTCAATCAAATAATAGTATTATTTATCTATCCAATCTAACTGAACTTCTATTTAATTTATAGGATCCTCCTCGTGCTGAAGTGAAGTCCGCTATTGAAGAGTGTGGTGAAGCTGGAATAAAAGTGTTGGTGATAACTGGAGACTATAAGTCAACGGCTGAAGCTATTTGTTCAGAAATAGGCTTGTTTTATGATGGCGAGGATCTGAGAGGTAAAAGTTTTACGGGTAAAGAATTCATAGCGCTTTCAACTATGCAACAGCGGGATATTTTGTCAAATCCGGGGGGAAAAGTGTTCTCCCGTGCTGAACCGAGGCACAAACAAGAGATAGTGAGGATTCTTAAGGAGATGGGTGAAGTCGTAGCAATGACGGGAGATGGTGTTAATGATGCTCCAGCTTTGAAACTTGCTGATATCGGAATTGCTATGGGAATTACTGGAACAGAGGTTGCTAAAGAGGCTTCAGATATGGTTTTAGCCGATGATAACTTTAGTACCATCGTTTCTGCTGTTGGCGAGGGTCGATCAATCTATAACAACATGAAAGCTTTTATCAGGTAGTAATTACCTTATTCTAGTGTTATTTTATAGTTCCAGTATATTGTATTTCATTTGACATGATTTTGTAAACCTTTAGGTACATGATATCATCAAATGTTGGGGAAGTTATATCCATTTTCTTAACTGCTGCACTAGGGATACCGGAATGCTTGATACCTGTGCAGCTTCTGTGGGTTAATTTAGTTACTGACGGTCCACCTGCTACTGCTCTTGGTTTTAACCCTGCTGATGTTGATATAATGAGAAAACCACCTCGTAAAAGCACTGACCCTCTCATTGATTCGTGGGTTCTCTTTCGCTACTTGGTTAGTCTCTTTTTCTCTAATTTTATCATACAAGACATGGTTGGTTTGTGAATAACAGGTTGGGTTTATCCGAAACACTTTTTTTGTTTTAATCCGTTTCTTTTTAAGCTAATTTTTTTATATTTGACCCAATTAATGATAAATGGACTAAAATTGCCTCTAATAAATACCACCTTCTGAAAGTATTCATTGCAAAATCTGGCAGGTAATTGGTAGTTATGTGGGCATTGCAACTGTTGGTGTCTTCATTCTATGGTACACACAACCATCCTTCATGGGCATCGATCTAATAGCAGACGGCCATACGCTCGTTTCATTATCTCAGCTAAGAAATTGGGGAGACTGCCCTTCTTGGCCAGATTTCTCAGTGACACCATTTGCAGTTAGCAGCAACCGCACAATCACTTTCTCGAATCCCTGTGAATATTTCACCACCGGAAAAGTAAAGGCAATGACTTTATCACTCTCCGTATTAGTGGCTATCGAGATGTTTAATTCCCTAAATGCCCTTTCTGAAGACAACAGTTTGTTAACAATGCCACCTTGGAGGAACCCTTACCTTCTTCTTGCCATGGCCTTTTCTTTTGGCCTGCATTGTGTGATTCTATATGTTCCTTTTCTATCAGATGTGTTTGGTATCGTCCCGTTAGGTCTGAAAGAATGGGTTTTGGTCATCTTGGTTTCAGCACCTGTCATCCTTATTGATGAACTGCTTAAAATCGTGGCAAGGAGTAGAAAATGGACGACAAAAGTGAAGACAGCATAGGATAGAATCATAGAAAGCACACGTACATGATATGTAACGAGTATTTTAGTACTGTTGTAGCTATGTCAATAGGCTGTGCAGCTAGTAGTTTGTTTGATGGAGCCTAAAGCTAATCTAAAGTTAGATTGTGTGTGTAAATTTCTGTAAAAAAATTCTCTGTTACAGCTAGAAAATAATGTAAAAATGTTGCATCTTTAGAGCTACAAAATATCCAGTGTGTCAAAAATAGTTGCATCTTCATGCTGCTTCTTCATCTTTAAAGAAACTTCGTCCAAAATCCAATAAATATCGTTGGATCTTGGATGTGATCTATCATCTACAATAAACTTGTAAACTTCAGTTCCTTCCAAAATGAAGCTATACCCTGCTGCCTTTGTGATTTGAGAACTCTTCATAATCTTCCTTAGCTTTGCAACACCATCCCTTCGTCCTGTATTCGCATATATATTGGATAAAATTACATAATTGCCTGGGTTCCAAGGCTCTAACTTGTAGAGATGTTCGGCTGCTATCTCAGCAAACTCAACATTGTTATGGAAACTGCATGCGCCTAGCAGAGTTCCCCAAACTACTGAGTCCGGTTTCATTGGCATAGTTTGTATGAGATTGTAGGCTTCTTGTAGTTCCCCAGCACGCCCAAGGAGATCAACCATGCATCCGTAGTGTTCAAGTTTTGGAATGATCGAGAAGCTACTCACCATTGATTTAAAAAGTTCTTGTCCTTTATTCACCATGCCTCCATGAGTGCAAGCAAGGATTGCTCCCACAAAGGTGACATCGTCTGGCGGTGTGCCTTCACCCTGCGACGTTTAAGAAAAAAAAGTCAATTTAAGAAGTAAAATTCTAACATACCGAAATTTTCTAGAGTTCTACATTTTAGTCACACCTTTAGAGTACTTAGGTGCATATGTTTTCATTATCCTATATTTAATCTTAACGATGTGCAGTAATATCATGGACATGATTATAAGATAGAGTTACTGAGAAAAAAAAATGCTACCAGCATTTGCTCGAAAAGCTGAAGAGCTTCTTTAGATTTTCCATGTACAGCCAAGCCCATGATCATAGTGTTCCAAGAGCACAAGTTCCTCCTCGCACCAATCTCATCAAATATCCCCATAGCCATATCAATCCGACCACATTTAGCATACATCTCCAACAACGCATTACACACAAACAAATTCTTAAAGTACCCTCTCGCCCTCGCATACTTTTCAATCCTTTGTCCCACTTCCAACGCTCCAACACTCGCACACGCCGGAAGCACACTCGCTATCGTCACTTCATTCGGCTGCACACCTCTCACTTTCTCCATTTCCAAAAACACCTTTAACGCCTCCCCATACTTCCCATTCTGCGCATACCCAGATATCACCGCAGTCCATGACACCACATTCCTCACCCCCATCCCCTCAAACACCTCCATAGCCCCTTCCATATCCCCATTCCTCGCATACCCCGCCACAAGCGCATTCCAAGTCGGCAAATCTCTAACCACCATCTTATCAAAAACTTTTCGCGCAAAACTCACCAAGCCCACTTTCGCATACATGTCCACCAACGCAGTCCCCGCGTACACATCCATCTCATACCCCGACTTAACCAACCTAGCATGAAACATCATCCCATTTCGCGGAGAGTTAACCGCAGCGGAAACCACGAAAAGGGAAGTGAAAGAATGCTGGTTTGGGGAGATACCCTTGATGCACATTTGGGTATAGAGTGTAAAACATTGGTGATATGGTCCATGAGATGAGTAGGCTTGTATGAGTTTGTTGTAAAGGAAGACATTTGGTTGAGGAATAAGGTCGAACAGGTGGTGTGCATAGGTTATGTTTGGGATTTCGAGGAGTTTTGTGATGAGGAATTTGGTGAAATCTGTGCCGTTGCGGAGAGTGTGTGCGTGGATTTGTTTCAGTTTGTTCATAACAGATTGTTTTGCAGCTGGGGGTGATTCACTATGGGTTTTTTTTAACGATCATGAAAAAACTATTGAAATGTATTTAGTTTTTTTATAATCTATACAAGTCTAGCAAATACAAAACCAACAAAACTTGGGGTTGTTTGTTTCGCATATGAAAAACCGACCCGAACCAACAAACTGACCGAAACCAGACCAAACCGACTTTTTTCGGTTCGGTTTTGGTTTCGTATATCTATTTCAGTTTTTGTCTATTTCAGTTCGATTTTGTCGGTTTTTTCGGTTCGAAACCTGAAAACCGACTCGAACAGAGTTATTTGTTTCGGTTTCAGTTTCGGTTTTGATATCTGTTTCTCGGTTTGAATTTTTTTCCTTTTTCTTTGTTCGGGTTTAACCCGATGTTCACCCCTATATAGCCGCCGGCTTATAGCTTACTTGGCTTTGGGCTTATATTTCATAATGTTACTTTTTGTGACTTATTTTGAAACTTTTCGACTTATATAAGTTTATTATATTATAATAAGCATATACAAGCCGAAAAAAAAAAAAAAATCTAAATAAGCTACAAAAGTGAGCTTATAAAACATAAGCCCAAAACTAAATAAGCTATAAGCCAACTATATAAGTCGAAAAAGTGAGCTTATAAACATAACAAATTGTAGCCTAACAACATTGTAAACTCATCACATTAGATTATGCACCCTTAAAGTTAATAAATAAATAACATATTTCTTTTTAACTTAATGGTTTGGGTCGATTTTTGTGGGTTTGGTTTACTACCAAAACCGAAATAAAACCAACAGTTTCCGTTCTTTGCTCTTTAAAACCAACGGTTACTTCAAAGGGTCTGCTTCACGGCTTTTTGAGCAATTAGGAGTTGGAGGGAAAAAATGTGGCATGCCCCGTTTGAAGGAATAGTAACAGAGTTGGGTGCTGCTTCTTTGGTTACCATTCAAACATGCTCGCTACATTGGATCTCTAGTCAACGTACCAAATATTGACATCGATTAGAAGACATGAGTTTTGGACACCGTAAGGCTGCAACACTAGAGCCAAATGATGAACCACAACAGAACAAAACAAGCAAACCAAAAATGAGAGATTATGCAAAAGCCGGTTAATGAGGGGGTAGTCAACTAAATGTTCAAAAATGAGAGATTATGCTAGTGAATACACATCCAGTAATAGCAAAAAATCTACAGAAGGCTATTTGACGTAATTAACAGTCAACTAAATGTTCAAAAATGAAAATGGACAATAACACATTAACACCATCTAGTGTTTTCAGGAAATGATCACCCGTGTGGATCTCAAGCTCTACTGTTCGAATCCTGAATTAACTAATATTCCTACATCGGATACACTGAGCAAAGTGAAGAAAAGTTTAATAACCATATACTACAATAACAGGTTAAGCTACATAGACAACCCTACCCAGAGAAATACGGCACCTGTTAGAATAGCAGCCATATGACTTAGAGGATAGTTTGAATAGCAGAAACAACAGCTGTACGCACAGATCTTTCAATGGGATTTCCGCAGAACGATAAAAATTGACTCACATGCTTACCTCATTCTCCTGATCAGAGTATCGGACTCTATCTGTGAACATCCACCAACTTACACTCTTGTAATACTAACCAAACAATAAGCTCTTCTACAAGAACTCACTAACCACGATCGCATTTTGCCATGGAATTGAACCCAGTATGCAATGAAACTTTTGGTAAGCATTTAAAAGCCAATTTGTGTCGAAAAGCAGCCCCAAACTTAAAACCAATACGCAGATGCATCAAAGACCGATATCACCTTAAGGTTATGCGCTTTGAATTTAACATATCAGTGACCGTGCCAACGATCCCGATGTTCAAAACTAAAAACACCATATTATGTATTTCCCAATCTAACGAGGCATTCTAAAAAATATCGAAAAAGAACAAGCAACAAAAATAATAAGAAAGAAAAAGCAATAAAGTATACTATTTCCCGTAATGCCCTCAAAGGGACAACAGCCTTTTGTATAACCATGTAGGCTTGACACTTAAGGAGTAGACTTGACCAATATTGAATCCAAAATGGCTTCTGCCTTCTTACTAAAATTACTACCAAATTTGGTTACTAGAACTTGCCAAACATCTGCATCAATGATTTTTCCACTTGACCTAGCCATATTAAGTACCTTCAAAACTTCCGCTTCATCCCCCAACTCACATAGCGCCGTAAGTAATATGGAGTAAGTACTTTTATTAGGCAAGCACCGCTTATCCAACATCTCCTCCAAGATATTAATCCCTTCCTTTGCATTTCCACCTTTACAAAACCCTTTGATTAACATGTTATACGTGAATGCATTGGGAAAACATCCCTTCGCCACCATATCATCCCACAACCTACCAGCCTCACACAGCTCCCCCATCTCACACATACCAGCAATCAGTGTATTATACGTTAAAACACTAGGAAGCGAACTCCTTTCAAACTCATCAAACAGCTTCCTAGCTTCCCATATTTTCCCCTTTTTACACAACCAATGTATAAGTGTACTTGATACTGCATTATCAGGAGTACAATTCTTCCTTAACAACTTCTTCCATAATTCACACGCATCCTCAACCTTGCCATCTTCGCACAAAACATCAATTAATCGACAACAAAGAGCAGAAGTAGGTAAATATTTCTTCTCAAACATATCGTCTAGCAAATTCAATGCTTCACCAGTCTTCTTCTCTTTACAAAAGGCTTCAATCATAACCCCATAAGTAACATCATTCGGGTCAACTCTATTTTCCTCCATTTCATCCATAACTTTAACAGCCTCGATCAATTTCCCTTGTTTGCAAAACCCATCCATCAATATCGTGTAAGTGGTAGCGTCAGGTATCCACCCTCTATCGAGAATTTGATTAAACATTTTTTTCGCACTCGTCATATCTCCTATATAAACATAAGCTCCTAATATAGTAGTATAACTCACGACATTTGGCACCATACCCATTGATGGCATCTCATCCAACACCTTCAGTGCACCTTCTATATCACCGTTCTTACAAAACGCTTTCAATAGAATGTTGCAAGTAAACACATTTGGAATAATGTTGAACTTTTCTCGGCTACATTTAAACAAAGCATGCACCAGCTTATACTTCCTGTTCTGAATCAAAACATTTAGGAGCGTGTTTAAAGACCGTACGGATTTCGTAACACCAAAGTCCTCGATCTTTAAAAAAATCCGTAACGAATCTTTAGGACGGCTGGCAAGTCCATAATTACGCAACACATCGATAAAAAGATTCTCACCACATTTAATACCAGATTTCTGTAACTGGGAAAGAAGGGTCTCAACCGGTTCAAAAGCACGAGCACGAGAGAGCTTATGGATTATAGAATGGTATGTCTCGTAATTATGCTCAAAACCCGGGTGGTACTTACCTGCATGGTCAAAGATTTGTAAGGCAAGGTCGAGGTTTTGTTGGCGGGTGATGATTGAGGCGAGGCGTTTTGGCCAGAGTTTTTGAGGCCAAGGTTTGATTGGGGGAGTTACAGTGTAGGATTTGAGGAGCTGAGATTTGGATTCGATATTTGAGAGATGGTGGTGGGACGGGTGGGCAGTGAAGGGATCAACAGCAGAGCTGCTGGTGGAGTAGCAGCGTGTGGTACAAACAAGACGATGGATATTCCTAGCGGCCTTTGAGATTTGAGAGCACTTCATCATCTTACTTATCTCTAAAACTTCATCTCGGGTATCTAGTGTCCATGGAACAAATAGTATATAATCAAACAAACTATACAGTTGATAACAACAATGGATTGTCTAACGACTAGCAAGGCGAAAATATCCAACTTAAAGCTCGAAACATATAGCCAAATTTCATCTACAATTGTTCTAGTTTAGTCTTCGCATTATGGAATCGATGTATAGTATCAAAGTCACTAACTACCTCATTTTCATTTTCATTTATTGTCTACTTCTCGCGAAAAAAGTATTTAAAATCATTGCAAGTCAGTTGACAAATATAATTAACCAAGATCAGTTTCTAAGCATATAATAACACACAGAGCACATAGTAAACAAATGATTTGTAAAATATGTAAATGTGTTTTTTATTTTCTTTCTGTTTTTGACATATGATCAGCTTATTAAGAACTCACACCAACTGTTTGTTAAAATGCCCCTAATATGCATACACTAATCAAGTAGGTTTAAAAAGAGGTGGAGTACTTATAAAAAAGAAAAATGAGTCAATTATCAACAACCCTAAGTTGCTTACCGCGAACGAAGCTAGCAGTGGAGGTGAGTCTGGTCGAGACAGGGTGGAGTGAGTCAGTGAGTCGGAACAGAGCGAGTCGTCTGGTGGGAAAATAGGCCAAGTGTAAAAGAGCCAAGAATGTTTTACAGATGAAATAGCCTAGTTGAAGTTAATTTTGATTGGTAATGTTAATTTCAGTCAAAAATATCAAATTTTTGTAAATGCATCTGGTCCAATAAATTGTGTTTATAGTAGTTGCTTAAACTCAAACTGAAATAACATTTTTATTATAATTTTTTTCTAATACTTTAGATAGGGCCTAGGGGCTAGGGGTGGTTGTTTAAGCTTATATGTCAGCTTATACGCTTACTTGATTTCAACTTGTATTTCATAAGCTTCACTTTTTAAGCTTATTTGAAGACTTTTTGGCTTACATAAGTTTATCTATTATAATAAACTTATAAGAATCCACAAGTCTCAAAATAAGCCAAAAAATTGAGGCTTATGAAATATAAGCCGAAACACAAATAACCTCATAAGCCACATATAAGCTTTAACCAAACACCTCTAGAAAAAAGTTGTGCACCCAGTCATACTTGTTCGTTCTTTCTCTTAAAACTTTTTCTTCGACAAAGATAACAAAAGCTTGACATAAACGTATTTACCTTGATATGTATGAACAGCTAGCCTAAACATCATTTTGTTTGTTGATCTAAAATCAATATTGGGTTGAGTTGCAGCTAGCCATTTTTATTAGCCATTGATTTTAAGTTTGGTTAGAGCAGTAACTTAAAATCCACCGTTGAAGCTGTCATTAGTAGCAACACTTTTCATTTGCTAACCAAACATGTCGTTTTGCTTAAGGACTTGCTCTAATCAAACTTAAACTTAAATTATTGTTTGTTCATCCTGTACGTCTATTTATCGGCTGGAAAACAGTAACACCAATGACTTTCACCATGTGATAAACTACCATAGAGTGCTGATTAGGAATAGTCGAGTAACTATTGATCTATTGTTTTTAGACCGATGCTAATACTACATCGCCTGCAATTCTGCAAACAATCTCAAGCTGTTTTAGTGTAAATGCCGATCGTTGGCACCCAAACCAATTCATGTTTTCTTGGTTCACTATCAGAAACAAAAGCCGAGGTTTGCTATATTTCAATCATGAATACTCTTTTTATGAATAATAAAACATACTCAAAAGCCATATTTACATATATACACACATACATTGTTTCAATACATGATCAATAAGATTACTAATGCCAACTTTGAAACCATAAAACAAACACAAGTCACAACTAGGGCTGCAATCGAGTCAAGCCGAGCTCAAGCTCAACAAGGCTTGAGCTTGGCTTGAAAGAAAAACACGAGGCTTGAGCTTGGCTTGATAGCTTGTCAAGCTTTCATCATCCAGGCTTGAGCTTGGCTTGAGTAGGTTCGAGCAAAGCTTGAGCTTGACTTGAAAAGCTTGAATGAGTGGAGGAGATTGAAGGTTTCTAGAATACATTATTCAATATTTACGAACTAAGCCCTTATAATTAGCTTAATAACCAAATTTGCTCCTAATTACTTATATGAAAATATCTATATTAAAGCTTGATAAAAGCTTGATACGAGCTCGAGCCAAGCTATCCAAAGCTTGAGCTTGGCTTGTTAAATGTTTCGAGCTAATTTTTGGGCTTGAGCTTGGGCTTGAGCTTGATAAAAGCTTGACTCGATCGAGCCAAGCTCGAGCTCGAGCTCGAGTTGCTTGATAAAAGCTTGACTTGATTGCAGCCCTAGTCACAACAATATTGTCAATAAGTATAATCAAGATCAACCAAATCATACACATGATATTCACTTTTACAAAACTATCAAATCTTGATCAAACAACCAGCAATGTTTGTTAATCGATTAAACATAAGTCGCGCGATAACACATTATCGCACACAAGTATTCCACTTATGCACACATAAAACATTTCGACAAATAAACGAGACTTAAACCCACAGCCTATATCTGCAATACGGCCCTTCTACTATTATTCAACTCCCAATAAACCCTCTCAAACTCCTCCATGACACCCACCACCATCCCGGACTTACTTTTCGCCACGAGCATCTTCACAAGGGCCACCACTTGCTTCCTCATCTTCACCTTCTCCACCACCTCCTTAATCACCATCCCTTTAACACTTTCTCCCACACTTGCATCACCCATCACACTCTTCATCATCTCATTACACTTCAACCACTTAAGCAGCTTCTTCACATCCTTATGCACTGCATCTAGTGAGTTGGTGCATATTGCATGGTCTAGTAGGGCTGCAGCGTAGCCTGTGGTGGGGTGGTGAAGGGTTTTAAGGGGTGGTGTGGAGGGTGGTTGGAGGTGGGGTGGGGTGGGGTGGAGATATGATGGGTGGTGGTGGGTTTGGTGGTTGAGAGTGAAGTTGGTTTTGTTGTGGTGGTGAAGTGGTGGAGGAGGGGTGGTTTGAGGTGGTGGTGGAGGGTGGTTTTGGGGTGGCGTTTTGGGAGGTTGATGGAGGGGACGGTGGTGGATATGGCGTCCATGGTGGTTTGTGGTGGTGGGTTTTGGAGATAAGGGTGAGGGGGTGTACTAATCTATATCTATTTGTTTAAAGTCAAACACGTAATACAAGTCTTGAAACTTGAAAGTCTTTCCAATGTCTTTTCTTTGTTTTGTGTGGTGGACATGTATTCTCCTTTCAACATCATAACGGTCCAACAACGGTAACAAAAGGGAGTCTTTTAACACTCATGAAACCTAGGGGTCTTACGCGTTTGGTTTGACACTGGATAAATCGAAAAATAAATCACACCGAAACTAAATAAAATCAAATCGAATTTTTTGATTTGTGTATGGTTTATTTGAAACCAAACCAAAGTATTTAATAGCATTTGGTGATCAAAAAAAAAAAAAAAAAAAAAAACCGAATATCAGGCTAAATTATACATCTTTTATATAATACAACAAAACCCCTATTAGGAATTTTTCATATCAAAAAAATGCATACATACCTTATTTAGTAATAATTTTATTTAAAAAAAATGTTATTTTCTTATTAGGTAATATTTTATATTTATCCGTAACACAAGTAGAAGATAAATACAAAAAATATAAATAAGATTAAATAATATGATTAAAATTTTTAAATAATTGTCTTTAATAATAAAAAAACTATAATTAAACATCATAAATCAAACAAAACAAATATTAAATTATTTGCTTTTTAATAAATAAAAATATATGATTAAAAAATTTTTAAAAAAACCCGCGCGTGCGCGGGTATTATAACTAGTATAGTTTCTATAGTATTCTAACTAACAATTTTAAATTATACATATAGTTTCTATAAATTTCCCAAATATAACATCCTCGTCTCATTTAGACATTCCTTCCTTTGAACCAATGTTACTGAAAACCGACTGCTTAAAAACGAGTGTTAAAAAGCTACCAGTCGCTAGTCACTACATCTTAAACTAAAACTAGAAAAGAATGTCCTACCGTATTATTAAAACTTAAGAGTGAAAATCAATAATGATAGGCACCATATAAGCTATGTTGTGAAGTATTAGACCCAAATATTCGATCTATAAGGTCAGTCCTTTGAGCTTGACGCTAAAATGTGTTCTCATATCTTGTTTGATATATGTATACCTCTACTATTTAATACTTTTTTTGATTTTGAATTATACGCAAAAGTTAATAAGTTGTTATAAATTTTGTTTTAGATTAACATTTTGTAATTGTCTATATATATTATAGCACACCGCTTCATAAAATAACAATTTCTTTCAGCCCAACAGTAGCAGCCCATGAAGTGTTTTTTTTTAAGCCAGTCCGGTTAATGGGGTAGTCCAACTATCTCTGAGTTACCAAGAAAACAGTGGCCAATTAGTCTTGGAGTGTTTTGGCTTTTTGCTTATGCCCAATACCAACAACTCGCACACTCCGCTCTTATGTTCCTTTGAAAACAAATAAATAAAGACCAAAATAATAATAATAATAATAATAATAATAATAAAAAAAAAAAAAAAAAAAAAAAAAAAAAATCCTCCATTCTTTTTTGTCAACATCACACACACCGCTGAAAGCATCCAAAAAAACACCAACAAGCACGGTCATTAAAAAAGAAAAAAAAAAAAATCTCGCTGCAACGCAGCGGGCGCACCCTGCTTGTTTAATTCATGACATAATTTAGGCCAAATCGGTTTTTGGTTCGACCAGGTTTTTATCAATCCGGTCCAGTTTTTAGACCGTGCTCACCCCTAGTTTAAACCAAGTAACCAACGGACGGTTTTGATAAATTAATAATTACTATCATTTAGCTAAAAGAAATTGTTCAACTGGATTGTAATATCTTAACTTTAATGGAAAATGATTGAAATGACTAATTTATGTGACTAATTTTATGTCTAATTTATTCATTTTGTGATATATGTATTCCACTTATTCTCAGTTCTCACTGCTCTTATTTACTATTGATTTAGTCATGTGTTTCAAGATCCTTGTTAGGCACATGAATTAGTCATGCCAATCACTACTCAACTTTAATATATCAGATTTACAGTGTTCAAAAGAAATATATATCAAATTTAAAATATAAATTACGTAGTAGATTAAAATAAATCCAACCTAACCGTTTGATGCCTGTAATTATGGTACCAAAAGGCCTAGCCACATACATATTTGTTTATGCACGAGTATTTATAATGTAGATCCTATGATAATACTATTATAATTATTAGGTTAATATAAACTAATGTTGTTTTTGGACCACTACTTGATGGATAATCATGCACCCACCATCTTAACATAATTATAGCCTTTCCCCAAATAATCTATACTACTATATAATGTATTTGGGACTATTCTATAATTAGATAGGCTTAAAAATTCAGACTTTTAATTAATAATTATGGAAACAAACACCCCTAACAATCACCCCCAACAATTTATAACCACCTCAACAACCACCCCCAACAATTTATAACCACCTCAACAACCACTTTCCACCACCCCACCTCCCTCCTCTTCACCCCCAACAATCCGCCCCGCATTGCGTGGGCACATTTCTAGTATATTTAGTGGCTGTATAAAGTTTTATTTTAACCCAAATTATAAAATACTTAGGTAACTAACACAGATTACATTGTTTTCTTTTAAGTTTCAAGATGTTTACTTAATTAGAGATACTTTAGAATGTGGGTTGTATAAAATTACAAGTTAAGGTGAATGTGATTGTGTGGATATTAAAAAAAGAGTGATTAGTTGTTTATTTAAAGGTGTTTCGCTTAATTATTTTATTGACAGGTGATTTGTAAAGGTTGAACACACGTATGTCCATTGAAGTTATCTTTTAGCCACCCTTTTAGATTACGAAAACAATATTATTTCATTAAAACAGATTTAGATGTTTTTAATTCTTTGTATGACGTTTCTTTTGTTAAGCTCGTCAACTAATTACTAAAGATATTCTTGTTTTTTTATTAACTTTATGAGTATATTTATGTATAAAACTATAGAATGCTACGAGTATCAACATATGATGCCATTATTCATTGTTTAGATAAGTTATGTTGATTAAAAAAAGGTTAAAAAAAACTTGTTTGAATGTTAGCTAGCAATAGAATATAAACTCTAACTCATGAAAAAAAACAAAAAAAAATCACTAATCAAAACCATTAGTTGTTTATTAATACCAACTACAAACAAAAAAGATAACATTTTTTAGAAGTTTTATGTAAACAACATTTATTTAAAAGAATATAGTATTATGGATGTTTATTAATGTGATCCATCAAATTGTAGGGTTGCGGCTTGGGTTTAAAGCATCTGAAGACTTTACGGAGCATGCGTTCACATCGTGTGATTTTTGATTATATATTATGAAGTAGACTTTGGCTTAGGGAACAATTTAACAAATAATTTAACCATCATGCAGGGTTTTTCAATAAAAGTATGTGATTATTACTTTAATAATATCTTAGTGTCTTTTATATTTATAAGGTTTAAATATAAACCTGTTGAGGATAATCAACGGCTGCTATAGAGTCAGGTGTTGATCATCCGGGAGTAGACAATGTGGACATATGTCATTCATCTTTTAGCTCGTACGTAGTGGTGCTTGTCGTGTGTCGTCATTGTGCGGTGTCAGATGATACATTTTATCCGCTAGTGAGACTTGGAGAGCAGTAACACTGTCTTACTCCGTCAGGCCCGAAAAGTCTTTCCAGGCTCTACGTGGCCAGGGATTTAAGCCGGGCTTTTATCAAGTATTGATGAGCCGTGATGATGGGCTTGATTTGAGCGTGCAATTAATGGGCTTAAGTCATTAATATTGATACGCTGTCATTAATATTAATTTTGCCCACACTATTTGACATATGAGTAGCACACAAAACGAAGAACAAACCAACTTGACCCGTGACACATAAATCAACTGTCGACCAAGAATCATAAAAACTAATGACCACGTTATTCAACTTTTTAGAACGTAAATCATGTTGGACTTGACATTTTATAGTGAAAATCCAACTTGGTTTGATGACAATGCCATATTCTCAATATATTTTAGTCAAAGAGATCATAAATTCTAGGTTGATGATCAACAAGTTAGTGTCAACTAATGTTACTGAGTCCTTTATAAGATGACATTGTTTCACATTTTGCCGGCAAGAAAAGTTCATACATAATTTTGTCGACTTTAAGCTAAAAGTATATGTTTTTTTGCCGTGTCAATCAATTACTACTTTGAAAACTTTAGTTTACAGGTTTTAATGGGTGAGAACTATTAACAATAGATGATTAAAGCTCATTACATAATGTTAAAAAAAAAAAACAAAAAAAAAAAACAAAAAAAAAAAAAAAAACAAACAAACAAACAAACAAACAAACAAAAACAAACTATATTTTTATTTTTTAAGGAAGAGCATAATAGACTGCACATCGAACAGAAATGAAAAACCTACAAACCGACCGTACCAGACCAGATCGAACATATTTAGTTTGATCTTTGGTCCACCAATTTTTCTTCATATTCGGTCCTTGGTCCGATTCAATCTTACACACAACCGACCATTATGTTTTGTTGAGCCGAACTAAATCAATATTACATTGTAGTTTTCTTAATTGTGTATAGCTTAGTTACGTACATATTTTATCCTGTGAACATATGTCTTAAATGTTATTGACACAAATTCTTGGTTGATCTTTTCTGTTTTGACCCATGAACATATGTTTTAAATAAAATTTATTACTCCCTTCGTCTCATATTTATTGTCCATTTTTTTTTTATGGTTGTCTCAAAAGAATTGTCATAATTCCTTTTTTTTTTTGAACGGCACTTTTATTGAAGAAGCTAGCAAGAAGCTAGAAAATTACAAAGAAATTAGGTAGGGATTTTTTAACCAATCTACCCAACTAAATGAGGTTTTACATCTATAACGACACCAATAAAAAGAATTTAACACTACATCGTCAAAAATAGATGCCTTTGAAAGAGAAGCCATGTCGAACACCATCTTATTCCGAAAAGCCCATATGAACCACCATAAACCATAACACACCCCTTCTAATAAACTCTTGAGCTTAAATGGTAATCTTAAATTACGAATCCAAGACACCCAACCATCAAACGAAGATAACTCCGTAACACAAACATTCCACCAAATACATATCTTTCGGAAATTCTCTTTAAAAATACGACAATCAAAGAACAAATGTGTCGACGACTCCACCGCCGAATCACATAAAGGACAGCTAATAGAAGATAAGTCCATACCTCTAAGAGATAGATTCCAACGAGTGGACAAACAATCCAATCTCACCTTCCACGCAAGAATATTTACTTTAATGGGCACCTCTTTAATCCATCTAGTTGTAGTAGAGACGATCGGCAATCTTTTATCATCTATAAACTTTCTAGCCGAAGCAACATTAAAGTCCCCCGAACCGCTTAAGTTCCAACACCATCTGTCGCCTACGAAATTTAGTAAAACACCTTCCATCCTCTCCAAAAATTTCAGCCACTGCTCGGTTTCAACTCCACTTCGAGGTAAACGACGGAAAGAAATCTGAAGGTTTTCTTGCGCAAACTTAGCAGCTACTGTAATGTTTTTCTCCTGTTCCAGCGCGTACAATCGAGGGAAATCATCTTTCAGTTTCGTATCTCCTCGCCATGTGTCATTCCGAAAAAATGTATTAAGCCCGTTTCCAATCTTTTTCTGCATAAAATTAAAAAGGTCAATGTCATGCGAAGCTAACCTTTCCATTTCCTTTGTGAGGTTACACCAGATATACGCCTGACCAGATTTCTTTGTACTTCCGAACCCTCCATCCACACCATGAATGGCACTTATAACTCTAGCCCAAAGCGTCTCTTTTTGAGTGAAAAACCGCCACACCCATTTGAACAAAAGAGCTCTATTTAACGCGAACAAACTAGAAACACCAAGACCACCTTTCTCTTTAGAAGCCAATACATTATTCCATCTAACCCATATCGACTTCTTACTATTAAGATCGATACCATTAAAAAAATGACTACGTAAAGATTCCATGCGTTGAAGAATATGCATAGGCACCTTGAAAATAGACATATTGTAAATCGGTAATGAACCTAACACCACCTTAAGGAGAGTTAAACGACCTCCTATAGACAATGTTTTCATTTTCCATCTCGAGAGACGATTCACCATTTTATCCACCACCTCATTCCAAGATTGAGTCCGAGACATACAACCCCCTACTTTCGATCCTAAATAATTAAAAGGAGTATTGAGAACACCACATCCTAATTTAACCGCGGCCTCTTCTACCTTGTCATCCGAAACCGAAATGCCCATCAATTTACTTTTATTAAGATTTATACTAAGGCCCGATGCACGTTGGAAACATTTTAACATATACATTAATGTATCAATGTTCCTATTGCTCCAATGTCCCATAAAAATAGCATCATCCGCGTAGAACATATGAGATAATTGCATGGTAGAGTTTAACACGATTCCATTAAACATCCCCGCATCCACCACTCTTTTAAAAGACAAATGAAGACTCTCCATAATCAAAATGATAAAAAAGGAGAGAGTGGATCACTTTGTTTTAAACCTTTGTAGAATTGAAACTCCTCTGTAGGACTACCATTTAGTAACACCGAACCCCTTGAAGAGCGAAGACATTCTTGAATCCAACCACACCATCTATCTCCAAAGCCATATCTCCTTAACACATCATCCAGATAATCCCATCTAACGGAATCATAAGCTTTCTCAGAATCTATCTTAAAAATGAAAGATTGCTTTTTCTTTACTTTACACCATTGCAGCACCTCGTTAAGAATAAAAGGACCATCAAGAATCTGTCTATCCGCCACAAAAGCCGATTGAACCTCACTAACAATATCACTCAAAACCACCACAAGCCGATTTGCCAAAATTTTAGCAATTATTTTATACAAGCTCCCAATAAGACTAATAGGTCTAAAATCCTTTACCATCTTAGCATCCGGGGTTTTTGGAATCAAAGCAATAAAGGATGCTTTGCATCCTTTAGGAAATATCCCAAAAATAAAAAAATGAGTGACCGCCTTTACTACATCCGCTCCAACTAAATCCCAAAACCGCCTAAAGAATCCAAACGTGAACCCATCTGGCCCCGGAGATTTATCAATACCACAATCCCATACCGCCCTTTTTACCTCTTCGTAAGAAACATCAGCTTCCAAATCTATTTGTTGCATCGAAGTTAATTGATGCGGAAATACCATATTTAAAAGGGGACGGACATACGACGGTTTATTAAAGCGACATTTGAAGTGCGTAACAAATTCCTTTTTAACCAAAACCGGATCGTCAATCCAAATTCCATCTTTCAAAACACCACGAATAGCAAGTTGATGACGTTTCTTGTTAAGAATCCCATGGTAGTATTTCGAGTTCTCATCTCCTTCAATCGCCCATTTAATCTTAGCTTTTTGAGCCGCCTCCATAGAATCCAATTTATCCAAATCTTGAATATTTTTAATTAACTCCATTCGTTTGATCAACATACTTTCCATGGCATTTCCATTATCAATAAGAACCTCCACGTCATGAAGCTCTTTTTTGAATTCATGTTTTTTTCGCATATTACTGCTCCTCAAGCCATTCCACTCTCGAATTCGCTTTTTAAGAAACTTCATTTGATACAATAATTTCAACATGAGATTCGTCTCCCCTGCTGGAAAATCACTCCACGCTTTTTTAACAATCTCTACAAAACCATCAATCTCAAACCAATAATGGAATAACCTAAACGGAATTGGACCATAATCATAAGAAAACTCGCGTAACATGATAGGTCAATGATCTGAAAGATATCTATCTAACGTAATGGCAGAAAATTTAGGATTCTCATTCAACAAACCTTCCGACATAAGAAACCTATCCAACTTACTCATCTTCGTAGCAGATTTGTGACACCAAGTAAAAGCACAACCTCCAAGAGGGACCTCTTTTAGATTTGCCTTTGAAATAAACGTATTAAAAACATCCGCACCTTGAGCATTAAAAACCGACCCATATCTTTCATTCTTATTCCGAACCTCATTAAAATCCCCCATAACAATCACCTCACCATTCCAATTTATAATCACATGCTCCAAGTAATCCCAAAGCATTCTCTTTTCAGGAAATTCTTGAGGAGCATAGACTGAAATAATCAAAAGATTTATACCACTACACACCCACTTCCCTCTTATTAAGAGAAAACAATCCGAAACCGTCGAGTTAATTTTCTGAAATGAAGATTTCTCCCACACACATAAAATTCCACCTGAAAACCCTACCGCTGGACTAACAACATAATCAAACGCCAAATTTCCCCAACATTTCTTTACATCAAACAAATCAATAGACTCCATTTTCGTTTCTTGTAAAGTAAGAAAATTTACCTTATTAGAAACACAAATCTCCTTTACCCAATCTTTTTTAGCCTTAGGGTTAAGGCCTTGAATATTAAGTGATACCATATTCATCAAAAAACATCTTCCACTCCTTGTAATTCAACTATCTCCTCAATATTTTTCATACAACCTTTCATATTATACCCCATAGTCTGCCCCACCTAAATTAATTCCTCCATAACAGTTAAAATAGACCCTCCATGCCGCGGAATTTCAACCTTTTTAAACTCACCTGATGCGACAGAAACATAAGCTGAATCCTCACCATTAACAGTGTGTTTGCCAGGCCCCGAATTTGTTATACCAGACACATGATTCTCTCCCCTCAATACGTTATTGTCCGCCTTCCCCATATCATCCCTAATATGCCCCTCTTCAATGTCCTCACACGGTGTAAAACCAGGTGGAAATTTCAAACTATCCGAACTATTCGATGTCTCATTATCCTTCTTTTTGTTAAGTAAAGGATATAGATCAAACGGGTCATCAGACTTTTGATCTTTAGTACCACTTATACCCTCTCTTGCTACATTATGAATATCCTCCTTTTCGAATACAGTTTCCGGCACCATGCTCTCGTCATCACTGTTAACAAAATCTTCCTTAATGACACCTTCAGATTGTTCGTCTTCAGAATCACTATCCTCCTCACTTTGATCATCAAAATCCGGAACCCATCCTGTGACCTCTTTAGCTCTCACCCCATAACCCTTACCTTTATAAATAATTTTGAATGACTCAAAAATATTCAACGTGCCGGAAGTAAGAATACATAACCTCTTACTATGGAGAAAACCTGTTTCCACATTCTCCATATAAATAATAGATCCCCATTTTGCTGCAATCTTCTTAAAAGTATTATCTGACCACATCTTTAAAGGAATACCTTCTATATCCACCCAAGTTATTCTCTCATCTAAAACAAAATCAGTAGATGCTTGATTGATTTGAGAGAACCAAGAAGCAGCTCCCACACATGACGAAAATTTAGCTTTCGTGTCTTCCGAATTAAATCCAATCAGTACCCAAAGTCCGCCCAAATATCGTAACTCAATATCAGTGAATCCCTCATTTCCCAGAACCACCTTTAAATTCGATAAGACACTAAATTCCTTCACTTTCCCAACTAAACAAAGGGAATAAACCTGCTTGTTAAGGCATGTATCATCCAAAACTAATACAGGATTAGTCTCAGAAGTTTCTTTCCCAAACGTGTTCCCTTTTACAACATATGCATATGAATTAGCCTCAACCCTCTGTCCATTATTTTTGATTCCCACAGGAGTATTTACACTTGTCTCCCCACTCCGATTGGAAGGTTTACCCTCTGTGGAACCAACATTTCTATGAAATCTAGCCACGTTCGCATGTAAATGGTAATTCCCCATCCATACCGTGCATAAGTTATTAACCAAACGATCCACATCAAAAACTTTTATAAAACGGACGAAACCAAATCTCTTACCCGCCTTTGTTCTTTTAACAGGGATATACGCATCCACTACATAACCATATTGTTTACACGCATTCCAAAGATCCTTAGCCCTCGCATTCTCAGGAAAATTAGTCACAAAAATCGACGTCGATACCTTCTGAACGTCGTCCTCCTTAGATTTCATCACCATTATACACGCCAACAAAATAAAAAAACAGGAATACAAAAGGCTTGATTTTAGAACGACCAAATCAGACCCTAATGACTACGTCAAAGAAAATAAAGGACAATTAAAGGACTAATCAAAAGTTACACACCCTAAGATCCTTGACAGATGAATGATGAATCAAGCATAGAGGATCAATTAAAAAAAATCGAAACCCTAACACACTAATTCACGTCGAATCTGAAAAAGAACAAAGAGTAAATATCCACCGACTAATCAACAATAATCGAACGTTATTCACTGAATGGTAATCAAACAAGGAAAGAAAAGATCGGAATAAAAAAAGGCAGGGGATCACCATTGGGAATTGCCATTGGAAAAAAGGTGGGTGGGTGGGTTTATGTTTTCATCTAACTTACTGTCATTTTTTCTTTTTAAGTAAAGACTAGAAAGTTTAGTGGGTGAATATTCTATTTGAGTGGTTGAAAATTAATCTGACCTCACTTTTATTAAACTATGTGAAACTTGTCTCCTGACAATAATTTTGAGACGGAGGTAGTATTAAATTTTGATCTTTTAATCGTAAATAAGACTCGCTTATCGCATAAATCAAAATGCCTAATATATTAAACACTTCACTAGTCGAAGATGGGTGGAATATTACCTAAGTGGATCCGTCATTCATCCAAAAGTGATAATCTAATCAATAATTTGCTTTTTTCAGCTATCTGATCTAGATCATTAATCGATTAATATATAAAACAAATAGTACATGCATACTTTCTTGTTCTTTTACCAAAAGTTTCTCAGCCTAATTTTTATACTATTAAAAGCGATAACCTTGTAAAAAAAATTACAGCAAATATTTTTAACATTGGTTTCTAAACTTTTGACCTATTAAACAACGTGGTTTACAATGTTTGTGTGAGTAGATGGAGTTGTACAAAGACCCTTTCAGTTGAACAAAATTCTTTTTTGTTTTTCTTTTTAAAGGCAGTAAGTCAATAAGGCTGCCCCCAGTAAGGCTACATGATCGACTCACTCGATCAATTTGAAGTCGATCTCTTTACTGTGGAGATGTCGATCGTCTCTCTTTTTCTCCTATCATGGTTGTGATCACAAAAGAATGTCGCTTTTTTTTTTTTTTTTTTTGGTTTTGTGTGTGTGGTAGGTATTAAATATAAAAGTTATTTTTGTCTAGTATGATTTTTTTTAGTGTAGGTCGTTTTACTAGGACACTCAATCGCCTGCAGGTCGCTGGAGAAAGAAATCTGACGTGGCAGTGAAATTGGGGGGATTGATTTGCCTTACTAAGGCACCCTAACACAAATAAAAAAAACGACGAGGTCATCCCTAAAGTCTTGACTACATTTGCTCATTACGTTATGCGACTTTCACAAGTTACAAAAAGAAGCAAATATTTATATGTTCACTCCTTTAAATTGATGTGATGGTTGAGGGATGGTCTGATTTTCAGTTTGTGGTTGGGCATACCTACCATCTCCATCGATTAGTCATTGTTGTTTTTAAGTAGCTAGCTTTTATAATAAGTTGTGTTGTATAAAGTTGGCAAATTGTACCCGAATAATCAAACCTATATCTTATCAATCTACAAGACTTGCCCAACTACTATATCATCTACACCGTCCAACTAACAATCACAAAATTTTATGCCATAATATCTGTCAGTGTTTTAGTTGTAAGATTCTTATCATAATCTTTTCCATCTATATCAACCCTTAGCTTATATTCCTTCATTACATTTACATATTTTGATCAATGAATCACTTCTAACATGTCAAATTTATGTCGATGAATCGCAACAATAAGGTCGATGAATCGCTTTTAACTGAATAAGAATCCTAGCGATAACCGAAAGGTAAGAACAAGGTCCGAAAAGAATATGCTAGGAAAACATCCTTAACACATTTGACATTTGTAAATGAAATCTTTTGCATTCATATTCTTCACTCGTGTAATTATGAATCGACAACCTTTACGTGCCTTAAATGTATGTTTTACCATTTTTGGCGAAAAGATACATGTTGTGGCTATGATGTTTATGAGTGTTTAAGACCTTAACATATCAAAAAGATACTTTTAATATCTTTAATAACCATCTTATTCATGAGATTAAAATTTCAAATTTTCAATTATTAATTTAGCTTTCCTTTTGCTGCCACAACAATTATGAGTTGCTAGGGTATCAATTCTTGTACCAATTAATGGACTTGCCAACCTACAAAAACACCTAAAATAGTACAAAAATCACATCTCAACTTCATTTCTATATACACAAAATAAAAGTACCTTTTTAAAGGATCAACATATACACCTTTCAAAAAAAAAAGGATCAACATATACAACATCTCAACTTCATTTCTATATACACAAAATAAAAGTACCTTTTTAAAGGATCTACATATAAAAAAGATATTCATTTCTATATGCACAATGAATGACCTATTAAAAAGATCTGCATTACATATACAAAATATATTCATTTCTATACCAATTTGCACCCAAACATATCTAACAAAAATACAATTAACTGTAACTGTAAAACTATACCTTTGGGGTGCCAGTAACATTTTCCCAAAACATAATCAAATTATAAACCACAGTAAAAATTCACAAATTATTTTCATATTTTCATACCTAACCAAAAAAAGAAAAAAACATGAGGTAAGACCCCACAAAAAATATACTACCTAATCATCACCACCATCATCTTGACCGTTCACTTGACCCCGAAAAATGATCCGACGGTCCAACTTTTTTACCACTTTTCATCCTTAGTAAACCATACAATTTCTGAATCTCTTTCACCACAGGTACACTACAATTACCGTCCATCACATACGCACTTGAATCTTCCGCCACTGATGACGCGTCATCCGGTAACAGAACTCCGTTCTTCCCGGACGACGATAGCCGCGCGTCGCCATTTATCTGTAACGCGGTGATTACAGACCGTAACGCGCGACCAGGAGACCCGCGGTTGGAGATCATTAACTCACTCATTTCCGCGGGACTAATGGTCGCGCCAGTGAGAAAAATCTCTTCCACTTGTGAGAATAACTTATGATCCTTTAAACCTAAACAATTATTCGCTAAAGTCTTGAAAGAATTAAAATTACACAAAGGGAAATATAAATGAACATCTATTCGACCAGGCCGTAAGACAGCCTGGTCGACTTTTTCCTTATTGTTCATTGTAAATATCATTATCTTCTCATCACCGCAACACGAGTTCAATATCCCATCCATAAAATTCAAAATACCGGATAAACTAATACCCGATAAATTAGGATTTGAATTTGAATTTGAATTATTCGACGTGACGAAACGATCCAAATCTTCGACAACAATAATAGATCTACTCGTTGTTTGTAGTAACAACATTTTTAGATCTGAATCATCCTTGACTTTCGATAAGTCGATATCGTAAACATCGTAAGATATAAACTTCGCAATTGCCGAAATAAAACTCGACTTTCCCGTACCCGAAGGTCCGTATAATAAATAGCTTCGTTTCCATACACGGCCTAACCGATGATAATATTGTTTCGATTTTAAAAAGAGCTCGAGATCTGACTTGACCTTTTTTTTCAGATCGGAATCCATCGCGATGGATTCCAGTGTCGCGGGATGCGATAACCGTACCGATCTCCATCTGTTTACGATACGGTTATCGCATGCTGACGTCGATGACGACGTCAGCATGTTCATGTAAAGCTTTAGCTCTTTACATCTCGTTTCGATATCTTCAGCGGCACGGTAAATATGTTGTATGTAGGCTTGTAGGATCCTTCTTTTATCTTTCTTTTTTATTTTCAAAATAAATGTCTTTTTAGAGACGTTTATTTTATTATTTTCGTCTTTTATATGTTCCAGTTTGTTCGTCCAGGAGAGACGGGCACCGAGGAAAGTGTCCGCGACTTTTTGATCATCGTCGAGAGACAAAACGACGCTGTTCGGTTTTCTCCCCGAGACTAAATTCGTGAAATCCGAGTCTTCGATAGAGGACAACGAATTAAGGTACGTGGAGACTTTACGGTAGAAAATATTAATCTCTTGGCTGTCTTCGTTTAACTCGGGGACTTTGAGTGTCTGATGGACATGAATCCTGTCCTCCACCCAATGTCCCCATTTTTTTAAACGAAGAGTTATAGCCGTTCGATATAGAAACAACCGAACGGCTATAAACAGAACAATAACAAAAAGTAAAAGTAACAACACTCCCATAGAGGATTTATTTTTATTGAGATTGAGGAAATGAGAAAAATCTGCTAGTGAGGCATATTTTTGGGGTTTTGGGTATTGTTTGGAAATGTAGAGAGAAATGGGGAGGAAGGGATTTTGAAGGAGAGAATAAGTCTAATGAATGAGAGTGCGCGTTAATTACGAGTAAAAGGGTGTTGATTAAATATGGAAAGCTAACTTCCAATTTAAGGGGCAGTTTAGAAAATTATTTTTATAAATTTGGAATGGAATTCTATCTTTTTCTAATACCTTTGTTGGTATTATAAAGTAAAGTAAAAAAAAATATTGGCATATACTATAGTAATACAACGGCCGTGGAATGTAGAATAAAGTAGAAAGAATAAGGCATCGTAATTGATACGGTGGTTGACTTGTTTCTGATTTTTTATAAAAATGGTATTTGATTATTTAGTATAATAACATGACCTAATCAATAAAAATTTCTGGAAACTGCATATTATGAAGTGTATTGCTGAGAGCAACAGTCGTTGACAAACAAAACAAATGATAAGTTTGAGACTAGAACCTGGTCTTTACCTTATAGTATCTCATTGCAGCCAGGGCTGTCCAATGGATTTCGGAGGTCCTGTGCGGTAACGATAAAAGGATCCTCATGTTTGACAAATTCTAATTTAAAAAATAAAGAATTATGGACTTTTTCATTCTCAAACATGTAATCGTCACTTGATGTTTTATTAATCTTGTATTTTGGCTATGATCAGATAACATTGTTCTATAGTAAACTTAACATAGAACTTCAATTCATGCATATGTAATTTGATAATATATAATAGGAAGGCCCATAGAACTGGTGGCCCTATGCATCCGCCTCACTTGCTCAGGGTGTTCACCGTCTCTGATTGCCGCCGGTAGTATGTTATATATCAATAAATTTTATTGGTATTAACGTTTTGACAAAGTTTATGGACGTGATTAGCCATGTCTTACTTGTTTTTAGAAGTTAATACTATAATAAGTTTTCTTAACAAAGTTGCGGGCAAACAATGTTGAAGACATGATGTGTAATGTGTTAACAAATATATGCTTTTATAATAACTCAACTAGAAAATGTTATTTATTTCCGGTTAGGAATAAGGGCATCCATTATGGTGAGTTTATGAAAATGTCTAAGAAAAATGAAAAGGTTTATTTTTATTTCAACCATATTGGACACTCATTTCATGTCTATGTGGCATGAAAATGTCCTAATTCTTAAACCTCTTTATAAATTCAATACACTTAATGTATTTGTTAAAAGAGACATTTTATGAACTTGTAAATGTTTATATCATAGTGAATGTAGGTTTATAAAATCAAAATGTCTAAAATTTATTGATACATTAATGTATAAACCTTTGTAAAAGATTTATCATAGTGGATGTTCTAACAAATAAATATGAAAAATGGGATCCCATAAGGAAGCATCTCATAAAAGAATTGAAAAGCAATCTAACGATTTCAAGTGATAGCATGCGTTATCTTTTGATTATTTAGGGAAATGATTTGTGCATCATTTTTTTTTCTTCTATACACTATTAAATCACACCAGTGATGCATATAATACAGTACCGCTATGCATAATTTAGTGGTGAATGGCAAAAAAAATATGGTGTACAAATCACATCCCTAAAATAAAATAGCGTAGAATACTAAAAACAAAAAGGTCTAAACGAAATATTGATGAATACATAGGGAAGAAAAAATATGAAGAACAAAATATGTAACATAAGCATTTAGTTGATGTAAAAGATTGATTTTAACATGTTAAGTTTTCTTAACAAAGTTGTGGGCAAACAATGTTGAAGACATGATGTGTAATGTGTTAACAAATATATGCTTTTATAATAACTCAACTAGAAAATGTTATTTTTTTCCGGTTAGGAATAACAAATAAATATGAAAAATGGGATCCGATAAGAAAGCATCTCATAAAAAAATTGAAAAGCAATCTAACGATTTCAAGTGATAGCATGCGTTATCTTTTGATTATCGAGGAGAGTATTGATGAATAAATAAAATAGCGTAGAATACTAAAAACAAAAAGGTCAGAACGAAATATTGATGAATACATAGGGAAGAAAAAATATGAAGAACAAAATACGTTACATAAGCATTTAGTCGATGTAAAATACTATTTTAACATGTTAATTTTATTTTTTATGTAAATAAAATGATCACCATTTGAAGTTTAATAACGCAAAAAGAAGGTTGATGTAAGATCTTAGTTGAATAAAAGGTTGATTTTGTTAAATATTACCTTTAGTATAGTCATGTAGAATAAAAGGAAATAGTGCATTGTTTGTTCGCATTTCGTTTACTTAAAGGTGAACTTTTTTTTTTTTTTTTTTTTTTTCAGCAAAAGTTTTATACTAAAAGGTGGAATTAGTATATGTGAGTATGTGACCTAAATCACGAGTACCATCAACCTCCTTCTGTCGTTAAGAAAACTATAAAAACGTTTAGGTAAAAGGTAAGATAAGAGAATTTTTGTTTCGAAAGAACCAGATTCAGTAGAGCAAAAAGGAATCAAAAAGCACAGTTGAAATACATTGCAACTTTATCATGATACATGGAATATTGGACGTTATATAGGGGGAAAAAAAATTATAAAAGGAAGAATTCAAGAAATGTCTTTGTTTAGAGCATGGGGTACGGGTGAGCCATCGCTCGCGCCGTCACCACCAGCTCAAAAAAACCGATGGCGCACAGTACCGGTGGTGGCGCCGTCGGTGCTCGCGCCGTACCCACGGCTCAGCGCCGTCGGCTTTTTTTTTTTTTTTTTTTTTCTTTTCTTTTTTCTTGTTTTACTATATGAATATTGGAACATTGGCATGTTTTTTGAAAAACCAAATGGTACCAACGGCTATATAGCCGTTTATGACAATTTTCGAAAAAAAAAAAAAAAAAACCTTTATAAATACCCCTTATTACTCCATACTTCAAACATACTTCCAATCTATTACATCTTTAGTATTTTCAATCATGAATCCAACCAATCCTAACCAAACAATTCTCAACAACCATAATTTCGATCCGTATGATGTTTTTTTTAATGATCGAAAACGCTATCTTCAAAGTTACATGGCGTATGAACAATATGTATCTTTGTATGAAGAAGCCGAAGGATCGAGATCGGGTGAAAAGAAAACGATGGCATACATACCTCGTGAACGAGAAGAGGCGGAACAACGTTTACTCGATGACTATTTTGGCAACGCCGAGAATGATCCTAAATATCCAGAAGATAAATTTAGGCGAAGGTATCGTATGAGCTCTAGACTTTTTAATAAAATTCTCAACGATATATTAACTTATGATGTTCAGCCTCTTCCCGAGTACTTTAGTTTTTTTCACCAACGTCCTGATGCTACCGGTCGTGCAAGTATTGGTGCTGTTTTGATGTGCACATCCGCCATACGCCAATTGGCGTACGGCAATTCTCCTGATGCATTTGATGAGTACTTGCAAATTAGTGAACGTTGTTCACGACAATGTTTAGATTACTTTACTAAATGCATACATGTTTTATACAATGAAAAGTATCTTAGAAAGCCCAATTCAGATGACATTTAAAAAATATATGCATTGCATGAAGAAAAACATCACCTCCCGGGAATGCTCGGGAGTATTGATTGTATGCATTGGGATTTGGAAAAATTGTCCAAAGGCCTTACAAGCTCAATTCAAAAGACGTGATCATAAATACCCAACTATTATGTTGGAAGCGGTTGCAGATCAAAGATTATGGATTTGGCATGCATATTTTGGGGTTCCAGGGGCAAATAATGATCTTAATGTGTTATATGGTTCCCCTGTATTTGATGATGAACTTGCCAGTTTAGCTCCGGAATGTCCGTTTTAAGTAAACGGACATATATATAACAAAGGTTACTATTTAACCGATGGCATTTATCCAACATGGTTCGTGTTTGTGAAAACGTTTACTGTTGCAAGGTCGGAAAATATATTGAACTTCAAAAGGGTTCAAGAAAGTGCTAGAAAAGATATTGAATGAGCTTTCGGAGTCCTACAAGGTCGGTGGGGGATTATACGACAACCCGCACGTGCTTTTCAAGTCAACACTTTGAAACTAATCATGTATTGTTGTATAATATTACACAACATGATATTGGAAGACGAAGGATTCGAAGTGAATTTAAGAGTCACATTCGTCGATCCACGCCCGAACATGCCAGAAAATTGGATCGAAAGATGTGATTTACATATTAGAAAAAATAAAGAACTTCGAGATCGAAAAGTTCACGACGACCTTCGACAAGACCTTGTTGAGCATTTATGGAACTTGAATAATTAGTTTGTATTTTTTTCCTTTTAACGTAGTGTGTTTTTTTTATGTAATGTTTGTTTTTAATATTAACGAAGTTTATATTGTATATATTTTAATTTAAATAAAAGAAGAAGAAGAAAAATTGGCCGACGGCACCAGAAATTCTGGTGCCAACGGATACCCCTGAAATGTGGTGCCGTGGGATTTCTGGTGCCATGAAGCTTTTTGCTGATGTGGCAGCAAAAAATTCTCACGGCACCAGCCCACGACACCAACGGTACCTAACGCTCTTAAAAAAGGCATTCTATGTAATTCACTTTTTCCTATAGTGGGAGTCGGTAGAGAGATACGAAAAAATCAAAAGTATAAAGTGTTATATGCAACTTATTATTGAATGGTCTATAACTCTGTATCATATACATCGTGAAGCCATATCATTCAATCCATTTAGTTAAATCAATTTGATTTTAGTCGACACAATGCATTAAGGGAAGGTGATTTGTACATTATTTATTTTGATTTGCACACTCTGTACAATCAGATAAATCAGCTTGTAGACGGTGTGCAAGTATGTTACATGTAAAGTTGAGTGTTTCAATAAAAAAACGTAATTGTACAAATTAATTCTCATGCATTAAGTGATACATGGTCCACTTATATAAATTCAATCGAAAATAACTGAGGTTGAAGTTTCAACCATTAAAATTGTTCCTGAGAAATATAAACTCAAGCAAACCGACGTTATCATTTAACCTAATGGTACTACTTCAAATCAGTTAAGTATATTGTCTTCATTACTTGATCCAATTATCATTAATGAGGCTAGAGATGAATGGGCATGGCTTCTAGATCCCAATTTTAGTTTCGCTGATAAAAAGACACGAATTCATTTAAATGATGCTTTACTTCCGGACGCTTGCATCTCAACTAGATGGTGTCGTTTTATTCCAAGGAAACTTAACATTTTTGTATGGCGTGCTCTTCGTGATCGCCTCCCTACTCGGTGGAATCTTAGCAGTAAAGGTGTTGAGCTTGAGTCTATTATTTGTCCCAACTGCTCGTCTTCGCTAGAAACTTTGCATCACTCGCCATGGACTTGTATCCATGCTACATGTGTTTGGCTCAAAGTTTTCACTTGGTTTGAATTACTTTGCCCAACTCTAGCATCCCTTCAAGATGTATACGAGTACGTTGATCAGTTGCATATTCTAAAAGAGAGGAAATTGATGCTAGGAGCTATCTTTGGTGTGGTGTGGTGTTGCGGACCTTATGGATCTTTCAAAACTAGCTCATTTTCAGTAGTCATTGTATGGCCCGAAATGAGATCTTCGACAAGATCATTAGCACTTCTTTCTTGTGATTCACAAATAGGAATAAGAAATCTAATATTTCTTGATACAATTGGCTTCAAAACCCATTGATTCCTTCCATTTTGTAATTTGTGTTTCCTAGCTTCTCGCTAGTTTGTAATAAAGTTATGTTGTTTTAAAGAAAAATGTTAAATATAAGTATCTTTTATTTTTATATTATAGTACGTATATATGTTGTAGACTATAGTGTAGATTGATTGTATTTGTTACATAAGACTACTAGTTATAATGCCCGCGTACGCGCGGGTTTTTTTAAAGTTTTTTTGAATAACATATTTTTATTTATTAAAAAATATATAATTTAATATTTGTTTTTTTTTTTATTTATGATTATAGTTTTTAAAATAAATAATTATATTTTTTAAATTTATAGTTTTTTATTATTAAAGATAATCATTTAAAAATTCTGCATCTTATCTATATTTTTTGTCTTTATCTTCAACTTGTGTAGTATATATCAACAAAACGAATTTAGAAATTTATAAATTAAAAAATAATAATTAATTAAAATATTACTTAATAAAGAAATAATCTATACTCCTTTATAAAGCATTTAGGACCTTCTAAATAAGAAAGTCTTAAAATTCTTAAGACCAAAAATATTTCTTATTAAAGAAAGCCATAAAAACTTAAATGTACTTTACTTGGTCAAAACTTATAACTTGTTATATTAATGAAATAAATGTGATTTTTAATGAGAAAAAAATGTCACCATATTAATACTTGTAACCACTAAAAGTTAGTAATTATCAATAATGGTTATTAAAAATGTGTAACCGCATCTAACATATATATCTACAGCCATTTCATATCTCTCTCATATGTCTAAAATTTACAATAAGACTGGGTGTGCTAATTGAGTCTCAGTCGGTCGCAACAACAAATCACCAAAAGAACTTAAAACCCGCAACTCTCTTTTCTCTTCACTAAACCACCTCTATAAACCATCATCGACCGGGACCAACAAAATTCGCCACTTACTGCCGCAAGAAGAACGAAACATCAAAAAAGAAGAGATGAAAAACAGTTAAACTTTTCAAAATCTCGAAGCCACACCAGTGGAATACACGAACTGGGCAAAAAGAAAGGAAGGTCAAAAAGTAGTATTTGTATGTTTGTTCGGATTTAAGCAGATAGGAACCAAGGTTGTTGGTGTTGTGGTTCGGTTTTCTTAAGAAGAAAAGAAAGCCTGGGAGTGATTAGGGTGAGAAGGAGTTAGTTTGTTGTGTTGGTGTGTTAGAGAGGAAAGTAAGTTGTAGTTGCGTTTGTGTTTTAGTAGTGAGAAATTTTAGGGTTTGCTTATTAGATTAGGTTAATCTTATATACTTGTTAGAAGAATTGGGTTTATTGATTGGGCCATCCGAAAATTTTCCTACTATTTGTAGTTGGGTTGAGTTTGGCATTCAATTATTTCATTTGTGTCGAATACAAGCGAAAAAAAATTGTATTAAACTTTCGGTTATCTAAACTACATTGGTTTAAGCGAAGTAAATTTCATAACATAAAACAATCTCTATCTCTATGAATGTTAAAATATATTTATTTTCAAATAAAAACATTTCAGCTAATGACGCATATTAATAATTGCATATTTGTGTTTATGCCAAATTACATTTCATTTGGTAATGACGTCTATTTTAACTTATATTTCAAAGATACTAATTATGTTTCTTTCTTTCGTTTGGACCTTCTGTTCATTTGGATATGAAATAGTTTGAATTGTAATAGGTTATAGTTATTTTAATTAAAAATTATCATTCTTTCGTAAAGTTATCGTTAGAAATAATGTATAAATGAACAACATTTACTCACCACAAAATTTAGTCACAGGATACCCGCCGCCGCATTGCGCGGGTACCCTTCTAGTCTTTTTTTGAAATACGAAAGTCCCTACTAGGGGTTTTTTTGTATTATATAAAAGATATTGTTATATATTTTGATTTATTTTAAACAAATCATGTGTTGATACCACGGATGAATATAAAATATGTTTTAAACTATAAGATTATACTCTAACTATTGTTTATGAACATCTAATGGATATCCAGTAGCATGATTATAAAATATGTATTAAACTTTAAGATTATATTTAACTATTGTTTATGAACATCTAATGGATACCCAGTAGCTCGACTCATCCAATGGATATGGATGTATGAAACTGATTGCACAATACATTGTACCATCGGGTCAAGCGATGATGATCGAAGGAAACGGGGGTTATGAGGATGCGCCAAGCTTGTTGTCAACTGAAATAAGAAATACGAATACACTGCGTTAAGTGATTGCTCAGGGGGTTGGCCCTGCGAATCACCTCCGGCGTGAAAATAAGTATATGTAATAGTGAATAAGTATGTTTGAGAGGATATGTGTATGTTTAGTGAACGTAGCATACTCAATTACTCGTCCAAGCTATTTATAGGGAAGGAAAATAGGCTTTGGAGAGTTCCATGCTCAGTCTGCGGGAATCAAGGAGGCGTTCATTGATTTAAAGTGATTGCTAGGGCTTAGGCGAGTATTATGAGAATGATAGCTAAACTTTAGGGCGTACATGGGGGAAACCCATGATCATTGATGTGACTTGGGGCGTACATGGGGGAGTCCCATGATTTTAGCCTTGGCCCTGAATTTTTTCTTGTCGGAAAAGCTCAAAAGAGATGTCGAAGGCCTTTTTTTTTTTTTTTTTTTTTTTTTTTTTTTTCTCTTTCATACCTTCATTGTTTTACCCTGAAGGGCTTATCCTTTCGGTTGGCGAATTAGCAAATGATAACCATGCCTCGGAGGGATGGTTTGACGCCATTGAAGGTATTAGGAAGTTACTTTGGACCTTCGAAATGTGCAGGCTCAAATGGTGTCTTTCGACCTGTTCGAAAGATACAAGTTCTATGAAACGTTTTTAAATGGATGTGGATATAAATATGGAATATGTAAAGGATAAATAGAAAGATGTGTTGATATATCTCCACGCGATTCATACCGGATCTATTTACGTCCCTAGTTAATATAATCGAAAGATAGCTGCCCAAATTTTTTTATTATAATACACTCAACTTTTTATTTTTATTTTTTCCTTTTTTATATCTATAGTTGAATTTGAGGGAGGGTCCCAATAGGCATCAATATGACACTTTGAATGTGTCATATGACGATGAATGATATGGAAAGTCCTATACACTTTCTATAAACGGATCAATTTACGTCACATTGTTTTTTTTGGAGTCTTTTGCGTCAATTAAAGTATTAAACACCGCACATCTAATATTCCAACAATATATTAAAACTCAAAATGTTCATTAAATATTAATTTTATTTTTATTTTATTTTGATTAATGAACGGTTGCGAGTGCAACGTCTGTCATAAAGTTTGTGTGGTCTGATTAGGAAGAAACGAGAAGATATATTTATGTGGCAAGCCTTGAACAAAAGATTTTTTGAGTATCTTTTGTCCTTTTACTAAACTTGCCATATGATATATTTGCCTAGTAAAATGATTATGTTCCACAAGTAGATAAGCAAAATTTATAAAGGACTTTCGGTATTATTTGAAATTCATTGTTAAATTAAAGTAGAATACACAATTATCTTAACTACTTATAATGTAGATTTAGTCAAAAGGGAAAAGTGGAAAACTGAATTTTCAATCAATTCCCATTTTGCCCTTCTATACTACAATGGTGAAAGAAAATGAATTGTGTAATTAATGCTCTTATTAAAACACTCTATAACTTAAAATTACAATAATTTATTCATATGGTACAACCAATTAAAAACATCTATATCAAATTAAAAACAATCAATTAAAACACCCCTTACTAAAAAAGTACAATAAAATTTTCACAATATACAATTTAAACAAGCTACAATATAATATAAAATATAAAATAATTAAACACACTAATTAATGTTATTTTTAAAACACCCTAAAATGAAAAGTATAAGTTATTATACACATTATACAAATTAATAAAACACACAAAACTTTATACAAGAGTTGATGTTGCATATAGTTTTGAAAACTGGACCGGACCAACGGTTTCAACTGGGAAAAACATATAGTTTTGAAAACTGGACACGACGGGTTCAGTTATTAAAAGCATGACTCGGTTTAAATCGACCCGTTTTTCGACCGGAATTGTTCAACCGGGTTTCAAAACATTATGTTGACATGAGCTTAAGTATCAAAGTCAATAAGTCAACACATTTAGTAACTGATTTTCATATCAATTTGGGCGGGAAAATCAGTTATTAAATGTGTTGACTTATTGACTTTGTTGACTTATTGACTTTGATACTTAAGCTCATGTTATATGTTTAATCTCTAAATCTTCAAACTTTTATTAGGGGTGGCAAAACGGGCGTGCACGGGCACGGGCTAAAATGGCACGGGTTAAAACGGGCACGGGCTAAACAGACAAATTATAAATCGGACCAAACGGGCACGGGCTAAAACGAGCAAATTATAATTCAACTATTAAAAACATTCGGAACAGTCCTAAAAACCCTTTTAATTCATCTTGTAAAAAAAGATCAAGCATCTAAGTTTTAACTATATTTAATTATTTTTTCTTAAAAAAAATAAAAAGAAAAAAAAAATCTGACTGCAAATTTAAGAAAATCTGCTGGGACAAATGAATAAAAATGCAACTAATTAAATATATCTATCAATTAATTAGAGTATTAAATAATTATGCATAAAATAGTTAATAAATGAGATAAATTAAAATTAAAATAGTTGGAATGTTTTATAGTTACCAGTGACAAGTGAATTGGTCGGAAAAAAGAATGAGAGTAATTGCTTGAAAGTTGAATTGTGTGATTCGAAAGCCCATCTAATAATATTTGTTTTTATCTTTTACCTGTAAGAGTCCATCAAATAAATGCAAGGGGGCAAAAAACGCCCCAAACTTTTAAAAAAGTGTCAAAAATGGCCCAAAAATTACAAATTGGGCAAGATTTGTCACCTCTAACTTTTATTATTTTTCATTTATAACCCATAAACTTTTTTTTATCACTAAACGATCTGTCGTTATAAAATCCCGTTGCTATGCACGGGTATTTGTCTAGTTGTGACAAATGAGCAAAGTAACTAGAGTGATAACACATTAGACGTGGCAAAACGGGCGGTCCGGGCAGGCACGGGCCATGGTCTTAACGAGCACGGACCAAACGAGCGCATGTTATACGAATCGCTTTAGAAAAGACCTAAAACGACGAAATAAATTCCCTAAACGTAACACCTCATTTATATTTAAAAACTTAAATATATTATAGCTATAAGTTTTTCCTTAAAAACAATTGAAATTTTCTTCACTTAAGACAAAATATGTGTCCGTTATTCCGTTAATGCTCATTTAACTTTTAAATGGGCTATACATGCCTATTTAAAAAAAAATGGCGAAATGTGCCCAAATTTTTTACAAACTAGCCTAAATTTGTCTTCATCTTTTTTTTTTTTTTTTTTTTTTTTTTTTTTTTTTTTTTTTTTAAAGACGCAAATTCCCCCACCTCTATAAAACATCAACAATATATGTCGTTTCAAATTGTAGAAAACGTGGTTTTATCATGATCATGCAAATTTAGCGATGTATAGATGCTGTGACTCGTTTATGATCTTATTATTGCTATATCACACATTTTCTTTGATAATGTATAAAGATGTAATGCAATAAGTACTTGCTTAAGGGGGTTGCCTCAACTAAAAGAGCAAACAACCAATCAACTAGTTACAACACATTTTATGCCTAATGTTGCCTCAACATGAATTTTTAGTGGCAATCTTGCCTCAACCTGAATCATGCATCCTCGCTCCTAGCATTTATTCCAAATGGTAATATTGTGCCTTGTTTTTCTCCCCACCGATTCGGTGATGTATGCCGTTTGAGGCACCGATTTGGCCTTGCCGATGCACTGGCAGCCATGGTTGCCGATCGGTAGTCTTTGCCGATCACTATTCACCGCAAGGATGCCACCCTCTAATTGGTGGTGTGTTTAAAAATTTTGTAGCTACAAGACTACTCCGTTATTATAAGATGTAAAATGTAAAATGCTTAAACAACACAAAACATAAGCTAAGACGATTATATGAAGCGTAAATGAAGTTGGTTTTTCTTTTAACGTTAAGCTAATAGGTGTTCTGTCATTTCAAATTTGAGAAATGCCAAGATCACAAAAATTTTATAAAAATATTTTCACATAATGACTTGGAATGGTTATTTGTGAATGAAAATTAAAGAGATACGAGTAATTTAAAAGTAAGAGATAGATTGTCACTAGTTAGATGACAAGTTATTATATTAATATGTTTTTTGTAAAAAATTTCTGGTTTTAGCATTTCTCTTCGGATTTACTTGTTAGAATGACCTCTATTTATAAAAGTCAATGCAATTAATTAAATATTTAAATATTTAATTACAGTTTAAATCACTTAATTTCTTCACTATCACTTAATCCACACCCATATATATACATGAAAAAATACACACACAAATTAACGATATTATACATTATCGTCGTAATGCACGCGTAATTGTCTGGTCTTTATTAAACTATTTTGATTTAAATAAGATAAATATGTGTGGGTATACAAGCTGTTATGTAAAAGATAGAAACAACATTAGGTGAATGAATGGTGAAGGAGTGATCTTTTTAAGATTCCAGCAGCTTTCTTTACTTCCTTGGAATCAAACCATAACTCAACTAGGTACCCGTTGCTTACTTGGTTCCTGTGCCCCGTGCACTATGTAGCAAGAAAAAAGTACCCCATCCAAAAATATTTATAATCAAGGTTTAAAAAGAAAGACCAAAAAAGTTAAAAAGAGACAATAATTTTAGGATGGAAAGAGTAACATAAAACAATTATCATGACCATACCTCGTATATAAAAATTATGAGAAATGCTAAAATCATATAAAGTTTACAAAACAAAATTCACAAAATGACGTGTCTCAATTATTATTGGCTTAAAATATGAGATGTTTTAAAAGTAATAGTGAGAATACCATATAATTACATGCCACATCATTTTGTGAATTTAGTTTTGTAAACTTTATGTGATTCTAGTATTACTCAAAAAGTATTAGGATCATACACAAGTTAAATTGATAAATGTTTATCTTTTAAACGATGTATGTTAGTTGAATGGCAACTCAAGATCAAACTTAGAGCATCCAATATGTTAAACCTTTACAAAGGTTTATACTTTATAGTTTTATTTTGACATTAACTAACAAACCTTGAACATATCTTCACTATGTATAAACCACATAAAGCTTTATAAAAATTAACAAAATTCAAATGCATTAAATTATGTAGAGGTATAATATTTTAGACCTATTAATCATAAACTTATCTTCACTGTAGTTTACGAGTTCTGAGATAGATCTATTGATCATTTTATAAAACTTTTAATAAACTATTATAGTTGATGCCCTTATAGGCTACATCTTTAGAACCATCCGTCGCATTTATTATTTATTGTGTTGTCGAGAGTTCGATCTCATTTCTCTTAATTCGTAAATGACTTAAAATTGGCTGAAATGAAATTTTAAAGAAGAATCTGATTCGGTCTATATCGATTCTGATTTAGGTTTGTATAACAAACCAACCTTTGTGAACATTTGGCATGACTATTTTTTGCTCTGTTAATTTTTTATTTTTTTAAGATGGTTTTAGTATTAAAAGCGTATCATAAATCCTTCTTGTTTGCAAGATATATTTTGAACATGCTTGTTTTATATAACATCACGATTTTTGTATTTGATAAATTCCCAAAATAGTCTAAAAGTGAAACCATGGTTCACTTTGTTGCCAAAAAAGCCAGATCTCAAAATAGAACTGCGCGACTGGCGGAGTCTTCAACTCCATTAATATTATAACACACGACACTCTTTTAATTTGAAAGACAGTCGTGGTTGTTGAATGTAATCTTGTGCGACTGATGGCTACTGTATTTTCATGCGCTCAAATTTTGTCTTTTTTTTTATTGTAAAAAAGAATCATTTTTTAAAGGACAAAATTTGATCGCACAAAAGTATCATAGCCGTTAGTCGCACAAAATATGTTAAGTCCGATCAAAATAGGGGTATCTTACACAACCCATCAACCACTTCTACTTTACTAATAAAAAATTTGAGACATGTCTCTTAGTAAAGTGGCACTTTTGAGCTATTTTGCGATTTTTCTCTATTAAAAATCACAACTGATTTTATAATGTTTATAACCTTAAACATGTTGGATTCGTTTTTTTTTTCCCACCTAGTTGGCTAGTTCTCAAGTGCAAATATGAAGATTCTGTTTTTATGTTTTGTCAAAGACAGGGTTGTGTAAGTTGTCGGTACCTTCAATTTCGTATCTATCGCTCATTCAAGGTCACTCTTCTTTATGCTTGCAATGGACCCTTTTCCTCAACTACCAAAGTAATCATATTTTTCAGTTTATAAATGAAATTTTTATCTAACATCCAATCATTTTTTTTTAATACTGTATGTGACAAACTGTACCACCTTTGGTTTGTAACTTTGTATCACTTGTGATTCCAATAAAAATTTATCAAACTTCTTGTTAATAATCTAAAAGTTAAGAGGTAATTTATCCTACCATGTCAAACCTTAATACCTTATTAGTCACTTGAACAACTTTTTTTCTATAAGATAACCCAATAACATAACACCTACAAAATATCCACATTCATTACACACATTTTTGAGACTGAAAGTCTTATTTTATTGCTTCAAACAGTCAAAAACATTCTCCTTAGGCTCGCAATAGTGTAGTGTATAAACTCTTTCAAGTTTTGATTTCACTTTTTTTTTTTTTTTTTTTTTTTTTTTTTTTTAAGGTAGGGAATATTACAATATTAATAAATGGTGAATTTGTGGGCCGAAATAGGTATGTAGATGCATGGACCAAAATAAACGGTTTGCCACTTGGTCCATATGAGTCTCGTCCAGCCAAGTGTATATCCCCATCGTTTATATGGAGTAAAAGAATTAAATCATTTTGAAGTGTTTTTACAAATCGCTTCTTATTGAAAAAAAAATAGACCAATAGAAGAGCTCGATTTTGCCACGTATGCGAAATAGAGTAATATGATTGGTAAATAAAAGGTCAAAATTAAATTGATATTAGTCAAACTTAATCAATTTGGTAGATAAATTTGGTTAATAAAAAAAATACATAAAAATATAGGTGTTAAATTTATGAAAACAAAACTTAAAAAAATAGGAAGTAATTAATAAAACTTTGGTATTTGAATTTTAAATAAATTATATAGAGCTAAGTATAAAATTACAAGTTTTCACGTTTTTTTAGTAACTTTAGAAAAAAAAAACAAATAACCACTTACACTTCATACCTCCTATACTTTATAATATTAACTTTGTTTAAAATTACATAATTATAAGTATGCGAATTAGTTTTAATACACGTTAAATTACAAAATTTGATAAATATGCGAATTAGTTTTAATACATGTTAAATATTTTTTAAACTAATGTTAGTTTTAGACTTTTCTAAAATATTTTTTTAAATAAGGACTCATGTCATTTTATTTAAAAGTTTAATTTATGCGTACACGGGTTTGAATATTAAATACGGCTAAATTATTAGAAACGGAAATATAAATATCAAATGGTAAGCACGAGTTAGTGTGATATGAAAATAAATATACGTGATTCAACTTATAACAACGACTCATGAAATTATTGGCTAAATTATTAGAAACGGAAATATAAATATCAAATGGTAAGCACGAGTTAGTGTGATATGAAAATAAATATACGTGATTCAACTTATAACAACGACTCATGAAATTATTATTTGAAATTTATATATGGATATCCATAAAAACATTTTAAAAACTTTATGGAGCATAATTTAACTTTATCAACGCTCATTATGTGCTATTAAACTCGCACATTTTGTACAACATGATATCAATAGTTAAAGTTAAACAACAACATCAACTTAAACATGTCTGTCAGTTAAAAACGTTATATAAAGCTAATTATTAAAAAAATCAAAAAAACAAAAACAAAAACAAAAAAACACACGGGTTAGATAGTAATTGTTTAATGAAGGTGTTCTCTTTAAATTATAAAAAAAAAAAAGTACACGAATCACAATCCTTATTTGATAACAATCACCTCCTAAAAAAAATTAAAAAAAAAAAAAAAAAAAAAAAAACTATGTGGGTGATAACCTAACTTTATTAATTGACTTGCTGTTTCATCAAAAAAAGTAAATAAATAAAAAAAAGAAAAAAAAAACCGTAATAGTTGACTGTTGTAAAAGAATTAAAAGTATGTACATGAGAATTATTAAGCAAGTATATATAGTTTTTAATCAGGTTATTACGTTACTATACTGCGATAATGTTATTGATTTGGTAATCATGGATGTGAACCATTCTTATATACTTATGATTAATGTGTTAACCTCTTTTTGCTTCTGAATAGAATCCGAAAGAGATCTCAACAGAACTTTAACTTATACCTTATCTAGCTGATAGTTTTTAGTAACCTTTTTAATGGTTAAAATTTTTTTTATACACACCAACTTTTAGTAACTTTTTTAAATGTTTTATTGAAAACTTCTATACCTAATATTTGTGTTTTTACTTTAAACATAATAAGCTATGATAGAATTAGTTGTGAGTTCAGGGGGTTTTTTATTAAGTTTCTCAAAAAAGCTTAAAGCTTTATCATAAACTTAGTTTGTTATAGTAATTGAATAAGCCAATAAGAACATTCAATAAGCATAACCAAACCCCCTTTTAGTTCTAATCTGAAGTTTTCTTATTTGATGTTTGGAATAACTTTGTTGTTATCCTCACTATAATGCAACATGTTAGTAGTGTTTGCAGTTTTATGATCTTATCGCACACACTAAAATGCAAAGCAATTTGTTGTGTGCGTTTTTTAGAAGAGGATTAAGTATTAACACATGATTGTCATGGAAGGATTATCTACGCCTGCTCAAGGTATGAATGTATAATTAAGTTGAGTTGCTAATTTAGATAATACATGAATATATTTTAATGTACCAAAGATATGTTTTAGTGCATATATGAGGAATTTTATGGTAGAAATTATTAGCAGGTGTCTTTGAATAAGTTAATGAAACTTAGCAGGTGTTTGTTGTTATTCATAACACTATGGGTGTCAACCTACGGTCTAAAATATGGGTGTCTTTCAGCTTCTAATAACTAATAAAATATTACACATGTTTTCCAAGAGAATGTGATTACCAAAGAAGGTAATAAAGTCTCTTATGGAAAATATGCAATTTCTCTTAACTATTAAAGTTGCTATGAATTATGTATTTAGAATCTAGACAATTCTAATTTTTCTATTAAACCTTTCTGATTCATGAAAAGGAATAGGATTAAGTCTCACACTTCTCCTAATGGAAAGAAAACTAGGTTTATTCTTTTAGTAAAATTGGCTCTAACCAAAAACCCATACGGTTTTAATGTTGCATTAATACATTTAAAAGAATTTACAAAATTCAATTTTAGTATTGATGCGTGGAAATCGCACCTTGCTTTACCTCTCGAGGGATCTCGAGAAGCTTACAACCCCCACCAGGCAGTGTACCTGATCGTTGTAGTATAGTATAGTGACAAGTACCGGGGGATTGATCGTTCAGCTTAGGAATAGTGTCGCTAGGATTAGAAAACCTAATTAATAGTTCTAAAGGTGAGGGATGCTTATTTTTGTATTTTTATATTTTTATGAAAGCAAGTAAAATCTCGGGTTTTGGAAGAGTGGGCGGAATTAGTTGCTATTCAACTAACCCAAAACTAAGATGCAATCAAAATAAAATACTAAAAATGAAAATAAACTAATTATACTAAAGTTGTGAGCAGTAATTGGAGAAATTGTGTTTACTTAGACTTCACTACTCCCTAGATATCTTTTACACGTTAATTACTTGTTAAACTTGTATGGATGACGGATTGTATTCCTTAATACCATTCGTGGGGTGGCATACATAACTCCCCAACTCTATGAGCTCTTATCTCCTCCTACACCATGACCCAGCACAACTATAGGGATTGTAAACAGTGGCTCATGCATTAAATACAACCAATAAAGACCTAGTACGCCTCGGTTCATGTTTCTTAAGACGTTCAAGCATGTTACCATTTGGAGATCTGCCAGTTTTCTTAATCCTAACATATAAAATCATTCATCCAAGACAAGAATAGACAAGTAATCAACACATAATCAACATCTAGGTTTCATTAGATCTAAGCAAACACAAAAGAGATCTAGCCTAGCATAATGGAATTGAGACAAGAACAAGATATAAACAACCAACACATAGACATATTGATTGAATTGGAAGAACACTTATCTCAATTACAATGCAAGGTCTCAAGGGTTTGGAACCCTTGAAAAACCTGTAAAAGATACACCAAAATCGTCTTTAGGGTTTCACCAAAACTTCTCTCCCCTTTAATGAAAAAACTAGAAAACTATATATAGGAAAAGTAGGCTGACAGCATCAAGAGTTACATGTGACGCCGTCACCTCGCCGCCAAATACTTCCTCGGACGGCCTTGATCTACTTATGACGGCCTATGTGACGCCGTCACAGACCACGGTATTTTATTCTTGCCACTTTGACGCCGTCATGATGACGTTTGACGCCGTCACCACCTTCGGTATTTAATTCCTCATGTCTGACGCCGTCAAGATGTAACTCTTGACGCCGTCACCTTGTGTCTTCAGCATGGAAATTTGGTACTTTGCCGTTTTCTTCACTTTTATACTCAAAAAACGTCCAAAATGGCTTCTTTTCCAGAATTCACTCTCCAAGTACCTAAAATCACAAAAGAAACGATTTAGGGCAATATTTGATCAAATAAATTCGAATTCGGGCTTAAATGACCCCCTAAAAACAGATCATTTTTCGCCTTATCATATATCCCTACACTTGGGATTTGCTTGTCCTCAAGCAAATGAGCTTTTCCACTAATAAAAATACAAGTTAGGGTCATCTAACACTAATATAAAAGTAATTACAACAAATGATCGTTCCACTTCAATCAAAACAAGCACGGAAATTATACACTAGCACCTCACATTAAGTATTTGGATACTCTCATCTCTCGGGTGTTGTAAATTTATATGTCATAATTGGAAATGGAGAAATATCACTCTCTACCTGTCATAGCAAATAGATTACCATAGGCTTGGGAAAGGATCAAACCTCCACCACTTGGCGTAAGCACATAGGATAAACTATCAAAGAGGTCCTTTAAAGGGTTATAACGTTAGGTGTAGGGGATATGGAAAACACGGTTTTGTTGGATAAACGGATATTTTACTAGTGGCAAGTCAATTGTCTTAGTTAACTACATGTACAATGAGGCGTTGCTAAGCCAAGACTCGACTCAACTTAAACTAACCACAACTCTTTTTGGATTTTCAAGACACTATTTGACTTAAACAATAATAAAAGAAACGGATGGTAGCCCGTATGTTTTTCACTTTTTTTTTTTTTTTTTTTTTTTTTTTTTTTTTTTTTTTTTGCATACACTCTTACTCTACCATCCAAAATAATACATCAAAGGGAGCTCGTTTCCTCCCTACACTTGAGCTTTTACATACTTTACAATCAACTATTCTAATGACTCGAATCAAGATAATCAAAACACTTGGAGTACTTTTAAATATTAATGCACATATGGGGGTAATAATTGACATCATCCCCATTACTCCATTACAATAGTACTTTACCCATGAGTCCCCAATCGTCCCAAAACAATATGTACAAGATATGACTCGACTTAGCAACCATGTAATCAATTAGACAACTAACAAAGGGTTTAAACAATTAATAATAATGCACTAAAGAAGAGTGCATACAAGGAAGGCTAAGGCGATTTGGTTGCACATTTGGAGTGGATTGTAAACAAATTCTTCCTTTAAGTAAAATGCTTAAAGTTAGAAATGAAAAGATAGGCTCGGAGGGGTGTACTAGGGGTTTCGTGTACTAAAAATGAGTACAACGCAAAGGTGTGGGAGAATTACTTGACCTATGAAGTCAATGTAATTATATTACAGGTGTAGAACAAGGGTTATCCTAATGCCTCTTATCATGTAGTAAATCCTAACTACACGAATGTAGTCTCACTAGTGGTCTCGGGATGCATCACTATCACAAGTTCTAGAATCTAAATACTACCGGTACACTCATAAGCACCAACAATAAATGCTTTTTCCTAAAGATCTAAGGGCGAACCTCACATATTTGGGGTGGAAATTTTTGAGTGGTATGGTTTTTGTGCTAGTCATACAACTCCTATCCATGAGACGCTTATTAAGACTAAAGTTTCACTCCTACATGTTGCAAAAAATTTTAAATTTGGTGCTAAAATTGCCCTAACAAATATTTCTCTCAGTTTTATTACACATTCACTATTAAACAAAACAAAAACCAAGTGGAGTAATAGTTTCTAATATACCCTCCCTACACTTAAACCGAACATTGTCCCTAATGTTCTAGATAAAAGATGTAAAAGTAAATAAATAAGAATGAAAGAAACTAATACTCCCCTGATTCGTTCACCGTGGATAATGTGACAACATGGTTAAATCTACCTCCAAGAAGATGAGCGTTGAAAGCTTCCCTCCAGAAATATAAATTGTCTTCTTGTCCTGTAATCAACAAACACAAAAACCAAAGCATCAAACCGAACAAAAATCACAACTAGATGTAATTCCAGACTTAGAAATAGAAACAAGACAAAGCAACAAAAGGATAGGATACTTGTGGAATGAATTACAAATAGGAACTCATAAAACATACCCACAATTATTGACACACAAACAAGATAAAATATATGCTAATCATGAATTGTGAAGTTTTCATGTTCGAATTTAGTTCTTTTTAACAAGATATAAATTTTCCTACACTTATCTTTTTGTAAAATACCTTTATATGCAATTAAGACGAAGTTAAAAACAAAATAAAACATTTTCACAAATTATTCGAAACATGAAAATTAAACAACTATGATTAAGCATATATGACACAAACAAACAAATAAAATAAAAACATCAAACAATTAAAAACATGGGTTGCCTCCCAAGAAGCGCTTTTATTTATTTACGAGTCTTGTAGCTAGACTCAAAGTCATGGGTTACTACGTGATCTCATCATCAAACATCACATCCTCCTCATTAATCATTTCATTGTTATTTTCTTGGTAATGTTTTACACGTTGTATGTTAACCGTGAATTCCCTACCCTCATCATCAATTAACACTACTGCTCCAAATTTAGAAGAATTCTTTACCGTGAACGGCCCATACCATCTGGACTTAAGTTTTCCCGGAAATAATCTCAACCGAGAATTGTATAATAGGACCTTGTCTCCTTCTGAAAATTCTTTGAGTTTCTTAATTCTTTGATCATGCCATCTTTTAGCTCTCTCCTTATATGTGATGGAGGATTCGTAGGCTTCTAGTCTAAGCTCATCAAGCTCGTGTAATTGCAAAAACCTATTATTCCCAGCAGTTGTGTAATCTAAGTTGCATGCCTTAAGCGCCCAATAAGCCTTGTGTTCTAATTCTACCGGTAAGTGACATGCCTTACCATACACCATGCGGAATGGGGTCGTTCCAATAGGTGTTTTGTAGGCAGTTCGGAATGCCCATAAGGCTTCGTCGAGTTTGAATGACCAGTCCTTTCTGTTTTGACTAACCGTTTTTTCGAGTATTCTTTTAATAGCTCTATTGGTGTTTTCGACTTGGCCATTGGTCTGTGGATGATAGGCGGTGGAGAATCGATGGGGTACTCCATACCTCTTCATGACCTTTTCCATTTGTGCGTTGCAAAAATGTGTCCCCCTATCGCTGATGAGAGCTTTCGGAATCCCGAATCTTGCGAAAAGCTTTTTCAGGAAATGAATGACTACTCTAGCATCATTAGTCCTAAGGGCTTGTGCTTCAACCCATTTTGAAACATAGTCAATGGCGACTAAGATGTACTCGTTTCCCCCTGAGGACGGAAAGGGTCCCATAAAGTCAATCCCCCAAACATCGAATACCTCACAAACTTGTATAAAGTTCTGAGGTGCCTCATCCCTATGTGATATATTTCCAGCCTGTTGACATGCATCACACGCTTGTACCATATCTTTTACATCACGGAAAATTGTGGGCCAATAAAATCCTGCATCGAGAATCTTTCGGGCTGTAACGTTTATCCCATGATGCCCTCCAGAGGGACCGGAGTGACATTCCCTCATGATTTTTACTGCCTCATTCTCTGAAACACAACGCCTTATAATGTGGTCAGGACACCTTCGGAATAAAAATGGTTCATCCCAGAAGTAATATTTTAGCTGGGAAAAGAACCTCTTCCTCTCGTATTTAGTCAGGTGTTCAGGAACAAGTCTACATATACTTGCGAAGTAATTGGCAAAGTCGGCGTACCATGGCTCCGAATCAAGGATAAACATCAGTTGTTCGTCAGGAAACGAATCCTTAATCTCACTTCTATCGTGTTTATCCAAGGGGTTTTCAAGACGAGATAGATGATCGGCGGCTAGATTCTCTGCCCCCCTCTTATCGCGAATCTCAACATCAAATTCTTGTAGCAACAAGATCCACCGAATTAGTCGTGGTTTGGCGTCCTGTTTCGCAAACAGATATCTAAGAGCTGAGTGGTCAGTGAAGACGACTGTCTTTGAAAGGACAAGATATTGTCGGAATTTGTCGAATGCAAACACTACGGCTAATAATTCTTTTTCGGTGGTGGAGTAGTTCTCTTGGGCGGGATTCATGGTTTTGCTAGCGTAGTAAATAGGTTGGAAAAGCTTGCCACGTCGCTGACCTAATGCAGCCCCGACAGCGAAGTCGCTAGCGTCACACATTATTTCAAATGGTAACTCCTAGTTGGGTGTGATCATGATTGGAGCTCGAGTGAGTTCCCTTTTTAGGAGATCGAAAGCATCTTTGCATTCTTGGGAAAAATCGAACGGAGCATCCTTCACAAGCAATTGAGTCATTGGCCGGGCAATTTTTGAGAAGTCTTTGATGAATCTCCGATAAAACCCGGCGTGCCCCAAAAAGCTGCGTATTGCCTTAACAGTCGTGGGGTATGGTAACTTAGATATAGCTTCAACCTTAGCTTGGTCCACCTCTATCCCGTTCCCTGAAATCTTATGCCCCAACACAATCCCTTCCTTTACCATGAAATGACACTTTTCCCAGTTTAACACCAAGTTGGTTTCCTCACAACGTTTAAGCATCTTTTCTAAATTAGCAAGACAGTGGTCGAAGGAGTTTCCGAAGACTGAAAAGTCATCCATGAATACTTCCATGCTGTCTTCCATGAGTTCGTGAAAGATTGCGGTCATGCAACGTTGGAAAGTAGCGGGGGCATTACAGCCCAAAAGGCATCCTTTTGTAGGCAAATGTTCCATAGGGGCAAGTAAACGTGGTCTTTTCTTGGTCCTCAGGTGCTATGGGGATTTGAAAATATCCAGAGAATCCATCTAAGAAGCAATAGTATTTGTGTCCAGATAATCTCTCTAACATCTGATCAATGAATGGTAAGGGAAAGTGATCTTTCCTCGTGGCATCGTTGAGCTTTCGATAGTCAATGCATACCCGCCATCCAGTGACAGTTCTCTGGGGCACCATTTCACCCTTGTCATTTTTTACTACAGTCATTCCACCCTTTTTAGGTACAACCTGCACAGGACTGACCCATAGGCTATCTGAGATCGGGTAAATCAGTCCTGCATCCAAAAGTTTGATAACTTCTTTCTTCACTACTTCCTTAATGTTAGGGTTCACTCGCCTCTGGGGTTGCACAGTAGGTTTATAATCTTCCTCCATAAGAATCTTATGTGTGCAAAAAGTTGAGTCAATCCCCTTAATATCGGCCACACTCCATGCGAGTACCCCCTTGTATTTCTTCAGGACCACTAAGAGTTTAACTTTTTGTTCTTTTTCCAAGGAAGAGTTTATGATTACCGGGAGTTGGTTTTCTCCCAGAAGAAAGGCATACTCCAAATGATTAGGGAGCTCTTTAAGATCTACGTCAGGGGGCTCGATAATAGAAGGTTTGAACTTGTTCTCGGGCTTTCGGAGCTCGAGATGCTCCGTTGCCTCTTGTCTGGGGTAGAAGGAGACTGCATTAACATCCTCCGTCTTTTCCACCTCTAGCAGAGGTAGAAAACTCTCGTCCCGTAGCCAACCTTCATCGATTTGTTCATCGACGCAACTATCAATGACATCTGTGAGCTCATCTACTTCCCCGATAAAGTAAAGCCGGTTGGCTGCTTCGAGGGATAGGTCCATAGAATCCTTAATGTCGAAGGTTGTGCTGTCGTCTCCCACTCGTAAGGTCAATTTGCCATCGTAAACATCGATGACTGCACGAGCGGTAGGAAGAAATGGTCTACCTAAGATGATGGGTACCAAGTCATCCTCCTCCATATCTAGGATTACGAAGTCGACCGGGAATTTGAACTTCCTAACTTTGACTAGCACATTCTCGCATATCCCTACGGGGTACTTGACTGATCTATCGGCTAGTTGGATGTTCATACGGGTAGACTTCAATCCAGAATATCCTAGTTTACGGAACATAGAGTGAGGCATGAGATTGATACTTGCTCCCAAATCGGCAAGAGCATTCTTGATTGATAGGGGTCCAATGGAGCAAGGCAAGGTGAAGCTGCCCGGATCATCTACCTTCTTTGGTAGCCCTCGATGGGTTACCACTGAGCATTCTTCCCCCAGGGTTACAAGACCCTCGAGCTTCTTCCTGTTAGCGAGCAGCTTTTTGAAGTATGTGCTATACTTTGGCATGTGATAGCAAGCATCAAGGAGAGGTATGGTGACAACTGAGTCTTTTAGGTATGACAAGAACCTCTTGTTATCATTTTCAGTTTTCTGGTTCCTTAGTCGGGATGGGTATGGAATTCTCACAGGTGGGTTAGGAAGGGCTGATGGGGAAGGGGTTATCATGGGCGGTTGGTCTGGGGTGCCAATGCCGACATCCTGCTCCTCCTCCCCAGGTTTGTCTGAATCGAGGGTGACGGGGGACGAGTTTGGGTAAGGAGGGTCCTTGGTTGTCGTTCCAGCTCGTGTGGTTATCGCGAGCATGGGGTCCTTTTTTCTTTCTAACGGCGTTTGGAGGTGATATAAGGCTGAGTTAAGCTTGTTGAAAAATTCTCCAATACCCTCCTGCTGCTTATCGAAAAGCTCATTAAGCCCTTTCATTTGCAAGTCTTTTTCTTGAGTGAAGTAACCAAGGTCACTTTCGAAATTGCTCCTAATTTTGAATTCAGGGCCTTCCTCCCCTTCTTTTCTCTTTACCAGATTTCCCCAAAGGGTGTAATCGTTATTTTGGTAGAAGGGCAAAAGGGAGGGATCAACATAAATGTCCCCTCTTGACAAGCACACATGTTCGGTTGTGGTTGCTCCTCCGCATTCCTCTACCTCATGCGGGCCTCCACAGTAATCGCAGATCAAGTAAGGATTCGTCAGCAATTTAGGTGGTTGCGATCCAGCTAGGAAATCCATTCTTTTGTGAACTTTGTTCAACCGATCCGAGGTGGTTCTAGAAATGCCGACAGTCGACTCAGGTTCATCCCAAGTGTCATCCTGGTCTTGAGCATATTCTTCAATCCTGTCCCATCCTTCTTTGGCACTAAGATTGGCCAATCTTCCTTTCCTAGATTGGTTAATTCCGTTCCCGTCATTAGAGGAGATATTTTCGTAAAAGATTTGGACCAAGAGCCAAAGTTCAATGCCATGATGTGGAACTTGTCTTATTAAATCTTTGAATCTAGTCCACGCTTTATGGAAGGGTTCATCCTTCCCCTTTCGGAAACGAAGGATCCTATCCCTAAATGCTGAGGTTTTTCCAGGTGGAAAGAACTTCTCATAGAACTTGGATATGAGTTGCTCTCATGTGAAAATAGATTCGGAAGGGAGTTTGTTATACCATTCTTGGGCTTTTTCGTATAAGGTGAAAGGGAAGAATCGCAGTCGGGATGTGTTTCTAGTAGCCCCATCCGTATGAATGGTGTCCACTATTTTTAGGAAGTCCTTGATGTGTTGGATTGGATTTTCCTCATCAAGTCCGTGGAACTTACACACACTTTTGACAAGCCAAACATCATTTGCATGCAAGACCTCGTTGGTGTGTTCGTTTGGGTAAACAATGGCATTGGAAAACCCACGAGGAGTTGGGGAAGAGTAGTCCTTGAGACGCTTAGGAGGAGGTATTATAGGGGTATTCGTCTCGTTATGGGCGCTAGGGGTTGTGATGTGATTTTCAGAATTTTCTTCAGAGAGAGGTGCATCAAAGTCGATAGCAATGCTGGATGGTTCAGGTGTTGAGTGAGTTCGTCTTAACCTACACATTTCTCTTTCGGGTTCTGCATAAGGCAAGACAAGGTCTTTAGTGGTGCTACGACTCCTAGTGACCCTAAGGTTGGAGAATTCGTTGGTTGCCATGATGGTGGACGGTGAAGAGTTACGAACAAAGGCACGAAGAAATAAGATAGACTAAAGAAGACCTAAAAAATAAAAAATAAAAATCTTACTAGAAAGGAATCTAGCAAGTAGACCTAATAAAAAGAAATCCTAACCTAGACAATAACTATTCCCCGGCAGCGGCGCCAAAAACTTGATGCGTGGGAATCGCACCTTGCTTTACCTCTCGAGGGATCTCGAGAAGCTTACAACCCCCACCAGGCAGTGTACCTGATCGTTGTAGTATAGTATAGTGACAAGTACCGGGGGATTGATCGTTCAGCTTAGGAATAGTGTCGCTAGGATTAGAAAACCTAATTAATAGTTCTAAAGGTGAGGGATGCTTATTTTTGTATTTTTATATTTTTATGAAAGCAAGTAAAATCTCGGGTTTTGGAAGAGTGGGCGGAATTAGTTGCTATTCAACTAACCCAAAACTAAGATGCAATCAAAATAAAATACTAAAAATGAAAATAAACTAATTATACTAAAGTTGTGAGCAGTAATTGGAGAAATTGTGTTTACTTAGACTTCACTACTCCCTAGATATCTTTTACACGTTAATTACTTGTTAAACTTGTATGGATGACGGATTGTATTTTAGGAACTTTTGGAGTGAATTCTGGAAAAGAAAGCATTTTGGACGTTTTTGGAGCATAAAAGTGAAGAAAACGGCAAAGTCTTAATTTTTCTTGCTGGGAACAGTACCTGACGGCGTCACCAATTTCTTAATGACGGCGTCAAGAGGAAAAACAAGAGGAGAAGAGTATGGAGTCCATGACGGTCCAGAATACTTTTGCACTAGGGCGTTACGGCGTCACCAAGGCCGTCACGACCCCTTAACACGTGACGGCCCAGAGGAGAAATGCTCTTGACGGCGTCATATCTGGATCTAGGCAATCCGATTTTATTACTGGTGGCGGGTTGACGGCGTCAGAATTTTCTTCTTGACGTCGTCTCCTTAGGAAATCTATATATAGTCTTTGTAATTTTCATTCATAAGAAGAGGAGAATATTAGGGGCGACTTGAATAAACCCTAGCTCTACTTTTGCAGTATTTTCAAGGGTTTTCACCCCTTGAAACCTTTCATGTTCAATTAAGATAAATATATTTTCAATTCATTCAATATGTCTATGTGTTGTTTGAATATATCTTACGCTTGTCTTGATTTTAACATGCTAGGCTAGATCTCTTGTGTGTTTGCTTAGATGTAATGAAACCTAGATGTTGATTATAGGTTGATTGCTTGTTTATAGTTGTAATGGATGAATGATTTCGATGTTAGGCTTAAGAAAACTGGTAGACTTCCATAGTGTAACTTTCTTGAACGTCTTAAGAAACATGAACCAATGCGTACTAGGTTTTTATGGTTGTATTTAATGCATAAGCGAATTCTAGTGATCCCATGTTAGGAGCTTCTTGCAGGCTCGACGTAGGAGTGAAGTAGGAGCTTATAGAGTTGGGGAAGTACGTACGTCACCCCACGATTGGAATTAAGGAATATAACCCGTCATCCACGCAACTGTAGCAAATAATTAACCGGTAAAAGATATCTAGGGAGTAATGAAATCTAAGTAAACACAATTCTCCCATTTATTGTTCACACCACATGAGTAATTAGTTTTATTTACATTTTTTGTTATTTTATTTTGATTGCATTTTTAGTTATTAGGTTAGTTGATTAGCAACTAATTTCGCCCAATCTTCCAAAACCCGAGATTTTAATTGCTTTCCATAAAATATAAAAATACAAAAAGAATCATCCCTCACCTCTAGACCTAGTTTTTAGGCTTTCTAATCCTAGCGACACTATTCCTGAGTTGAACGATCAATCCCCCGGTACTTGTCACTATACTATACTACAACGATCAGGTACACTGCCTGGTGGGGGTTGTAAGCTTCTCGAGATCTGGTGTGTATTAATTTACACACCTTTTATAAGACCAAAACCAGACCGAATAAGACCAAAAACTAACCAAATATGCCAAATTTGTATTGTTTTTGTGTTTGTGATGTGCAGGTACGGATATTACGCAAATGACGAAAAATTAATGAGAAAACAACAACACGAGCACGGGAATGGAAGAAGGTTCAAAAGCCGAGGCTGGGGAAGGATTTCTCGATTACGGATCAGATTTATGCCTAAAGTGTCATAATCTACCTTGGAGAATAACTACTTGGCAAGATTAGCCCTTGGATATATTTTTCAAATATGGTAGAATCAATCCTCAAAGTTTCAGTTTTTACATAATTAATCCTTGTTCAATTTTTATTAAAAGCTGAAATTGCAAATGGTCCTAGTCCAAATATTAGTATAAGTCCATAACTCACAAATCCAATCCCAAAGCCCTACCATCCCATACCAAGCCCAAGTCAGTTTCGGTCAAATATCCATAATCGTTTGGTCAATGGTCAATCTGGGTCAAACCAATTATAAAAATAAAAACGAGCCATTTTTCCCCCCATTTCTTTTCAAACCCAGAACCACCACACCCATGAACCCTAATTCATCATTTGGTTCAATTGGTTCATGCCATTATAATTAACCAATTATTTCCAATCATTTGAGCTTCTAGAAACATACCCCACGTGATTTGGGCGTGTCAGAGAGAATGAGATGTCAGGAATTACACATGGCAGAGCTTAACCACGTCAATTTACTCATTGGATTCGTTTGCTAAATACTCTGACAAGGACAGAGAGTATGATGCATTTGGATTGCCAGCATGGCTATTTGGAGTACTCCCATTGGTTGAGCCACGTATCAATTTCTAATCCAAGGGCTCTTGATGATTTAAAGAAACACATTGTGATCTAATGGTGATGGGCAGCTCAGAGAAAGCACAATTCTCACCAGGATTGCCAGCATGGATTTTCTTACCCTCATTCCTCACTTCAGCTATAAATAGGAGTTTAATCTCCTCATTTTCGGTGTAGATTAGATAAGTAGCGAAGCTCTGTTATTTTGTTTTCTCATATTGTATTAGTTTAGTTTATGTAATTGTACCTTTGATTTTATTTCAATAAAATTTAGTTTTATTCAATTCCTATTAGTTAACTGTTTTACTTTTAATCTTTGAGCTTTTATATCCTTTATAATTAGTTACTTTTAGTTTCAAAACTAGTTTAATCATTTCCAAATTGAAAATTCAGATTTCATATTTTCTTAAAAAAAAAAAAAAAAAAAAAAAAAAAAAAAAAAAAAAAAAAAAAACAGAAAAGATAAAAAAAAAAAATATATATGTCAATTCAGTTTTTATAGCTTTTGAATAAGCTAAAATAGTTATACATAGCTTATACAAGTTTAGGAGCCTGTAAATTTCTGTTTTCAAGTAAATCTCTCAATAAGAAGTTTGGTCAATAGAAGTCAAAGGCTGTTGATCTGTGATCCTGTGGTATTGGTGGATAAGCTAAGACAGACAGGGAAGGTCTTGGCCTATCTTAAAGATAGGCTCGCTTAGTGAGCCCCCTCTGTTCTAGCTGAGGGGGTAGATTTGGTAATATCTGTTTTTTTTACTCTTGAATTAGTATCAGTTATTGAATTCTATAGTTACATTAGAAGTTACTGTTTCATTGTTAGTATTGCTGAGTAGTTGTAATACTTGGTGTAGCATAGCTTATTTGTTCTTTAGATTTCATCTGTGTTGTTTTGAGCATCTGTTATTATTTGAATTAGTGAGTTTTCATATCTGCTAGATATAGTTATATATTGTAGTTGATTTACTAGTTGTTAGTGGATTAGAACTTAGTTTAAGTAGATTGATGGTAATCAGTGGTGTAGTTCATAGTTTCGTAGTGCAATCTGTTACTTTCAAGGGTGTTTGGATCAGTTGACTTAGATTAGTCAACCTTGGTTTAGGTTACCATTTAAGTTTCATTTTGTTGTTGTTTGGTAATATAAGTATCTTAGAAGTGTTTTGAATCAGCTTTCGGTAGAATACTAGGATTTGCATGAGTTGTTTAATCTTAGAGATTCATATCAGTCTACTAGTTATAATATAGAGTAATTTGAATCTAGATCTATTTAGTTGTTAAAATTAGTTCTTATTAATCTAAAATTTCATACTCTTTAGTTCTTTATAGGTAGAATTGGCACCATAAGTCATTTGAATCATTTATCATAACTGCATAAAATTTCTGAAATAGTTTTAAAAGGCCTTTACATCAGATAGTTTTTGGTTCATTAAATCCTTTTGAAATTAGATGAAAAGTGGTTCTCAGTGATATTTGGTTGCTTGTTCTCAATCTTAGACAAATATCTCACAATTTGGATTGGATTGGATAGCTTAAATTTTGTTTTGAAATAGCCTCAGTGAACAAAAAGGCGTCCTGAACCACACACATCTGTCCAAACAGCTCAGTCATTAGCTTTTGTAACAGGCTCAAACAAGCTCCTTTTGGACTGAGATTGGTTTTATATGTTGGTTGCTAACTATTCTTCATAGTTTCATGCTTTTTAGCCTTTAGCTTTTAGAATAGGAGCTTATGCATTAGCTTAAATATACCTCCGCAGGGCTGTTTGTTTCAGTTTTAGTTTTTACTTAATTGCTATTTGAGTTTTTTTCTTTGCTTTCCAGTTTTTTTTTTTTTTTTTTTTTTTTTTTTTTTTTTTTTTTTTTTTTTTTTTTATATATATATAAGCTCTTTATGCTTTGATATTTGGTATGCTTGATCTTTGTTAGGTTGTTTACGAAATTTTAGGTTCAGAAGCCTAGGCTCACTGCTTTGTAGCTCGTGCTGATAGATTAGTTTCAGCTTGTGCTTGTTACAGCTTGAATTTGTTCCTTTGAATGATTATTAGCTTAATGCCTTAGCTTATCTGTTGGTTCTGTGTTTTAGTGAGTATAATTTAGTGGATTGCATAGTTCTTTCATTCCTGGCTTATTCTAATTTGTAGTTGCTTATTCTTTAGCTTATTGAAGCTGTTAATTGCTCTCTGCTTATGTTTCTGTACTCTATTTGATCATAATTGAATATCATTTGAGCTTATTTGAGTATTTTGCTTCTGTGTTTAAAGTTTCATTTGGTTTTGTTACAAGTGCTTATAAATAAGCACTTGTAATAAGCTAATTTTAAGCCAATAAGCACTATTCAAGCTTATTTCTTTTTCAAAATGTTTCTGCAAGCTTTCTATAATATTTTAGATTTTCTGTAAATTTTTCATATTTTTCTGAGTTGATTTGATATTTTTCTTAATTTTTCTTTATTTTTAATCATTTTTTAAATCATTTTTAAATAACAAAAATCCATAAAAAATCAGAAAAAGCTTTAAAAAATACAAAAATAGTTTACAAAATTCTTTTATAATATTTTAGATTTTTCAATTTAATTTTCATAATTTTCCCATTATTTTTCATATTATCTTTTATTTTTAATTACTTTTTAATTCAAATAATAGAAAATAAATCATAGAAAATAAATAAAAACTCAACAAAATATTTTTCTTTTTCTTAAAATTCTTTTTATTAGTTTAAGATTTTTAGAAATTATTTTCAAGTTTGTAGGTTCATTTTTCAATAAACTTCACGTTTTAAATAACGCAGTTGAATTTCCGTTTTTACGTTTTTGACTTTGGTGCATAATTAGCTTGTACTCTTTGCATGTTTTATTATTGTTTGTGATTACTTGAATATCTTGATTGCTATTTTCATTTTTTCACTTTTCAATTCACGGTTTCACGAATCAATATTCTTGATTCCATTCGTCTTCGCTGGGAAACGACTCGGGTGATCCGTATTTTACGCGGATTACTTCGATATACTACTATATATTATATAATTGGTTTTCACACGAATCAAATTTTTGGGGCCGCTGCCGGGGAAGGCCGTAGTGAATTTTTGAATATCGTTTTGAAAAATCGTGTTTTGTTAAGCCTTCATCTACTTCGTATATATATCTCTATAAAAATTGAAAAATCAAAAACACTTTTCCTAAAGTGTTTACAAAATACCAAAAAAATAATAAAATTTACAGCCTCGACTCGACCGAAAGGAAGGGCGTTGTAAACAAAAAAAAAAATCACAATATAACGAAAACGTAAAATTAGTTGTTTATCGGATTATTTCAATTACTACAACCGAATAAGCGGGAAATACGGATAGGTAAGACATTAAATTGCTAGATGAAGAGAGATCCATTCTTCTCTCCCGTCTCGTCGCGGGTGGTATTGAAAGAAACGGTTTTCAATTAACGTTACGTTTTAAGAAAAGAAAAACAAAAGAAATAAAAAGTTTTTGTGATAAAAATATAAAAAACAAAAAGATTTTCTTTTCTCTTTTCTTTTTCATTTTCTTTTTGCTTGTGGTGTATGCACACCCGTTCTTCTTTTGAGAGTCTTACGTCTCCGTTTTCTAACCCCGAGCGGGTTTTACGACATACGAGTCGGGTTCATTTCCTTGACGACGAGGAGATGAACCAAAACGAACACAACGGACCCCCGCCGATGGGTGGTCCGCAGCACAATGTTATCCCGCCGATGGGACAACAACCGACATTTGATCCATGTCCGATGGAAGAACAACTCCAATCACCATTTAATGGTGTGAGGAGAGCTATTGTGATTCCGGACATCAATGCCAACTTTGAGATCAATTACGGATTACTCAATTTGATCACGGGTATACCCTTTCACGGGTTTGATCACGAAGACCCCTATGCTCACATTAGAAATTTCACCGACATCGCTGAGACCATTAGAATGAACCAAGTTCCTCACGATGTGGTGAAATTGAAGTTATTTCCTTTCTCCTTAAAAGGAGCAGCCCGGACTTGGCTGGAAAAGGAACCGCCCAATTCGATTCACACTTGGAATGATCTCGCTTTCAAGTTTGTGAATTATTTCTATCCTCCCTCTAAAACTTCTAATCTACGTTCTCAAATCTTTCTGTTCCAACAAGCTTTTGATGAGTCGTTTAGTGAGGCTTGGGACCGATTCAAAGCTTTGAAGGAAAAATGTCCGAACCATGGGTTCACCGACCTTCAACAGATTGATACTTTTTATAATGGGTTATGTCATGCTGACAAAGATTCACTTAACTCTGCTGCGGGTGGGAACTTGTTGGCTAGGAACATGAATGATGCTTTCATGATAATTGAGAATAAAGCTCGTGTGAGAATGTCTAGGAATAAACCTCAAGTGTCTAATAATGGTAAAAATAATGATGAATTGGTAAATATGATTGTGGCTTTAACAAAAAAAGTTGATGCAATGTCTATTGAAAAACCAAACCATCAAGTCAATGTGGTTAGTCACGGTTGTGAGACTTGTGGTGGTCCACATTTGTATTATGAATGTCCGGCCACTGGTGCCTCTTCTCGTGAGAACGCGCATGCTGCAAACGCGGGTAACAACGGTTACCCACAACCTCAAGGAGACCGTAATCTCCTCAGCTACCGTTCACCTCATTATCTTGGACCACCCGTTCTCGAACAACCAAACCAAGTCAATCAAGTCAACCAGAATCATAATGTTGTTTATCGTAATAATCAAGGAAATCAAAATCAGAGTCGAGCTAATAACGGTTTTCAAAATCATAATCAAGGGTCTAATCAAAACCGGGGTTTTCAAGGTAATTACAATCAAGGCCCGCCTCAAGGGAATTTTCAAAACCAAGGAAACTATGAAAACCCTGGGAATTTTTCAAAACGCTAATCATGGAAATCAAAATCATGGTAATTTCCAAAACCGTGGGCAGAATTTCAACAATAATCAAAATCAAGGTGTTATTCAAAATCCGACGCCCACGGATGATTTGATTAAGCAATTGATTCAAAACCAACAATCTTTTATGGCAAAATATGAAGAGTCAACACGATTGTTTGCTAATCAAATTAGTGATATTAACAAACGTTTAAATGATCGACCCTCGGGTTCAGGTATTACTTCTTTGCCAAGCAACACGATCGGAAAGCCGAGGGGCGAAGTTAAGGCGATCACAACTCGCAGTGGTGCTCAATATGATGGACCCACAGCTCCTACTACCTCTTCTTCTTCGTCTCCGCCTAAGGTAGTGGACTGTGAGACTGAGACGACAAAGGACCCGGTTCCTCCTATTAATAATGGAGGAGCTGAAAACGTCCAACCTCTGGTTGTCCAAAAGTCAAAAGATAAAGAAAAAGTCGTTTTTGAGAATAATGTGAAATATAAGTCTAATTTGCCATATCCGTCACGATTTAATGATGAAGAGCTCCGTGCAAAGTCTAAAAAACAAACGGAAAATTTTCTGAATATTTTTCAAAAATTGCATTTTGATATAAGTTTTATGGATGCTCTCGTGTATATGCCAAAATTTGCTTTCACGTTCAAAAACCTCATAAGTAATAAAGAGAAATTGCTTGAATTAGCCGAAACGCCGATAAATGCTCAATGTTCCGCGATTCTTCTCAATAAGCTTCCCGAAAAGCTTGGTGACTCGGGAAAGTTTCTCATTCCTTGTTCATTGAAAGATCAAGAAGTTTGTAACGCCCTGGCCGATTCAGGTGCGAGTATTAATGATGAGTTCATAAAAACTCATCATTTCTGTCAAATCTGAACAACAAAAACATGTAAAAACACTCAGAAACACCACAAAATACTATAAATATCCTTAGATGGTGTTTTTATATGTTTCAGATATAAAAGAACTGAAAACAGGGGAAAACGGGCAAAGTTTACCAAATTGTCAAAATCAATCCCTGAACTTTCAAGAAATGTCAGAAATGGTCCCTGGATGAATTATTTTAAAGAAAAGTCAACAACAGTCCTCAGGAATCATGGAATAACAATTTTTACCCTTGAAAGTTCAAAATATCAAAATTTACAAAACAAGTCCCTGCACTTTGAAAATTAGCAAAATTGGTCCCCGGTTATTTTTAAATTTGGAAAAATATAAAAAAGGTCCTTATAATATTTTTTACATGGCAAGAAAGGTCCTTTTTAATAAATTTTGGAAAAGTTACAAGTTTGGTCCTTGGAAATTCAGAAGTTACAACAAAGGTCCTTTGGCTTTTAAACATTACATACCAAACGGATCCAAAATAAAATCCGTAAGTCCAATTCCAAAAACAAACACAAGCCTGGTCCACTTCATATCCAAAGCCCAAAACAATAAAAGCCCATTCCCCTTAAATAATAAAAACGCCGGGTCAAACGACCCTCGTTGACCATCACCCCCAACCTCCACTCCACCTCTGCTACCACCATTGTTCACACCATCCACCTCCACCTTACACCACCTCCACCTCACAACACTCCCTGTCACCTCCACAACAAAACCCACCCTTGAGTTTTACCCCAGGGGATGCCATGTGTATAAGCTACAACCTCTGCCTCTCCTACACCCTGCCATGCCTTACATCCACCATCCCCAGCTCACCCCTACATCCCAAATTGTCCCCTCCACCTCCACAACATCCCAAAGGGCATTAACTGCCCTAAAAGCCTTACAAGCAACCTAAACTACTTTTGGCGCCAAAAGTAGGTTTAAACGATTATGATGAATTGGACACATCCAAAGGCTTAAATTGGTAGGATATTCTCAGCAGGACACCTGGAACAAGTTGGGAGGCTTTAAAAGAGAAGAGAAGCAGAGATTGAAGTGGGTAGTAATAATTTAGTTTTTCTTATGTCGAATTAGTTTAAACTTTAATTTTCAATTGTAATCTTTAAGTAAAACTTGTTGTAATCAATCTTATAGTGTAATAAAATCCTTATTTACTTTTAATTTCAAGTCTTGTTACCTTAAATTCATATTTTGCATTTTCAAGTGAATTTGACATTTTTACTTGAATGATGCTAAGATGTTAATTTCCTGTTTCAATATACTTATATAAGCTCAATTATAAGTTATTTATAGTTTAGAAAGTGTTTAATCCTTTTTAGTTTCATAAACAGAAAAATACTATAAATACAAAGAAAAATAGTAAAAAATAAAAAAATCAAGAATGATGATTCAAGAAGCATGGAGCAGGGTGTATTCAGGATTGCCCTTGGGTTTAGTAGCTTATTGGAAGCTTTAGGAGTGATCTTGGTCATTGGTACTTGGTTTTCAGCTGGATATCATTTGTAAGCTCATTTATAAGTTTTTAGCATTTTACTATAGAACTCCTAAATTAGTAATTATATCAGTGTATTTGTGTTTAGTTGGTATGTATTAGTATTGTTATTGCTTAAAACATCTTGCTTGTTCATATAAATAAATAGTTACTCAGTTAAGGTTTTAACAGTGGAATTAGCATGTTTGTGATTTTCATGTTTCATGCTGTACTTGTTGATGTTTTATGCTCATATGGTCCTATTACATGGTATTATAAACTTTAAAGCCAGTATTGAGGTCTGTATCATCAAGTTGCTTTGAAAATCATAAGTTACAAGTTAATACAGGTATGTTTGGATCAGGGGATTTCACTATATTTCAGTTGGTTCAATTTGGTTGCAATAAGTCATTTAGGTCCAAATTAGGACAAGTAAACCATAAAAATCAAGTGTTGTTAAGATAAAAGTCAAAATCATTTTCAATTCTCTTATACTAGTTAACTGTTAAAGTTTAGGACTTGTAATCTCATCATATCATTACATAAGTTAATCATTTAGCTTAAATTAATCTAATTATAACATATTACAGCTTATTTAGTAACTAGGATTTAGTAGAAGTTCATAAAAGTCAACATAAGTTCAAAATACAAAAAGTCAAAATACATGTTACTCAGATTTTCCAAAAACTCCATGAATTGTTGTGATTTTTAGGTTAGGTTTAAGACCTTGAAACTTTTAGGATTTAAAACCCCCAGCTAGTCTTCAGTGTCCCATGTTTATTATAATTTTTTGAATTTTCCTGTGGACCCCACACCCCTCCAAACAAGGCTGCAGGGGAAGGACCTCCCCTGTGCATCAGACCATCAGGCCACCACCACCACTTTGGTGGGTGATTCTGGCCACCACAGTGGGTCCTACTGATCCATTTTAGGTTCTCCCAACCCCCCTCCTATCCACCTTCAAGTTTTGAGTAAACTTGTGACCATAGAACCTGTGGACCCCACTTGAAATAAGCCCTTAACTGTGTCCCATTTCTGTCTCAGAAAACCAATAAGCAAGTGCTTATTTTGTGCTTAATTGTTAATTCAGTAAGCTTATTTGATAGATTCCTGCTTAAACATGTCGAACTAACTTAGGTGAACCAGAATCTACCCTTGTGGACCCCACATAAGCTCATTTGAGCTTATTTCTTGATTTGGTCAAACCTAGTCAACTGTCAAAGCTAATAAGCACTTACAGTGCTTATTTTTGATTTCCAAATTAGTTGTTTTTATAAAAGTTTCATATTTTAAGTATTTTAATAGTTCTATAAAAGAAAAAGTAGAAAAAGCCAAATTTAATATTAGTGATAGCTTCTATTTAATAGAAATTATTGTTTTAATTTTTTTTCAGCTTATTTATAAGCACTCTTGCAATTTTATATTTTTATTAAATTTCTTTCATATTAAAGTACTTTTATAAATTTTTCCAGATTTTTCCTTTGTCATTTAGTGATATTTAGAATTAATATTAGTTTAATTAATTATTAAATAATATTAAAGAGTTAAATAGCAAAATTAGATTTTATTAAGTAACCCCTAGTTTTTATAATTTTCCTAGCTTTTATATGTTATAAAATAATTTTAGAATTTTTTCTAGAATTTCTACTGTTCATTTGATAATTTCTTTAATTAATTTAGTTAAATTAGATATTAATTAATTAATAAATAAATAATTAGTAAATTAGTCTAAATATAATTTTTAGAAATTTTTTATAATTTTTTAGGATTCCTGTGATGGTTAATTAGTTTTATAAATTTTTCCATAATTTTCTAAGTCATTTTAGTATTATTAGTAATTTAAAATATTTTAAATAGTTCAATTAATATAATTAGTAATTAATTAAAAGAAAACCTTTAAAAAGACAAAAATATTTCTCTTTAATTTTTATACTTTCTTCAAGTTCATTTAAAGGTTTAGAAAATAGTTTTGCAAGTTTTTAGTTTAATTTATAGTCTTTATCATTTTTAGTTTGATTTAATTTTGTTTTAATTAAATAGATAAATAGTTTTTATTTAAATAATTAATATTAAATAATAAAATAATCTAAAAAATAATTTTCTTTTTAAATTAAATTTTCTTTTAAGTTTAAGTTTGTAGAACTTTCATTTTTACCCCCTGTAGTTTAATTTTCATTAAAACTCACCTTTTTCCCTGTACGTAGACGTAAGTTTTTAATTTGTAAACGTTTTTAGTTCACGTAACTGTTTAAGTAAATTGTTTAAATTGTTTCATTGTATAAATTAGTAGTATAAAACATTCTCACCTATTCCTGTTCATAATCACCCAATCCCAAAATTCGTTTTATTACAGATTTCACACCTCGTTGGGAATAACGATCCAGGGAAACACTGTATTCCACGGAAGCATTGGACTAAGCTGTTTGACTATTATGGTTGACCATTCACAAGTGGTTGACTAATAATTATCTGACTGTTTACCACTGATCAATTAACCTCATGCCATTATCGATCTATGAACAACTTGGGATGGGGGAGCTTAAACCGACGAGAATGACTTTAGAGCTTGCTAATCGATCGATAACTTATCCAGTTGGAATTGCTGAAGACGTTTTTGTTCGTGTGAATTCGTGTACTTTTCCGGCAGATTTTGTTGTTATCAATTTTGAGGCTGATCCGAGAGTTCCTCTAATACTAGGGCGACCATTTTTACGAACCGCTAAAGCCCTAGTAGATCATTTTGAGGACACTCTAACTTTAAAACATGATGACGATATAATGATTTTTAAAGCCGATGCTTCGAAATTGAAGAAGTACTCCGTCAAAAGTGTTGATGTTTGCGATTATTCCTTTGATGATTTTGTAAAAAATTTCGTCTCCGACTCTTCCCCATCATTTCCTCCGATTAAGGAACTTGATTCTTTTTGGGAAGAGGTCGATGAATTTCTTGCTATTGAAACGATTCCGTTTTCTGAGACTGAAGAATCTTACTTTGATTCGGAGGGGGATATTACTTTTCTTAACAATTTGTTGAATAATGAACCGTCAATCCCTCCGGATAAAGTTAAGACGAAGATTGAGCTTATAATTGACGATCCTCTTGAGCCTGAGCTCGAGGAAATTTTACCCGACTTTGAGAGTTTTACCTTTGACACGACTGAGGAAATGAGTGGCAATCCCACTTATCGTCCTGATTTTTCTAATACGACTTATGAAGCTTTTCATTTTGATCACTCGGAAGAGACGAGTCGTGGCAGTACCACTTCTCATGCTTTTATCTCTCTTCCGGAGTATGAATCATTTCGTTTTGATGAATTTGAATGTGAAATTGAAAAGTTTTCTAAATCTGAATATGAAAGTTTCAGTTTTGATCTTGAAATTGATCATGATCCGGGTGGTGTGTTTAAAAATGAGAGTTTTAATTAAAATCTTATCCAATCCCTTCCACCTGAAAAAGTTTGTAAAATACGCTTAAATGATAAAATTCATAATTTCAAAATTATGAAGTTTTCTTTTGATGATGATGAGTTTTTCAAGATTGTTATCATGACCTTCTTGCCGTTTGTAACATTTGGTGTGGTTTCTCTTATCCTTCACTCCATGGGGAGTGAGGATGTTGTTTTTGACCCTGGTATCGTTTCTAAAAGTTTTCAACATTAAAATACCATCGGTTATCTCTTCGGGATAGAACTTTCAACTAAATCATATGTTTTTCAAAATATTTTGAATGAAAGCCCGAGTGAGATTATTTTTCCACGGATTTTTCCCCAAGGACGGATTAATTCGGGGATCGAGTCAAGCTACGTGACTCGAAAATCAAAAACAAAGCGCTTCGTGGGTGGCAACCCATGCTTATCCAATTTCATCTTCTTAATTTCTATTTTCTAACGAATAACGTGAGGAGGGGGTGCCTCTTCTACTCTTGTGTTCCGTGGTTGTTTGTGATGTTTGTTTAGGATTGTCCGTGATTTATGATGACTCTCGTGCTCGTTATCTTCTCTCCGCTCGAGTTTCATTCATCGGTGCTTATGGGAAATCCTATATCCGTGAATCTTATCGACTAACGTTTTCTTTGGCATAATTAATAAGCGGCCCTAGAATTTTGTTAGGATTACCATAACCCGTAAAACATTGAGGACAATGTTTCATTCTAGTCTGTGGGAGGGTGAATCTTCGATTCGATTTGACCTTGCATTTTTCATAATGTCGTGCACTCTTGCAACTCCGTTTTTCCACCAAAAAAAAAAAAAAAATTGAAAAATTGAAAATTTCAAAAATTTTATGAAAAAGTCATGGAAAAGCACAAAAAAAAAAAGAAAAAAAAAAGAAAAAAAATTGAAAAAAGTTGTGCAAAAATATAATAAAGTTTGAATAAGTGTTTTGATACCTTATTGACTTTCTTGCTGGCGAGAGTAGGAATAAATATTTTGACTTGACCGGGCGTGTTGAGCCCTAGCTTGTTCCCTTAACCAATGATGATCACATAAGCTTGTGCTAGTCTTGTACACAAGGAGCTATAAAATGCGAATTCTTTCTTAAGAATTTACAAGTTCCCGTACTTGACTTTATACATGGGCAGCTTAAAAGCTTTCGCTAGTCTTTTACATCAGGAGCTAGAAAACGCGAATTCTTCTTCTAGAATTTGCAAGTTTTCGTAACTGACTTTATATATGCGTGGCTGATTATCGGCTAAGTATTCGCGGGTTTCATTACTTGGAATCTTAAATTGCGAAGAACGAGAAATGATAGAGTTTATTTAGAAGTTAGATGCTAAACGTGGAGAAGTGGTTCTCTTTAGAGCTCATGAGAGGTACTTGTGGCTTTTTACTCCCATCAGATACGTCACCCTTATATAATAGATGTTCTAGGTTAATTAGTGGTATTTCGGTTTGAATAATATTTAGTTCTTTATTTTCTTAAGAGAATCTTTGCTTTAAAAGTTGGGTACATATCAAGGAACATAAAAAATAAGAGCAAAAAGTGAAAAAATCAAAAGTCAAAAGTTGATTATCTATGTGGTTTTGGAGCTACCCGATAAGCTTCCATTGATGTTATGAGAAAAAAGTGAAGAAAGAAAGAAAAAAAAGAGAAAAGTATGAAAAGTATGAAAAAAAAGTGAAAAAAGTGAAAAATGAAAAAAATAAAAGTTGAAAGTTATGTTGAATAAGAGCTTGAATGTAAATAAGTTGTTGGCGCGTGAGGTGCATGTGAATGATTCTGAATTGGACACATGAGGTGCACGTGTAGTACTCCGTAACTTATATTTATGATGTTGTATGTACTAAAATTCCTTGATGTGGACCGAATTTCTATTGCAGTGGTTCTTAAGAGAAAATGGATAACTACTTATCGTTTAAACTTAGGTGTCACTATCGGACTAAAGATTATTGAAACGAGAAATTATGAAGCAATTCATTTCTCAACAAAAATAAAATATTGAGATACATAACCTAGGACATGGGAGTAAGGAGTTTCCACAAGTAACTTTTATGAGTAGTGTTAGCATCTAATTTGTAAATAAGCTGTGATCTCGTTTGTACGCTTAGTTTGGGGACTCGTGAAAAATCAAGGATGACGATTTTTATCCGTATGGTCACTTCTTAAATAGAAGTGTTTCTACTCGTTGACCCTAATAATTATTGCAAAATAATGAAAGTTCAACAAACCGTCACAAGTATGAAGTAAGAAAAGTACAAAAATAGAAAGTGTAAGTGGAATAAAGGAATAAAGGAAAATTTTGGAAAACGGAGCGTTTTCGGGAATAAATGATTTTATTACTTCTTTCGAACCTCCTTGCTACTTTTCAAAGTTATTAGGAAGAGTTTTGAAATTATTTATCCCAAAAGCGTGAATTGATCACATTGCGTGAGGACACGACAATACTTTAGTCGGGGGGATTTTGGTGTGTATTAATTTACACACCTTTTATAAGTCCAAAACCGGACCGAATAAGACCAAAAACTAACCAAATATGACAAATTTGTATTGTTTTTGTGTTTGTGATGTGCAGGTACGGATATTACGCAAATGACGAAAAATTAATGAGAAAACAACACACGAGCACGGGAATGGAAGAAGGTTCAAAAGCCGAGGCTGGGGAAGGATTTCTCGATTACGGATCAGATTTATGCTTAAAGTGTCATAATCTACCTTGGAGAATAACTACTTGGCAAGATTAGCCCTTGGATATATTTTTCAAATATGGCAGAATCAATCCTCAAAGTTTCAGTTTTTACATAATTAGTCCTTGTTCAATTTTTATTAAAAGCTGAAATTGCAAATGGTCCTAGTCCAAATATTAGTATAAGTCCATAACTCACAAATCCAATCCCAAAGCCCTACCATCCCATACCAACCCCAAGTCAGTTTCGGTCAAATATCCATAATTGTTTGGTCAATGGTCAATCTGGGTCAAACCAATTATAAAAATAAAAATGAGCCATTTTTTCCCCCCATTTCTTTCCAAACCCAGAACCACCACACCCATGAACCCTAATTCATCATTTGGTTCAATTGGTTCATGCCATTATAATTAATCAATTATTTCCAATCATTTGAGCTTCTAGAAACATACCCCACGTGATTTGGGCGTGTCAGAGAGAATGGGATGTCAGGAATTACACATGGTAGAGCTTCATTGGAGGAACCACGTCAATTTACTCATTGGATTCGTTTGCTAAATACTCTGACAAGGACAGAGAGTATGATGCATTTGGATTGCCAGCCTGGCTTTTTGGAGTACTCCCATTGGTTGAGCCACATATCAATTTCTAATCCAAGGGCTCTTGATGATTTAAAGAAACACATTGTGATCTAATGGTGATGGGCAGCTTAGAGAAAGCACAATTTTAACCAGGATTGCCAGCATGGATTTTCTTACCCTCATTCCTCACTTCAGCTATAAATAGGAGTTTAATCTCCTCATTTTCAGTGCAGATTAGATAAGTAGCGAAGCTCTGTTATTTTGTTTTCTCATATTGTATTAGTTTAGTTTATGTAATTGTACCTTTGATTTTATTTCAATAAAATTTAGTTTTATTCAATTCCTATTAGTTAACTGTTTTACTTTTAATCTTTGAGCTTTTATATCCTTTATAATTAGTTACTTTTAGTTTCAAAACTAGTTTAATCATTTCCGAATTGATAATTCAGATTTCATATTTTCTTAAAAAAAAATAAAAAAAAACAGAAAAGATAAAAAAATAAAAAAATAAAATAAAAAATATGTCAATTCAGTTTTTATAGCTTTTGAATAAGCTAAAATAGTTATACATAGCTTATACAAGTTTAGGAGCCTGTAAATTTCTATTTTCAAGTAAATCTCAAAATAAGAAGTTTGGTCAATAGAAGTCAAAGGCTGTTGATTTGTGATCCTATGGTATTGGTGGATAAGCTAAGACAGACAGGGAAGGTCTTGGCCTATCTTAAAGATAGGCTCGCTTAGTGAGTCCCCTCTGTTCTAGCTTAGGGGGATGATTTGGTAATATCTGTTTTTTTTTACTCTTGAATTAGTATCAGTTATTGAATTCTATAGTTACATTAGAAGTTACTGTTTCATTGTTAGTATTGCTGAGTAGTTGTAATACTTGGTGTAGCATAGCTTATTTGTTCTTTAGATTTCATCTGTGTTGTTTTGAGCATCTGTTATTATTTGAATTAGTGAGTTTTCATATCTGCTAGATATAGTTATATATTGTAGTTGATTTACTAGTTGTTAGTGGATTAGAACTTAGTTTAATTAGATTGATGGTAATCGGTGGTGTAGTTCATAGTTTCGTAGTGCAATCTGTTACTTTCAAGGGTGTTTGGATCAGTTGACTTAGATTAGTCAACCTTGGTTTAGGTTACCATTTAAGTTTCATTTTGTTGTTGTTTGGTAATATAAGTATCTTAGAAGTGTTTTGAATTAGCTTTCGGTAGAATATTAGGATTTGCATGAGTTGTTTAATCTTAGAGATTCATATCAGTCTACTAGTTATAATATAGAGTAACTTGAATCTAGATCTATTTAGTTGTTAAAATTAGTTCTTATTAGTCTAAAATTTCATACTCTTTAGTTCTTTATAGGTAGAATTGGCACCATAAGTCATTTGAATCATTTATCATAACTGCATAAAATTTCTGAAATAGTTTTAAAAGGCCTTTACATCAGATAGTTTTTGGTTCATTAAATCCTTTTGAAATTAGATGAAAAGTGGTTCTCAGTGATATTTGGTTGCTTGTTCTCAATCTTAGACAAATATCTCACAATTTGGATTGGATTGGATAGCTTAAATTTTGTTTTGAAATAGCCTCAGTGAACAAAAAGGTGTCCTGAACCACACACATCTGTCCAAACAGCTCAGTCATTAGCTTTTGTAACAGGCTCAAACAAGCTTCTTTTGGACTGATATTGGTTTTATATGTTGGTTGCTAACTATTCTTCATAGTTTCATGCTTTTTAGCCTTTAGCTTTTAGAATATGAGCTTATGCATTAGCTTAAATATACCTCCGCAGGGCTGTTTGTTTCAGTTTTAGTTTTTACTTAATTGCTATTTGAGTTTTTTTCTTTGCCTTCCAGTTTTTTTATATATAAGCTCTTTATGCTTTGATATTTGGTATGCTTGATCTTTGTTAGGTAGTTTATGAAATTTTAGGTTCAGAAGCCTGGGCTCACTGCTTTGTAGCTTGTGCTGATAGATTAGTTTCAGCTTGTGCTTGTTACAACTTGAATTTGTTCCTTTGAATGATTATTAGCTTAATACCTTAGCTTATCTGTTGGTTCTCTGTTTTAGTGAGTATAATTTAGTGGATTGCATAGTTCTTTCATTCCTGGCTTATTCTGATTTGTAGTTGCTTATTCTTTAGCTTATTGAAGCTGTTAATTGCTCTCTGCTTATGTTTCTGTACTCTATTTGATCATAATTGAATATCATTTGAGCTTATTTGAGTATTTTGCTTCTGTGTTTAAAGTTTCATTTGGTTTTGTTACAAGTGCTTATAAATAAGCACTTGTAATAAGCTGATTTTAAGCCAATAAGCACTATTCAAGCTTATTTCTTTTTCAAAATGTTTCTGCAAGATTTCTATAATATTTTAGATTTTCTGTAAATTTTTCATATTTTTCTGAGTTGATTTGATATTTTTCTTAATTTTTCTTTATTTTTAATCATTTTTAAATAACAAAAATACATAAAAAAATCAGAAAAAGCTTTAAAAAATATAAAAATAGTTTAGAAAATTATTTTATAATATTTTAGATTTTTCAATTTAATTTTCATAATTTTCCCATTATTTTTCATATTACCTTTTATTTTTAATTACTTTTTAATTCAAATAATAGAAAATAAATCATAGAAAATAAATAAAAAGTCAAAAAAAATATTTTTCTTTTTCATAAAATTCATTTTATTAGTTTAAGATTTTTAAAAATTATTTTCAAGTTTGTAAGTTCATTTTTCAATAAACGTCACATTTTAAATAACGCAGTTGAATTTCCGTTTTTACGTTTTTGACTTTGGTGCATAATTAGCTTGTACTCTTTGCATGTTTCATTATTGTTTGTGATTACTTGAATATCTTGATTGCTATTTTCATTTTTTCACTTTTCAATTCACGGTTTCACGAATCAATATTCTTGATTCCATTCGCCTTCGCTGGGAAACGACTCGGGTGATCCGTATTTTACGCGGATTACTTCGATATACTACTATATATTATATAATTGGTTTTCACACGAATCAAGATCCCTCGAGAGGTAAAGCCTGGTGCAATTCTCACGCATCACATAGATTCCACCACATTTGTTGATCTACTAGTGGTGAAAGTATAAAAGATGGGAATCTGTCGAACAATAATTGGCAAACAATTTTCCAATTCCTAGATCATTATGGGATTTACATCAAATTGATTCATCAATTTGTCATGTAAGCATATTTCATCCAATATCATGCCTTAAGTTCTAGGTCTCACGCATCAACTTAATTAAGTCGTCTAACTTAGAAAATGCAAATTCTCCATGTGTGGTCTCACGCACACTTGGAAATTTACATTGTCATTAATATTTGGCCTAGGTCTCACGCACACCAAATAATTAATTCCAAGTGTTTTCTATAGTTAGATGGCATGTAACTTAAATTTTAAGGGTATAAATTTTTGATGTGAAAATCAAAACATGTATAAAGATGCATGCACTCATCTTTATAACATAAGTTTTCAAAACCTTTTTATGTACCAATTCTTAAGATTAATGCAAAAAGTTTTACTTGAGGTATCGGGTTCACCAATTAAAGAAGAACCTTCAATTATCACCCACAAAAGTAAAATTGAGGTAAATCACTCTGAAGATGATATTGTACAAATAATGGAGATAAAAGAAAATCGTCTAAAATGCATTCATAAGTGTGATAACCAAGGTAGACTCTAGGCTCTTTCCAAACCTTCTTACCATCAATATGAATTTGTCTAATAAGGTTTACTTTTAAAACCATGTGTACAAAAACATCAATCGAGCAAAAGTTTATAAATTAAATATTAAAACATGTAATAAAGTATAAATCTTGCTAGTCTCGCCTGGGAGCCAATTACCGTGCGAAGCGAACCACCGTCGGCACATAAAACACCGCAAGAATCATTCTTTATCACTTAAGGTTTCACCATTATTAGTCCAATTAATTTTCTTTATAAAAATTACCCTTTTATTGCTTACAACGTGTCGAACAAAATAAAACAATAAAACAAGTAATTAAAGACAAATCATGCAACTAATAAACATAACAATTATAAGGTGTAACGACTGTTAGACGAATAAAAGGAAAGAGACTATAGATGAAAATTGGAATGTCAAGAAGGCTCTAGAATTCCCTTGTGGGTTCTATGGGCCGATCGGCCAAGGGATCCCACATCCCTTGGTGAAGCTTTTGTTCCAACTTTTCTATCTTATATAAACACACAAGGTTTCATTGTTTTCTCATAACTTGAACACCTAATCTTGTGTGTTTTCTCTTCTCTTCTCCCAGCAAAGATTTCGACACCCCATTAAAGTTTAAGGGAGTCGAATACTATGTTATTCTTCTAGTGTTTGTGTTTGTTTTACTTGCATAGATATTTACTTGAAGTAGTACGTGTGTACAAGATCGTGAATCAAACACATTATTGTTTGTTTCTTGAATTTATTCTTTGAATCCATTTAAACCCTAATTAGGGTTCTTGAGTTGAAGATTTTCATCATTTGATTCTTGTTCGGGCTAGAATCACTACGGTACGTTTACTTTTATATTTGATTAATTAATTACATATTATATGGTCTTGTTATAATTGCTTCCGCTATATGCTTACTTGATGTGTTTGATTTATTTATATGATTGTCATGATATTATAATTCTAACTGTTTTTATTTAGACATAATACTTAGTTTGTCCGAATACGGAATATCTCTATTTAGCTTAAGAAAATAAGGTAAGAGAGATATATATGAGTTTGTCATCTTTGAAACCTTTACTTGCGACGACTTTGGGTTATTCAAAAAGAGTAGTCGTTTTATGATTAATCGGCTCGCAATGTTAAGACGGAAACACAAGTTTAGAAAAAAAAAAAAAAAAAAAAATGACATACCACCAAACCAGTTTTTTGAGAATGGGTAGCCTCATTGTTTTATGTGTTTGGCATAGAGTTTTCATCTTTTTATTAAAATAATGCTTGATTGATTGATCAAGTGCATGCATTTTATGGGGCCTTTACATTGTTTTTACTTTTTGTCAGGATAGAGAGTTGTCGCACTATTTACTTTTGTGGGGTACTCTTCAAAATTAGATTTCTAGGACAACACTAGTTTTGTAATGTCTCGTGTTTTATGCAGTAGCTTTAAAGTTATTTCTAACCTCACTTATAAAAATATCAAAATAAACGCTACTCCATTTATAAACGACTAGAATGTAATTTTGTAACAAAGTTTTGAAACAAAAAAAATCACTAAAAACATCGTTTTCTGTTTAAAAAAGAAGCTAAAACACCGTTTTCTACTTTTCTAGATTATATTAGACGAAAAGACACTTGGAACAAGTTAAGCAAACCCCGATATTCAGGATACTATTTATTCCGCAAAAGAAACTTGTTAACCGAAAAATGATAAAACATTTTTTTTTTATTAATTTATTTCTTTTTAATATAATTACACGTCTTAAAACATATTTTCATATTATAAATAATAAATAATATAGGATGTAGCTAGATGATGTCATGATGGTATACTATGAGTTTATGGCCGAATATAAAGTACAATCAATTTAATTATTTCTATAAAGTGAGGGTTTTTTTCATATGACACGGTTAGTAAAATGTGTAAATGTCGGTTAACATAGTTAATTTGAAAAATAATCAAATATTTGCATTTCATAATTTTTTTTTTTTTTCTTTTCTGGGACAATGCTGAGGCATATTCTTTGTAGAGATACAAACGCCCCTTCAACACGTAAATATTTATTTAAAAGCTACAGAGTATTATACAAAGTATATAGCCCATTTTGGTACGCAAGTGATGATTATACAAAGCTAACAAGGACACCGCCTCCACTAAACCCCAACAAACATTGACGAATGTACTTTTTAGTAAAATGGTTAAAGATATGAAAGTCCGCTTCGACATGACAATGAGACAAAAAACAATCTTTGAGTGTTTACAGGCCCCACATGCAAAGATTTCTACTAGCTATCCCCATTGACAGGCAAGGTCAACATATGTCACCGGTGAAATATTGTAATATCCTTAAGTATCGTCTTATCATTAATCTATTTTCGGTTGATGAGATATGCCCAGTTTGTCAAAAGGTGTGTTTGGATTTCTTTGGGAAACACGCAGTTCATTGCAAAGAGCTCCCGGGCTTCAAGTACTGACACGATATGGTTAGGAATGTCCTTTTTTAACGTTTATATGCATGCTAGGATCTCCGCCAAGAAAGAAGCACATGTGAACTTTTTGACTGACCTGTTGGATGGAAGATCCATATTCAGACCGACAAACGTTTTGGTGTTTGGATGGGTCGGAGGAAAACAAGCATGTGTGGATCTAACAAGGGGTTTCTCCTCTCGTAGGTTTGAGTAGCCGAGGTTTTACAGTAGGACAAGCTGCTTTGAAAGCCGCCTCGTATAAAGTGGCAAAACACGAGAAAGCGTGCATTGAAATTAACATATTTTTATTCATGTCGCATTTGATACTTTTAGTTTCCTTGCACCTGAGGTTGTGAAGCTCCCCAAGAGAGTTTAACGAGTTATGCATAACAATGTTATAACACCTATATTTGCAAACGTAGTTTTTAAAAGAATTGACTTTGCAATTTAAAATGGGCTAGCGACACAGCTTGTTGTTCATTTACCTTGCACCTCTATGTATATCGAAAGGATTAATATACAATATAATCGAACTTTAAGTAAAGTGGTGATACATTAAACACATATCTATTTATGTAGCTAAACTGATTATTGTTAAGCTCACATTGAACAAACTTTTTGTTGACACTTTACTGTATGCATAGAAAGACGGAACCAGAATACAAAGTGACTGGATGCATTTAGAAAAAATCAAACAAGAATGCATTCATAATTTTTTGGGACCGGGTGCATCTATAAAAAATTGAGGTTTGTAACAAAATTAAAACTACGACACAAAAATTCATGAGTGTCCTGAGGCCTACCTGCTTCCGTCATTGTATGCATATCTCAAATCAGTTTTTCTGATATATAATCGTACCTTATTTTGAGAGTTCATGATAATGATAATGATAATGATAATGATAATGATACTGAATTACTGATATGACATTAAATATGCTAGCGACCTCAGTGTCGTATAGATCGTTAGATACAAAAATCATAACATAATTACAAAAGAAGTAAAGACAAGAAATGTATACCATAGATGTTATGAAAAGGAAGCAAGTGTTGTAAAACGCTTTAGATTATGATATCAACTTGAATGTGACAAAAGCCAAAATCTAAAAACATAGAGAATGCAATTTCGGCATCCACAAGAAACTATATTTTGTATTTGGTTCTGATTAAATAAGTATTTTGATGTTTTGTTTTCTTCCAAGTTATACGCTTTTTATTGTTAAACTATACAAGTTTTTAGCTATTTAAATTCGATATACAAGATTCTAGCCACGGGACATTCAGTGAAAGCAAACTACAACATGCCTACACAAATACTTATTACTCCATCTGTCCAAAAATATAAGTACAGTTTGATTTTTTAAATTAAACAATGACCTTAAATATTTTTGGTTGTTTTATATAATATTTGATGCAAAATATATAAATAGATAGTATGTTATATGTATTTTCATTTGGTATAATTTTCATTAAGTAATATATAATACTAAACAAAAATATTTAAAGTCAAAGTTTAATATAAAAAGTCAACCTGAACTTATATTTTGAGACGGAGGTATTACATTGTTCTTTATTTATCACATCCACTAGTTAATGCAACGTACGATTTATCGTGTGTGGTTTTCGTTGCTAAAAAAATCATTCATGCATTATTGGTTACTCTGATACTCTCCCATTGAAACAATCATATGGTAATAAAAAATTGCAACCATATGTGTGGACGGACCCACTTGGGAGCCGGGAGTGGCACGGGCCACACCCAATTTTGAATCACGAAATATAATTTGTTCTAAAAAAGTATCGTTTTTCAATACGTGCAACACCCAATAATATTTTTTGCTACTTTATTTCTTTATAGTGGAACTTGAGATTAACCCTAAAATACTATATGGTGCAAATTTTAGTACATATAATAGAAACAAGTGATGCAAGAATTTTGAAAAAAATTTATGCAACACCCATTTCAAAATCCTGTGTCCGTCCCTGAGTCCATATGGTATGCAATCCATCCAAATTTGTAATTGTTGGATTGCATTTTAAAAATATATATATATTTTGATGTAAATTTATTAAATTGCTAATTAATTCTATAGAAAAATATATTGCTGGCTTGGATTTATGTAGAACAAATGAACAATGTTTAGCTTAGTTTCATATCAAGTTATCGTATGTTAAATTAAATAGCCTAACTAGCACTTTCTATTAAGTGAGAAACGATCGTCATCATGTATTCGACATCTTAGGTTTTCCAATAAGAAAAACATATCAGAGTTCTTTTACGTGAAGAAATAGGTTTCACTACACCTCGTTGCTTTTGGATAAGAACCCTACTTGTTCTAAACTAAATAAGTAAAGTCTAATCTAATAACTTGTTGGAAGACATCTAAAATACATATGTTCTCCATGTACCAAAAGTCCCAAAGTCAAGCTACAAGTGCGACTATTTATGAAAGGGTGTGACTCTCATCAAAAGGAGCTAGTGGCGCAGCTTGTTGCTCGTTTGTCTTCTACCATTATGTATACTTATCCATTGTTATATACATTGAGGATATAAACATCATTTTGGTCTTTTATTTAGAAATGAACAATCACAATAACATATACACTATTCTTCATGTTTTTGCTCTCATTCTTGTGCCTAAAATTTGAGTATGTTCTTGTCTGATCCCATATATGAATTTCATGTAATTCAAAACACCAAATAAGGCCGAAATATTGTATTCGAAAAATGAACTATACACGATTCAAAAAGGCATACGTTATAAGGACCGGGGTCCTTTTTTTAGTTACACCGAGTCTAGGCTAGGGGTGGGGTCCATGGTCCTTTTTAATTTTTTTTGTTTTTTTCCTATTTTGTCGTTTTTTTTTTTTTTTTTTTTTTTTTTTTTTTTTTTTTTTTTTTTAATGTTTGTGTAATATTTTTTGTATAGTTTGTGTAATGTTTGTGTAATATTTTGTGTAATGTTTTTTTTTGTGTTTATTTGTATTGTTTCACGGTAAACGTTACCACATTAAACGACTATAACAACAAATGTTATTATTCAATTAAACAACAACGTTAACACATTATTTAAAAAAACAACATCACGAACAAACAACGTTAACACATTATTTAAAAACAACAACATCAACGAACAACATTTACGACATATGAAGATTATTCATATCATTTAAAAGATCATGTAGCCTTGCACCCGACTGACAAGCTTGATCCTCAGGATTCCTTGCCAATTCTAACTCCATCTCCAGCGTCTTTATTCTTGTCTTCAACAGCTTGATCTCATTATCTTTATCTTTAGCAACGCACTCATTATCTTTAGCAACGCAGTTTGAGCACTGCGTTGAAGATGAGGCTCGACTTAAGTACCGTCTTTCAAATTTATCTTTCCAACTGAAGTATCGACACCCATAGTCAGTTGTACCTGGCTGTTACATGTTAAGAAAATAATAAGAAATGTATTTTTATCTTGTGCAAATTAATTACATAAAACCCCTAAGCAAACGTATAATTATTTACCACTGAAAGAGGACATGCATAATACAGTCGGCCCCGACTACCTTCTTTCGTGGATTTCCGTTCTATAATGTATCCTCTATTACATCGACACCAGAAAGGATTTCCTTGGCCCACCTGACAAAGAATTTACAACATAAAACACGTATCATTTACAATGTTATTATTAATTTAAATATAAACAGTAATCAATCATTTACAACATAAATCAGTAATCAATCACTATGTTTATAATTATTTACAACATGAATCATTAATCAATTATTTACAACATAAATCAGTAATCATTCACTATGTTTATAATTATTTACAACATGAATCATTTACAACATTAATCATTTACAATGTTTTGTATGTATATATTATTTACTAATTTGGTAGTCGATGCATATATAATGATTCCCACTCGGATGCAGCTTCGAATCTGTTCCTCCTCCATTGTGGGTGGAGATACGGAAGTGGAGAATGTTCGTCTAGCGTCAAAACAATGAAATGGCCTACTTCGTCCCCCACACGAGCTATCACAAGGGGGTCAGTTCTTTGTGACGGATCTGGACCACTGAGAAGCGGAAAAGACGTATTCCAACCCCGCAAAGATATAAATGCAACGGGTCGTCTAATCAGTTCTGCAATAACCAACCCCGTGTTGGGCATTTCCATGTAGCGATTAGGCGGTGCATTTCCATCTCCGAACCAGTCTATTGTACGGCGAAGATCGTTAAAGCCATCTTCCCCCCACAAACCCATGTAAACCTGCCAATTTAGGTCCATCTGTTGCAATAACATCTGCCTAACTTGGCGCCAATAATGTTGTTGTTCCCAAACACCATGGGCAACGCACCGAAACCCACAATTTCCGTCACCCACCACATTATATATACTGGTTATGTATGGATGCCAAAGGACTGGAAGCATACCCATAAGCATTTCGCTTACTGCATCTCCATCGTACAACCTGTGTCTTAATTTTTGTTGATCACTAGGACCCGTGAAAGAACTATGTCGGGCAGGTTCTTTGTTGAAGTTCGGGACTTTCGTAGATCTTGTAGCGGTGCTTCTTCGGGCAGGTTCTTTGTTCAAGTCCGGGAAATCATTCAAGTCCGGGACTTGTGAAGCCTTGCCCTTTTGGTCCTTTGCACTCGGACGTCCACGAGTATTTTTCTTGACAGCAGGTTCTTGTGTGCCAACAGATTCAGGGTGGGTCATCTCTTTCAACTTCGTTATCATATTTTTTCTGACAAACGGCGATGCTTTTCTAACCATATCCGTGAATTGTCGAATGTCATTTTGAAACGAAGCATCATCATCATCATCATCATCATCATCATCATCATCGTCATCAGCATCTTCAGGCGGTGGCCTACTGTTAACAGGCCACGGAACAGACAGTGTTCTCCAGAAAATAGGAATTGATTCGAGTGGAATGGGGAGTTCTGAATTCAATAAAAGTGACTTATATAAGTTACTGTTATTAATAAGAAAATAGGAATTGATAGTTATAAATTTAATATACTTACCATGACATCTGTAGATATACATCATATGAAAGCATGGTAGTCCGTGTATTGCATTCAACTTATGGCAACATTGGTCTGGGGTGATCCGCCGTCCGAGTTCTTTGAACATCAGATCACAAGCACGATGGGAAACTTTATACCGCAATTCTTGAAATAGTGGTATATCACATTTAAGTTGTAGCTCGTTGATGCTTCTGTTAAAACTCTCTTTTATCCCATTTTCTTGCGAAATGAGAATCTTATCGACCATCATCAATAACCTATCTAATTTGGACTGTGTGCCGTCCAAATATGTTTTCAACAACGCGTGGTGAGCCTCAACTCTGCACGTTGTTGTTTGGCCGTATGAGCGATAATGGTCGATAATATACGAGAGAAACTTGTTTCCGTAACTCTGCAACCAGTTATCCAGATACCCTTTTATATCTGAAAAAACAATTAATTAATAAAAGGCCATTCGGGTGCTTATTAATTAAAAAACAATGAGAAAATAACTAAGTACCCGCATGGTCAACCAATCGTTGTTGTAGGCGGTTATAACGTTCCTCGAACATTTCCCGTGTCGGAGCTTTAACCATCCAATCCCAGGTGCCCTTAATGGACTCATACTCATTCTCTCCACGACATCTGTTATTGCAATACTGAAGCATATTTTGATTTATATGCCATCGACAGAGTAAGTGGTGAGCGTTAGGAAATTCTCGTTCTACTGCCCTAACCAACGCTAATTCTCTGTCAGTGATAATAACACGTGGGTAATATCTTTCATCTATAACTTCCTTCACTTTTTCCAATACCCATGTATAATTCTTATTTTGTTCACAGCTTACAAAGCTATACGCCATTGAAAATGTTTTATTTGTTGAAGTTACTCCAACAATTTCACACAACGGCAATTTGAACTTCGTGGTATTGTACGTGGAGTCCATCAGCATGATTTCTGGGAATGTACACCATAAAGCATATGAAGTGGGGTGCACAAAAAAAAGCTCTTCAAGCTCGTTGGTATGCTCATTTACCCTCGGGTACCATGTATACCCTGAATCCGTCAAATGCGAGTAAAGAACTTGAATTGGAGTTCTATCACCCACTCTGGCTCTCCGGAGCTTATCTTGTGCGTTATATATGGTTCTGAGGCTAGACACGTTATTTGGATTACGACTCTTTATTGTTGAAAGTATATTCATTGGTCGTAGGTTACATTGTGTCAATTCGTCGACCAACCCCAACTCATCATTCTTTAGTCGCATTGCAAATGGAACACCATGCAACGACTCTAGCATATCATGATTATGTGTATCATTTTTCACCCTTAAAACCCAATAATTTGTTGTTCGATGATAACTCGCTACTAATCTGAATGGACAGTCGGTTTTAACTGTTTTGGTTTTCCGCTTTCCTATACCTTGAGGTGTATACTTCCCACCCTTTGTACACCTGTAATTGATCTCGTTCATCTGACCGAACAGTGATCTGGTTCTATTTTTAACAACTACAAAACCGAGCCCCCGGGCTATATTTTGCACCCACTCAGTCATTTGCTCGTGAGAATCGAAAACCTGAAAATACATAATATATTTTCTAACACACACACACACACATATATATATATATATATATATATATATATATATATATATATATATATATATATATATATATATATATATATATATATATATATATATATATATATACATACATATTTTTAACATTTTTACATATTTACATAATTTTTTACAACTTTTACATTTTTACATTAAAAACTTTTATTTACAAACAACTTTTACATTTTTAACAACTTTTTATACATTTACATTTATACATTTACATTTATTCATTTACAAACATTTACAACATTTAAAAAAAAAAAAAAAATACGTATCTCACACACACACGCTTATCACACACACCCACCCCCAAAACACACACACACGCTATCTGTTTCTCTCTCTCTCTACCCCCCATTCTCTCTGTTTCTCTCTCTATTTTTAGATCTAAAAACATTTTAGATCTAAAAACATTTTAGATCTAAAAACCACAATCAACAGCTTGATTCTGGTTTGAGAAACGTTATGAGATAGAAAGATAGCGTGTGTGTGTGAGATACGTGATTCTGGGTTTGAAAAATTAGGGTTTCATAAAAAATTGGGGGTTTTGAAGGTGATGTGATATGTGATGGATTTTATGGTAAGTATAACTTGTTATCTGATTCTGGGTTTAAAAAATTAGGGTTTCATAAAAAAATTGGGGGTTTTTCAAAAATTGATTGTTATAGTTCAATTAACGTTTGTTAATTGATAGTTTTGTGGTTAAATTTGACAGATCTATGTAAATTTTATCAAACGCCTAATTTTTATAAATTAGGGTTTCATAAAAAAATTGGGGGTTTTTCAAAAATTGATTGTTATAGTTCAATTAACGTTTGTTAATTGATAGTTTTGTGGTTAAATTTGACAGATCTATGTAAATTTTATCAAACGCCTAATTTTTATAAATTAGCGTTTCATAAAAAAATTGGGGGTTTTTCAAAAATTGATTGTTATAGTTCAATTAACGTTTGTTAATTGATAGTTTTGTGGTTAAATTTGACAGATCTAAGTAAATTTTATCACACGCCTAATTTTTATAAATTAGGGTTTCATAAAAAAATTGGGGGTTTGGTAATAATTGATTGTTATAGTTCAATTAACGTTTGTTAATTGATAGTTTTGTGGTTAAATTTGACAGATCTATGTAAATGTTTTGGTTTCGTAAAAAAATTAGGGGTTTTAAAAATTAGCGAATAATCTTTCAATTAACGTTTGTTAATTGAAAGATTTCAAGTTAATTTAAAAAACCCCCAATTTTTTACGAAACCCTAGTTAGATATAAAAAATTAGGGTTTGGTAATTTTGGGGTTTTTTTAAATTAACTTGAAATCTTTCAATTAACCTATGTTAATTGAAAGATTTACTAATTAATTTAAAAAATCTCCAATTTTTATGAAACCCTAATTGATATGGATATGTTATGATGTAGGTGGTTCTGTGGTGATGGTTGGTGGTCCTTTTATGAAAACCTGTGGCTGTGGGTAGGTTAACTCCTTGATCTGCCACCTTTGAGTGGTATGAAAACCTGCTCTGGCCTACCCCCACAGTCCACCAGGTATGTGATGTTATAAAGACCGGGGTCTTTTTTTAGTTGCACCGGGTCTAGGCTAGTGGCAGTGGTCCTTGATAAGCAGTTTGTGATGAAACTGCTTATAAAACTGCTTATGTGCTTGATAAGCAGTTTGTTATTTCAAACTTGGTTTAAGCTGTTTGCTTATGAAATTTGATAAGCAGTTTGATTTAAGCAGTTTGTTTTAAAAAAAACTGATATAAGGCGATGATGATTTAAAAAAAAATGTTTTGATTTTGGCGTGGCATTACCGAATGGACGGCAAAAAAGTAAATTTATTTTTTGCAACCTTTGAAGTTGCAGCCAAATATGATAAACTTGCTTATGTTGACTAATATATATCTGAGCCTAATGTTACCTCTTCTGTGTAAAATGGTGAATTCGACATTTCGGCAGCCTAAGATCTTTGTTGTGTTCACTTGTGTGCAATCTGCAGCCCCTGTCTTTCACTTGTGTTCACTTGTGATATTGATTGAGAGCAAATAATTGTTTGTGCTTTAACTTGTGCAATCTGCTTCTTTGTGATGCTTGTTTATAATGGAGTTTGTTCACTTGATTTCTTGTGAGTTTCTGCAGTTTGTTCTTGTGGTGAGACTTGCTTTCTTTGTGAGCCTTGTGGTGAGACTTGCTTTCTTGTGAGAACTTGCAGTGAATCTTAGTACTTGCAGAATCTTAGTACTTGCATTGTGTAACATGTGTGGAATGTGAAACTTGTGTTTCACCTGGTTTGGGTGCAATCTGTTTCACTTACTTGCTTTCTTGTGAGTTTCTGCAGTTTGTTCTTGTGGTGAGACTTGCTTTCTTTGTGAGCCTTGTGGTGAGACTTGCTTTCTTGTGAGAACTTGCAGTGAATCTTAGTACTTGCAGAATCTTAGTACTTGTGTGCAATGTGTGCACTTGGGGGCAAATCTGTGCACTTGGGTGCCATCTGTTTCACTTGTGTGCAATCTGATATGGCAATGATGATATAAATCTGAGCCTTTGTGCATGATTGTGTGCAATCTGCTTGTGTGCAATCTGATATAGATCTGAGCCTTTGTGCATGACTTTGTGCAATCTGATATGGTTGTGTGCAAAAACTGCTTGTGTGCGCTTGGAAAAAAAATGGCGATGACGAATGGTTTTTAAAACCGAATGGCATGGCAAAGTGATATTTTTATCACTTTGCAACCTTCATATCCGAGCCTAATATTTTTTTTATCACTTGTGCAAATGGTTTTCTAAATCGGCAATGATGATATAAATCTGAGCCTTTGCAATCTACTTGTGTGCAAAAAATTGACCTGGACTTGTGCAAAAAATGCTTGTGCAAAAACTGCTTGTGAGATTTGGACTTGACCTGGACTTGTGCAAATGGTTTCATATCCGAGCCTAATATTTTTTTTATCACTTGTGCAAATGGTTTTCTAAATCGGCAATGATGATATAAATCTGAGCCTTTGCAATCTACTTGTGTGCAAAAAATTGACCTGGACTTGTGCAAAAAATGCTTGTGCAAAAACTGCTTGTGAGATCTGGACTTGACCTGGACTTGTGCACTTGTGTGCAATCTGATATCTAAAAAAAAAAAAAAAAAATTAGCAAAAGACAAAAAAGTAAAAAAAAAAAAAAAAAAAATGAGGAAGGGGACAAAAAAGCTGCAAAAACAGTGCAAAAACAGGGCTAGGGCTAGGGGGTTTGCCCTAGACCCGGTTTTGTTAGTATGTCCCAAAAAACTTTCTTTGATTATCAAGATCCTGATACTAACATATAAAAGGGTCAAACCATGTTTCCTTATGAATAGATTATTACAAAGATGTTCACCAGGGAAAAAAAACTTTTTTTTTTTCGCTATAACCTGTTTATACATTCCACCACCCGTAGATGGTACCACACCATCTATGACAGTAATGCCGCAATGATTTTCCTACGGTACCACATAGATGGTAATACTTCGTGTATAAGTGTACACCACAAAGTTATTTTCTGCTGCAACATAATTAATTTGTGATCATATCGTTATGCTTTCGTCATTTATGGCTTGATACATGCCGCAGTGATGTTCATATGGTACCACATGTCCACATAGCTGGGTTATACCTTCAATTCATGTACCCAAAGTCAAGCTACAAGTGTGCACCAACAAGAATTTTTCCCCCTACTGGCCCATTAGTATTAATGTTAGTTATCTTAAATTATTAATAGCATTTTCCATTTTCGGCATGTTTTTCTTTTGATTTGAGACATTGTTTTAATCCAAATATTTTTTTTATGGAATTATTTCTCTTGAGAAAAAGTGTTTATATATGTTTTGAAAGTAGGCAAAAAATGCTTTGGGCCCAACTACATCAAAATAGCTCTTTGGGCTCATAAGAGTTGGACTAGTTTACTGTCCGGTTTAGCCAGATCGTGGCCGTATCCTTCTGTGTACAATGTTAAATACTTAAATGTATTTTACAAAGACATTGAATTGTTTTGTTAGTTTAATTTGTTCCATTTTAAGGTTTAGATTTCCTTTTCTTACACTTTTATGCTTATGATGTGTTCTATTTTCATTTTTAACATCATAATGTTTATAGTCGGACTTACCTGTAAACTTGGTGTCGTCTTTCTGGGGGTGATTACTACTAGTATATACTTATATAGTTATATAGCCTTTTATTATATGTAACTATATATTTTTATATATTGCATGTAGTGACACTTAGGGATGTAAAACTCGTTTCATTCACTTGGCTATCTATACTAGAGAATTTTGATCAAATGGATAGATCGGTCTCATGACTTGTGCTACGTGTTGGCTTGTCTAAGCGTGGTGCTATGTCGAAGATCAGTTATGGAATCTAAGATCGGTCTCTTTCAACATATTGTAACTCACTTTATTCACTCGCTGCTTCTTGGGAAGGAGCTAAAACAATACGGTTGGCTCCTAGCGGTTCTCCCTTTATAACCGCCTATATTCTGTTCGAAAAAAAGTTATGCACTACGAGTTTCGTTCTATTCCATGCGTAGTTCGCTTATAAAATCTTATATTATTTCTCATAAGAAAATTACACATTGCACTAGAGTATATTGAAATATAACAAAAAAGAGTCAAATTTCACAACTTATTCATCCACTTATTCACTCACAATTATACATAATAATATAACACAAGAAGTTGATAATCTGACCCTTTCGTCTTCATCCCTTTAGATTATGAAACCATATCATTCTTTCTTGTGTTCCTCGGGACGAAACTTATGATCACCCTTGGATTTTGTCGAGAGAGTGAGATGGATACCAGGATCATGATGAGCAATGCTGCTATTGCAGAGAATAGAATTGTTAACACCTTGTACATTGCTATTCAAGAACGATGTTCTTAGTAGTGTGTTTGCGTTTTGCTTCTTGTTTTCCGCTTCTGAATCTGTTTTTGATGTGTCCCCAATTTTTGAGGTTGTAAGATCGTGTCTGTGGACATTGTTACCATGCACGTGTTTTTGTTCGCTAGAAGGGGTTAACTTCATGATAGCTCCTTGGTTGTCACCCGCAATGGTTATGACACTTTTCCCTACATGATCTTCTGTATCCAAGTGTATCTTATGAGTTTCGGGTTTCCTAGTAGAGTGATGAGTAAGAACACCACCAATGTGCCTGCCACTGAAAGTGTTGGCTGAGTTTTTCGGGTTTTCTTTGATTTCTTGGAAGTGCGTTGTTTTTGGGTTGCGTTCACGATAAAGAGGGTTGATGGTAACTGATGGAGGAGCGGTTTTTTCTGGCAGTTTGGTAATTTTAGGCGGGGAGGGTGGTGCCAATGGATGTTCATATAGCTGCATTGTGGAAGGGCGAGGTGGCGAGGATGGTGGCGAATGAATGAGAGGTGAGTTTTTGGGTGGAGATGGTGGGGGAGGTGATAGGGATTTCGGTGGTGTTGCCACGTTGGTGGATGGAAGTGGAAATGGACTTTTGGGTGGGGAGGATGGGGGACTTGTAGCGCGGTTAATGGTGGTTGTTGTAGTTGAAGATGGTTCTAAGGATTTTGATTGAGGTGGTTGTGGAGGGGTATTGAAGACTGCTAAGGGTGGGGCAAGTTTTTGTGGTGGAATTGTGGTAGGGGGTGAGGAGTGTGGCGACTCACTCAGTGGAGATGGTGGTGGCATTGTCGCATTAGAAGCTGGAACCTCGGATAGAGGCTGTGGGGTCTCGATAGGTCGTGGAGGAGATGGCGTTGGGCTCGGTTGCCGAAGTTGCGGGGTAGGCGTGGGTTGTTGAGGTGGTGGGGTGGGGGTGGCTTGTTGGGGTGGTGGAATAGGGGTGGATCGTTGAGGTTGCGGGGTAGGCGTGGGTTGCTGAGGTGGTGGGGTAGGGGTTGCTTGTTGGGGTGGTGGGGTAAGGGTGGATTGTTGAGTTTGCGGGGTAGGAGTACGTTGTGGAGGAGGATCGATAGGTCGTGGAAGAGCTGGCGTTGGGTTCGGTTGCGGAGGTTGCAGGGTAGGTGTGGGTTGTTGAGGTGGTGGGGTAGGGGTGGTTTGTTGGGTTGGTGGGTTAAGGGTGGATTGTTGAGTTTGCGGGGTTGGAGTAGGTAGTGAAGGAGGAACATTTGAGGTAAATGTTGGTCGAATGAACGTTGGCCTTCTTACTAGTGGGCCTTGATTTGTTGGTGCGGTAGGTGCAACAGGCGTGGGTTGTTGAGGTGGTGGGGTAGGGGTGGCTTGTTGGGGTGGTGGGGTAAGGGTGGATTGTTGAGTTTGCGGGGTTGGAGTAGATTGTGGAGGAGGATCGATAGGTCGTGGAGGAGATGGCGTTGGGCTCGGTTGCCGAGGTTGCGGGGTGGGCGTGGGTTGTTGAGGTGGTGGGGTAGCGGTGGCTGGTTGGGGTGGTAGGGTAAGGGTGGATTGTTGAGTTTGCGGGGTTGGAGTAGGTTGTGGAGGAGGAGCATTTGGGGTAAGCGTTGGTCGGAACGTTGGCCTTCTTAGTAGCGGCCCTTGATTAGTTGGTGCGGCAGGTGCAACAGGCGCCGGAGGTGGTGTTGGTTGGCGAATCATGGTAGCTAAACGGGACCATGGACGAGCGGGAGGTCCTTGTTGGTTAGACATTGTGGCGGAAAGAAAGGTGGTAAATGAATGGAAAAATAAGCATTGTTTAAATAGCAAAGTTTAGCTTTACATGTGACCAAGGAATCAACATGAAAGCTCTAGCAAGTGATGAAGATTGGAATAAAATCAGTGATGAGTACAAGATAGAATCTGTTTACTGTTTGAGGACCCCTCACTACAAGTAAAATGGAAGCTTTGCAATGACACTTGAAACATGTATGCTTCTTTATGCTGCTGCTGCTTTAAGATGGCCTCCGAAGAGAGGCAACATATATTCTTTGGTTTTATTTTTCATGTTTGGTGCACATAGTTTGCTAGCTATCATATCATGCATACACGTTGCAAGAGAAATTTTGTGTAGCCTTAGTAAACATATTATCTCAAAAGTCCAATTCAATATAGAATTATCATGAAGTTCAAAAAAAAAATATATATATAGAATTATCATGATCCATAGGCCCATTCATATGGAAGAGGATCTTTGCTGGGACAACTTGACTCAAAGGTTAAGATTAAAACTTAAAAGTGAAACCACATCATCTTTACTTTTGATTTTAATCTAATAGTTGATAATCCTCTAACTTGAGTCAAGTTATTTGAGAGGATTCCCTATACTGGGGTCTCGAGTTTGAGTGCACCGAAAGTGAACACACCTTATTATTTTGTAGAAGTCTTGAACAAACTTATATTGATATCTCCTTGCCTTTCAGTCTTTCACTAAATAATTACCAAAATAATCTATATATGGTTACAAAACATATCAATGGGCCTAAGCGTTCTGGATGAACTAACTATACACAAAATATATTATAGTCAAAATATATATAGTTACACACCTGTAGTTTAAACTTAAGGTAATTCAAATCTCAAACTAGACCGAATCTCTGTCAATAGTGGTATTGAAAGACCCTTGTTCAAGAAATCAGCGAAGGAACATGAAGAACCCAAACCTTCCCAACAGCAACTTGATCGCGAACAAAGTATATATAAATCTCATTTTGCTTCATCTGATTATGTTGAAAATGATTAGAAGACATATAAACCACACTAACATTATTACAGTACACAAGAGTGGCAAAAAATAAAGGAACATGCAACTCAGGCAGCAAATTTCAAATCCACAAAGTCTCACCCTCACGAGAAATTTTGTGGTGTACGTTGCTTCGAATAAACACACAAAACTCAGACGTGGAACAACCAGCACTTGGGCGTACGTCCAACCCAATCAACATTGATCAATATAACTTGTAAGAGGAGAACACACGCTGAATGCGATTAAGCGCAGCCATATGAGGCTCCCAAGGATCATGGTTGCGTAAATCTACACTCAAAACAGCAATACGAAATAAAACATTATATTTTAAAGGACAGTTATTTTGATTTTCATTTTCTTGCATCTTGCCTAAGACTATATTTATTCACAATCTTCTCCAACCCAATCTATCATAAAATATTATTTTCTTACTCCTCCACCTATACAACCTATACATACAACCAATCTTAATTTTTTTACCATTTATCAACAACCCAACCTAAAATATAATATTATTTATTATCTATTTAATTTAATTACTTAAACTTCAAATTACTTTAACATTGAAGCCCTTATATGTTTAAACTTATATAATTAATAAACAAAATTAAAAATAAACAAAAAAAAATCTAATAAACAAAAATAAACATCGGGAACAAATGTTGAACTCATGATCCTTCCACGTGTATGGCACACAAGCCACTTATATATCACAGCAATGAAGGATAAGCAGAACCTTTCTTTTTTCTTTGAAAGCATACACCAAAAGCATCTTTCTTTGAAACAGTAAAAAGAAACATTGGGAAATAAAAAGCATCTTTCTTTTTTTTTCACCTTCTTCTCCGACGAATTTATCCGGCAACTATCTTTCAGTAACATTTTATCAAACCAAAAATATGTATTTTCTTCTCTTTCTTTCAGAGAGTGACATGTGGCAAGATTGGCTCAAAGATTTGGAGGTCACATACCGACCAGGTCGTTCCATTCTCTTTCTCTCTTTTGTACTATTTTAATTTAATATTGAGTATTTTTTTGTCTTGTATACCCCGATCGGTTGGATTAGTTTGCCAATAAAGATAGTCTAACACTAACAATTGAACAGTCTAGAGTACCCAAAATGCTCAAGTTCCATGTCTATAATTTTTAAGATTATTCAAGGCAAACAGGAGTATATCAAACCTTTTTTTCTACATAAAAATTCAAGACTTTATATATCTCTTTAGAAATGGCTAGTAGTAGATCATTGTTGTAATAAGATCAAAGTCCAGATTGTCCATAACAGGCTAGCATAAGTTTTTACGCATATCTAGCTTCGCAAAAGGATCTTCTTGCTCCAAATAATGTGCAAAATATCAATATGATAATAATAATAATGGAGATGCATTGAGGCAGAAAACAAACACTTGCACTTAAAGGAAGTGGACCTACATATTTCAAAAGGATGGATAATTAAATTGTGGCTACGGATCACCTCGTCTAGAAACAAAGGGAAAAAAACGATTTATGATATAGCAGACAACCCACATTTTATTTTTCAGCTAATCCTTTTGTATGCATTATTTCTTTTTGACCAATTACATCATGACATATAACCAAACCACCATATTCCGTACACTTTTATTTCACCATCGCTATAGGAAAACTCAATAAGTCGACATCACACAATAGCTTAGTTTTCCTTATACAGATTGCCCATTTTTCATAATTGCCTAGGAAGTGTATTATCTCATGTTTAGTGTAACGACGCCCATAATGCAAAGACTAGCCAATACCTTCAGCTTTAACTAATTAAAAACCATAGTAGAATTGTATTAGTAGCCAACGACTATGGGCTTATAAGGGGCTCAAACTTCTCATATCATATCGAGATGGTAATTAAGTGTTGTGCTATTGATATAGATTGAAATGATTTGATCGAAAGAAGAGTTGGTTTGAATTATTGGATACTTGATTTGATTAATTAAGACAATTAGAATGTAATTGGTGCATAGGTATAGTAAGCCTACCCTGATCACAAGCTTAAAGTTCATATGATGATTAATGAAGAAAGAGGACCCATAGTATCCAAAGTTTAGCTTGATTATTTGATGTAACCTGATTTGATTAAAGGAAACAGGGATCATAAAAAGGCCATGGTAACATTATCCACGACCTAATCACGTTTATAAGTTACATAAAATCGTTATGCGTATGTACGTATCTGGTATGATTAGCTAGTCCTAGACGATGAAAGTCACATGTTAGTTATGATGTTGGGTGAACATGTCTTTTAGTGACACACATATACACATATAGCGCCAAACTTTCAACGATATTTCTTAAAAAAAAGTGGTAATAAACATAAAATTTACTGTGTTCAAAAATCTTTAATGATGCTTTTTATCGTTTCTCTATTTAAAAATGACGGCTTGGTGATATAGTACAGGCAAGTCAATGAGTGTTGATTCGGGCTTTTTTATAGCAATCAGTGATACTATGGTTATAGATTTAGCCATTTAGGGCATGCGCGCAACGCAAAAGTACACAGTACGCCGTTCAAAACCAAAAAGTGCACGCACAGTACATTATATGTAATCTTTGTTGCTAATGGCTTTAAATTTTTGATGATAAAAGACATGGCACTAGCGGTTCAATTTACAGCAAATAAGTAATGGGTAATGGTCCACAAAAGGTCAACTATCAAGAAGGGTCTCTAACTAGCTTGTTTATAGCAAGTTTGTGTTTGTTTACGAAGAAATGCTAGGGCCAAACTAATGTGGCAGAGACTGATTGGTTTAACAAGAGAGATGAGAGATAAACTGTTAGACAGTATACCAATAAAACGCTGACACGTCAGCTTGTGGATGTTTTTGTGGGAGTTTCTCTTGTTTATGTATGCATATACCACATATCAACGGCCAGGCCAATAATAGATCTGTAACATGCATGTCCAGAATTTCTTTAGCAGGTGACTTAACATGCCTGTAAATGAGATACGGAGTAATACTTACTTCCAATCATTTGCATTGGATTCGCAATTTTTAGTTCAGAGATAGTGCGGACGGACTCAGCGACTCTTTTAATATAGTCCATGTACCTTGTGGCAACTAAGATCCAAATGGAGCAATACCAAATACTAATTTGTATAATGCATATTGAAAAATGAAAAGGCAGACATACCCTATGTTAATGGGCCCTTTTAATGGCAATTGCATTGACGTGTTGACATATGAACCTCTCTCAGTTTCGGCCCCGTCTTCTCAGTTTCGACTATATTAATTTTCCTCCTCTATAATGGTAATCTCATTGAATATATTGTTTAACATATACATAAAACTAGTTGTGTGTCTTCTTTTACACATTACACCACCTAAGAAAGAAGAAAATGAAGGTATAGTTGAATTTCATATGTTACTAGCTTTATATATGGGCATAAATCATATGTATATGACATGTTATAAATAAATCAATCTCCTTTTTTATGTTATCGACAGATCTTCAACTGGGTTCACCGTAGGTTTAATCACAAATGTAACCTCTCACTCCTAATATGTTATGTTTTCGGCTCTTATTTTAGAAATGTATTTCTAAAAAAAAAGTTTATATGTGTTTCTTTGATAGATGAAGCTGGACAAGATGTCACAAAGGGTGAGCATACTGGAAACAGGAAGGACAAGCTAGCACTGCTTGAAACTGAAGCGTTTGATAGCGTGTTTGAAGGTTGGAGTGAAGGAATACTTGCTATTGGGACACTCGGGTTTGATCCTGCATTATTGAAAGATTTCGAGTCTGAAGATGATGTGTACTTGTATGATAACAGTAGTAAAGAATTATGTGTGGGTGATAATGTTGACGAAGATGATGAAGGCTGTCAAGAAGGCGAAATGGAATTACCATTGGTCTTAAAAGCTTGTAAACACGGGTTTTTTCATGATCAGGACAAGGACGTCATAAAACCTGATGTAACCTCAAAACTGAACGAAATTGAAGATTATGGCGTGGAGGAAAGCGATCAAGTGAAAAATGCTAGGAGAGCTGGAGAAAGAATCACTCTTGCTGATTTGTTTTGGGCTGATTCTGAAAAGAATTTGCTGAAGAACAAAAACTTAGCTGATAAAGATCATGTCAAAGCAGATGATTCCAATGCGAAACACGATTTAAATGAAGATAGGGTTGCATTAATTTCTAAGAAGAAGACCACAAAAGAAGATGCAGCTCGTCCCATCAAGAAAATAAACCGAGTAAGCATTTCTTTCTTTATCTCACTAATTGATTCGCAAGATATTAGTAAGGTGGGCATCCTAATATATCGAACTAAGGTGGTGTTTGAATTCGACTTAATTGACTGAATATGAAGAAAAAAAAACTGAATTCATTAAGTGATATGAAAACTATTTGTTTGTAACTTAATAGAGAAAGATAACTGAAAATAGTAAGAAATAAAACAGAGAGGACTGCATTAAGTCATCTCTTAATTAAACAGGACTTAATAGAAAATTTTAACAAACAAGCCCTAAGTAGATGTATTTAACGTGGTCACCTATCCTAGTACTACTTTTGTACTCCAGCACATTTAAATGCAATGTTTTGATGAGATCTTGTGCATTTGTGCTTGTATGATTGCATTAAAAGTAGGGTTTTAATATGCATCTTTTTATATGTGAAAAGATGGTGAGAAAGATGTTGAAGAAGAAGATCCATCCAGACTTTGATAATCAAAAGGAGACTCCCCATACAAAGTCCATGCGCGTACCAGGATCAGTTAAGAACGCATGGTAAGTATGTACGTAGTTGCATCTGCTTTATAAAATTTTGTCACAATCTATTTTCTTTAAGAAAATACATATGATCTTATTTTTACTAGAAACACAAAGATCACATCTCTAAAGATTTAAGTACATATTGTTGGATGTTTATGATAAATATTTGACTCAGATATTTGTATTTTGTTTTTGTTTGCAGTTACAATGGAGGAAATTAGCATTTATAAATTGCTGAATATTACTGTTAGCTTGCTTGGAACTTTCCGTTAAGATTGCGTTGTATGGTTGTTTCTCATGTTCATGTTCGTGTGTTTATGTCCATGATCATATGGTTTTTAATTAGGTATTTGTTTCACTGATCTATGGAGTGAATGCTTGTATCTTATGGACTTGTTTTTCTTGTTTCATTTATTATTAATTTGTTTGAAGGAGAAATCATATGGTTTTTAGGTATTTGTTTCACTTATCATTAATTTGTTTGAAGGAGAAATCATATAATGGAAATGCTAACACCTTAAAAGTTAATTTTGAGGCTTACTATTTTTATGACCAGGGCTCATTCGGGCTATGGTCACAACTAGGTAAGGCTTGGAAGCAAGCGATAGAAAACGTGATTATAATTTTAAAATTATTTAATAATTAAATAGACAATAATTAGTGTCTGGAAGAATATTTTACAGACTACGGAGAGCCTGAGTATTGGCACTGGTGGCATTTGGGTTGACTTACTCTATTGATTAGATATATGAGTCTGATGAGTTTTGACCAAATATGATTAGGCTCGTCAATACATACGTGCTAGATATAGTATGCACTTTAGTCGTTAGGGGGTTTAGTGTAGACTCAGCTCTACTATAGTCATATTAGAAGGTTACCTTGTGCATGTATTGCATGCATGGATAACCGAATTTGAGGAGGTCTTGGTTGGTTTATATCTCAGCCAACTATCTGTGTTCTTCTCTTTTGTCTTTAAGCCTAGTTCGATTCTTCTTAGGATAGGTTTTCTCCCCCTAGTCTCTTATAAATAGATGCGAGGGAGAAGGGTGTTTGACGTTAATTGCATAAGTCTTGTTGGACAAAGTTAAATGGCTGAATATGTTAGATCGATAGTTAATAACTGACTAGCGGTTATAGTTAGTTAAAGTTGGTTATGGTAGTTATGTTAGTTAGTAACCGAATATAAGGTTAAAGGCAGTTAAATGTAGTTAATTTAGTTAGTTATTCAGTTATACCTGTTGGTGAATAGATATGATGGTTCGCATGTGAACCTTATATAAATGAAGCACATGTATGCGTAGTAAAGTGTGTCAAATATAACAATGTAACCGATTATGTTGTTAATAATATAGAATCAATCTTGTGTTAATAATTCGATCCTGGAGATGCAATAAACCTGTGCAAAAACGGTATCAGAGACAAGGGTTGCAAGATTACAAGTTTTGATTCAAGTTTTTGATCAAGAAGAACAAAAAACTTAGAAGGGAAAAGACACCATGCTGGTCACGGTGGTGCACAACCGGTATTACTAGTGGAAGTTGCAGATAGCAATAACTTCAATCCACTCTTGAAGGAGAAGAGTAACACGAATCGATTGAAGGAACAAACGTGGAAAACACCAAACGAATTGGTAGAAGTAACTTTGTTGGGGACTGCATACACGCGACAACAAAGGAAAGAAAAAGAAAAAACAACGTTGAAGGAACTTTGTGGGGACTGCTCTTGAACGTGACACAAAGGAAGAAAATTTACAACGCTTCACTTGATAGGAAGCGTGATACCAAAGAAAGAAAAGGCTAGCAAACTTCTGTGGGGACTGCCATTGTATTGTGACATAGAAGGAAAAGAGAAAACACACAACGCTTGGTGATAAAAGCGAGTGGAGGACTTTTGCGGGTAACGTTTGTTGAGGAACGACACAAAAGGAAAGAAAAATATTGTTGTGAACATTTGTGGTTAACGATTGTGGAATATCGACAAAAAAAAAAAGAAAAGAAAAAACAATAGCAACACTTGGAGAATAGAGGCGTGAGACCGAGAGAAAACTTGTGGGAAACGACTTGGAAGTCGACACAAAAACAACAACAACGACACCTTTGTTGTTTGGAGGAATACAGAAAGGACCAGAAGGAAAACATAATGCTCTTTGGGTTTCTTTGGGCAAGATCAAGAAAGACTTTGTTGGGAGCGGCGTTTGAAGACCGACACAAAGGAAGAATGATTTTATTGGGAGCGACATTTGAAGACCAACACAAAAGAGGAACGCAGGAATATCTACTGTATGTGGAAGACATTGATCTTGACGAGAACGCGGAGAAGAGCATGAAGATTCGAAGAACAAGACTTAAACAATTAGGAGGAAATGTTGGACGTTAATTGCATAAGTCTTGTTGGACAAAGCTAAAGGGCTGAATATGTTAGATCGATAGTTAATAACCGACTAGCGGTTATAGTTAGTTAAAGTTGGTTATGGTAGTTATGTTAGTTAGTTAGTAACCGAATAACGGTTAAAGGTAGTTAAAAGTAGTTAATTTAGTTAGTTATTCGGTTATACTTGTTGGTGAATAGATATGGTGGTTCGCCTGTGAACCTTATATAAACGAAGCACATGTATGCGTAGTAAAGTGTGTCAAATATAACAATGTAACCGATTATGTCATTAATAATATATAATCAATTCTTGTCAATCTTGTGTTAATAATTCGATCCTGGAGATGCAATAAACCTGTGCAAAAAAGGGGTCAAGTGTACCGTTCTTCTTTTTCGTACTTGATACAATTAAAAGTTTGAGGGCAATATGTGTGCACCATTACTTCCTGTTGTGAGATAAAAGATTGTGATGACAACGGGGCGGGAAATATTGGGGATCGTATTTACCATCTTATCCCCATTTCTCACCATCCCCATCTCAATTTCTCACTCCCATCCCCAACCCCATCCCTATCGGGGAATCGTTTTGCATCCCCATCCTCGTCTCCAACGGGGTCGGGGATCCCCACGAGGATTCGGGGATTTTCGGCCCTTATTAACTAAGCATAAACATTATATAACTAATCGAATATATAAAGAATTGACCTATAAAATGTCTAAAAAACTTATATCGTACATAGTTGGATTAATAAAATGTCATTTAACTTTAAAGTATTGTATATATTGAAACATCACATATAATATAAAAGTAGAGTGCATCGAATGAGTGTATTTAGACAAAATATTAGTTGGATAGTACATAGTTGGTGCTTAACATTTTAAAACATTTGATAATTTTGATCCATTAAATATCACTTATACATACAAATACATTTAGTATTAATATACATAGAATTATACATATTTATACATTAAAAAGTTTGGGGTCGGGTTCAGGGTCGGGGATTTATGCTATTCCCATCCCCGCCCCATCATCGGTTTCATAATTCGGGGATTCCCCGTCCTCATCTCCATCTCCATCTCCGGTCAACTCGAGGATTCCCCAGTCAAATTGGGTTCCGGGATGGTATGGGATTTTTTGCCATCCCAGTGTATCGTGTTCTTTGAAGTCCAGTTCCGCATTCGAGCTTTCAGGTTTGTTGTAGGTTTTTACAACAATACGTCATCAAGCCACAACTATCATATTAAGTGTGTCCTTGGACTTGAATTGTGTAATTAAAATGTAAAAACTTTGTAACATAAACAAGAATGCAGTTACAAAGAACCTTATATCGAATCCTTTCAGTGGAGAACTAGAGAGTCAAATGCAACTATAGGGGCTTATACCTAAGAGGTATCCGTGAGCTTTCTAATTAAATGATTTTGGGTTTTAAGTCCCGTTTGATCAATATTAAATATTCTGAGATTAATTCTATTTGTTTAATTAGTTGATTTTCAAGAAAAAAGTGAAATGTAAGGAGTTATCAACTTTATACACTAGTATATTCAGGATGTTTGGCTACGACATTTTTTTGTTCGTCCCGACGACAAGACGACAGTATGATACGGTCCCGACGACGCCATTTTGTCGACATTGTTGCGTCGCTAGTCACCGTCCCGATGACAAAGCCCGAAGACAACGTGGGACCCACATGCTTTTTCAGTCAAACAATTTGTTGTTTTGACAAAAAGATGCCGCAGACGTCGACGACACCGTAAGAATAATTAAACACTTATTTAAATAACCTTAATTACGTTGTAAAATATACCGACGACATGACGTCAGTACGTATTAAAACCGGTCAACACGCGTCAACGTTTTTGATTTATTATACCGACGACATGACGTCGATACCTTTTTATGCAGGTCCACGAAAGTCAACAATCGTCAATGAAAGTTAATGAGGTTCTCTTAAAATGCCGACGACATGACGTCGGTATAATAAAAATTATAAATTGATTTTGTTTATTTTGCTGACGACATGTCGTCAGTACTTTACTATAATGCAACTGCACAATAGCCTGCACAGCTGCAAATTTCCAATTTTTTCTGCTGCACAACAGCCTTCACAGCTGCAAATTTCCAAACTTTTCTGGAAAAATCTACCAAAACTTGTAAGCAATCAAAGCCTTTAACCAACCAATACTAACATGTCCTAACACGTAAAACTTATAACGGCTTCAAACACTTGAAAATAATCGCTAAACACCCTCAAAATGTATTAAAATATTATAAAGTCTACAAAACGGGTGTTATAATTTTTAAACCTATCTGCCATATTCACAAATGTTGCAATATCCGCAATGTTCAAGTTGCCAAACGGTTAAACTACACAATACTAAAATACAGGTCGCCAAAATATAGTTTCAAAGATAAATACAACACAAATTAAATAACCCATATATACCTCTACCACCCCTCGTCATCATCCATATCATCACTACCGTCCTCATCATCACCACCCTCGCTTCCATCACTCTCGCTTCCGCCAGCTGCGCCACTGCCTCTCGCGCCACGCCCACTGTCTGAGCCTGCCTTAGTTTGAAATGGCATATGACTAATATACTCGTGCCATTGCAGGTTGCTCCAGACAAAACCCATCAATTGAGCGAGCTGCGACTTAATTTCCTTAGCTTCGGCAATGTTCAAGTCGCCAAACGGTTAAACTACACAATACTAAGATACGGGTCGCCAAAATATAGTTTCAAAGATAAATACAACACAAATTAAATAACCCATATATACCTCTACCACCCCTCGTCATCATCCATATCATCACTACCGTCCTCATCATCACCACCCTCGCTTCCATCACTCTCGCTTCCGCCAGCTGCGCCACTGCCTCTCGCGCCACGCCCACTGTCTGAGCCTGCCTTAGTTTGAAATGGCATATGACTAATATACTCGTGCCATTGCAGGTTGCTCCAGACAAATCCCATCAATTGAGCGAGCTGCGACTTAATTTCCTTAGCTTCGGCAATGTTCAAGTCTCCAAACGGTTAAACTACACAATACTAAGATACGGGTCGCCAAAATATAGTTTCAAAGATAAATACAACACAAATTAAATAACCCATATATACCTCTACCACCCCTCGTCATCATCCATATCATCACTACCGTCCTCATCATCACCACCCTCGCTTCCATCACTCTCTCTTCCGCCAGCTGCGCCACTGCCTCTCGCGCCACGCCCACTGTCTGAGCCTGCCTTAGTTTGAAATGGCATATGACTAATATACTCGTGCCATTGCAGGTTGCTCCAGACAAAACCTATCAATTGAGCGAGCTCCGACTTAATTTCCTTAGCTTCGGCTGCAGCTGTGTCATTCTTCTTCTCGGCCTCAGCAATCTTCTTTTCAGCTTCAGCAAGCTTCTCGTCTATCTGGGTCATACCTGAAAATGAAATAATCAAAATTTAAAAACGGCCATTGCAATACATATGATGAGTCATGAGTAATTTATTATTAGTGTACATACCTGGAGGTGGAGGCGGGGTGTATGGTAACGGTGCCTGCTTATGTTAGGTACCACCCTACCCCTGCCGGCTATATGACCCCACTGCTTGCCCTTTATAACGAGGGCAAGTATCTCCTCCTCTGTGTACGCTACCCCTGCAGGCGTATCCGCTCCCAGATCCAGTAGCTGGACCTTCTCTTCCTATGTAGTTACAAAAAAATAAAAATAAATAATAATAATAAAAATAATCAATATATTAGTCGAGTTGCTAGATTATGTTTCAATAAATCATTAAAGTGCGTGTTTGGTAAAAAAAAACGATACTTACATATTGAAGCCGGGCCTCATCCTGCAACCATACATCGTCCTTGCAGTACGTGTCGCGGAAGCTCTTCAGGAGGGACGGGTACTTGAGGTACTCGCTGTTCTCGAACTGTATATACACATGCATATATATTTTAATTACACTTAAATACTTTTATAAAATTAAAATATATAATTAAAATTAATTACTTTTATAAAATTATTTATTTTTATTTACTATAAATACTTTTAATTAATATATAATTAAAATTAAATAATTTTATAAAATTAAAATACTTTTATAAAATAATCAAAATGTGTCTTACGTATTCGTGCCGAGATGCGGCCAATGATTTGGATCCGTGGCGGCTGTAAACCTTGTTCTTCTTCTGGTTCTCGACGTTCACAGCAACTCGCTTGAGGTTCACCTCCTCCATGTAGAACTTGACATGCTTCTCCCATACAGACAGATCCATGTTCGGAGGAGGGTTTCTTCGTTTCACATCCACAGCCCGAGGCCCACCCTTCCTAGTAAAGTGATCGCGCTTCAGGTCATGCTTGTTGTCGGAGTAGCGCCTAGCCAAATATGTATTGATGCCTGTCCGAATGGTGTCCCAACGTGATTCGCGCATGTGGCGCTCCAAGTCAAACATACGCTGCAATCAAATATAGTTAAAATTAATATAGAGATATAAATTAATAAACAAATTTAAATAAATAGACACATTTAAACAAATTTAAATAAATGTACACATTCAAATAATTAAATGTAGAGACATAATTAAATAAATAAATTTAAATAAATATACACATTTAAATAAATAAACACGATAATAAAACTCTATAAAAGGAAAATAAAATAACTGACCCCGAGTCTATGCATGACGTGCGCCTTCTTCTCAGCCTCAATCTCGTGTGAGGAGGGATAGTACAACGGTATCTCCCTAATCAGCTCGCAAACGTAGTTACTGAACCAGTTGGCGTTCTTGCCGACATGAACGTATGTCCCCTGTTCACCATACTCGGGCTCAATCGACTGCGGGCCATTAAGTTCCATGGCTCTCTTCAGGGCTATGTTCTTCGTGGCTTGACGGACCGGCGGCCTGCCGCCATCCCGACCTCCACCCCTACCTCCCCCTCGCCCTACCTCCTATTCGGGATCGTCGTGATCCTACAATTAAAGTGAGTCAAAACGTCATACAATAACAAGTAACAAAATTCAAATGATCAAGTTTAAGTTTCTTACCACTACGGTGACCGTTCTTAATCTGACGGGTAGGGGAAGGTGGTGGGTCATCGGCACCGTCACCACCGTGACCGCACGTGACTGCTGCTGCCATCTGTAAAAGTACAAGTTGAATAACATATAGAAATTCAGGAACAAATTAACATAAGCATGCATACATTCAAATACATACACATTCAAAATAAATATTCACATTTAAACAATCCATAACAATTTCATTCAAATAAGTGTCATTTCACAAGTTACAATTTAAGATCAATCTACTAAATCATAGTCACTATAAAAAATAACATTAGTCGCAACTTCAACTTCATCATCAGAATTGTTTGCGACTTCATTATCAGAAGCTGCTAAATCATAAGGATCTTCATCTTCATCATCAATAAAATCATCAATGTCATCAATAGGGATGATTGGTGGTGGTGGTAGTGGTGCCTCAACTAACGTTGATTGACCATCGATATTTAAGGTTTCAAATTCCAAATCATTCAAATTAGCAGATAGTTGGAGATCAGATGAGTTGTTGCCATGTATCACATCATTATCGTCTTCTACCACGATGACATCCCAGGTTATGTTGTGATTCACATCTTAGATGAACTTCCCATAGAGTTGTCTTCTGGCAGGATCTTCAAGGTAGAAGACTTGTTTGCTTGTGTATGTAAAGTTGATCTCCAAGCGCATAGCTACATGCCCAAATTTGTGTCATGTTGTTTCTAGTGTTAAAACGTTGGACTCTACCTTTTTTGTTGGTTAAGTCGAACCACTTAACTCGGAACAACACAACTTTGAACTGGATATACGCAAACTTCAGAATTTCTTCTAGCTGACCATAATACATTTCTCCCTTCTTCCACCAGGTGAACAAATTTTGTTGTTCTGAGTTGTATGTTTTATATCGCGGCTGTGTATGACAAACTTCACACTGTTGACTACGCAAGATTTGACTGAGATTGGGGTCGGTGATGGTCCACAAGCCAAAGCAAATAAGTCGGGACTTGGGTCATTGGCTATGTAAAGTTTACGGATCTATGAAAAAAGATAAGAATAGATATTGATGAGTGTGTAAATACTAATCATTTTTACCTAATCTGAGCTGCCAAAACATCTAAAAACACTCAAATATGCATCATAATACTGAAAATATCCCAGGAATGTGTTTTATATGTTTCAAATGCAAAATAATAAAAAAACAGATGAAAAATGAACAAAGTTTGCATAATTGGCAGTTTCAGTCCCTCAACTTTCAAAAGTTGTCAAATCTAGTCCCTGGTTATTCTAAAAACTTGAAAAAGTCACCAAAGGTCCTTTTAAATAAAAAAGTTACACATTTAGTCCTTTGGTACAAAGTTTCACAAAATTGCAAGTTTAGTCCCCGAACTTTGAAAATTGACAAAAATGGTCCCTGGGATATTAAAACTTTGAGAAAAAACAAATTTTGTCCTTGTATTTCTCATATATGGCAGGAATGGTCCTTGGTTGGCAAGTTTGGTAAAATTACAAAACAGGTCCCTGAAGTTTGGTGATTTGGCAGAATTAGTCCTTGGGGTTTCATATGTGAAAAATTCAACACAGGTCCTCATAATATTCTCACATGGCATAATACACCCCATGATATACTTTGGAAGAATGCCAAATCATACCCCTCAAAAATCAAAAAATTACAAAATTGGTCCTTGTGATATTACACTACCAAACCGGACCCCTTAATATTATTACAAATCCAAAACCAAGTCCAATCCACATCCCTTCCCAGCCCACTCCTTATTCTGGCCCAAACAACCAAAGCCCACCCAAACCCTTTTGATATATACCAGGGTCAAATCCCGGTCAAACACCACTCACCCAATACCACTGTACACCCTTCCCTCCCAAAACCACCTCCTATACCACCTCTGCAAAACCATCCCCACTTGTAATCCCATCATCACCATCCCACCACCCTCTGCACCTAACATCACCTCCCCATTTAATGCTACCCCTCCCCACACGCAATATGGAGAAAAATGCCAAAACGGCATTTCCCGCCAAAAATGGAATCAAGGGCTTGGATTGATTCAGAGTGATTTAAAGGTCAAGATTGGATGGGAAATACTCAGAAGGCTAAGAGGAACCCTAATCCTCTGCTATAAATAGAAGAGAAGCAAGAGAGAAGGAGTTAGTTAGATTTTTAGCTTAATTATAGTCGTAATAGTTGTAACTTGTTATTTCAATCAATTTCTAAGCTTCTAAGCATTGTATCAGTTAATTCTAGTGTAACTTCAATCATTTTCATAATAAATTTCAAGTTTTAGTTTCTCTCTCAGTTTATGCAAATTTCAATTTTATTTCAAAGTTCTTAATGATCTGTATTGTTGTTATTAGTAGGACTTATGGACTCTTAGGCTAATATAAGCTCCCAGAAAGCTTAGATAAGCTTTTAGAAACCATAAAACTCAGTTTAGTTACAAGAAAATTCAAAAACACAAAAAGTCAACAAAAGTCAAAGATTGCAGGTTTCATGGTGATTTAAGCTGGAGCATGGTTAATACTGGATGGCCATGGGTTTAGTGGTTTGTGGAAACCTGTATGTTTGGTTCTTGGGTTCTTGGTTTAAGCTGGATTGCATATTGTAAGCTTTTGAAACCTATTTCTTGATTTGTACTGTAGCTTTGCTTAATCACTGCTTATTCAGCTTTTCTGTGTTTACTTAGTGATAATTAGTAATATTATTGCTTAAAATTCATAGCTTGTTCATTAGAAATTTTAGTTGCTTTAAATTCCATTTTAACTGTCTTAAATAGTATAATTGGTAATCTTGGTTAATTGTTGTTAAGTCCTGTGTTTAAGTGTTCATTTTAGCTTAATACACCATAATAAGTTGTTTTGAATCAGTTTCATAAGCTCTTAAAGCCATTTGCTTCCTAAATCATAAAACAGTCAAGGTTAAAGGTGTGTTTGGCTCAGTGAAATCCTAGGTGTTATAGTGCAAGGTTGTTGTTGATTTCTGTTTACACAAGTCATTCAAGACCATATGAGCTCAGAACAATCATAATAACCAGGGTTTATTCAGAAAAAAGTCAAAATCAAGCATCAATAGGTCTAATTATCCCTCTGTGTTGGATTAAGTGTGGCATATGCCCTAAATCCATTCACTTATGAGTGGTTTAGCTTAATTTAGTCTTATATTAGCTTATCTAATCAATTTCAATCAGAAAACTAAGATCAAAGTTCATTTAAGTCAACTCAAGTCTTCTATTTCAAAAAGTCAAAAATTGCCTTTGTTTTAGAAAACCAAATCTTAGAGGAATTTTTGTGATTTTTGTGTTAGGTTTGAAGTCTTGGCCTTTTCAGAAGTTAAAGCTTGTCACCTAGTCTACAAAAGCCCAAGTCAGCTTATTTTTAGGATTTTTCTATAAGCTTGTGCAAGAGCTTAAAGTGACCTGCAGGGCAAGTACATGCCTTGCACTAGGGTAACTGACCCAACTTCCTTAACCATTTGTGACTCACCCAGTGGGACCCACACATAGCTTATTGGCTTTTTGGAAATCCTAGTAACCCCTTTTGATAGATCAGAGCTTATTTTGAGGTCTTGAGCTTATTTGATAGGGCTGCTACCTCTATTTAGTTTGACCAAGTCCCTGAGTGAACACTGATCACTCAGTGTGTGACCCCAATTTCCAAGGCTTACCCAAGCCTCATTAATAAGCCATAAGCTCTGATTATTGGCTTATTGTGTAGCCCTCCAGTCCACCTTTATAAGTCAACTTTCATTTTGGACTTACCTTGGCTTCTGTGGACCCCACAGAGTTCCAAAATCCCTTACAGTGCTTATTTGTAGTAGATAGCTTATTCAGTGTGCTTAATTGTTCCATTTTGCTTATTTCAAGGTTATAATCATCTGTGGGTGCCTTACTTGTCATCTCCTAGCTTTTTTAACTTTGCATAAGTCCTAATAAGCTTAATAAACCAACTGTTAAGGAAAGCGGGTGCACAGAGCTTATTTTTAAGCTATAACAAAAGTTGTTTTGTAAAAGTTTCTTATTTTCAACTTATTTTTATCTGTCAAAAATAAAATCCAACAAAAACCAAATATAAAATTAGCAGTGTTGCAAAAATCGGCCTACAAGGCCGATTAATCAGCGATTACAAGTTGAACGGCCTTGGACCTTGGAGCGAATTACAAGGTAATTGGCCGATTAATCGGCCTTGGACCTTGGAATCGGTGATTAATCGGCCAAAAATCGCTACACGGCCCTCGACCGCCTCGGGACCGATTCACTATTTTTGCAACATTGAAAATTAGTGAGAACTTCTATTTAATAGATTCTATTTTATTTTTTTTTAATTTTCTTTTCAGCTTATTAATAAGCACTTTATCAATTTTATAATTTTTTTAATTTCCTGTCATCTTTAAGTATTTGTAATAATTTTCTTAGATTTTTCTCTTTTAGTTTAATAATTATTAGAATTAAAAATAGTTTAATTAATTAAATAGGTAATATTAGTAATTAAATAGTTTTCTTAAATTTCAATTAACAACAGTAGGTTTTTATATTTTTTCTAGATTTTATAAATCATTTAAGACTTTTAGGAAATAGTTTCTTAAATTCTACTGTTCATTTTCTAATTTTCTTATTTAATTTAGTTAAATTAGATTTAAATTAATTAATAAGTAAATAATTAGAAAAATAGTCTAAATTTAATTTTTAGAAACTTTTTATAATTTTTTAGGATTCCTGTGATGGTTAATTAGTTTTATAAATTTTTCTATAATTTTCTAAGTCATTTAGGTATTATTAGTAATTTAAATTAATTTAAATAGTTTAATTAATATAATTAGTTTTTAATTAATAGAAAACCCATAAAAAGACAAAAATATTTCTTTTTAATTTTTATACTTTCTTCAAGTTCTTTTAGAGGTTTAGAAAATACTTTTGCAAGTTTTTAGTTTAATTTGTAGCTTTTATCATTTTTAGTTTAATATAAATTAGATTTAAATCACTTTTTAAATAGTTTTTATTAATTAAGTAATATTTAAATATTAAAATAATCAAGTTAATAATTTCATTTTCATTTTAAATTTTCTTTTTATTTAAAGTTTAAAAAGTTTCACTTGCACCCCCTGTAGTTGTAAAATTGTTAAACATCACTTTTCTCTGTCTGTAATTTGATTTCCAATTTGTACTTTTGTGATTATATCTGTATCTCTGTGATTGTTAATATTATTCCAAATTGTTCAAATACCAAGCAATCAGTAGTATAATCATTCCCCAATCATCTTGGTTACTGTCCTCAGTGCCACTTATTCCCAAAAAACGTTCAAAATACAATTTCAATCTCGTTGGGACTTAACGACCCGGGGATTTCCCTGTACTTCCATGGATTATAAACACTTGACTTTTCTCTCCTAAGTGGGCCTATCAACTGCACTCGGTTGACTGGTTGGTTTGGGAGGAGTCAGTAATAGTCGTTATGTATACAAGGAAATACATAAAATAAATTTACATTCTTCTCAAACCAGCTAGGAAATTCTTGTTGCATGTCGCTATCAGGAAATTCCCTGAAAGTGTTCATGATATTAGAATTAATAGAAAAGATAACTTGGGAAAAAGAATTTTCAAAATAAAAACGATTACCTCTCGAACGCGTTCAGGTACGTGTCGATCTCAGGACTGTTGTGAAGTACATACCATATCACTTTCTTCATTTCTTGGATACCTAACCGAATCAATGTCTCTTTACCAGACTTTTTACATAGTGATCGGAACACCTGGAAATCACTTGTTGGGCGAGGACAGTCCTGAGATGCAGCGGGACAATTAAATTTCGTCCCAACACCTCGAAAATAATGAGAACAAAAAGTTAATGCTTCGTCTGCAACCTAACCCTCCGCTATTGAACCTTCCAGCTTAGCTTTATTTTGTACATAGTTTTTTTAGCTTCTTCATGTATCTTTCAAATGGATACATCCACTAGAATGAAACAAGCTCACCTTCAAGAGCCTTTTCAGGTAAATGCATAACCAAGTGAATCATAATGTCAAAAGATGCAGGAGGATATATTTGTAACACCCCAACCCGACAAGGGTAGAAGTGCCACAAGAATGGTGACATATCAAAGCATACATACATAATATCATACACAACGGAAGTCTTAAACATAATTCAATAAGAAAGACCAAGCCAACACAGCTTAAGTCAAAGTACATAAGTTCAATGATGAAGAAATAATCCAAAGGAAATAAGAACATAATCCAAATCCAAAGTCATAACATAGGGTGGTCATCTAAGGTAAAAGCTTCAACACAAGCTCTAACTCTCATCCCATAGCAAAAGCCCAGCTCCTAGCTTAGAAACCTGCCGCAGGGAAAAGGAAATGCGGCTGAGCTTAAAAAGCCCAGTGAACAGATACATAAACAAAGCAATGATAATGAAATAGAACTGAAATATAGTGCATTGGGGAATATCATAAGGAATAAACAAATGAATAATAGAAAGGCAAAAATAGGATAGTCATCTACCACGAGCCCAGAAACATATCATATCATATCACATAAGCCGTCAATACCATAATCTCATAATCAGAGGGGATACCTCTCAGGCAACCAGATAATATGAGGGGGGTCCTCATGTATCATAAAGTGGAGTGATCAGCTCCCAGAAGTTGTGAAAGGCATGTATAGCACACAGTACCAGTCACCAGACAGATATCATAAATATAATCATAGTTAAATCCACTAAACAGAACAGATCTAGGATGCATCCATACGCCCCCACAGAAATCAGATTGGCCATAATAAATCATATCATAAGTGTGCACATAATATAACAGAAAGGGGACGGTGTAGCCAAATCACTAGGGCCATACACTAGTCATGCCAGTGGTGCATCACAGACACGCCTATGGTACCTCCATAGGTAGGGAAACAGAAATGGCTCGGGTATCAAACTAAGAGTCAGGTCTCATATCATACAAAAGGTCATATGGCAAATGTGTATCTCAGAATCGTATCAAGGTTCAATCAAAGGGAACATAGCAATGGCTTGGGGAATCTTAAGTGTATCATATTTCCAAAATCATAATAGCATAATGGAGCCTTTACTGAAAAGGCAGAGTATCCGTACCTTATTGCAAAGCACAAATGAAACAAACACAGAAATGGAAAGGGCTCAAGATCTCTCCTTCTTCACACCTAGAGGAGTAGAAGGGAATTATAATTCATTCTTAAATTCATGTCTTTCCATTTAAAGTAACTTTCCATTTTTAGCAAGTTTCCATAAATAGTAAGTTTCCACTCTTAGAAAGTTTCCATATTTAGAAAGTTGAATCATTATTAATGGAAATAAAGTATCTTTTAACCTTTTTACTCATTTGGTCCTTAGGGTTTCATAACTTTGCATTTTATACCCTTTACTTTCCAAAATTACACTTTAAACCTTTTAGTATTCAAAGTTACACATTAAACCCTTAACTTATCCATTTTACATAATGAGCACTTATTTTATTAAGTTATTCGAATGAATCCTCAAATATTCATAATTTACACTTTAAGTCCCTCAAGTTATAAAAGTTACATATTTAACCCTTTAATTTATAATTTCAACTTTTAATTATCACTAATTACATATTAGGCCATTAAATTATCAAAATAGCACAAAATCCCCTGAATATATTTTCTTACTCAAAATCACCTTAAGTTTCCAGAAATTACATGTTTAGTCCCTCTCTTTTAATTATTTTCAAAACAAACCCTAATTAGGTTTAAAATACATTTTAATGCAAAACTTACACTTAGCACCCTCATTATATATTTTATTCGAATATTATACAGCTCAAATAAAGTTCCAGAATTAACCCTTAAGTTTTAAAGTTCACAAAATTCACCCAAAACTTTTATATATAAATCGTATAACACAAAATCATTTTAATTTGAAACCCTAACAAAATTAAATCCATTTTAATCATTACACCATCATTAAATGTCATTAAGAATTACAATTACAAGCCCTAATTCTCAAAATCAGATCGCATGAATTGTCCCTTTTCTTTTTATACGTTTTATTCAAAAATCGTTAAACCAAAATAATTCGAAAACACATGATTCAAGCCATGATAATTCTTCCAACATTTTTACAGATCACTATACATTATAACAAGTGTAAATAAATTATATTAGGAATTATTATGAACCGCATGGTGTATTTTACGATTTACACATGTTTTTAGGGTTTAATTCACCAAAACGATGTAGAGCATGCATGGATCGAATCAACCATTTTATTTGATGTTTATAGGATGTAAGGGACCTGAGAAAAATACCAAACCAATATTCGAACGTGTGGAAAAGGCTGTGCGAATTGTTGTGTACGCGTATGAGCAAAATGACCCAAAAATCCAACACGACTCCAAAAGCTTCTCCACGACCTTTCTATCATTTTTCCCAGAGTATACATGATATGAGGATTATGAGAAAAATCATAAACGAATTTTAGGGAGGTCGAACAAATCATAAACGAATTTACCTTGTTATTAGGCGCGACAAAGGGAAAAATGTACCACGATCGAACCAAGCTTCAACAATTCAAAAGGGTATTTTTCTAGGACTCTTTGGATTGTGTATGAACTCAGAAAATTGCTTAGGAATATTAAGGTTGTCGAATGGAGGCTAAGGATTTGTTTGTGTGTTTATTTTTCAATCGGCACTTTAGGGTTTTGGGAGAAAATGTATGGATTGACTTTTTAAGTGATGAATGCCGATCCTAGGGGAGGGCTTGGGCCAAAAGTTTCGGCCATTAAGTTGAGGAATATATTTGGTGATTATCTTCCATGTTTAAAAGGATTTAAACCATTTTTAAATCAAAATAACATCAATTATATGTCATTCGGCCCTTTAGGGGTATTTTGGTAATTTCACAACTTGTATAAATGTTAAATGAAATTGTTAAAGTTATTTGGATACATAACTTGTGCATTGTTAGAAATTTGGGATTTATTTGATACTTTATAAGCTTTTAAATAATTTTTAAACTTGTAGGGGCATTTTAGTCATTTCCCATGCTTTTAGATTTTAGGTGTTACAACTTCTTCCCCTCTAAAAAGAAAAAATTTCGTCCTCGAAATTTGAAAGGAATCAGAAATGAAACGAATCGAAACATAACGGAGACATACCAGATCAGAATACAAAGTGAGGATAACTAGCTCGAATAGACTCCTCGGTTTCCCAGGTAGCTTCCCGCTCTGGGTGGTTCCGCCAAAGAATCTTAACGAAAGGAATAACTTTACGCCTCATAACTCGCTCTTGGCGATCAAGAACAGCTTCCGGCTCCTCCGGAAGAGACATATCGGGCTGAATCTGATCGAAAGGATAGGACACCACATGCAAGGGATGATAATTGTATCCCCTCAGAAGAGATACATGAAAGACGTCGTGAACATGTGATAACTGCGGAGGAAGAGCCAAACGATACGAAACCTCTCCAATGCGCTCCAAAATCTCAAATGGTCCAATGAATCGAGGACTAAGCTTGCCCTTGATCCCGAAACGTTTAACTCCACGAAACGGCGAAACTTTAAGGAATACCCGATCACCAACACGAAACTCTAAGTCACGCCGATGCTTATCAGCATAACTCTTTTGACGCGCACGTGCTTCCTTCAATTTTTCCCTAGCAACATCCACTTTCTCGGTAGCAATCTGAACTAACTCCGGACCTTCAATAATGCGCTCACCAACCTCATTCCAACAAACTGGAGCTCTGCACTTCCTACCATACAACATCTCGAAAGGAGCCATACGAATACTCGCGTGCCAGCTGTTGTTGTATGCAAACTCAACCAAACACAAATAATCGTCCCAGTTACCAGTCCACTCTAAAGCACATGCCCTCAACATATCCTCTAATGTCTGGATGGTCCTCTCCGACTGACCATTTGTCTGAGGGTGAAAAGCCGTGCTGAACTTAAGGCGCGTACCCCATGCCTTATGCAATCCCTTCCAGAAACGAGATGTAAACCGTGGGTCTCTATCTGATATGATAGCCGTAGGCATACCATGAAGCCTAACGATCTCCTGCTGAAATATGTCCGCCAACTTACTAACTCTGTAGTCCACACGAATAGGGAGAAAGTGAGCAGACTTGGTTAGTCGATCAACAACCACCCAAATCGCATCATGCTTCTTACGGGTAAGAGGTAAACCTGTAACGAAATCCATGGAAATCTCTTCCCACTTCCACTTCGGAATCTCCAATGGCTGCAATAACCCACTCGCTCTTTGATGCTCAATCTTGACTTGCTGGCAAGTCAAACACTTAGATACAAACAAAGCCACATCATGTTTCATGCCACTCCACCAGAGATGCTGTTTAAGATCCCTGTACATCTTGGTAGAACCAGGATGAATAGTGAACGGGGAACTATGAGCCTCTGATAGAATAGTCTCTCGAAGTTCCGGATCGTTAGGAACGCAAAGACGATCCTCAAACCAAACCACACCAAATTCGTCAACTCTGAACTCTGACTGTTTGCCTTCCTCAACATTTTGAACTATAGACCACAGCTCACCATCCTCCTTCTGAGCTTCCTTTATTCGCAAGATAAGATTGGACTCAACTTTAAGACTAGCCCAATAACCATCCTGACCTCGAATACAAAACTCCACATCAAGAAGCTCTAAGTCATGCAAAACACGAGGATCAAACTCTAAACTCGCAACCATACCAGACTTCCTACTGAGAGCATCCGCGACCACATTCGCCTTACCGGGATGATACTAAATATTAACATCATAGTCCTTCAGAAGTTCTAACCACCGCCTCTGTCTCATATTCAGTTCCTTCTGAGTGAAGATGTACTTAAGACTCTTGTGATCGGTGAAAATGTCACAAGACTCTCCATACAAATAATGGCGCCAATTCTTTAGCGCGAAAACCACAGCTGCTAACTCTAGATCATGTGTCGGATAGTTCACCTCGTGAGGTTTCAGCTGCCTCGAAGCATAGGCGATCACTTTCCCATGTTGCGTCAACACACATCCCAAACCTTTCTTCGATGCATCGCTATATATCTGGAAACCACCTGAACCAGATGGAAGAGTCAAAATAGGTGCAGACACTAAACGTTTCTTCAACTCCTCGAAACTACTTTCCCTCTCATCAGTCCAAACAAACTTCTCTCCTTTCCTCATCAATTGTGTTAAAGGCAAAGCGAGACGCGAAAAGCCTTCAACAAATCTCCTATAATACCCAGCAAGACCCAGAAAACTCCTTACTTCCGTCACGTTTGTAGGTCTCGGCCATTTTGTGATAGCATCAACCTTCGCAGGGTCCATAGTAATACCGTCCGCAGAAACAATGTGACCCAAGAAGGCTACTCGATCCAACCAAAACTCGCATTTCGAAAACTTCGCATATAGTCTCTGCTGTCGAAGAACCTCCAGAACCATACTAAGATGTTGCTCGTGTTCCTCCTCGGACTTAGAATACACAAGGATGTCATCAATGAAGACAATGACGAACTTATCGAGGAATTCGTGAAATACCCGGTTCATAAGGTCCATGAAAACTGCAGGAGCATTGGTCAACCCGAAAGGCATAACCAAGAATTCATAATGACCGTACCGGGTTCGAAAAGCCGTTTTAGGAACATCTTGCTCCCTCACCCGAAGTTGGTGATAACCGGACCTCAGATCAATCTTAGAGAAATGCCTCGCTCCTTGCAATTGGTCAAATAGATCATCAATGCGTGGAAGAGGGTAACGGTTACGGATTGTGATACGGTTAAGTTCCCGATAATCAATACAAAGACGCATGCTTCCATCCTTCTTCTTAACAAACAATACGGGAGCACCCCATGGAGACACACTCGGATGAATGAATCCATTATCTAACAATTCTTGCAATTGCTCCTTCAGTTCTTTCAATTCGATCGGTGCCATACGGTATGGAGCTTTAGATATGGGTTCAGCCCCAGGAATCAAATCAATACTGAACTCAATTTCTCGAACAGGAGGAATACCAGGAAGTTCATCTGGAAACACATCAGTAAAATCGCGCACAACGCGAATACCATCAATGCTCGGAACATCCACAGAAGTATCCTTGATAGAAGCAAGGAAACCAATACAGCCATGTGAAATCAGTGTCCGGGCTTTCATAGCCGAAATAATCTTTACGGATTTCAGAGGTTGTGAACCAGAATAGACAAAATCAGGATGATGAAGATTACCAAAGATCACTTTACGAGCATAACAATCAATGGTCGCTTTATGAGCAGCCAACCAGTCCATGCCCAGAATAATATCAAAGTCAATCATATCGATGGGAAGAAGGTTCGCAGCACGAATACGATCATCGAAACGAAGAGGGCAATTCACATACTCAACATCAATAATCACATGAGTTTTCATCGGAGTAGCAATAGATATACGGTTCATTAGTTGTGTTAGGGTTATGTTTATTTTATTTGCAAGTGAAGTAGATATTATGGAATGTGTAGCACCGGTGTCAAATAAAACAAAGACAGTACGATCTCCAATATAAAGAAAGCCCGTAATAGTACCTGAGGAACCAGCTGCCTGATCACGAGTCATAGAGTAAACCCTGCCTGAATTAGGAGCAGTCCTATCATCAATCTTAGGTCCACCAGTCTTCTTCTTAGGGCAGTCGATGACTTTATGATGAGTAGATCCACACCCGAAACAACCACCAGAAGCTCTATAACAAGGACCCGGATGAGTCTTCCCACAAGAAGGACATGTAGGAGGAGGGGGTAGAGCTTCAAAAGACTTCTTCTGACCCGACGATCCCGACTGCTGATACTGCCGAGAATCCCTACGTCGGTTGTTATTATTCTGCCCTTGACGATCACCACCATACCTACCAGTATCCCGACGATCCTGGTTCTTGTAATCCTGCTGTCTATTATTATAACCACGGTCCTGACGACCCCTCTGATCGTACCCCTAGTCCTGTCGACCCCGAGAATCCTGCCTATGGTCCTGCCGACCATGACTACGAGAATCCACCCTGTTACCATCCCTATCACGCTTATAAGACACCCGATCCGCATGCAGCAACTCAATGTTACGGGCGGCATCCTGCACTCCAGCAACATCCTCAAAAGTAGTGTTAATGATCTTGTCCAACACCCACTTCTTCAAAGCCCATTTAAAATGACGAGCCTGACGAAAAGCATCACCAGTGACCTCTGGTCCAACAAAACTAGCCAAACGCAAAAATCGCTGCATAAACTCTCCTGACGACTCCTGATCACCCTGACGAATCGACCCGTAATCTCTCTTATACCATAACTGTTCTGCCATAGGGATATACTGTCTGTAAAATGCCTCAATGAAATCAGCCCACGAACAAGTCTCAGCAAAATCACCTCCTTTGGCCTGAACAAGAGCAGTCCACCAGTTCTGAGCATCACCTTCCAATTTGAATGTAGCCAAACGAGTTTTAAACTCATCACCACATCCCAGAACACGAAACAATTTCTCAACATGTGTGATCCAGTCCTCCGCTTCATGGGGAGCAGCAGCGGACTTGAATGAGAGAGGCTTGAGCTTGTTAAACCTCTCGATCCACACATGGATACCAGTTGGGGGAGCATGAGGTGGAGCATTAGGTTGAGCATTTGGTGGAGTAGGAGGTCTAGCACCACTACCAGAAGGACTCGGCCCATTCTTGAGGTTATTGGCCACTTCAGTCACTACTCGTGGAATAGCAGCTTCCACAGCAGCGTTAATCATAGCTTGGAAATCAGGGGCATCATCATCCCCATCAGTGTACTGAGTAAAGCGGGTGTTCACCATCTGAATGATCATGGAAAGGGATTAGCAAAACATAAGAGAAAATAAGCACGAAATGGAAGACGAAGCAGAAACCTATGCTACCCAAACCCTCACCAGTCAAACCTAAAGTCTTAAGGGTCAAATCCTAAGGTCCATAAGACTCACAGGCCATGTTTATGTACTACAGGTCGCAGCCTGGGCTCTGATACCATAATTGTAACACCCCAACCCGACAAGGGTAGAAGTGCCACAAGAATGGTGACATATCAAAGCATACATACATAATATCATACACAGCGGAAGTCTTAAACATAATTTAATAAGAAAGACCAAGCCAACACAGCTTAAGTCAAAGTACATAAGTTCAATGATGAAGAAATAATCCAAAGGAAATAAGAACATAATCCAAATCCAAAGTCATAACATAGGGTGGTCATCTAAGGTAAAAGCTTCAACACAAGCTCTAACTCTCATCCCATAGCAAAAGCCCAGCTCCTAGCTTAGAAACCTGCCGCAGGGAAAAGGAAATGCGGCTGAGCTTAAAAAGCCCAGTGAACAGATACATAAACAAAGCAACGATAATGAAATAGAACTGAAATATAGTGCATTGGGGAATATCATAAGGAATAAACAAATGAATAATAGAAAGGCAAAAATAGGATAGTCATCTACCACGAGCCCAGAAACATATCATATCATATCACATAAGCCGTCAATACCATAATCTCATAATCAGAGGGGATACCTCTCAGGCAACCAGATAATATGAGGGGGGTCCTCATGTATCATAAAGTGGAGTGATCAGCTCCCAGAAGTTGTGAAAGGCATGTATAGCACACAGTACCAGTCACCAGACAGATATCATAAATATAATCATAGTTAAATCCACTAAACAGAACAGATCTAGGATGCATCCATACGCCCCCACAGAAATCAGATTGGCCATAATAAATCATATCATAAGTGTGCACATAATATAACAGAAAGGGGACGGTGTAGCCAAATCACTAGGGCCACACACTAGTCATGCCAGTGGTGCATCACAGACACGCCTATGGTACCTCCATAGGTAGGGAAACAGAAATGGCTCGGGTATCAAACTAAGAGTCAGGTCTCATATCATACAAAAGGTCATATGGCAAATGTGTATCTCAGAATCTTATCAAGGTTCAATCAAAGGGAACATAGCAATGGCTTGGGGAATCTTAAGTGTATCATATTTCCAAAATCATAATAGCATAATGGAGCCTTTACTGAAAAGGCAGAGTATCCGTACCTTATTGCAAAGCACAAATGAAACAAACACAGAAATGGAAAGGGCTCAAGATCTCTCCTTCTTCACACCTAGAGGAGTAGAAGGGAATTATAATTCATTCTTAAATTCATGTCTTTCCATTTAAAGTAACTTTCCATTTTTAGCAAGTTTCCATAAATAGTAAATTTCCACTCTTAGAAAGTTTCCATATTTAGAAAGTTGAATCATTATTAATGGAAATAAAGTATCTTTTAACCTTTTTACTCATTTGGTCCTTAGGGTTTCATAACTTTGCATTTTATACCCTTTACTTTCCAAAATTACACTTTAAACCTTTTAGTATTCAAAGTTACACATTAAACCCTTAACTTATCCATTTTACATAATGAGCACTTATTTTATTAAGTTATTCGAATGAATCCTCAAATATTCATAATTTACACTTTAAGTCCCTCAAGTTATAAAAGTTACATATTTAACCCTTTAATTTATAATTTCAACTTTTAATTATCACTAATTACATATTAGGCCATTAAATTATCAAAATAGCACAAAATCCCCTGAATATATTTTATTACTCAAAATCACCTTAAGTTTCCAGAAATTACATGTTTAGTCCCTCTCTTTTAATTATTTTCAAAACAAACCCTAATTAGGTTTAAAATACATTTTAATCCATTTAAATGCAAAACTTACACTTAGCACCCTCATTATATATTTTATTCGAATATTATACAGCTCAAATAAAGTTCCAGAATTAACCCTTAAGTTTTAAAGTTCACAAAATTCACCCAAAACTTTTATATATAAATCGTATAACACAAAATCATTTTAATTTGAAACCCTAACAAAATTAAATCCATTTTAATCATTACACCATCATTAAATGTCATTAAGAATTACAATTACAAGCCCTAATTCTCAAAATCAGATCGCATGAATTGTCCCTTTTCTTTTTATACGTTTTATTCAAAAATCGTTAAACCAAAATAATTCGAAAACACATGATTCAAGCCATGATAATTCTTCCAACATTTTTACAGATCACTATACATTATAACAAGTGTAAATAAATTATATTAGGAATTATTATGAACCGCATGGTGTATTTTACGATTTACACATGTTTTTAGGGTTTAATTCACCAAAACGATGTAGAGCATGCATGGATCGAATCAACCATTTTATTTGATGTTTATAGGATGTAAGGGACCTGAGAAAAATACCAAACCAATATTTGAACATGTGGAAAAGGCTGTGCGAATTGTTGTGTACGCGTATGAGCAAAACGACCCAAAAATCCAACACGACTCCAAAAGCTTCTCCACGACCTTTCTATCATTTTTCCCAGAGTATACATGATATGAGGATTATGAGAAAAATCATAAACGAATTTTAGGGAGGTCAAACAAATCATAAACGAATTTACCTTGTTATTAGGCGCGACAAAGGGAAAAATGTACCACGATCGAACCAAGCTTCAAAAATTCAAAAGGGTATTTTTCTAGGACTCTTTGGATTGTGTATGAACTCAGAAAATTGCTTAGGAATATTAAGGTTGTCGAATGGAGGCTAAGGATTTGTTTGTGTGTTTATTTTTCAATCGGCACTTTAGGGTTTTGGGAGAAAATGTATGGATTGAATTTTTAAGTGATGAATGCCGATCCTAGGGGAGGGCTTGGGCCAAAAGTTTCAGCCATTAAGTTGAGGAATATATTTGGTGATTATCTTCCATGTTTAAAAGGATTTAAACCATTTTTAAATCAAAATAACATCAATTATATGTCATTCGGCCCTTTAGGGGTATTTTGGTAATTTCACAACTTGTATAAATGTTAAATGAAATTGTTAAAGTTATTTGGATACATAACTTGTGCATTGTTAGAAATTTGGGATTTATTTGATACTTTATAAGCTTTTAAATAATTTTTAAACTTGTAGGGGCATTTTAGTCATTTCCCATGCTTTTAGATTTTAGGTGTTACAATATTTGCTCGAGACAGTACAAAATATTGATCAACTGGTCTTTAGCTTTCACCATGTTCACCATCAAAGTTCGGGCACAAATTTGCTTAAAGAATAAACAAAGCTCGATTAATGGTGTATACGTTTGTACATCCAAGTATTGCTGAAGTCCATAAGGAAGTAACCGTGGCATCATTATATGACAGTCATGAGACTTCATGCCCGTTATATTGTTATCATCTTTGGTCACTTTTGACTTGAACTTGGATCCGAACCCATGTGGTAGTTTAATTGTTTTGATGTATTGAGTATTTACAGAACAATTTTCTTTTATCGAGTGTGAGGGAGTAATTAGCATGATGCTTCAAGCACTTCCCGTTTTGTTTGTTTCCGAGCCACAACTCCTGTCGAATACCCAAGCCTTGCAAGTCTTGTCTTGCTTTAGCGGTGTCTTTAGATTTTTCATTCATTAACAAAGTGTTCAAGATACTCTTCAACACATTTCTTTCGATATGTATGACATCTAAATTGTGTTGTAGAGAAAGAGAAGACCAATATTCAAGCTCGTAAAAAATAAACCGTTTAGTCCAGTTCAATTCGGTTGTATGATTACGTTTTATCTTCCCACCCGATAATCTAGATGTTCCCCGGCACACGTGTGGGCAACTTTGAAAGTTGAGTCAAGATAATAGTCGGAGTATCTTTTTTAGGAGGATCTCTATCATCGGTTTCTCCATTGAATGTGTTATAGTCCTTCCTCCAATTATGGTTTTTTTAAGAATCTTCTATTACCAACATAAGCTGTTTTGCTTATCACACGCATAGCCGGAGTGTCTACTTTGCATGTAGGGCATACATAGTAACCTTGCCCACTCCAACCAGACAAACTACTTTGAGCAGGAAAATCATTGATGGTCCATAAAAGCATCGCTCTCATGTGGAATTCTTTGCCTGTAACAGCGTCCACAGTCAAGACACCTGGTTTTTTCCATAATTCCTGAAGGTCATCATTCAAAGGCTTTAAGTAAACATCAATGTTCTTCACCGGTGATTAAGGGCCAGGAATCAACAATGAATGTTAGCATCAAAGAAGTCTCTTTCATGCATAACCACATAGGCAAGTTGTATGTTGTTAATATAACCGGCCACATGCTGTAAGTCTGACTAAGGTTGCCGAACGGGTTGATTAATGCGTGGGACTTGCACCAGGCTTTACCTCTCGAGGGATCTCGAGAAGCTTACAACCCCCACCAGGCAGTGTACCTGATCGTTGTAGTATAGTATAGTGACAAGTACCGGGGGATTGATCGTTCAACTCAGGAATAGTGTCGCTAGGATTAGAAAGCCTAAAAACTAGGTCTAGAGGTGAGGGATGATTCTTTTTTGTATTTTTATATTTTTATGAAAGCAAGTAAAATCTCGGGTTTTGGAAGAGTGGACGGAATTAGTTGCTAGTCAACTAACCCAATAACTAAAATGCAATCAAAATAAAATAACAAAAATGTAAATAAAGCTAAAATAAACTAGTGGTGTGAAAAATAAATGGGAGAATTGTGTTTACTTAGATTTCACTACTCCCTAGATATCTTTTACAGGTTAATTGTTTGTTACAGTTGCGTGGATGATGGGTTATATTCCTTAATACCAATCGTGGGGTGGCGTACGTACTTCCCCAACTCTATAAGCTCCTACTTCACTCCTATGTCGAGCCTGCAAGAAGCTCCTAACATGGGATCATTAGAATTCACTCATGCATTAAATACAACCATAAAAACCTAGTACGCATTGGTTCATGTTTCTTAAGACGTTCAAGCAAGTTACACAATGGAAGTCTGCTAGTTTTCTTAAGCCTAACATCGAAATCATTCACCCATTACAACTATAATCAAGCAATCAACCTATAATCAACATCTAGGTTTTATTACATCTAAGCAAACACACAAAAGATCTAGCCTAGCATGTTAAAATCAAGACAAGCGTAAGATATATTCAAACAACACATAGACATATTGAATGAATTGAAAGGATACTTATCTCAATTGAACATGAAAGGTTTCAAGGGGTGAAAACCCTTGAAAATACTGTAAAAGTCGTGCTAGGGTTTATTCAAGTCGACCTTAAAATTCTCCTCTCTTTAGAATGAAAATAACAAAGACTATATATAGATTTCCTAAGGTGACGGCGTCAAGAAGAAACTTCTGACGCCGTCAACCCGCCGCCAATAATATTCTCGGACTGCCTAGATCCAGATCTGACGCCGTCATGTGTAATGTTGTTCTGGGCCGTCATCACTTTTACTCTTGACGGCCACGCTTTGACGCCGTCACGTTTTCACTGGGCCGTCACCTCTTTTGCTCTTGACGCCGTCATCAAAATCCTCTTGACGCCGTTAGGTACTGTTCCCAGCAAGGAAAATTAAGACTTTGCCGTTTTCTTCACTTTTATGCTCCAAAAACGTCCAAAATGCTTCCTTTTCCAGAATTCACTCCAAAAGTACCTAAAATCACAAAAGGAACGATTTAGGGCAATATTTGATCAAATAAATTCAATTCCGGGCTTAAATGACCCCTTAAAAATGGATCATTTTTCGCCTCATCATTGATCCATCAACAGCCAACCCTAATCTAACGTTTCTTGGTTCTGAAGTAAAATCCGAATATCTATTGTCAAATTTCTTCCATACCATCAACAGGGTGTTGCATCTTACCATTTTCCGTAGACTTTCCAGTTGCATGCCAAGTAATATGTTTTATAGTTTGAATAAACTTGTACAAACGTTGTAGTCTAGGAATGATAGGAAAGTAACGCAACACCTTGTTAGGAACTTTCTTCCCCGTCGTGTTCTTGTCTTTCCATCTACTCGTTTTACAGACGGGACAATACTCCAAATCTTTGGTATCATCCCCCCGATATAAAAAGCATTCATTTTCACAAGCATGTATCGACTCGTACCCTAACCTGATCTTTTTAAATGTCCTTTTTATAGCATAGTATGACAGTGGGAGATTGTAACCTAACCTGGGAGGAAATACCTCCTGGAGAAATTTTAGCGTATTGTTAAATAAAGTATCACTCCATTTACCGCTGACCTTGAGATGCGTAAACTTTGCCATAAAATCCAAGGTAGTCATAACGTCATAACCCGGGTACAGAGCCTGGTTGGAAATGGCAAGTAACTCTTTAAACTCATTACGTATAGGAGGTGTCGTTGCTTGAGTCGACTCGTTACTTGTCTCGCCAATATTTCCTTGAGTTGGCTCATTTTGTTCATTATTTGGAGGAATATCAAGAATATCATTAAGGCACGCACCCATGTCACTCATCTCACCCTTTAATGTTGGAGTAATATGTATGTTTTACTTAGTCGTATGTATCTTTCGAGTATTTGTTTTAAAGAATATGAAAATAGTATAGTGTTTGTTTTTCGAGTACTTATTCGTATGTATCTTAATATTTTTAACAAAAAAATATTTTGTACAACGAAACGTGTATCATTCACGAAATTTAATACAACAAAATATGTACCAATTGTATTCGGTTTATGATGTATTCTTACAAATGATATTTCTAAGACTTATTCCATTATTCAAAAAAATGAGTAAATCCGACTACCGACTACCGAATCCTGGAGCATATGTCCGGCGCATTGTGGAGTGTTTGGTTGAGGTTAGTAGATCTACAAGATCCAGTGGTGAGTTTATTACTCTATACACCACCATCAATACTGGTCATTTTATTCAGAGACCCATTTTAATTTGAAGACCATTTATTTTGTATAAGTTTTAGCCGAATGGTAATATAACAAGAGAAGGATTACTTACCACTCTCATAACATTCACAATAAAAAAACACGAAGGCAAACCTTTTATTCAAAACATGCAAGAGTTCTCAACCATATACATTTCATATGGACTCAAACGAAACAACGCGACAAGCAAACGAAACAACTCAAACAAAACAACTCGACAAGCAAATGAAACACCTCAAACGAAACAACTTGACAAGCAAACGAAACACACGACATAGACCATAACAAACATAGCCCATTCATTTTTTTGCTGCTACTTCCCACTTTGCTAGAACATACACCATATTTTCCCTTCCTTGCTTTCCTTTGCTTGATGAAATGTTCAAACATAGCTTCAAGACTTGTTATCCTATTTCCCACACCATCAATTTTGGTTTCTAACGTACTTTCTCCTCCAACATCATCAGCTTGAGCATCCAACATCTCTCTGTAGTACGGCTTTTTCCTCAACCATTCCAGAATTTGGTCTCTCATCCACGGGCTAATGTTCTTATAAGAACCATATTCATCATAAATTTCGTGGCCATATGTATTAAGAACTTCATTAAAAAGATACATCGATGATAAAACCTTTGACCACTTCTCTTGCGGCATGTAACCAGCCATTGTTATGTGTGTTTTATTGAGAATTGACGACTGGGTTATGTGTGTTTAGCTGAGTTAAGGATGACCGGTTGTATATAAGCAAAAAATTGGTGGGACAAAGGTGCATTGGGGCGGGGAAAAAAATGCCGATGACATGTTGTTGGTACCATGATGGCGGGAAAAAATCCAGCCTAATTATTCGCTAATATTTACAATAGGGGGAAGACCAAATTTGGTCTAAATGCATCCCGTCGACATGTCGTCGGGAAGATACGACTAAACATAACTGTTAACGCTAATCAAACGCTAATTACAATAATATTTTTTATTAATATTGTCTCGACGACATATCGACGGGACAAATTCCCGCCCAATTATTGGCAATTATTGAGAAAGTAAAGTTTGACCAATATGGTCCCGACGACATGTCATCGGGACCATAATAATAAAAAAATTCAATGCACGCTGCTCTCGGTCAAGCGTTTTTTGTCTTTTAGTGTGTCGTGCCGACGACAGCCTGTCGTCAGGACGACGTTCGTCACCCGTTCTGATTTTTTGTAGTGATAAGGTTTCTTGTTGATATAAAATTATCACAATCGTGAATAATGATATAAATCATGAGTCATAATCACTATTAGGGGTGTAACGAACCGTGTTGAGCGATGTACTGCAAAGCTCGAGCTCGATTTCAAGCTCGTACTTGAAGAAATATGGGTATATCAAGCTTGACTCGTCTTGATTTTATGAAAACTAAGTAATTACATGTATATCATCGAAGGGTAAAAGTGTAATTTTATTGAAGCTCGATAAGGCTTGTGAGCTTCACAATTCGAGTATTTTGGATCTCAAACTTGACTCGAAAGTGTACTCAAGTAGCTTGACCTCGAGCTCAACTCGTTTATATCGAGTCGATTTTACGAGTCGATCTCAAATAGCTTGCCAGCTTACTCGTCTTGTTTACACCCCGAATCATCATCACCACCATCCCCGTTGTTGTCATCGCCTCATTCTTGTCACTTCAGTAGTAGCCCATCTCCCCATCTCTAGTTTATCATCCTTTCCCCTATCCACGGAGTCAAAAAGAAGTCAAAAAGAGCGCCTTATCCCTTCAACATACAGGACGTCCAAATCGGTATCACAATCACCATTAGCATCATCCAATCACTCAAATCATTGATCCCACTGCGAATGTAACATCCTGGTGAAAGAGATGGGTTTTTGTTAAATTTATAAAAAGAAAATAATAATAAATAATCAGACCCAAACAAAGACACAAGAACTATAGCAACACAATTTTAAAATGAAGAAAAGTACTTTGACATAGATGGTGAAAAATGGATCGATTGATCGATCAAGGTGATCAACCTAAGTCAATGTAGTCTTTAGTCTTTACACCTCACATGTATGTTACCGTGCCGAAAGATTAGTCATATAGAAGCATATTTTGTTAACGTCAAATTATACCAGCTCAATGCATTCTTGCTTTCTGGTTGACAAAGAAAGTCTCTTCATGTCCCTTTCTGTCATGTGAGATTTAATCTATCATTCTTAATTACTTTGGAATTATGCTCAAGATATTTTCCTGTTGGACACAATATATAATAGCTCAATATTGATAGTAGCACTCAAGCTGGTTCAGTCTGATATACTAGTAACAAGCATATTAGCATGCATGTTTTTTTCACTAAACATGTTTTAAAGTATATATATTTCTATATCATGAAACATATACGTACATTATTATTATTATTATTATTATTATTATTATTATTATTATTATTATTATTATTATTATTATTATTATTATTATTATTATTATTATTATTATTATTATTACATCATTCATGCATAAAAGAAGCCTTTTATATTTGGAGAGTTATCTCATCATGGATCGGCTTTATGAACTATACTCTTTATATCGACGACACAATTATGAGTTATATGCATTCATCTTGAATCTATCATCTCAGCCTTCGTCTATAAATAGATGAAAGTCATGCATAGAAAATTAGTTTCATGCCTGTAACAAGTATACACCATTCTCAGCTCTCATATGTACATGCATGCATACCCAATAAACAAATATTAACAAACACAAAATGTAATTCTGTTAAAAAAAATACACATGAAATTCAGCTCAACATTTACAGCCAGCCGATCAGTAAAACTCATTCTATAAAAAGTCAAAACCTTTATATATGATACTACAAGAAAATAGACTTACAATGACAAAGGTTTAGGGACACAAAAAGTGATTAAATCTTTATGAAAATTGTGACTAATTTAATGACACTTTGTGTGATTACAATTGTGTCTTAAAAGGTGATATGCCTGTGGATATGTAAAGTGACTTTGTGATTGGTTGGGATAACCATCATATTTATAAATTGTTTAGGATATGTGTTTATGTTAAGTATTTGTTATGTTTTAGGATAAGTCTTGTATTTGTGTGAATTATCACATAACTAGTATTTAAGGTTTCCTATCATTAATCAAAGGTAATCAATCATGTTTTAGCCAAATAACTATCCCTTCTTCTCCTTATTTCTTACGGAGCTAGGACAACGCTAAAAGAGGTGCAAAGTTAATGATACTTCCTTAATTGGGTCATATCAATTGGTGATTTCATTGAGATTCCTCGCTGAAATGGCTACCAAATTAGGGTTCCAATATAATAAAAAAAATGTTCAAATTCATCGATCACTATTTACGAGGTACTGTTCTTTGAGTTAATATTTATGGCAGCCGGCAGCAGCGATCAGGACACACTATCTAACCTCTTACAAATGGGTAAGGTGGCCAAATTTCAGAGTGAGTTTGAGATACTTATAAATCGAGTAACAAAGATCTCTGAAAACTTACTTAAATCGTTTTATATCTCTGGACTTAAACCGGCTCTACAATGTGCACTCTTAAGGTCAAACCCCACAACTTTTTTTTCATTATCCCGTGCAGCACGCTTCACGGACCTACAACTTCAGGAACTATTGAGGTCGAATCCTACAACTTTAGGAGAAGCCTTATCCTTAGCCCGCATAACATAAGAACATTTTGAAGATCAACGATCGTCTTCTTTCAGCAACAAAACAAGTAGTAACAACAGCGAACTGCAAAGCCAAAACTTGATAACGTCACGTTCTACTATACCGCGTCAGGAACCTGTTGACGAGGTTGTATTTGTGAAGGTAAATGATGAGACGAAAGGATTTAGTTTAGCAGAAAGTATAAAGGAGAATAATATGTTTGATGCTACTACAAGTGATCAATCGGCGGCTAGATTGGAAGTTAAAAAGGTGGTTAATGATGGTGATGGCGAGCTAAAAGTACTTAATTGGGTGCAACAAGTGATTGATGTAGAAAGTCCTTAATTGGGTGCAACAAATGATTGATGTAAAAGTGCTTAACGATGCACGAGCTCAAGTTAGTGAGTTGGAAACGAAGGTGTTAGTGGATGGTTTATGAGGCGAAAAATGAACCACTTTTAAGGGGTCATTTAAGCCCGGAATTGAATTTATTTGATCTAATATTACCCTAAATCGTTCCTTTTGTGATTTTAGGTACTTTGGGAGTGAAATCTGGAAAATGAAGCAATTCGGACGTTTTTGGAGCATAAAAGTGAAGAAAACGCCAAAGACTTAATTTTCCATGCTGAGAATAGTACCTGACGGCGTCAAAAGGAAGATCCTGATGGCATCAGGAGTAAAAGTGGTGATGACCCAGTGCAAACCTGACGGCGTCACAACAAGGGCGTCAAGAGTTAAATTTGTGACGGCCTGCATAAGGAGACTACATGACGGCGTCAGACCCAGATCTAGGTAGTCCGAGGAACTATTTGGCGGCGAGATGACGGCGTCAGACATTTGTTCTTGACGCCGTCACCTACTAAACTCTATATATAGTTTTCTATTTTTCATTCATAAAAGAGGAACTTGTGTGGAGAAACCTAGGGCCGAACTTTGTAAACCCTAGGTCATATTTTACAGTACTTTCAAGGGTTTTCATCCCTTGAATCCTTTCATGTGCTATTAAGATAAGTCTTCTCTTTAATTAAATCAATATGTCTATGTGTTGGTTGATTATATCTTTTACTTGTCTTGATTTCAACATGCTAGGCTAGATTTATCTTGTGTTTGCTTAGATCTAATGAAACCTAGATGTTAATTATGTGTTGATTACTTGTTTATGGTTGTATTGGATGAATGATTTCAATATTAGGCTTAAGAAAACTGGCAGATCTCCATTGTGTAACATGCTTGAACGTCTTAGGAAACATGAACCGATGTGTACTAGGTTTTATTGGTTGTATTTAATGTATGAGTAAATTCTAATGATCCCATGTTAGGAGCTTCTTAGCCGGCTCGACATAGGAGTGAAGTAGGCACTCATAGGATTGGGGAAGTAAGTACGCCACCCCATGAATGGTATTAAGGAATACAATCCGTCATCCACGCAACTATAACAAGTAATTAACGTGTAAAAGATATTTAGGGAGTAGTGAAATCTAAGTAAACACAATTCTCCCACATATTGCTCACAACCTTAGTTTAATATAGTTTATTTTCATTTTTAGTATTTTATTTTGATTGCATTTTAGTATTGGGTTAGTTGACTAGCAACTAATTCCGCCCAAATTCTTCAAACCCGAGATTTTAAATTGCTTTCTAAAAAATATAAAAACACAAAAAGAATCATCCCTCATCTCTAGACCTAGTCTTTAGGTTTTCTAATCCTAGCGACACTATTCCTAGCTGAACGATCAATCCCCCGGTACTTGTCATTATACTATACTACATCGATCAGGTACACTGCCTGGTGGGGGTTGTAAGCTTCTCGAGATCCCTCGAGAGGTAAAGCCTGGTGCAATCCCTACGTACCAAGTTTTTGGCACCGCAGCCCGGAGAATAGTTATTGTCTAGGTTAGAATCTCTTTTTATTAGGTCTACTTGCTAGATTCCTTTCTAGTAAGATTTTATTTTTATTTTTAGGATCTCTTTAGTCTATCTTATTTCTTCGTGTTTTTGTTCGTAACTCTTCACCACCCGACATCATGGACGATGGGAACATCTTTGAACCCATCATCCCGCCACAACAAAACCCACCACTAGAACCTCTTAGGCCCCGAACCTTAGGAGAGTATTCCCGACCTAGCCACCAAGGCTATCGAAACACTATTGAGCTCACCGGAGCCAATGTGACCCCCTTGCGATCCGACACCATCCGGTTGGTGCAAAGCGGATGTGCATTCCATGGACTTCGTTCCGAAGATCCACACCAACATCTCAAGGACTTCCTTAAAATCGTAGATTCTATAGACCTTGATGTTACAACTAGATAGTCAACCCGATTACGCCTATTCCAATTCTCTCTACATTATCAAGCTAGCCAATGGCTTGAGCGTTTACCCGCGGGATCCATCACCATATGGGATGATCTCACCACTCGTTTCCTTGCTCAATTTTTCCCACCGGGGAGAACTACTAAGCTTAGAAATGACATCTTGATGTTCCAACAACGTCAAAATGAAACTCTAAATGAAGCATGGACTCGTTTCAAGGACTTACTCCAAAAAGTCCCTCATCATGGCATAGATCTTTGGCTCCAAGTCCAAATCTTCTATGACCATATCGATCTCTCCACAAGGCGAGCCATTGACCAATCGGCCGTTGGTAAGCTACGTGATCTAAGTGCGGAACAATCATGGGAACTCATAGAAGATCTTGCTCTCTATGACAATGAAAGTTGGAATGATCCCCGTGACTTGAACAAAACGGTCAAGGCAATATCTTTGCCTTCGAACAACTCTAGCACTCCCGACCGTAGGATCATGGAACTTGAGGACCAAGTCAAGTTTCTCATGAAATCTTACGAAGCTCCTAAGCCTTCAAGCCAAGTGAACAAAATCACTTCTTCATGCGAATTATGTAGTGGTCCCCACGACACTCGTGATTGTGTGGAACTCCCCGGAACAGCTTTTGCGGACTACGCATCCTCGCGTACCGACGAAGCGGGAGATAAGTGGTACACTTTCAAACCCGAGCCAAACCCTTACGGTGATTCCTACAACCCCTCTTGGAAAAATCACCCAAACCTTAGGTGGAAACAAAATCAAGCTAATTCTTCCAATCCGCCTAATCGTTATCAACCAAACGGTCCACCCTCCAACCGTATTTTCAACAACAATCCTTCTAACAACTATGGTAGTACCAACAATCTTGAAGGATTGATGTCTAAGTTCATGGCATCTCAAGAAGCTCGCATAGCTAGGTTTGAAACCGAATTCAACCTACAACAAACAGAGATGACCAACAAGATAGACAACTTATTGAAAGCCCTCAACAACCAAGCGTTAACTACGCCTAGAAAGGACACTAGGGACGCCAATAACGGAATCCAAATTAAGGACCCCTCATGATCCAAACATGTTCACTTTGTCAATGTTGTCACCATTAAGCCAATAGATAAGAATATAGAGGAAAGTGACAAAGATGAAGTTGAAGTTGAAACCGAGACTAGGGATGAAATTAGGGAAGTTGAGGTTAATAAGGGAGAGAAGTTAGAGGAAGTAGAGACTATAGAAAAGCACTTTGATAAGTTGCCCACCAAGGAAGAACGAGAATACCATAAGGATTTATTCGATGGCCCCGAGACACCATATATCCTTGGCACACCCCTTATCAAAATGGGAGACCCCTCTAACATCAACATACCATGCAACATCGGGCATATGCATATATGGAAAGCTTATATCGATCCTAGATCTCCTGTAAACATCATGACTAGGACTTATTACAATTGGGTGATGAAGAAACAACTTGGTTATAGGATGATGCCCAATAAGAATTTGATAAGTAATTTTGTAGGAAGAGTGAAGGGATTGCATGTGATTATAGGTAATTTCACCTATGAGATCGATTTTATGATAGTAGAAGATACTCGTCCGGTGATAGATGATTGCCTAAGCCAAGTAGTATTCGGAAAACCATTTGTTGAGGCCACTAAGATGAGTTATGATCCGACTTTAGGGATAGTTAGGTTCAAGGGAGAGAATGATGAGATTGCCTACCAAATGCCCTACAAAATTGAGCAATACCGCCTTCTCTCTAACATAGAAAAGGAACACAAACAAGCGGCTTATTATAGGAATGATGCGGATAGACGTAGAGGAGTAGAGTATGTGAAGAATAGGATGCTTGGTTTCTACAAAGAATGCTTGCAACTAGGTCCGGAATACAAAACTGGCTTAGAAGACGACCTAGAGAGTGAAACCAACGATGAGGTCACGTAGTAACCCATGACCTTGAGTCTAGCTACAAGACTCGTAAATAAAGAAAAGCGCTTCTTGGGAGGCAACCCATGTTTTGTGTGATTTTTATTTTGTTTGTTTGTTATTTGTTTCCGAATGCATGCTTTATTTTTATTGTTGGTAGATCATGTTTCTAAACTAAATAGTGAAAATACTTTACTTTGTTGTTTGGCCTAGTCTTAACTTCACCCAAAGGTATTTTTGCAAAAGATAAGTGTAAGGGGAAACCCCAAATATGTTTTTAAGAAACAAAACCGATCAGGATTCTCCACAATATTAAGTGAACATGTATATTCGTATTTGTTAGAGTCAAATGCTTGTATTGAGTCATAATGAAGTTTTGCAGGATTTTTCAGAAAGTAGGACGAAGTTTTTCCAGAAATTTTCCGGAAACTTAACATAAGAATTTCTACAGGTCACTTCTGACGGCGTCACGAGTTTACTCTTGACGGCGTTACGTGTAAAAATCTGGAAATTTTACCAGTTTTGTTTTTCTAACGGAGTCTTAAAGTTTTTGTTGAATTATTAGTTTTATGATCTCCAGGAAATCTGCAAACATCATTCCACAAGCATTATATCTTATTTTGTTTTCTAGGATTTATTAGCATATGTAGATTGCCGTCGATTTTATGCGAGGTTGCCTTGTCTGTTTTCTCAGGATTTACAGGTTATGTATGACAAGGAGATGATTATTTTTCTGGAAGGGAAGCTTTGATTGTTCATTTTCTTGGAGGAAGATTTAACCTGGCCACCTTATTATCCATACCGAGTGAATCAGGGGAGTATTTGATTTCATTCTTTTTACTCATTTCACTTTTACATTCTTTACTTGAACATTGGGGACAATGTTCATCCTAAGTGTAAGGGGAGGGTAAAATGATGATACCTTACAGATACACTTTCGCTTGAGTTTGTTTGTTTGATAGTAGATGTGTAATAAAACTATGAGAAATACTTTTAAGTGCAATTTTAGCGCCAAATTTAAAATTTTTTACAACATTTAGGAGTGAAACTTTAGCCATAGCAAGCGTCTCATTGATAGGAATTGTATGACTAGCACAAAACCGTACTATTCAGAAAAATTTTCCACCCAAATATGTGAGGTTCGCCTTTAGATTTGATAGGAAAAGCATTTACTATTAGTGCTTATGAGTGTACCGGTAGCATTTAGATTCTAGAACTTGCGTTAGTGATGCATCCCGAGACCGCTAGTGAGACTACATTCGTGTAGTAGGATTTACTACATGATAAGAGGCATTAGGATCACCCTTGTGTTAAACTCGTATCATAATTACTTGACCATTTAAGTCATATTACTTGGCTAGTTAAGTCAACTAATTTTTCCCACACTTTAGCGTTGTACTCATTTTTAGTACACGAAACCCCTAGTACACCCCTCCGAGCCTATCTTTTCGTTTCTAACTTTAAGCACTTTACTTAAAGGAAGAATTTGTTACACCCCACTTAAATGTACACCCAAATCGCCTTAGCCTTCCGTGTATGCACTCATCTTTAGTGCATTATTCTTATTTGTTAAACCCTAAGTTAATTATCTAATTGATTACATGGTTGCTAAGTCGAGTCATATCCTTGTACATATTGTTTTGGGACTATTGGGACTCATGGGTAAAGTACTTATTTTATGGAGTAATGGGGAAGAACATCATATATTACCCCCATATGTACGTTAATCTTAAAAGTACTCCAAGTATTTTGATTATCTTAATTCGAGTCATTAGATTAGTTAATTATAAAGTATGTAAAAATTCAAGTGTAAGGGGAATGTTCATTCCCTGTTATGTATTATTTTGGATGGTAGGGTAAGAGTGTATGCAAAAAAAAAAAAAAAAAAAAAAAAAAAAAAAAAAAAAAAAAAAAAAAAATTAAGAAAAAGAAAAAAAAAACATACGGACTACCATCCCGTTTCATTCTATGTTTATTTTACGTTTTTGTTATTTTTCATTTATTAGCTTAAGTCGAGTCTAGTCTTGGCTTAGCAACGCCATATTGTACATGTAATTAACCAAGATTGTTAACTCGCCACCAGTAAAGACTGCCTATATCCAACAAAACCGTGTATTCCATATCCCTACACCTAACGTTACAACCCTTTTAAAAGACCTCTTTGATAGTTTTTCCTAGGTGCTTACGCCATGTGGTGGAGGTTTGATCCTTTCCCAAGCATATGGTAATCTATTTTGCTATGACAGGTAGTGAGAGATATTTTCCGTTTCCATATTGTGATATTACTTTATTACACCCGAGAGATGTGAGCATTTAAACACTATTTGTGTGGTGCTAGTGTATGACCTCCGTGCTTGTCTTTGGTCTTTAGTGGAACGATTATTTGTTGTAATTACTTTTATATTAGTGTTAAATGACCCTAACTTGTATTTTGATTAGAATAAAAGCGCATTTGCTTGAGGACAAGCAAATCTCAAGTGTAAGGGTATATGTCACAACCCACAATTTCAGGTCATTTTTCCAAACTTCGACATTCTACTATTCACAAATTACTATTCATCGATCACTATTCATCGTTTTACTATTCACCATTTTTTAGGTCAATTTGACATTCCGAGAAACATTCAGAAATTTTACTATTCACTTGACACTATTCATTTCCGAGAGGAAGCCACTATTCACGTGCATTACTCATGTCATCGTAAATTTAGTTTACGAGTGTTCAAATTCGCGTAACCGTATTGGTTCAGGAGCGAATTCATGCATTATTATCAGGGACATTTCATACGGACTAGAAATAGTCTGCACATCATCATTAGGGCACTTGCATGCTATTCCACTCGTAGGATAATTAAATTTATACTTTTGGTATAATTAACGATTTACGTATGTTTATTTTAAATAAACGCTAATACGCGAACTATAAATGTGTCTAACGTGTCCGACACTCCCGACTATTATCCCAATATATTTTATATTCATTTTAATAATATAAAAATTATAATATTAATTTACCCGGTATTTTGGAAATTTATTTATTACGTATCGTACATCTGACTTAATAACGACGGTTTTCACAAAAATTAAACGATAACCACCCAAACTCTCCGTACTTGTACCCGACATATTTTTACAATTTTTCCGACTTTATTACGTCCCGAATAACTTCAATAAAATTTATTTCTAACAAACCCGGTACCCGATTAAACCTAAAACCAAAACTACATAATATTACTACTAACTTTTTAATTAAACCCAAGACAACCCCCCCCCCCTTTTCCCTCCTTTTTGGGCCGGCCAACCCCCCCCCCCCCCCCTTGGTCTTAATACATTGAAACTTCACCAACCAAATTAAATGCAACCTAACATTTGTCTCCTAAGTATATATTAAACTTTTTTCATCCATTTATCACAAAAATCATTTTTTACTAGCTCAAGAAAACTTTTCTCTCATTTTCTCTTATGGTATAATCGACCTAGGGTGGTCAAGGAGCAAGAACAACAAATTTTACAAGATCTAGGTATAAACTTGTTCATTTAGTCATCCTTGTTGGAGTTTTAAAATAGAAACTCAAGGATTAGTAGGTTTTTATCATCCAAACTCCCTAAACCTTCAAGTAAGTTAACAAACTCATTTTTATGATTTTTACAAGTTATTACTATGTTTATATATTTTTCTTACAAGAACTCATGCATATAATGATTTATACCACTCTATTTTGTATATGTTTAACTTTGAGCCCTAGAAATGAACACATGAGAAACCCTTGTTAGACCTAGTGGATTGATGATGTTTAAGGACCCATGACACCCTAAGAAGGTGTATGGTAGGATTAGACTAGTTTTGTGGTGATTGAAAGTGGTTTGATTGAAGATGGAACTAGATTAGAACCCTAGAAATGATTTTTGAAACAATAAGAATACCTACTGTCCCTATTTTCATTTCGTGGGAAAATCAGTAGATGGTGGTTAAGTTTTGACCAAATATTTAGAAAATACTTTCAAAAACGAAACTTTGGGCGAAAGAATGGATTAAAACGAGCTTATAACGAAGGAGATATGATTTTTGCAAATTTAACGACGAAAACTATTTCTTATAAAAACTGCTTGCTGTTTGGCAGATTTCAACGGACAAAAAGAGGTGTTAAACGTAACCTAGAGGAGCCGAGTTATCAAAAATATATTAGTATATACAAAAACGAATCCATGGACATAAAGAACAAGGAAAACGAGCTTAAAACGACCAAGTTATACCCGTTTTAACATTGTTAAACTATATATATATATGGACACAAATAAAAATAATAACTTACACACTAAATGGTATATTTTCTAGAAATGTTACTAAGGGCTATATTTTTAATAAATGAATACGTATGACCCAAGAGAATATTTATACGACTTAACGACGTTATTTCAAGGTTTTCGATACAAGGAATTTAACGCTAACATTTTCGTACGAGATAATACGACAAGTTATATACTTCTATAAATGGACTTATTTTTCCTAAGTACGAAAACTATTTTACCATGACGATAACTAGTATTTCCAAATTACGAGTGGTATAGGTATCATGTGCATGTGCATTCATTACATTACGGCTTGATCTTAATTAGATCACGATTATTCATTTAGGTTGCGGCTAGTGTTCGCGCCTCATTGTCCCGACTACTTTTGCATCATTGTACCATCGTTGTACCATTCTTTCGAGGTGAGTTCTCATAGCCCCGGTTTAATTACTTATTTGATTTTAAATCCCACGGGGGAGAATACATTGCACAATTATTTTTGTACATGCCCAAGTATTACAAATTTCATACATTGCTTAAGTTGCCTGATTCGCCTCAAACGGTCAGATAATTATTGATCAGCCACTTGTGAATGGCCAACTGTAATAGTCAAACAGCTGAGGCAAATGCTTCCGAGGAATACAGTGTTTTCCCGGGTCGTAATGTCCCAACGAGGTGTGCGATGTTTTATTATAAACGAATCTGTGATCAGTGAATGTGAACAGGAAAGGTATAAGTGTGTGTGTGTGTGATTACACTAAGGTTTTATAACTTAAAATAACTTAAATAAACTATTTTAACGATTACGTGAAAGCTAGGTATCTAAAACGTTAAAACGTAAACCAATTTAAAATCAGACGCGACTGCGTACTGAGAAAAAGGTGAGTTTTAAGGAAAAATAAACTACAAGGGTTAAAATTGAAAATTCTATAAACTTAAACTTAAAATTAAATTAAAAAGAAAACTATTTTTTAGATTATTATATTATTTATTATTAATTATTTAGTTAATAACTATTTAACTATTTATTTAAAATTAAACTAAAAATGATAACTATTACAAATTAAACTAAAAACTTATAAAAATAATTTCTAAACTTAAAAATGAACTTGAAGAAAGTATAAAAAATAAAAATAAATATTTTTGTCTTTTTATGAATTTTCTATTAATTAAAAACTATTTATCTTAATTAAACTATTTAAACTAATTTAAATTACAAATAATACTAAACTAACTTAGAAAATTATGAAAAATTTTATATATCTAATTAACCATCATGGGAATCCTAAAAAATTATAAAAACTTTATTTTATATATTTTTAAACTAGTTAACTAATTATTATTCTATTTATTAATTAATATCTAATTAAACTATTTAAATTATGAAAACTATTAAATGAACAGTAAAAATTCTAGAAAAATTACTAAAATTATATTATGACTTATAAAAGCTAAGAAAAATATAAAAACTAGGTGTTACTATATAAAAACTAATTATGCTATTTATAACTTATTTATTAATTAATTACTAATAAAACTATTTTTAATTCTAATAAATACTAAAAGACAAAATAAAAATCTAAGAAAATTATTTAAATTACTTTAACCTATAAGGAAATTAATAAAAATATAAAAACACAACTTATTTAATAAAAATGTAAAAATGAAAATTAAAATTAAATTATATTAAATAGAAACTATCACTTATTTTTATGTTGTCTTTTCTGGATTTTTCTTTTACAAAACTATATTATATATAAAAATAAGCAACTTTAATAAAAACAACTTATTTCTAGCTTAATAATAAGCACTGTGGAAGCTTATTGCTTCCACAGTTGACTTTTGTTGACCATTTGGGCAAATGAGCTCAACTGAGCTTGTGTGGGACCCACTATGGTGAAATCAGTTCCCAATAAGTTGTGTGAACTAGATTGAGTATGATTTGATCAAATAAGCCCTTGAGATAAGCTGATAAGCAACTATTAAGCACATTGATACTTGTATTAACTCAGAAACTGGGACAAACTATAGGACCAAATTTAGGTGGGGTCCACAATGAATCAGGTCAAACAAAAGGTCAAACTTGAAAGTATACTAGGAGGGGGGTTGGGAGAACCTATTTTTATGGTGTGGGACCCACTGAAGAGGCCACAAAACACCACCAAAGTGGTGGTGTTGGGTGGGTTGTCTGCTGCACAGGGGGTGTTGTTGCCCTGCAGTTGTCTTTGGCCTAAGGTGGGACCCAGCAGAAAATTCCTAAAATTACAACAACTATGGGAAATTGAACTAGAGCTGGTAGAGTATAAGTCCACAAAAGCTCAAATCCTAAATCTCAATACACAAATCTAGAAAAATCTCACAAGTTTTGTGAAAATCTGAAAATGGCACTTTTGACTTTTGATGAAAATCAACTAGTTTGACTTTGGTGAACCTAAATCCTAATCTACTGAATGAGAATGATATAATAAGCTATAATGAAACTATATTAAGCTATTTAAACAAGTTTTACAATGAAATGGGTGATTATGATCCTTGGTGACCACCACAGTTAACTGTGGTGGTAGAAATATTGTGATTTTGACTTTCTAAATTATTACCTACTGATTTTAAACCTTGGCTATGCTGTATTAACCTAAACTAATATGTTACAAAAAAAAGTAACACCCAATATGACCCTTAACTCACTGAAACCTACTAAACCAAACACCCCTTTAACAACACTAATTTGAGATTTTCAAACAATAAGACTAATTCAGGCCATGTTTTGCATACACAAGGTCATATCATGATGAAGTGGACTCATAAGAACACAATTACACAGACATTAACACCTTATGCTTACAAATCAAAAATTTAGTATTATGACAGGCTATGCTCCTTTAAAAGTGACTAATTTTTTTATTTCAATGCAAATAAATAATACAGGCTATGCTACTTATACTAAGTTATCTAATAAGTTATACTAACTATATTTAAGCTGAAATTAAGCACAAACAACCACATATGCTATAGTATGCTAGATATGGCATAATGGCAGTTAAAATGTCAATGTGAGCAACACAGTTATTCACTGAATAGCAAAGATCATACTAGCATCAAATCACTTCACAAACATTGAATAAGCCTTAAGCATCAAAGACTAAGTATGTCTACAGTAAAAAGCTAAAATGGAAAAAACTTACAAATTGTATTCAAGCTGAGATCAAGTAACCAGAGATCACACACCTATCCTAACACTTTCCATGAAGTTTCTAAACCCTGAATAATCAAAATAATACCCTGCTACCTTGCTTTCAACTTCTTCTGTGATGATTTTCTATATTTTTTATTTTTCTTTGATTTTCTTGATTATTTTTCTTATTTTTGCTTTATTAACTTAAACTGAGATTTGATGCTTCTAAAAACTTACAAGAGCTTTGTCAAGGCTAATGGAAGCTGAGAGAACCAATAAACAACAACAATGAACAAAATTAAGCAATTTGTCAAAAATGCTTAAAATTACTACAATGGAGATTTAAAACTGAAACTTGGAATTAAAACTTGAATTAAGTTTAAATTACATAATAAAGACAGATTACAACTATTTTGATTGAAATTACAACTTAATTTTAAGATTACACTACATACGACTATAATAAACCTAAGCTACTCTCCTCAAATCTCATCTCTGCTTCCCTTTCATCTTTATAAGACTTTAGAGGTATGTGGGACCCACTGGACCAATTCCCACCACTCATTAGAACCGTTGGATGACTGATGAATCCTAGCCATTTAAATAACTTTTTGCGCGCCAAAAAGTCATGGGACAGAGGAGGTAACTTGTGAGGGTTTCAAGGGTGATTAAGGGTTTGGAGGGTTGTATGAGGTGGAGGGTGACTAGTGGGAGAGTGGGTGATGAGCTGGTGTTGAAACCAGATAGGTGGAGGGGTGGTTTGGAGTTGCAGTGGTGGAGAGGGAAGGGGAGAAGGAAAAGGGCGGTTTTGTGGTTTGGTCAAACCAGGCATTGACCGGGTTTAATATTTAGGGTGGATGGGCTGGTTTCACTTGGGCCAGAATAAAGAAGGGATGGGCTTGGTTTTTTGGGTAGTGGATTATTTTGGTTTTGGTAATAACATTTTGGATCCGTTTGGTTTTATTGAAATTACAAGGACCAATTTTGTAATTTAGGTAAAGTTGAGGGGCTGTTTGTGGCATTATTCCAAAATTATCATAAGGGTCATAAATGCCATATGTGAATAGTATAAGGGTAGGTTTTGATAATTTTCACTTTTAAATACCCGGGGACTATTTATGCCAAACCTTCAAACTTGAGGGACCAATTTGTAATTCCTCCAAACTTTTCACATAAGGACCAAACCTGCAAAAGATTATTAGTAAAAGGACCAAGATTGATTTTTCTCAAAGTTTTTAACATCCCAGGGACCATTTATGTCAATTTCCAAAGTACAGGGACTAAACTTGTAATTTTGTGAAACTTTGCACCAAAGGACTAAATATGTAACTTTATGATTAAAAAGGACCTTTGATGACTTTTTCATGTTTATAGAATAACCAGGGACTAGTTTTGCCAATTTATGAAACTTGAGGGACTGAAACTGCCAATTATGCAAACTTTGTACGTTTTTCATCTGTTTTTGCATATTTTGTATTTGAAACATATAAAACACACTTCAAAGATATTTTAAGTATTTTGATACATATTTGAGTGTTTTTTGTATGTTTTGGCAGCTCAGATTGGTATAACATGATGAGTATTTAGACACTCATCATTGCCTTACTACCAAGTTAAGTCCCCTTATATATCATGGACCGTTAATTTTATTGCTAAGCGAGAGTGAGTGGATAGATCTATCGAGGGTGACGCCTCCATTCGCGTTTGGGTTGCTCCAACGGGACGAATGCATTTCATGTCTTAACAAATTGAGTGTCTAGTAAACACTCTGGTGGGGCCATTACAAAGTCTAGCTTCGGGGTCATGAGCTTAAGAGCCAATGTAGCATTTTTGACATTCTTGTCGGTTTACTTATTACTTGTGGTTTATGTACATACGATTTACTTACAAACCTATAATTATTCACCAACTTTATGTTGACCGTTTTCGCAATGTATTTCTGGAGTAGCCAGGTGTAAGAACTGTGGCACACCTGATAACTGTGTGATTTTGAGCAAATCACCAGCTGTCAACGGATTTGATTAGTCTTTACCAGAAGCCGTTTGCTTCTGGACTAGCCAACTCTTGATGGAATAGTCAACATCTTGGTGAGCTGATTACCAATTATGGTTTTTCCACGGCCTTTACCACAAGCCATAATCTTGCGGGCTAGCCAACTCATTATCTTTTAAGGATGATGGGGAGTTAAGGAACCATACAATTTTTGGCAAATTGCAAGCCATAAACGGGTTTGAGTTATCTTTACCAAGAACCGTTTGCTCCTGGATTAGCCAATCCTGTTGTGGGTTAGACATGGAGGATTGATACCATTTATTGCGTTCTAAGTGAGAAAAAATTTTAAAATTTGGGCTAAAATGGGGGTTTTTGATGGAACATGTGTTTAAATTCGTTAGAATAACGAATCTCCCCCCACACTTAGAACTGAATATTGTCCTCAATATTCAAAGTACCGGGTGTTAAACCAAACTTAGAACGTAAAAAGAAAATATTTCATAGCCTTTATTTTATGTGTATATACATACAATTATATTTTTTTAGATAAAACTTCTTAAATAGAAGCTATCACTATATGTACATTTTTTTTTTTAGAAGGATATATATATATATATATATATATATATATATATATATATATATATATATATATACAACATGTGGGGCATTTCCCCCACACTAGGGTGTTACACACGGGTGAAAACCCATGTTTTTGCTAATGTTTTTGATTCCCGAGTCACTAACTTGACTCGACCCCGAATTCATTTGTCCATGGGGAAGTATGATGTGGAAGAGACAATCTCAATCGGACCTTCATTCAAGACGTTTGGATAAACATTTTGAAGCACGTGAAAGTTCCACACCGATGAGATATAATGACACCCGGCTCATAATTTATAAATGAGAATGCCGGGGTCAAAGATAATATCCTCACTCCCGAAAGAGTGAAGAACAGGATATGGTACAGAATATATGAAGAAAAGAAAGAAAATCATGATGAAAATCATAACTAACTCCTCGTCATCAATAGGAGAATTCATTGTTTTATGAATCTCCTCGTTTAAGCTCGCTTGATCAAGACATATTATGGGTATGTCTAGATCAAAATAGAATTTATCATACTCCGGTGGAGATATGATATGAGTGAGTTCACAGGAGAACTCCTCAAAGGTGAATGATTCGTATTCGGGATTGAATTGAGTGAGTTCATTGGGGAACTCCTCAATAGTAAATGATTCATAAACGGGAAGAGAATTATAAGAATGAGAAGTGGTGATACCACTTATCTTCTCTTCCGTTTGATCAAAATGGAACGTTTGCAATTCCGGGATAGAATCATTGATCAAAATCTCACTATCCTTGACGGGGATAGGAGATGAAATAGGCTTTTCATTAAAAGCCTCGATTCTAGAAATGAGAAGATTAGCATTTAATAATGTAAGACGAAGAGCTTCGTCTTGGATTATTTCTTCATCATTCTCTTCTTCTGAGTTGACAAGCTCAGAAGGTAATTCCCCCACATAATTTATGTCTCCACAAGATAAAGAATAGTTCTCATCAGAATCAGAGAACATCTCAGTATGATTATTTGGAAAGACAAGAGGGGGAGGAATATCACACACATGATCAAGAATTCCCTGTGACTCACTTGGGATTGGGACAAGGTTCTCAACACTAGACTTTATGAATTCGTCCGATTCCTTTGCAGGAACAGTGTCAAGATGCTCGTCCCCCATGTTCAGAGAGTGAGTGGGAACCTCGGGTGTGATAACATCATACTCAGGGAGATGAGAAGGAATAGCAGTAATGGAGTCTACAAGTTCCATTATTTCTACTGCTGGTGATTCAGTTGTATTCTTTTCTCCCTGTATATGCATGGAAGGAGTCTCAACTGATGAACTTGATGAGGTATCATCACTTTCATCATCTTCATCGAGAAGAGCAGCATTTTGAAATTTGGTACGTGTTATAGCTGCTTGTTCTAAGACTAGTAATTCTTCCATGCTTCTTTCGTCTCTAGCAGCATGTTTTTCAGCAAGTAATTCCGTGATAGATTTATCACGAGAATATTGAGTGAGTGGAAACTGTGGGGGTGTGAATGTGTCAAAACCGGATGTATTAGAACTAGAACAATGTTCAGGTTTATAATACGGTTGACATTTAAAATCATCATGAGGACCCCCACAATGTACACAAGAAAAACTTGGTGCATTGTGAAACGACATATTAGCTAACTCCTCTCTAATGTTTTTAAGTTTTTCAAGAACCTCTAGACAAGGGTCTTGCTGGTTTTGAGGAGTTGCTTGGTTCATTTGGTATTGTGGAGGTGGGTCTTGAAATGAATAGTCGTAATTGTTACAAGGAAATGGATTCCTTGTTTGACAATCAGAGCTAAAATGTGGACCTCCACAATACTCACAACAGTAAAACTGTTGAGTCTGGCTTGGTGTATTTTGATACGAAGCATCTTTGAAATTTGGATAATATGATTCTTGCTCGTATGAATGTGATGGGTAGTTGGAAAAATTTGAGGAGTCGTTGAATGAGTTTTGATTAGGATCATAAGCAAATGAATTACTCGATCCACAAAACAAACAACTCCCGTTTTGAATATCATTACCACATTGTACACATGTACACCAACGACATGGAAAACCGAAAAGAGGCTCACCACAACCGTCACAAGGGACAAAATCTGGAGGTGGGACAAGTGGTGTGCTCTTAGAGCTAGGAATTTCCACCACTTCCGTTATGGTCTCGGGTTTTGGTTCTTGATAAACGTGAAGGTTAGGTAAGTCGTTGTTTTCAGTTACTGCCCTAAGCTCTGTACGTTTGCTTGACAAACTTTTAACCGTAAACCGTGAAAGGTTAGGATCAATTGTGAGCTCAGGTTTTTGGACAACCGTGGTTTGGACGTATTTAGCACCTCCATCGTCAGAGGAAAGTACAAGGTCCTTTGTCACCTCGGTTTCATGATCTCTTTCCCTCACCGGAGAGGGAATAGGAATCGAAGGTCCATCATAATCAACATAACATCTCGACATTTTTGACAAGGCCATAAGTTTTTCAACTTTACTTTTACAGGCCCTTTGTTTAAAGAAATCGTCATCGAGAGATGCCATTAGAATTAATTATGGGACAAGTGGAAGAAAGTAGAATCAAAGGGTTTTGGGGATGAGAAATGAAGAATCAAATAGGTATGGGTGTAAAGGTGAATATTTTTGTGTTTTGTTTTATAAAAATATGGATAAAAGATGGTAAATATACAATGGATGTATATCCAGGTTCACTAATACGCAAAATCGTTAGAATAAGCGCACAACCTCCCCGGCAGCGGCGCCAAATTTTGATTCGCCTCAAACGGTCAGATAATTATTGATCAGCCACTTGTGAATGGCCAACTGTAATAGTCAAACAGCTGAGGCAAATGCTTCCGAGGAATACAGTGTTTTCCCGGGTCGTAATGTCCCAACGAGGTGTGCGATGTTTTATTATAAACGAATCTGTGATCAGTGAATGTGAACAGGAAAGGTATAAGTGTGTGTGTGTGTGATTACACTAAGGTTTTATAACTTAAAATAACTTAAATAAACTATTTTAACGATTACGTGAAAGCTAGGTATCTAAAACGTTAAAACGTAAACCAATTTAAAATCAGACGCGACTGCGTACTGAGAAAAAGGTGAGTTTTAAGGAAAAATAAACTACAAGGGTTAAAATTGAAAATTCTATAAACTTAAACTTAAAATTAAATTAAAAAAAAAAACTATTTTTTAGATTATTATATTATTTATTATTAATTATTTAGTTAATAACTATTTAACTATTTATTTAAAACTAAACTAAAAATGATAACTATTACAAATTAAACTAAAAACTTATAAAAATAATTTCTAAACTTAAAAATGAACTTGAAGAAAGTATAAAAAATAAAAATAAATATTTTTGTCTTTTTATGAATTTTCTATTAATTAAAAACTATTTATCTTAATTAAACTATTTAAACTAATTTAAATTACAAATAATACTAAACTAACTTAGAAAATTATGAAAAATTTTATATATCTAATTAACCATCATGGGAATCCTAAAAAATTATAAAAACTTTATTTTATATATTTTTAAACTAGTTAACTAATTATTATTCTATTTATTAATTAATATCTAATTAAACTATTTAAATTATGAAAACTATTAAATGAACAGTAAAAATTCTAGAAAAATTACTAAAATTATATTATGACTTATAAAAGCTAAGAAAAATATAAAAACTGGGTGTTACTATATAAAAACTAATTATGCTATTTATAACTTATTTATTAATTAATTACTAATAAAACTATTTTTAATTCTAATAAATACTAAAAGACAAAATAAAAATCTAAGAAAATTATATAAATTACTTTAACCTATAAGGAAATTAATAAAAATATAAAAACACAACTTATTTAATAAAAATGTAAAAATGAAAATTAAAATTAAATTATATTAAATAGAAACTATCACTTATTTTTATGTTGTCTTTTCTGGATTTTTCTTTTACAAAACTATATTATATATAAAAATAAGCAACTTTAATAAAAACAACTTATTTCTAGCTTAATAATAAGCACTGTGGAAGCTTATTGCTTCCACAGTTGACTTTTGTTGACCATTTGGGCAAATGAGCTCAACTGAGCTTGTGTGGGACCCACTATGGTGAAATCAGGTCCCAATAAGTTGTGTGAACTAGATTGAGTATGATTTGATCAAATAAGCCCTTGAGATAAGCTGATAAGCAACTATTAAGCACATTGATACTTGTATTAACTCAGAAACTGGGACAAACTATAGGACCAAATTTAGGTGGGGTCCACAATGAATCAGGTCAAACAAAAGGTCAAACTTGAAAGTATACTAGGAGGGGGGTTGGGAGAACCTATTTTTATGGTGTGGGACCCACTGAAGAGGCCACAAAACACCACCAAAGTGGTGGTGTTGGGTGGGTTGTCTGCTGCACAAGGGGTGTTGTTGCCCTGCAATTGTCTTTGGCCTAAGGTGAGACCCAGCATAAAATTCCTAAAATTACAACAACTATGGGAAATTGAACTAGAGCTGGTAGAGTATAAGTCCACAAAAGCTCAAATCCTAAATCTCAATACACAAATCTAGAAAAATCTCACAAGTTTTGTGAAAATCTGAAAATGGCACTTTTGACTTTTGATGAAAATCAACTAGTTTGACTTTGGTGAACCTAAATCCTAATCTACTGAATGAGAATGATATAATAAGCTATAATGAAACTATATTAAGCTATTTAAACAAGTTTTACAATGAAATGGGTGATTATGATCCTTGGTGACCACCACAGTTAACTGTGGTGGTAGAAATATTGTGATTTTGACTTTCTAAATTATTACCTACTGATTTTAAACCTTGGCTATGCTGTATTAACCTAAACTAATATGTTACAAAAAAAAGTAACACCCAATATGACCCTTAACTCACTGAAACCTACTAAACCAAACACCCCTTTAACAACACTAATTTGAGATTTTCAAACAATAAGACTAATTCAGGCCATGTTTTGCATACACAAGGTCATATCATGATGAAGTGGACTCATAAGAACACAATTACACAGACATTAACACCTTATGCTTACAAATCAAAAATTTAGTATTATGACAGGCTATGCTCCTTTAAAAGTGACTAATTTTTTTATTTCAATGCAAATAAATAATACAGGCTATGCTACTTATACTAAGTTATCTAATAAGTTATACTAACTATATTTAAGCTGAAATTAAGCACAAACAACCACATATGCTATAGTATGCTAGATATGGCATAATGGCAGTTAAAATGTCAATGTGAGCAACACAGTTATTCACTGAATAGCAAAGATCATACTAGCATCAAATCACTTCACAAACATTGAATAAGCCTTAAGCATCAAAGACTAAGTATGTCTACAGTAAAAAGCTAAAATGGAAAAAACTTACAAATTGTATTCAAGCTGAGATCAAGTAACCAGAGATCACACACCTATCCTAACACTTTCCATGAAGTTTCTAAACCCTGAATAATCAAAATAATACCCTGCTACCTTGCTTTCAACTTCTTCTGTGATGATTTTCTATATTTTTTATTTTTCTTTGATTTTCTTGATTATTTTTCTTATTTTTGCTTTATTAACTTAAACTGAGATTTGATGCTTCTAAAAACTTACAAGAGCTTTGTCAAGGCTAATGGAAGCTGAGAGAACCAATAAACAACAACAATGAACAAAATTAAGCAATTTGTCAAAAATGCTTAAAATTACTACAATGGAGATTTAAAACTGAAACTTGGAATTAAAACTTGAATTAAGTTTAAATTACATAATAAAGACAGATTACAACTATTTTGATTGAAATTACAACTTAATTTTAAGATTACACTACATACGACTATAATAAACCTAAGCTACTCTCCTCAAATCTCATCTCTGCTTCCCTTTCATCTTTATAAGACTTTAGAGGTATGTGGGACCCACTGGACCAATTCCCACCACTCATTAGAACCGTTGGATGACTGATGAATCCTAGCCATTTAAATAACTTTTTGCGCGCCAAAAAGTCATGGGACAGAGGAGGTAACTTGTGAGGGTTTCAAGGGTGATTAAGGGTTTGGAGGGTTGTATGAGGTGGAGGGTGACTAGTGGGAGAGTGGGTGATGAGCTGGTGTTGAAACCAGATAGGTGGAGGGGTGGTTTGGAGTTGCAGTGGTGGAGAGGGAATGGGAGAAGGAAAAGGGCGGTTTTGTGGTTTGGTCAAACCAGGCATTGACCGGGTTTAATATTTAGGGTGGATGGGCTGGTTTCACTTGGGCCAGAATAAAGAAGGGATGGGCTTGGTTTTTTGGGTAGTGGATTATTTTGGTTTTGGTAATAACATTTTGGATCCGTTTGGTTTTATTGAAATTACAAGGACCAATTTTGTAATTTAGGTAAAGTTGAGGGGCTATTTGTGGCATTATTCCAAAATTATCATAAGGGTCATAAATGCCATATGTGAATAGTATAAGGGTAGGTTTTGATAATTTTCACTTTTAAATACCCGGGGACTATTTATGCCAAACCTTCAAACTTGAGGGACCAATTTGTAATTCCTCCAAACTTTTCACATAAGGACCAAACCTGCAAAAGATTATTAGTAAAAGGACCAAGATTGATTTTTCTCAAAGTTTTTAACATCCCAGGGACCATTTATGTCAATTTCCAAAGTACAGGGACTAAACTTGTAATTTTGTGAAACTTTGCACCAAAGGACTAAATATGTAACTTTATGATTAAAAAGGACCTTTGATGACTTTTTCATGTTTATAGAATAACCAGGGACTAGTTTTGCCAATTTATGAAACTTGAGGGACTGAAACTGCCAATTATGCAAACTTTGTACGTTTTTCATCTGTTTTGCATATTTTGTATTTGAAACATATAAAACACACTTCAAAGATATTTTAAGTATTTTGATACATATTTGAGTGTTTTTTGTATGTTTTGGCAGCTCAGATTGGTATAACATGATGAGTATTTAGACACTCATCATTGCCTTACTACCAAGTTAAGTCCCCTTATATATCATGGACCGTTAATTTTATTGCTAAGCGAGAGTGAGTGGATAGATCTATCGAGGGTGACGCCTCCATTCGCGTTTGGGTTGCTCCAACGGGACGAATGCATTTCATGTCTTAACAAATTGAGTGTCTGGTAAACACTCTGGTGGGGCCATTACAAAGTCTAGCTTCGGGGTCATGAGCTTAAGAGCCAATGTAGCATTTTTGACATTCTTGTCGGTTTACTTATTACTTGTGGTTTATGTACATACGATTTACTTACAAACCTATAATTATTCACCAACTTTATGTTGACCGTTTTCGCAAGGTATTTCTCAGGTAACTAAGGCATATTCTCATGGCATGCATGGAGTCATTTTGTGTATCAAGGATGACGCGTCTCTTTTGGATATTCATGCACTTTTGAACTATCGTTTGATTGTACTAAATTATTTCCTTAAACCTTTTCCACCTTTTGGGACCTATGTTTTATAACTTTGAATATTTTGAATGAATCAAACGATGTATTTTCCAAACGACACTTTAGGTCGTTCAATATTTCCTTGCTTGTGTGCTATGACCGTTACACCCTCAGGCATTCAATTCCGCTGCCATTCAGGTATTTTGGGGGTGTGACAGTATATGATGAGGCGAAAAATGAACCACTTTTAGGGGGTCATTTAAGCCCGGAATTGAATTTATTTGATCTAATATTACCCTAAATCGTCTCTTTTGTGATTTTAGGTACTTTGGGAGTGAAATCTGGAAAAGGAAGCAATTCGGACGTTCTTGGAGCATAAAAGTAAAGAAAATGCCAAAGACCTAATTTTCCATGCTGAGAATAGTACCTGACGGCGTCAAGAGGAAGATCCTGACGGCGTCAGGAGTAAAAGTGGTGACGACCCAGTGCAAACCTGACAGCGTCACAACAAGGGCGTCAAGAGTTAAATTTGTGACGGCCTGCATAAGGAGACTACATGACGGTGTCAGACCCAGATCTAGGCAGTCCGAGGAACTATTTGGCGGCGAGATGACGGCGTCAGACATTTGTTCTTGACGCCGTCACCTACTAAACTCTATATATAGTTTTCTATTTTTCATTCATAAAAGAGGAACTTGTGTGGAGAAACCTAGGGCTGAACTTTGTAAACCTTAGGTCATATTTTACAGTACTTTCAAGGGTTTTCATCCCTTGAATCCTTTCATGTACTATTAAGATAAGTCTTCTCTTTAATTAAATCAATATGTCTATGTGTTGGTTGATTATATCTTTTACTTGTCTTGATTTCAACATGCTAGGCTAGATTTATCTTGTGTTTGCTTAGATCTAATGAAACCTAGATGTTAATTATGTGTTGATTACTTTTTTATGGTTGTATTGGATGAATGATTTCAATGTTAGGCTTAAGAAAACTGGCAGATCTCCATTGTGTAACATGCTTGAACGTCTTAGGAAACATGAACCGATGTGTACTAGGTTTTATTGGTTGTATTTAATGCATGAGTAAATTCTAATGATCCCATGTTAGGAGCTTCTTAGCCGGCTCGACATAGGAGTGAAGTAGGCACTCATAGGATTGGGGAAGTAAGTACGCCACCCCATGAATGGTATTAAGGAATACAATCCGTCATCCACGCAACTATAACAAGTAATTAACGTGTAAAAGATATCTAGGGAGTAGTGAAATCTAAGTAAACACAATTCTCCCACATATTGCTCACAACCTTAGTTTAATATAGTTTATTTTCATTTTTAGTATTTTATTTTGATTGCATCTTAGTATTGGGTTAATTGACTAGCAACTAATTCCGCCCAAATCCTTCAAACCGGAGATTTTAAATTGCTTTCTAAAACATATAAAAAAACAAAAAGAATCACCCCTCATCTCTAGACCTAGTCTTTAGGTATTCTAATCCTAGCGACACTATTCCTAGCTGAACGATCAATCCCCCGGTACTTGTCATTATACTATACTACATCGATCAGGTACACTGCCTGGTGGGGGTTGTAAGCTTCTCGAGATCCCTCGAGAGGTAAAGCTAGGGGTGAGCAAAACCGACCCGATCCCGAATCCCGTCCCGATCCCGAGTCCCGATTCTTGTCCCGAAACCGAACCGACGTCAAACGGGTCGGGACTCGGTTTGAGTTTTTCGGCTTGTCGGGATTCGGGATAGTCGGGATCGGGTCGGGACGGGCAAAAAACCGAAAAACAACAAACAAAACCGAGAAAACCGACCGATCCCGTCCCGTCCCGACTGTCCCGAAACCGAACCGAGCTTAATCGGGTCGGGACTCGGTTTGTGTTTTCCGGCTTGTCGGGATTCGGGATATTCGGGATCGGGTCGGGACGGGTCGGGAGAGGCCCGATGCTCAGCCCTAGGTAAAGCCTGGTGGAATCCCTACGTACCAATGGTAGACAAGAAGACGCGGAAGTAGTGAAAGTGGTGGGTGTGGCCGATGAGCAAAAAAATGACGAGCCAAACATGTTGGCAGGTGATAGGGTTATAGGTGCTCGGGTAAATGAAAATAAAGAAGAAAAAGATGGAGGCTGCAATTCAATGAAGAGTATAGGATCCTAGAATTGAGAATGATTTTCAAGACAACACCTTGAGGGCAAGGTGGTTTTGAAGGAGTGACGAATTATATGCCTATGGAAATGCACAGGGACTTCGTGATGGGTTGGGATAACCATCATACTTATCAATCGTGTAGGATGAGTATTTGTTAAGTTTTAGGATAAGTCTTGTATTTGTGTTAGTTATCACATAACTAGTATTTAAGGTTTCCTGTCATTAATAAAAGGTAACCAATCATGTTTTAGCCAAATAATTATCTCTTATTCTCCTCAATTCTCATGGGGCTAGCACAGCACTAAAAAGGGTGCAAAGTTAACCATACTTTTTTAACCGGGTTGTATCAAAAGACAAAAGGATGTATCTTCACACTTCTTTTTTGTCAATATAAATAGACTTTTAACTACTTGGTTGATGAACATGGTAAAGGATTCACTACGAGAAAATAGATCTATAGTGACAGAGGTTCTAGTGAGTGTTAGTAAATCTAACATTTTAGTGACACCTTTTAAAAGTGTGGGTAAAAGCTAAGCTTAAATTTAAAAAATTAATGACATTTTTTATGTACAAAATGTGTCTTAAAAGGCAAAAATTGTATCCTCGCACCTTTTTTGTGTCATTATAAATAGACTTTTACCTACTTGACTTTTACCTACACTTTCTAAATGCAGAAGAAGCACATAAAAATTTTAATGACACTTTTTTTTTTTAATATTTTTGTTGACATTTTTTTTACTTTTAGTGACACTTTGTAACTTTTGGTAGACAATATTTTTGTAGTGATTTATATATTGTTAGATGTCGGATCCCTTGCAAAGGGAACAATTTTAAAAAGCATAAAAAGTAACCAGCAATCAACACGTGTCTCTAACATATTTTACTCAAAGTATCTGCGTAGGGGTAAAATCGTACTTTTACTCATTTTTTACTTTTCCACCTCATTCTTCAAACGCACATATCTCTTAAAAGACAAACTTAAAAAAAAAAAAAAAAAAAAAAAAAACCCGATTTCACCATAATTTTTAAAATTTAATCTTCTTTAATTTGGTATAAATCTTGTTAAATATTTCAAACTTTTTTTTTACATATAAAGTGGGTCTTGATTTTCTTGATTTTTTTTGTCATTTTCGGCCCTATTTTTTACCCTCATAAATGTCGAATTGTTAAAAACTTAAAACATGAAAGTTTTTTTATTTTGATTCACTCTTTACACAGGTTTTTGAATCAATTAAACCTGATATCATATGAGTAAGATATCACATGTGAAAGTTGACGTTTCACTCATATTTGTTGCACACAATGTGTTTGATGAAATGTCTAGCTTAAAACTTTAGTGTTAAAATTGCGTTAAATGCCCTAATTTTTGTACCACAACGCATTACTAATCATTTTATTAATGTAAGATTCAAAAAGTGATGTTTTTTAATTGTTAATTTTATTGTTCATTAATTATAGGTTCATCAGTTATTGACTAACTGATGAACCTATAATTATAAGTTCATCAGTTAAGTTCATTAATTATAGGTTCATCAGTTATTAACTAATTATAGGTTCATCAGTTAGGTTCATTGATTTTTTGGTTCATTAATTATAGGTTTATCAGTTAGTTTATCAATTATTGACTAACTGATGAACCTATAATTATAGGTTCATCAGTTAGGTTCATTAATTTTAGGTTCATCAGTTTGTTTATCAGTTATTGATTAATTGATGAACTTATAATTATTTGTCATGTGTTATGTGTTTAGGTTCATCTATTAGTAAAAAATGTTACCATAAAAACTGATGAACCAAAGTAACTGATGAACAAAATGTTCATCAGTTTCAATTACTTTGGTTCATCAGTTACTTTGGTTCATCAATTTTTATTATAGGTTCATCAGTTAGTTTATTTGTGTTATCATAAGTTATAGGTTCATCAGTTAGTTTATACTTTTTTCGTTGATGAATATCAGTTGTTTTGGTTAATCAGTTATTGTCCTATGTTATGTTTTTGGTTCATCAGTTAATGCCATGTGTTATGTTTTTGGTTCATCAGTTTTTGATTCATCAGTTAATGTCATGTGTTATGTTTTTTTGGTTCATCAGTTTTAAACAATTTTTCTTTTTATAACTATTAAAAAACTTTACTTTTTAAGTCTTACATTAATAAAATGATTAATAATGGATTGAGAAACAAAAATTAGTGCATTTAGCTCAATTTTAACACAAAATATATAAGCTAGACATTTCATCAAACATCTTGTGTGCAACAAATATGAGTAAAACACCATCTTTAGCGTGTGTTATCTTACTCATATGAGATCGGATTTGAGTGATTCAAAAACCTGTGTAAAGAGTGAACAAAAATCTATAACTTTCATGTTTTAAGTTTTTCATGATTCGACACTTATGAGGGTAAAATATAGGGCCGAAAATGCTAAAAATATCAAGAAAATCAATAACCATTTTATATGTAAAAAATAAAAGTTCGAAATATTTAACAAGATTTATACCAAATTAAAGAGGATTAAATTTTAAAAATTATGCTGAAATCGGTTTTTCGTAAAAGTTTGTTGTTTGAAAAATATTTGCGTTTGAAATATGAGGTGGAATTTTAAAAACGAGTCAATCTTTTATATAATAAAACAAAACCCCAAGTGGGATTTTTCTATTTCAAAAAACTAAACCATATCTTATTTAGTTATAATATTATTTAAAAAAAAATCTTATTAGCTAACATTTTATATTTATCCATAACACAAGTAGAAGATAAATATAAAAAATATAGATAAGATGCAATTAACAATATGATTAAAATTTTTAAATAATTATCTTTAATAATAAAAAACTATAATTAAACATCATAAATCAAACAAAACAAATATTAAATTATTTGTTTTTTAATCTTTTATATAATACAAGAATTACATCATTTTGGAGTGTTTTTGCAAAACCCTTCTCATTGAAAAAAAAAATTGGACCAATAGGAGAGCTCGATTTTGACACATAAGCGAAATTAAGCAATATGATTGGCCAATAAAAAGTCAAAATTGAATTGATTTTGGTCAAACTTTAATAAATTTGGTGGAGAATTTAATTGATAAAAAAAACACATAAAAATATAGGTGTCAAATTTATGAAAATAAAAACTTAAGAAAAGAGGAGGTAATTAATAAAACATTAGTGGTTGAATTTTAAATATATTAGAGTTAAGTGTAAAATTATAAGTTTTCATGTTTTTTAATAACTTTAGATAATAAACAATTAACCCCTTACACTTTTTACCCCTATACTTTATAATGTTAACTTTGTTTAAAATTACATGAGTAATAGTATTAGGTTTTTAATTAAAGTAAATTTAGTAAATATGCGAATTAGTTTTAATATACGTTAAGTATTTTTTTAAACTAACATTAGTTTTAAAATTTTATCCATTAGATTTTTTTTTTAAATAAGGACTCATGTTACTATATACAAGTTTAATTTATGCGTACACGGATTTGAAATACGGCTAAATTATTAGTAACGGGAATATAAATAACAAATGGTAAGCATGAGTTACTTTGATATGAAAAAAAATATACGCGATTCTACTTATAACAACGACTCATGAAATTGTTATTTAAAACTTATATATGGATATCCATAAAAACATTTTAAAAACTTTACGGAGCATATTTTAACTTCATCAACGATCATTATGTGCCACTAAATTCGCACATTTTATACAACATGATATCAATAGTTAAAGTTAAATAACAATATTAACCTCAAACTCAACATCTCTGTCAGTTAAAAACGTTATACAAAGCTAATTATTAAAAAAAAAACAAACAAAAACACATCAATTAGATAGTCATTCTTTAATATAGAAGATGTTTTCTTTAAATTATAAAAAAAATGCATGCATCACAATCCTTATTTGATAAGAATCACCTCTTAAAATATATATATATATATATATATATATATATATATATATATATATATATATATATATATATATATATATATATATATATATATATAAGTAAAAGAAATACCACAATTACAAAACACATCGTAAATTGATAGCACAGGTTTGCAAAACTAAAAGTATATATTACTAACATCTCATGCAAATCAAGTATTATCATGTGATTTTGCTTGAATAATAAAATATAATTTTTAATCCAAAAGTAATCTCCTAAAATAATAGGTAGATTAGAACATATATACATATGATTTTTTTATCTTTAGTCCACTAAGTAAAACTATTTGAAACATATTAAGTGGTTTATTTTTTAATCGATAATAATACATAATCAAATCAAAATTTTAAAAACCCTGTGCGTGCACAGGTATTATAACTAGTAAATAAAAATATATGATTAAAAAGATTAAAAAAAAAAAAAAAAAAAAAAAAAAAAAAAAAAAACCGCGCGTGCGCGGGTATTATAACTAGTTGACAAATATGCCATTTGACTAAAAAATAAATAAAAAAGGAGGGATGGATGAGGTAGGACACGTGTAACAATATGTATGTCTTTTTAGACTTTGTATTTTGTTCCACTTTTTAACCGATCGCATCTCTATATTGTTATAGATATACTTGTCAAGTCCAAATCATCTTTTACAGAAGATGGTTTACAAGCTTGGTCAAATCGCAACTGTTTTTTTCTTTGGCCCACTCTAGCTCAAATTCCTGCTTGATCTTATTAACCCGTTTGAGATTAAGATCATGTAAAGTTGTAAACCAAGGTTCAGAACATCCGCAATTTAACATAGATATAATATCATTCTTTGATTCAATAATGAAGAAACATATAGGTTGAACCGTACCGATGATTATGGGTTACCCGGAATTCACCCGAATTAGTCTATGACGCCACTAACGACTTCCCAATCGGCAGATAAGTCAAATAGTCTCGTCACGTAAAAGAATCCACCCAAGAGATAAGAGAACGATAAAGTATGAGAAACACTCAAATTTATTATAAATCAAAACTTGCCCTTACATCCAACTTGTTCTTTTCTTTTAAAGAGATAACAAGCATAGTGAAAAGTCTTGGAAGACAAAAAGAAAAAATAAAACGTCTAAAGCATTGAAGCAAATCTTTCAATGTCCATAATAGACATATAATTAAACTAAAACTCCATAGCTCTTCTTATGCCATTTCACTCTTCTAATTAACTTGAACTTAATTAGCCATCAATGAAAACGAACTAGACGCCAATGTTTTTGGACCACAAAGTAAACCATGAAACTCGTGTAGTGCCAACCCGTTATCTTTAAGTTCAACACTTACTAAACCTCAATAGCTAGTGTCCAAAGATATAAAAGAAAAAGAAGCGAGATAACAATCAACTTAACATATTAAACGTGTATTTATTTATTTTTATTTTTTTGTCAATATCAGGTTTAATAAGTTCCACGTTTTAAGCAACTTTACTTATTTATGTTTGTATAGTGAATGAAAAAAAGTTGTATTGTTGATATAAAAAATGGTAGATAATAAGAAAACGCAATCAAAGTTTTGAAGGTGTCATATAATATGTCAAAATTGTTGCATGTTTCTTTCGAACCGAATACTTTAATTACTTGAGCACATGAATCTTGACTAAGTGCCTACTCTATTTCAAACATGTAATTGCGTTTGACCACGTTTGTTACGTTTAATTCGATAATCTTGATGCAATTCATTGTATTTAAAGAAGAAGTTTGTGTTTGTTTTTAGCTAAACTGAATAACTTTTGGGCTTTATTTGTTTGAGTGGGAGATCAAGAGATATGACTCAAGACGCCAAGATTTTGTCTTTTGAAGAGGTCTCTAAGCATAACCAGAAAACTGATTGCTGGCTTATTCTTTTTGGAAAGGTTAATTCTTTTACAGCTTTTTTATGTTGCTCAAGTTTTTTGAATTAGGCGTAATCATATATATGTTTGTGATAGTTTATAATATGGGTCGTTATTGCTATCTTATAGTCATGTGTTGTTACAATGGAACTTGTGATTGTTAATAGATTGATACATGTCATCATGTATACATGCTAATATTGGAGACACAAAAAACTGTTGCGTTTGGGATGGTACGTAGAGGTTTGTATAATATTTGCTAGTTGAATTTTTGTTCATGATACATGGAAAAAATTTGGCTTCGACGTAGTCTGGGGTTATGTTCATTCTACTTGATTTCGGTCCTGTCTAGTCTGGTTTGGAACCAAATTTTAATTTTTTACAAGGGTAAAATGACATCTACATATTAGGCATAAAAGTACAGTTGAAAAACAGAAAAAGATTTAAGTCATGGTTCTTAGTTCCAATATTTTGAAGTTACAATCGTGCCACGGATCTTCCTTAAAATAACGTAAAACTGGATAAGCCGAATTTGAAGGCCTAAATTGATGATTTTGGGCCACAAACTATTTTTGTGTGGATATGTGAGTCTTTGCGACTCTTCACAGTTTTGAAGCTATGGTCTTTTGGAAGTTGAGCTTCTTGTTACGGATTAGCTAGATATATACTTCTGTTGTTTCATGGCGTTTAATTTTTCTTTTGTTGGGCAATGTAAACAATTTATTGATTGGGGACCAACAAGATTCCCTTTCAGTGTTACAACGAAGCTGGATTGAACAAAGATTTTGGGGAGAGTTGATACTTGAGGTTTACGTAACTTGACTATTAGTGGCCAATGAAATCATTACAACCCTAGCTACCGAGTCTTTCAAGTTGAAAGCATGAGAACGAAACCTTGAATTTTTGAAGTTGTAAACTTGAGAATAAAAACCTTGAATCCTTAATTAATATCACGACCCTAATTAAGTTGAGTGCTTCTTGTTTTTTTGGGCGCATACAGCTGCACCCTTGAAAATCCCAAATATCGATGTCAGAGATCTTAGAATTGCCGAAAAACACTTACTCGGCCTACAACAAAAAGCAATCCATGAACCCATTGGCAGACTATATATCCAGTGATCTGAGAGCGAAACTACCTATATAAAACTCATTTACCTGCTGAAACAAAGGTCTTGTATAGTTGTATACCAACTGTAAGTATGCCTAATCTAGAACGTAGGAGTTAGGACACATAGCAAGAATGTCACTCCCTGCATGTGGTTTCTATGTCTTTCCAAAACATGATCAGGGGAGCAACTTGGAAGCCAAGTGTAGCACATGCTTGACAAGCTAAACGTATATTTTATGGAATTTGTATGATAGTACATCGGTAATGGTGGTTCAGATTTGGGATTCATGTGCTATTCGATCAAGTAAACTAGACCCAAAAATAAATTCAAATGAGTCCATGAAACAAACTGAATAAGCCCAGTCTGCCACTCTCCATGAAAGAAATTGAAACTTCTTTTATTTGTATGTGTCATGTCTCTCAGATTTTATTTAACGGAAATTTTTTTATATAAAAAGACTAGCAAGAAGCTAGATAAAACAAAACCAAGAAATAAATCGCCTACAAACCAAGCTACAAACGCACCCGAACACATCCACATAAAACATTTGAAGATCAAATGAGACCTACAAATAGACTATACCTAAAAATAGCATTAGACTACCCAAGAAACACCATTTGACGAAGCAATATAAGCGTTTTTTATGTCCTTCTGTAGTCTCTTGCATTTCTTATTAATTTCCATGATTTCTTCCCAAGTTAGCGTAATGACTTTCTTGTTTCTTAATATGTTATTGTGAGTAGGTATATGACGTAACTAAATTTTTGGATGACCATCCTGGAGGCGAGGAGGTCCTTTTATTCGCAACCGGTAAGACTAACTTAATAATTTGCAGCCATGTAAGTATACGACTGATTTCTGGCATTTTAATATTACAGAGAAAGATGCAACAGAAGATTTTGAAGATACGGGCCACAGTCAAGATGCAAAAGAAATGATGAAAAGTTACTATATTGGTGAACTCGATACCAATAGTATGCTTCAGAAAAACAGCTACACAACGCCTTCAAATTCAACCACAGCCTCTGAATCATCCAAACAAGTTTCTGGAAATTCATCTACCAACATCTTAACATTTGTGTTACCAATACTAATCTTGGTGATAGCATATCTCTACTACATTGCCAAGAAAGAAGTGGTAATCAGCCATAAGTGAGTGCTTCCAATTTACGTCATAGTTTTAACATTTTTCACGTGTTGTACGCGTGTAATAAGTCTTATATGTATGATTGTGTTTGCCGACTGTTAATTGTATTGAGCTTTTGAGTTGTTCCATCACCTGTGTGGCAGTGTACAAAATTTAGTAATGTACGTGTGTTATATTCTTTATGGTTATCGACTAAATATGATAACCAATGTGGGCCAAGAAACCATAAATGTACCTACTAAATATGAATGGTTAATAATATCAGTGGGTCTAATGAATACTGTGAACGTTTACGAGTCATCAGGATCTCGGGGATATGTCGTTGGATACAAGAATCAAAGAAACGCTATTCGAGTTGACCTGTTATAAGTGGTAGGGGATGTTTGTCAATTAGAAGTGGGACAAATCTGATTTTTATGTTTGTTCATTCTTATCTTGTGGATGTTATTTGTCTTGATGCATAGGCATTATTGTGTTAATGAACACACCTGGAACCTAAACTTGAACTCAGGAATGAATCCGTGCACTCTCACTTTATCACACCGGTGTCTAGTCATAATCTGTCGGGAGGAGAAAGCGCCACTTTTGTTTTGATTTAACTGTCAAATAAAGACCTAATTAAGGAACCAGCCAGCCAGGTAACAATCTTATTTATGGAATGTCCGCTTGCTGTTTCTGAAATATTGATAAATCTACCAGATACGAATTTGAGTTCTATCACTATATAAACGTGTTAAGGGAGGTCTTAAAATGTATCACTCTAGTACGTGCTAGTAAATAGCAAGAGTTGCACTATCGATCGGACCTTCATAATAGAACTATGTCTTTGTGTATATTGTTCATTTGACCCATTACCATTAACGTCATTAAACCTCAACCAAGTCATTAGATATCTATGCAAAACTCTTCATACTAATCTCGCGCACCCTCAGCATAAATGATGTTACAACTTGAACTTGATTCGCAAAATATCCAAAACATACTAGCTAAGGAGTAAGTTTTTAAAATTATACAAACTTGGTCATTTTGAAAGTATTTAATTAGTACTTATTGTTGTATGAAAGCTGCTTTTCTTTTCTTTTATTTTTTTTTCTACAGAGCGAGGCAAGTGGATTTTTTTTTTTTTTTTTTTTTTTTTGTTATTTTTTTTTTCAAGTCACGATCATCCTACATCTAATTATGAGTAAAAAACGATATCCAAGTGTACAAATGAACATCTAGAAAAGAATATCTTATAAGCCGAAATCCTGGCCACAATTAGGCTGGGTTTAAGAAATTCTTGAAATAGATTTGATGTTCTACTTCGAATTATGCTCCATTGCTCCTAAACTTTGGCCATGCCAACAAGTTTAAGAAATTCTTGTTAACAATTAGAGTAATAATTAAACTTGGATATTCCATAGATATTTGTTTATAGGTAGAGAAAGAATGAAAATAGTTGGTAGTGGCCAATGGATACCCGAAAGATCAGGGGAATTTCTGAAAGAGGCCAAAGCAAAGGGACAAAGACCAGCATCTTTTGAGCCATCTCTATGTTTTCACCTGCAAAATTATGTTAATTTAATTACACTTGAATGGATGTTCAAAAAAAAAAAAAAAAAAAAAAGATTTAAATTTTTGATTCTTAGATGCCTTCTTTCTCAATTTGTTAGAGAGAACTAAACTCGCAACCTTTTTTTAGATATACGGCTGTATATCGTATCAAAAGGAACTTTTATCTCTTATATACGGTCATGTCGATTATATAAGATCTGATCACAATGTAAAAAGTATTAGCCGAATAGATTCTGAGGCACAAGTGTAATTGGTTTAGGGTTAACCCATTGTGTTAGTTTTCTTATTATATGAGACATTATTAATAATATGATTAAACACTATTTGCATTATCTAATAAAAATTTGTTATGAGATGAATTGAAAGCATTACATACGTGAAATTTTTAGCTGGAGCATTTATAATCGCGAAACCTCATGAATTTGTATCAAACTTGCGTAGACATTTGGTCGGACCCTAAGCAAGATACCAAACTCGCATGTGCACATCACGACGGCTTTGAGCTATTGCTCCATCTACTTATCCTGTCAAAAACTATCTTAGGGTTTAGCTCTTATTTCGTGGCCACTTCCACAAATATCCATGTTACGTTTAATTAGCATAGCGTCGAAATCAAACACACATTTTTTTATGATACACGACATATGTTCGAAATTAAATACGTTGCTGAATAAAAGAGGATCCAAGAACTAGTCTTTGCAAGTAAACAAAGGTGTTTAGCCTATGCGTTGGAAATGATCAATTGTATTTTATTAAGCGTTGTCTCCGGATGATGACGACCTCTACTAATTCTTAATTATTGAAATATGTCATCTTGATAAAGAAATAAGACATATTATAGTACTAAGGATTGGTTAAAATTAATATTAATGAAGAAAACGTGAGACGTTGTCTGCTAAAAAGTAATCTGATCCCAAAGAGGCTGGAATCCAAGGATTAGGTTACTAATTTTGGATTAGAAAAGACATTGAGTACCTTCGTCATCATGTCCTCATTGCCTTGTATATATCACCTTTACAAATATTCTTTTAATAATCATTGTCTACTTATTTATTTGGTATGACACAACTACACAAGTACCTAAATTCACAAGCCCACAATATTTAGTGTATACAAACAAAACAAAACCACTTGCTCCTACCTTGTCCCGTTTGATGTTTGCAAATTGCAAGTTGCATTTATATATGCCTCATTAACAAGTTTTATAGCCGAGTTGGTTACTAAAGGTAACATTGGGGAGGTTGTTACCACATATAGAGGTCTAAGGTTCGAGTCTTTGTATAAGGGTTTTCCTTCAAAGTGGAATCTGTGGGATTCTACCATATAGATGCATCGATTCGAGGTTGGTAGTAACTACCTTCTAGGTATGTATTGTAGAATCTAATTACTAATTATTATTTGTGGTTGATAGAGACTACCTTCAGGGTAAGAATTGTAAAATCGAATAACTAATTTAGCATTGTACTAACTCGCCATTAAAATATATATTACATTGAATTACTAGCATAAATACCATGAAATGGTTTTAGATAAACATTTATTTAAGATTGTCAAACTCATTTAAACACAACGATCATATATTGTATAAGATATATATATATATATATATATATATATATATATATATATATATATATATATATATATATATATATATTTTATATTACGTTTTACATTTTAGTAAATATGATCAATGCATGTGGTTCACTTGTATAGCAACTTTAATATTAAGCGGATGATCGAGGGTTAACCATATTGCTTTATTGATATGAAAAGATTACAAACGATTGTAAACCAAGTCAGAAAAAACTTAGCTAGAATTCGAAAATATTACAGGGCTTGCTTAAACAAACTAGCATATATATACATATCAAATTCACAAAATTATACACATCAAGTTACAAAAAGTTAAAATATAAAACATAGTAATGAAAACCCTTAAGCACACTATGGTTCCCTTTATGTTTTGTTTTTTCTGGATAAATATATAGTGCGTTTTAATGGAGCTTGCTAGATACACATTGAAGATGGTCTAGGCCTTGGTCGAAAAGCAACTTTGAGTGGGTTGGCCATTTCACAAGACATCTTTAACACTTCAGACAAATCAACATCGCACCCATCATTTCCACCCAACTCAAATTCGTGTAATAGTGACGCCACCCAAAACGTCACTGTTGTGAGCCCAAGAGCCTTCCCGGGGCAACTTCGTCGACCAGACCCAAACGGAGCCAACCTCAAGTCCGAACCCATCACCGACATATCCATCAAACCTTCAGCCTCGCTCATGAACCTTTCTGGTCTAAACTCTAATGGGTCACTCCATATTTGTGGGTCGCGGGTGATGGCCCACATGTTCACCATTGCGGTTGTTCCTGCTGGTATTACATGACCATCCACAATGGTGTCTGTAATAGCCAGACGGGCCCATGACAACAATGGGCCCGGTGGATGCAGCCTTAGAACTTCTTTCACAACTGCTTGTAGATACGCCAAACTAGTGACGTCAGACTCCGTAACCGCACGTGACCTCCCTACGACCCTGTCGAGTTCATGTTGGATATTTAATTGTGTATCGACATGACGCACCAATCTTGCTAAAATCCATTCTATCAACACTGCCACCGTGTCAGTTCCTCTGAATATCATTTCCTATAATTAGAAGTACACAATTAGTATATCAATCATACTGATGTTTTATGTCATATGTATTATCGAACTATCCTTTACAAGAAAAGGCTTTTTATAGAAATATTATTATTTAACATTAAACTTACTAATTATAGCTAGGATAACGGAACAAGTCAAAAACTGCCACTATAACTGAACTGTCTAGATTTGGACCCTTATTTATTTATTTTTTTCTTTTTCAAAAATACTTTGTATTTTCTACAGGGTACTAATTCTATTAGATGCTTACCCAAAGGACTGCGATCATGTCGGATTCCGATAATTTATCGGACCCTTCAAGTGATAGCAAGACGTCAGTAAAATCACCATTGAGTTGAGCCGGTTGAGCTCGATGTTGATCAATGATTCGTTTCACAAACCTGTTAACTCTAGGAACAAGTTTAGAGCACCTAGACCGAATCCCTTGTGGGTCGAAATCGATCAACCATGGAAGGTGATCGGTCCAGTTAAGCAAACCTAAAAGCTCATACCCTTCATCTACTAACTCCCTAAGCTCAGCTGACTCGAAATCATTCGAGTCAACCTTGTACCTTCTTCCAAACACAGACCACATCATGTTACTCAAAGAAGCTCGTTTCAACACATCACGAACACACACGCTCGACCCCGAATTTCGAAACATGTCAATCATTTGATCAGCAACCACTCTCCTCTGGCTTTCCGAAACCTTAATTTGTTTCGGACAAAACAAATGAGTGGCTGCGATACGTCTTAAAGTCCGCCAGTACACTCCATAAGGCGCGAACCCTATAGCACGATTAAACATCAAGCTATAAGCCGACTCTTTTATAGGACGGTCAGCAAAAGCGGAACTATTTAAAATATCTTTAGCAACACTAGGGTTGCATGTAACAATCATGCGTGTTTCGCCTAAGCTAAAAGCTAGCAGCCTTTTCGCACCAAAAGAGTTAGCAACTGCCGCAATCTTGTGATGTGCAAGACCGGACATGAGATGCATGCTCCCGACTAGCGGAAAGCCTTTTGGTCCAGGGATACTCGACTTATGTTTGTACCATGCGGGCCCACCAGGATGGAACCAACGGTACAAACATTTAATGATTATAGTGAGAGTGAGTATTGCGGAAAGAGTTATGAAATTGATGGAAGTGCATTTGGATTTTGAGGCTAGTGCGAAAAGCCAGAGTGTGTCGATGTGTGTTGACATGTGAGTGACTAAGTGATTGTGTTTGTGTTGTTTTGGATGTGTGTTTGTGTTGTTTGATGGGGGAAATATATAGAAGAATGATGAGGTATTTATAGGAAAGTAGCATAAGTAAATCCGACAGGGCTGATTCGGTTTTTAAGTCAAGGGTCAATGGATTGCTTGAAGTCGAAGACTTGGTGGAGGATTTTATTTAAAAAAAAAAGGTTTGAACAGTTTGATACTCCATATATAAGTTTTTATACAACAAACTTTTCATCTAAAAATTTGATTTAATGTTCCTTTATTTAAGTTTTTTGTGCTTAGAAATACGATGTATGGTATATGTTAATCACTTTCAATTGAGCCAAGTTAATTCCGCAGGTTCTTGTGTTGTTTGTTTCTTATTTCCCTCTTTTTCCAATGTTTCTGATCGGGGAAAATTGAGCTACAATTCCTGCTTTTTAAAACATGCATTTTCTGGGTACGTGAATGTAATATATATTTTTAGTTCATCATGTTATCAAGTATTTTTTAGGACATAAATTGGTTATGTAAAACAAAGAAATATTTTAGATAACCAAAATCGATACAAATATATACCCAAAATAAACATCATATTTTCACAACACACACTTTAAAGCATTGTATTCATGCATTGAAAACTTCTCATTTAGGTGAATATGAAAGTTTCTTTTGGGTATATATAGAATTTTCACAAAATACAAATTACAAATATGACAGCAAAACATGATATCCATAATTACAGCAATCACCATGGAATTCTTAGCTTTCGCTATACTGTACTCTTTAAATATTAGCAAAACATGGAAACGAGTAAGAACTAAAAAAATTCAAAAAAAGGAGTATATTCTTAGCTTTCGTTATACTGTACTCTTTAAATATTAGTGATTGATTTACCGATCGCGACTCATTGATAAATTGTTTAAGCAAATTGTGTTTACAATAACTTTTATTTCATGAATAAGTTGAATGGTACTAGCTAGCATAGTACTCCTTGGTCAAGTCACTTGACTCGATTCATGTTTTTTTACTTTTTAGAATAACATATCTTGAAAAGGATTGGTTGAATGGTACAAGCCATGTAACTTTATTTACACTCAATCAAAGATATTCAAACATCAAATAATTAAGTAAACTAATTCAAAGTAAATTATATATTAAGCCCATGTGGTTATGCTTGATTTGCGCGTTCAACAAAATTGTAACTTGCACTGGGACACAAATGTTTAGTGTTGCAATCAATTCAAATATTTAAATCGCTAGTTTTAATGATTCCTTATATGATTCCTTATGGTTTAAGATCTAATTGTCATCACTAGTTTTATTGACAATATGGTCATTTTCTTCATAATATAGCCCATGTACATGACTTGCAAGCAAACTTAAAACAACGGTCTAGGCTAACATAATGGCGACTATAACCTGATTTTTATCAGCGAGTTCGAATAAGATTACAAGAACTTAAAAGATATGAGAAAAATCAACATACAATAAGAATATATGAAACAAATCCGTAATTTGAGTATACGGTTTGTTCTTGGAAGAAATAGTTGTTGGGATGTTAGTTAGAAGCATGGAGAATGACAACATTGACTAATATTGTAATTTGTTGATTTTATTATAAATTGAATATTAAGCTTTTGTCTATCATATTTTTTTATTTGTCATTGTGATAGTTTTATTGCCAATGGATACATTATTTATGTTTCTTATGTATTTTGTAGATGGATTCTTTATCCATGCTACATATAAAAAGAAAACACATTTACTTAAAACTTAAAAATGAGTAATATTATTAAACTAAAATATTTTTATTTATAACAAAAAAAACACAATTTATTAAATATTTAAATATCTAATTACAATTTAAACCACTAAATATACATACATATATAGAATTAATCATATAAGTTAGTGTTAGTATATAGTTTAAGTTTAGATTCATGTATTAGGCCTAGCTCATGTTAATTATTATCTATATTGTATTAGACATGTTACATTAATCGATCAATCTATTTTACACACCATACGGTATCACAACCAAGATAGTAACCCTAACCAAACTCTTCACAGTCCCTTGATTGATCCTTTTGTTCTTCCTAAACACGATGACAAGATCTACCTCTTCACCCGTGTTATCCCCCTTACTGGCAAGTTGCTCATGGTCATAACATAACTTCTCTTGTCTTTGTCAAATTTGATGTTGGTAAACTCAATTACTCCTCTTGGGTTTATTTTTTTAAGAACCTTTATGAAGGCTTTGAAGTCCTTAATCATATCAAAGGAGAATCTACAAGTGGGGTTGTCGCGGCTCCTCCAACAGTTGAATGGTTGAAAGCCGACTCCATAGTCAAATCTAGAATCTTCTTGACTCTATTTCATGCTCTTCAAAAATGCCTCATTTTGATGAATCCTAAAACTGCCAAAGATGCTTTTGATCATATTAAGATTTCAATAAAGCTGCTTTGTAAGTCTAACCCATGTTTATTCATTGTCAAAATTTTAGTTCTACAACTTTATTATAGAAGATTATTGCTTCTCTGAATCAAGAGTTTTCTATGACTGACTTTGGTTTTCTTAATTATTTTCTGGGCACATCTGTGACATACAACACTTTTTAGATGTTCTTGTCTCAGTGTAAGTATGCAACTGAGATTCTTGATCGGGCTAATATGGTTTGTTGCAACTCATGTCTGACTCTTGTTGACACTGAATCCATTTAGGGGCAAATGGGGATCCTCTCTCTAATCCGACTTTATATCGTAGCCTTGCATGTGCGCTTCAATACCTTGCTTTTACTCATCCTAGTATATCTTATGTTGTGCAACAGGTTTGTTTATATATGCATGATCCAAGTGAACCTCATTTTTCTACTCTCAAGTGGATTTTGCGGTATGTTCGGGGTACTTTTGATTATGGATAATAGTTATACTCCTCGTCGACTACATCTTTGGTTGTATACTCTGATGTGGACTGGACTGTTGTCCTACGACTCGCAGATCGACCTCGGGTTATTGTATGTTTCTTGGAAACAACTTACTCTCATGGTTTTCTAAGCATCAAGTGACACTTTCTAGATCTAGTGTTAAGGCTGAGTATCGTGGAGTTGCCGATGCAGTTGCTGAGACTTGTTGGTTGAGGAATTTGTTACGTGAGCTTCATATGCCTTTGTCTTCTACCACTTTAATTTGGTCTATTGTAAGAATACCAATGTAGTGTATTTGTCATTTAATCATGTGCAGCATCAGAGGAAAAAGCATATTGAGACATTTATTCCTTTTTTTCATGATTTAGTTGCTACAGAAAAGGTTCGAGTGATTCATGTGCCTTCTTGTTGATATCTTCATCAAAGGACTTCCGGCTGCATTATTTGATGAGTTTCATTCTAGTTTAAGTGTTTGTTGTCATTGCGAGGAACTATTAGTGGATAGTTTATGTTTATGCCTATGTATAAGGTCTAGCTCATGTGATTATTATTTACATTGTATTAGACATGTTACATTAATTATCAATTTATTTTACACTCCAACTGTTAGGGGTAGTTTCAGTTCTCTTTTAAGCCAAGTAAAATTGAATTGAATTGGACCTATTTACAACCTAATTGTTTTTTAAAATAGTTTTCATATTTAAACTTAAATGAATTTGGTATATTGTTTATCGTTTAGCTAAATAAAATTAAAACCGAACCAAACCAAAACCAAAATTAAATAATGATCGGCATTATTTATATTTTAACGATGTTTATAGAAACACTATTTAACAAAAAAAAAAAAAAAAAAAAAAAAAAAAAAAAAAAAAAAAAACTATTTGGAGTTCTATAGACCTCTATCTTTATTTTAACCTAACTATCTTGTGTAACACCTACTACTGATCCTATTATTCTTTCAAAATTTTGATCAACTTATGCTTTGAGCTTTTCTATATTTTTAAGTAACCAAAATGAAATCAATTCAAAACGTTTGTTTGAGATAGCAACTTAAACCTAAGTCTGATACATCAACCCAAATCCATTGTACTTTAGGCTTATTGTATGAGGTTTGACGAGTAAAAACAACTAAAACACATGTGATATATTATGTACTTGATATATTGTGTACTCATATTGAAACTCGTACACAAAGTTATAAGATTCAAATAATCAATATCGGCCATATTAAAATTACTTCATGAGGAGGTCCGTTTGATATCTAAAAACTGCTCAGCAACAGTCGGAAATAACATGTGTATTTAAACATTTTAAAATGGTTATCATGTCAAATTTCATTTTTAAGCAACTTTTATATACACGTGTCACTATCAGCTTATCTATTTAACTAGAAAGAAATGTTAAGAAAATTGATCTTGCAGTTCTTGGTTTAAAATCAAACGATGCCAAAATTCATTTTAACCAAACTATATTAACCGAACTTCAACTTGGTTTTAGCTAAAGTTTTTATATAACCATATTAGAACCGAATAACTTAAAAACCAAAACGCTATACTAGCTTAAGGGATAATTCTATATTTACCTAATATAAATCACAAAATGTCATATTTATTCAACTTACAAGTTAACAATGTATAATGTACAATGATTTTGACGCATGTTTGAGAAAATATGAAATTTTGATGATTTTATTAGAGAAATATGAAATTGCCCTGTCTAAAATAGAAATGAGAAATATAGCGTGTTTTGGGCGTGTATGCAACTTGTGAAGCGCCGCCAAGAACAACAAAATAGAAATTAGAAATAAAGCATGTAAAAGACACACCAATTAAAATTGGTTGCGTATTAAGATAGTGTTTAGATGGTAGTTTAATGATATTTTCCAAAGGCTTTGGGATTGTTTAATTCCTGTCATAATCTAATGACGTGGCCCTGTCATAATTCATGTATCATATTCATATGATTATAGAAAATGATGCTGAAACTTCTTATTATTAATTTATTTTTGGTCGAAAGGTATTTGGTTGATGACTAAGACATAACAAATCATTGTGGATTACTAGTTTAATACCAATATATAATACTCCGTAATTCGTAATGGCACATCTTGCAATACGGCTACACTACTGTTGTCTACATAAAATATTGGTTTCGTTTGAGTAAGCATACACGCCAAACAGTATTGTTAGATGTTTTCAGGTCATATGTGTTTAATTAGATCTCTAGTAAGTACTTTGTTGTCAAGGTTTAATTATAAAAGAATAATATGTCAACTCATTGGTGCATATATAAATTCGAATAATTATGTCATGACAAAAGCAAAAATTCATACAATAAATAAATAATAATATACAAGATATCTAGCGGATATACCTCTATAGATTAACATCATTGATTAAGTTTGATTAGAGCACCCGGTTACGGGTGCGTAATAGGGCTAACGCCGTCTCTATGACGTAAGTCAGCGTACAAGTGGTCATGTTATAAGGTATCGAATCATAGCCACCAGTCAAGTTATAACATTTTTCCCTTTTAATTCGAAATAGGTTTGTTTTCGTGTTTGTGTTTGTGGTTTGTCGCTATGTTTGATTTTGGAGTTTTGCTACATCTAAAAAAATATACAAAAAGACATTCACAAAATTGAATTGGTTATGTTTGATTGGTGGCTTTTGCGATAATTTATCTTTCTTCTTTTCGGATAGCCCATCATAGATAGTCATTAGTTGTTTCTTACTTTATTTTTTAAACCATGTTAGTTTATTTTCTATATATTTTTTAAATATACTAGAGTTTATTTAAATTATGTAATCTTTTAATCTTTTTATTTAAGTGTTGTGTTACTAATAAATTATAAAAGTTAAAAAGTTTTGGGGTCTATGGATCTTATAACTTGGAGCGATGAAAAGTTTGTTTTGATCTAAGTTATAGGATCTGGATCATATGATGACGTGACAGCTGTAACGCGATGTTATGCCACCAACGTCACATTATGATCTAGTTTAACAAGTTAGCAAAGGAAAAAGTTTTGGTTCACATTAGGCGAGTTAAAGTCCTTTTCTTTTTTACTAGATGAGGAAGGATAGTGTGTTCCACTAATTTAATAATATTATTTTTTTAAATGAGTTCCACTTTTTCTATTCATGAGTCTGTATTCACAAGGTAAAATAACTCAAGACCTTTCCAATCAGTGGCTTATATAGGAGTAGGCTCCACTATCCTTCCCCATCTAATAAAAAAGAAACATGGCCTTAGTTCATTATGTTCATTGAAGAACTTTTAACAAAAATTTTCAATACATATCTAACGATGTATCGATGGTCCAGTTCCAGACCCAATCCATCTTCCGGATGCCGGAACATCCTTCCGGAGATAATAGCCTTGGGTGGAACTCGGTCAGGTTAGGAGGTATCAGCATCGTGGAAAGAACAACGTGTTGGCCAGTGGATCGAAAAGCAACTATCATAAGCAAAGAAGCACAACACCAAGATTAAGAATACCTCGTCCGTTCCTATGAATTCGAATGGATCGGCGAGGCTAGCGTATTACCCATTGAACATGTGTGAGCTACGAATTTCCAAGTCAAGGGGTGTACCAAAGAGTATTATAATACCCTTCAATCACTTCACTTGGTTTGATAATCATTGAATGTGAGCATTTACTACACTATCTCTTTCTAACTAATATCCTCTTATTCTCCAACCTGATACTTATTCTTATGTTGGAGCTTGATCACAGGTGGGTCTCTAGGGCGAGGCTAACGGTTTTCTTATCTTAGCATGCTCGGACAAGGCAACCTCGAAGATGGTAACACCCGATACTCTGCTTCTAGCAATCTCGGAAGTCAAATCCTAAGCTTGCAACAACCAAAGCTCGTAACACCCGAAGGTCACAGGACCTTGCAACATTGACTAACTAATCCCTTAATCCCTCAAATAATATAATCATCTCATCCCATAATCCCTTAATCCCTCAAATAATATCATCATCTCATCCCATATCTCACCATGACATAGATCACCCGTTACCGATATTCATCCATAGTATCCCATCACATGGTAAATAGATCATCCGGATCTATCAACACAACGTCCGTTCGAGTACACGAATAATTGTACGGACAATATCAAATACACAACTTTATACACATAACACAAAAGATGTATAGAAACTACCCTGATAAACTAATGATTAAAGATTTTTACCAAACTTTTTTAATGGAAGTACAACGAAGGTGAGCACATCTTACCCTTTCATTTCTCAACGCATGATTTTAATATTTTCTAAAATAATCAATACAAACTAATAAATATTGAAAAAGTCATCTTTAGTGGAGTACATTTTTAGTCTTGTTTAGACTTCAATAGATTACATTTTTAGTCTTCTTTAGTGAAATGATTAAGCCATCACTTGTGTGTCTAATGATAATATGAAGTATATGCTTTATGTAATCGTAAATACAAATCACGGAAAAGTTTTGAACCTTTCGGAACGCATGGGCTACGAAAACCTTGTCAAATTCATTTGTATGCTACTTAAGAACCAATTTTTTAATCATCAAGTCTCTTGCAATAATTAAAAACATGTTTTTAATCGATCCATTGAAGCTACCAGTTCCTTGATCGACCCTTTTTTTTTTTTTCCTAAAACCGACTCCCAGTTTACTGGCAAGGTGAACCCAGGTTTTAAAACAGTAGTCTCTAGCGTGAACCATGATGCGTGACATGTTATGTACGTCCGTACGTGTAACGCACGAATATATTTGTAGAATATACTCTTCATGTAAATAAAAGATGTGATTAGTTAAGGTGGTTAATGAAGATATGGTGGCAGGTGTAACAGGTGTCGGTAAAGGAGAAAGGTGATAGTGACAAGACACGTTCCTCCTCTTGCATTTGCATGTGGATGATGCATGTGGTCTCTGTCGATTGGCAAAATTAGCCCACTGATTTTATTTATGAATAAAATCATAATACTAGTATCATTCGCATTATTACACTACTACAAAAAGTATTTTTTACGACGCTCCTTTTATAACGGTTTTACACTATACCGCTATAATAAATAAAATAAAAAAAGTATTTTATAGAACACTTTTTTATAAAACCGTTCCAAATAAATCTTATTTAAAACGGTTACTTATCATATAACACTTTATAGTACGGTTTTTAATAACCGTTATATAAAAGAGTACTTTTCAAAAAATTCACAATTAAAAAGCGGGGTGTTTATCCCTCCATTTCTCTTTTTCATGTTTTTTATAACGGTTATTAAAGGGAGTGCTTAAAAAAATAAACCAAATAAATAACATAACTTCTCTTTTTCTAAATTACAAAAGGTTCACAAACACACATATATACATACAAATAACATCAACTATGGAAACCACCACTTGCTAAACCTCACCAACACTTGCCGGAAACCAAGAGCACACTAACATCATCAACTGAATTCGTCGATATTGTGACCAACCGATTAGGTAATATTTGTTTGTTGTAGATTTATTTATTTATTTTAATAATTTTAAGACTTGGTTGCTTTGGATCTAATGATTCGATTTGAGAGGTTTAATGCTTGACTTTTCTATTGTCGCAGGTCTTATTAGTTTGGACGTCTATTTGATGAACCTCCAACTTGCAGATCTTGCTTTCTTTTTTCGTTCTTCACTTTGTTGATCTAAAGATGTAGGTTGATTTTTTTGTATATGTATATAGAGATACTCATTTGACATTAGGCGTACCTTGTCAATTTATGTAATAGGTATTGATTTTTAATATAAGATGTACTCTATGTTATGCGGTTTTTTTTTATATATAAGATGTCAATTTATGCAATTCTAATTGTTCTTTAAGGATTGTTTTGTGGTACTTCTTAGTTCGTACTATAATTTTTTTTGGTACTCAAATAATGCAATCAACAAGGAAATATAAAAATATAATATGGAATGTAATGTTTGATTTAATAGAACGGTTCACCTATATTGTTTTAAAAGATTTGTCCTTTAAAAAAAACTCATTTTTTACAACGGTCTAAGACCGCTTTAAATAATCACCCCTATTTTTTATAACACTCTATTATATAACGGTTCAATACCGTTGTAAAAAATATCATTTAACCGTTTCAAAATATACTTTTTGTACTAGTTACGAGGATTCGCCGGAAAATTGTTTTTTTTTTTTTTTTTTTTTTTTTTTTTTTAAATTAGCTGACGGAGTCATACACGACATATTATTGTGTAGGACTAGACCTGGTTGGCATACAAGTTTGATATGGATATGTAACAATAATACTCAATCTTGTTGTGACGAATAACTAGGATTCGTGGCTCTAAATATCTCAGCCAAGCTATCTGTATATATACTTAGATTTTCAAAACATGTCATTATTAAGGATGTAGCTTGGTTATCCCAGATAATCTGAGTCGCATTAAATTTGTGTGATCGTCCGAGTGATTTACTGACTGCACATTCGGAACTTGTTATTATTGTTGTGTTTTGTGAAACATGTTCATCATGAAATGGTTACATCAATTGTTTATATAATTCTGATTTTGCATCATGTAAAACTATAACTTTGAATAGTTCATAGCTTTGAATTAAGATAATGTTAAGTCTACAATCAACTAAATAAAGAATCATGATATGTCGAAATCAAGGTTTAACTAATCCTTGGATCCAAAATCCATCATTGTAGGATTCAAATTCTAACTTTTCTTCAATATTTTTTTTAGTACTCGAAAAATAAAAGAGATATAAAAGGAATAGGTACAAAGGACGTGAGTCAGCATATATTCAATGTCTGGGAAAATGAAGTGCATGTGCAATTGCAAGTGTAGTGTAGGATGGCCCCCAGCCGTTGATTTATATTTGTGACAACCTTCCAAAATTTCATAAACAAAACGTGAAACACCAAAGACTTTGACTGACGTGGGTCTCTTTCATTTGGAAACCACCTGCTTCTCCACTCTTTCTTGGCAATTCTCGCTACTTGCTACCACACCATTGTGTCTCTAACTTCATAGTTAAATCCATGCATAAAATAATATTTATATATCTTCTAGTTTCTATCAATAACGAAAGTGTAGAAAAATTATATTAGACTATGCAATTTTTTTTCTACAAAAGATGAACTTGTATATTAATAATCAATGACAAATTACATAAAAAAAATAAAAAAATAAAAAAATAAAATAAAAAAAAAATTGAATAGACATGCCTGTCCCTTTTTATATTATCAACCAAATACAAGAAGAAATACATAATATATCTAATGACTATATATTTCAGTTTTTCGGATACAGTTTAGATCATCTTAGACATAACTAGTTAGTATATGTCTGATACTTAAGCCAAACATATTCTTACAGTTTCAGACAAAGTACCAACTCACTGATACCCCATTTAAAGCACCAAATATCATATCCTCTTGACTGCATTTCCAAACTCAATTCATCCTCAAACCATTCAAACCACATCCATAATGATTTGAGATGAGATTGAGCAGGCATCATCAAGTGAGATACAGCCCCCATTCACACTAAATGAGGGGCTATACCTGTCACAGCTACATTTCCTAAACATTAACCCCTACAACCAATTAGCAGCTACATCCTCTCTAGATTGGTCAAGGGGCAAAGAGCGTCAGGCATCACTAGATAGGGAACACACTCCCTCATTTAGACCCATCCTGACCTCCTTTGACAATGTATTGAGTAGACCAAGAAGGATCATCTTTCACCCTCTCTATTCCACCCATCATACACTGTCTACCCAGACCATATACCCTTCTCAATGAATAGCCCTACTTTATGGTATATTTTCCAGAATTAGACCTCTTACTAACCTAAACATAACTTTCCAGTTTCCCAAAGACCAAACTAGAAAAAGCTATGAGGCTCAAATAAGTACAGTCACACCAGGAAAACTCTAAAGTACAATTAACTATTCATTGTATGGTCTGCATGATACTCTGACCTCAAAAAATAAAGGCCATATCATATACCAGCGGTTGTAAAGATAACATCTAAAGACCCCTTTATAACTCCAAAACTTAACTAAACCAAACTACATTGGCTTATCAAGTCTGGAATCAAGATATTAGCCATCGGTAATTGCACAACCTCTTATTCCAAATACCCTTTATTGAGATACCATACACATTGTGCCTACAAACCATTCTTTACAACTAATGCCAAACACCCATACTTCACTTACTAGTCATTGTTTCATTACTTTTTATATGTAGCTTCACATCCTAAGTCTTTTGAGCTTTCACAACTGCTATAGACTTCTTAAACTTCAAACTTAATAATCTCATTCTAACAGTATCAAAAAAACAGCTTATACAATTCTTCCCAACATCTTTTCTCACCTCTGAACAATCTATTATTCCTCTCTTGCCATAATAAGTAAATGCTAGCAGCCAAGCTTAACCTTCTTATTATACTACCAATTAAATCCCAATTAAACTTGTTAGCCAAATCCTTTACTATCTCATTATAACCTAAATCAGCTCCTGTAACCCCCATTATCAGTTTTACTCTATACCAGAACTGCTTAGCATATTTACACTTGAAAAACAGATGATCATAGGAATCTATATCTTTCATGCATAGAGAACACACCATCATATCATAAGAACCCCAGCTTTTAATTTTATCTTGAGTTGTTAATCTGTTCTGCACAGCCATCCATAGTTCAAATGCATGTTTGGGAATATTTTGAGAGAACCAGATCAATTTACACCAATCTACATTAGCGCCTTCCACTGATAAGTCTATATAAGCATGTTTAACTGAGAATTTACCTTTTTTACCATCTCTACTCCTCCACACCATGTAATCATCACTGCTATTATCTAGAGTCATCTTTTGTATCATGCTTAACATAGGTAGCTTATCTTCCCACTCCATTGGCCAATTCTAAACACCATTAATCAGACAATCACAAACAGTCATATCAGCTTTAAATCTTGCATTGTACAGATCTCTATAAGCAATAAAGTTTTGCAGACCACCTAATTGACTCCAATTATCAAACCACATTGAAGCTTTTCTGCCATTTCCCAATTTCATTATCATAAACTCCCTTGCTTCCTGTCTTAGTTTAAAATGTTTCTCCATCCCCAGCTATCAGTAACCTCTTCATTCACAGTCCATATACTTCTTCCCTTTAGCTTGATTGTATTGACCCATTTCACCCATAAGGTCTTCTTATCTACAACTATCTGCCATAAATACTTGATAATCATGGCCTTATTCCAAACACCCAAGTCTTTAAGCCCCAAGCCACCTTGACTTTTTGGTTTACATAATTTCTTCCAAGCAACATACCCTTTAAATAGTTTATTGATGTCCTGAATGACTATTTGGGAAAGTAAGAACACATAAGCCTAATATACATGTATAAATTCAAGCATAGCTGCCACTAATTGTAACCTGCCTGCATAAGACAAACACTTATTCTTCCAATTTAGGATCCTGCTTTTGACCTTATCGATCAGACTGTTTGGGGAAGTAAGAATACCTCTTCTCTCTTCTTCTGCCATAATCCCAAATATGATTGTACTTTTACTGTAATTAGGAAGTAGACCAAACACAGAACCAAATTCCTCAATAGCATCCTTCATGATCTTGACATACTTTTTATCCCCATGACAGAACATTAAAAGATAATCAGCAAAGCATACATGAGTCAATTTCAACTTTTTGCATCCAAAATGAAACTGAAAATCCTTCTCTTTATCAACTTTATCTTCCATAATCATATTCAGAATCTCCATAACAATGGTGAACAAATAAGGTGACATAGGATCACCCTGTCTTAATCCCTTCCACCTTTAAAATGTCAATGACTTTCACCATTTAAGCATACTGCGAAAGAAGTAGTTGTAACACAATTCATTATCTAATTCACCATAATACTATGGAATCCAAACCCCTTCAAAACACCTTCTAAAAATAGCCAATTGACTATATCATAAGCTTTTTGGATGTCCATCTTTAAAGCAACTCTATTTGGCCATTCTTTCCTATCATATCCTTTTAAAGTTCTTGTGCCAACATGATATTATCTTAGATATGCCTATGTGGGATGAAAGCACTTTGGTTTTGGCTAACAATCTTACCAAGAGCAGCCTTAATACTATCTGTGATAATTTTACCGATGCACTTATAAAGAACATTGCAGTATGCTATAGGCCTAAATTCCGTGACCTTCATAGGATTTTAGGTTTTTGAAACTAGAGTGATTAGAGTAGAATTAATCTCCTTTAATGATTTCCCAGTTTCAAAAAACTTTCTCACGGCCTTGCATGCATCCTTCCCTACTATACTTCATGCTTTTTTTGAAAAAGAGACAAGAGAAGCCATCTGATCCAGGGGCTTTATTTTCATCAATTTTGAACATTGCATTCTTAATCTCATCATCACTAATCTCCTTTTCCATTCTACTAGCATCTTCTTCTAGAATCCTATTGGTTATGAGTGCATTAATGTAATTTCCATCTTTCACAGGTAAACTTTCACCCAAAAACTTCTAAAAGTGATTAACAAATTGAGTAGCCACATCATTTCCTTCAAAAACATTCCCCATATCATCTTGAATGGAGCTGATTCTATTCATGTGATTTTTACTCTTCAATGATCTGTGAAAAAAGGCACTATTCATATCAACATAACTTAACCACTTAATTTTAACCTTCTGATACAATAGTTTCTCTTCAATCTTCACATCTTCAACATACTCCTTTAACACATCACTTTCCTCTTCTCAAAAATCTTTCACTTGGGGATTCTCATCAATTCTTGCTTGAACATCTTCCAATTTGTCCTTAAGTCTTACCACACTATCAAACACATTACCATTCTTCCATGCTAATCTCTTCAAAGGGATTTTCAACCCCTTCAACATTTTGGCAATTTTAAACATATGGCAACCTTCACTATTTAATTACTTTCTAGTTCCCCTCAATAATGGACATAAACTCTTCATGATCAGTTGTAAAATTAGCAAATCAAAAAGATTTCTTTCTTCTCTGTACAATGTTAGGGATAAAAAGCATAGTAGGACAGTGATCTGAGGTAAGATAAGGCAAGAATTTAGCATGAGCATTAGGAAAATTATAGATAAACTCTTTATTTCCCATTATTATATCCAACTTCTTGAAAGTGCCACTCTTACTACCAGCTTTAACCTTGTGAAGATTTTTAGTCCAAGTAAAAAATAGGCCACTACTAGAAATATCCTCCAACTCAACAAGATTAATACATTTCGTGAAATCATTCATATCACTAGACATGTATGAGCTACCATCAGAATGTTCGTTTGGTGCCAAGGTTACATTCATATCTCCAAGAGTAACCCAAGTATTGTTGCCCACAATTCTTTTATAGATTTCCAAATCCTTCAATAGAGTCTTTCTGTTATATCCACTATTAGCTGCATATATAAAAGTGCAAAACAGTCTGAGATCTCCATTAGCATCCCCAATTTGACATAACATTGATTGCCTTGCAGCATAAACCACATTCATAGTACAATTATCCTCATTTCATCCTACCATGATTCTGCGTCCTTTATCACAAAACTGCATACTAGTAGTCCAATTCCATCTACCAAATACACTATCTCCAGTTTTTTGTATTTTTCCTCTTAATATGAGTTTCCATAATGATGCTTATTTTCTAGATCACGTTTTAATATTTATTTTAACTCGTTTACCTATGATCTGCATATGCACTAACGGGCAGTGTACCCGGTCGTGAGTAGTCTAGAAATTGGTAAAACCGATGTCGTCCCAAGAACTAGAGGCGGAAACTAATTTAAGTTCTTTAACGTGCCCAAAATGGTTTTGTGAATTGATTATCTAATTTTACTAATAAATGAAATGAAATGTGGAAATATTCAGTGGGAGAAAATGTGCTAGCCCAGTTACTACTTTATCATGCAATGATCTAGTTCATATGAAATGTCTATTCTCGCCTTATGTAGTGGTTATAAGTCATTAGGCACAAGTGGTTGTTGTGACCTAACCTATAATCCCTGGATCCCAACCGTGATGGTCATGGGTATTAAAGCATCTAGTCTTAGTCATTAAGCACCAACTATCTTCTGTACCTATCTAGTGGTTTTAACACTAAACCTTCGTTTGGACTATGTAGGGTTTTGCCCGCATTTCTTAAGTATTTCTTCTAGTGTATGTATGACAAGGCGAAAAGTGTACCACTTTTAAGGGGTCATTTAAGCCCGAATTCATGATTATTTGATCAATTATTGCCCTAAATCGTTCCTTTTGTCATTTCAGGTACTTTTGAGGAGAAATCTGGAAAAGGAAGCATTTTGGACGTTTTTGGAGCATAAAAGTGAAGAAAACGGCAAAGTCTCAAAATCCTTGCTGGGAACAGTACCTGACGACATCAAGATCTAATATATGATGGCGTCAAGAGTGGCAAAAGAGGTGGAAGTGGAAAATACACGTGACGGCCCAGAACATTTTTAGTGTATTTGGCCTGACGGCGTCACCAAGGCTGTCAGGGTCAAAATGCAAGTGACGGCCCAGAGTATATTTACACATGAAGGCGTCAAGACTGGATCTAGGTAATACGAATTTTATATTGGCGGCGAGTTGACGGCGTCAGACCCTACAACGTGACGACGTCAGGATGTATTCTCTATATATATTTTTCCAATTTTTAATTGTAAAAGAGTGGAACATTAGGAGGAACTTTACCACAAACCCTAGGTCGAATTTTCAACATATTGTAGGGGTTTCAAACCCTACTTTCTTCCATGTTTAAATAAATATAAGTCTTCCAATAATCATTCAATATGTCTATGTGTTGTTTGATTCTATCTTATGCTTGTCTTTCTTTTAACATGCTAGGCTAGGTTTTTATTGTGTTTGCTTAGGTGTAGTGAAACCTAGATGTTGATTATTGGTTGATTGTTTGTTTATAATTGTTGTGGATGATTGTATTCGATGTTAGGCTTAAGAAATCTGGCAGACTTCCATTGGTAACTTGCTTAAACGTCTTAAGAAACATGATCGGAGGTGTACTACGATTTTTGGTTGTATTTAATGCATAAGTGAATTCTAATGATCCCATGTTAGGAGCTTTTAGTCGGCTCGACATAGGAGTGAAGTAGGATCGGAATATTGTACACGGCCCTACGACTAGTATTAAGAAATATAACCCGTCATCCATGCAATTGTAACAAGCTAATCAACCGGTAAAGATATCTAGGGAGTAATGAAATCTAAGTAAACACATCTTTTCTCATTATTGTTTCCACCACACAATTACATTAGTTTATTTTCATTTCTTTTTATTTTATTTTTATTGCATCTGTAGTTAATTGGGTTAGTTGACTAGCAACTAACTCTGCCCACTCCTTCAAAACCCGAGATTTTACTTGCTTTCATAAAATATAAAAAAATACAAAAAGAATCATCCCTCACCTTTAGACCTAGTTTAGTAGACTTTCTAATCCTAGCGACACTATTCCTGAGTTGAACGATCAATCCCCCGGTACTTGTCACTATACTATACTACAACGATCAGGTACACTGCGTGGCGGGGATTGCAAGCTTCTCAAGATCCTTTGAGAGGTAAAACCTGTTGCAAGGGTGCAATCCCGTGTATCAAGGTAAATGGTCAAGCCCTACACAAGGGTGATGGCCAAACCCAAGCAACCTAATAAGCTAGTGTTCTAATGCTCATGCACTAACTAGAAAATGAGGTACTACCCTAGCTTCAATACTACAATAGGCTAGAAAGATATCTACATAAAACGATAAATAAACAAGGAACATAAATCAAAGCATATATAAATTCATAACTAGGCTAACACACAAGGTGTTTAGCCTCTCATATTAATAAGTGCAGGAAATACAATGTTCATGATAAAGAAATAGTAAACATTGGATTTTATACAAATACTTGATGTGATGCTAAAACTACAAATGGTATGGAATGAATTCTCCCTTGGAAAGTTTTCTAGAAATGCAGAAATTCATCTTTGAATGAGCCCTAATTCGTTCCCTTTTGCTGTGGTATGGAGTGAATGATGAAAAATGCAGAACTAGGGCTTCTATTTATAGGCTCGACTAAGTTATGGTGTAACCTTAAGTAAAAGGGTTACGTCGTAACCCCTTTATAACTAGATGCCTTCAAGTCTTGGTAATAGTTACTGCGTAACCTTGATTATGAGGTTACGCCGCAAAACTCTTATTAACATTTTCTATGTATTTCTACACCATAACCCATTTGTTAAGGTCACGACGCAACCTTTATGGACTCTGAATTTGGCTAAGTCTTTGGATATCTACGGCGTAACCTAGTCAATGGAGTTGAGCTGTAACCTTGTGCTGCGTTAACTTTAGTCTGCATGTGTTATCTTTAGTTACAACATAAGTTGAACTTTGTGCTTACGTCGTAACCTTCTTCTATCTAGCAAGTTCAAGTGTAACTTCCTGAGACTTCTTTCCAAATCCACGTTTCTTTGTTCCAATGCTCACTAATACCCTGTAATGAAATATAAAGCAATAAGAGTATATTTTCTTATGAAAATGTAATAACAATGAGCATAATTGGGGAAATCGACACTCAAATAATCAGACTATTTGATGTTATCATATAACAGCACATATACTAAGCTTCTCTTCTTCAATGAAATTCCTTGTCTCCTTTTGTTTATTAGAAGTACTCAGACCTCTCATGTTCCAATAACCAATTCTAAAATCCATGTCCAAACACTTTAATTAACTCTCTAATACCCATTTATCCCTACCATTCACCATAACAGCTTCCATACTCTGTCCAATACCAGACTCATCTTTGTAAACATCATTTACCTCTTGATTTCCAGCACTACCCTCATAATAGCCTACACCACCAATATCCTCCGGTTGCTTACTTTTGTTTGTAGTAAGCCACCATATCAATATTATTCATCTATGCCTCAGTTGGTACTCTTTTTTTACTTATAAACTCATCTACAATCTCCGTATGCCTCAAATCATTCAAGTCTCCTTATTCATTAATATCATACATTCAAAGCACAATATACTTATTAGCAAATCTTTTCATGGTAGCCATTACATCATCATGGACATTCTAAGTTTTCTTTAGGGTACTGCTACTTTTTCCTACCTCACATTTCTCCTTTCTATTGGTTGTCACCATATTCTGATTTATATTCCCATCTTCCTGCTCATTCTTCCCATTCCAATTTTTTGGTTGAAAAACAAACTTAGTATTGTTCTTATTATTCCCGACTATACTGAAGTTCTGTGGTTGGGTGTCTGCTTTATAGTTAGGCCTCTTCACTGTTTCCCTAGCACCTCCATTCCTTTTGTTTTTCACTTCACCAAAACCATCACTACAAGCCTCATTAGTACTACTACCCACTTCTAATTTCTTATCCTCTTTCCCTCCTAAACTCTGATCATCACATTTCCTACTGTCAAAATTAAGTGTATTATGTCCAAACACACCACATTAATCATACACAGGAGGGTTCCAATCATAGATCATATTGACCGTTTTCCTACACAACTCCACATCCTATCCATTCTTATACACAATCTCTACATTATCAGGCATAACTATTTTAGCAGAAACTTCAAACCCTTGCATACCCAACTTTGCCCATGCCTATTTTACACATATTATTAGTCACGACATCCATAAACATTGGTTTGCCTACCCTACGTGCTATATTACTTATACCATTAGTAGTCCAGCTTCAAATGGAACACAAGACATCTTAATCAATAATGGAAGTATTTCAGGCTCAGTTTTATCCATAGGCATATTAATGTCCCATTTTTTAACAACAAAAAGTTTATTATTGACCATCATTAACAATGAAATTCAGCCCCTCCTTATGATGAAACTTCATATAATAAATTTCATTGCTGCAATCTATTATATCTTTGAAACCTTGCCTACTCCACATTCTTCTTAAATTGTACCTTAATTCATTATACTCATCTTATGTCCAATGAAATAACCACACATTGTTAATTCCCACCTTTTACAACCTTCAACAACAAGCATTTCATCAAAAATCACTACCTCATTCTCATTATCTTCAATCACAGTAGGGATAGTTTTGAAGTTCTTATCATACCTAGTCTTTCTATTATTAGTAATAGCATCATGGTCATTTCACTAGTCCGTAAACCACCATTAGAGTTACAAGATCAGTTTGGATTTCAGCATGTTCAGCAGTTTGAGTCATATTATCCCCATGTCTACAACACTCATATTCTCTTCTTGGCTTCCATTCTCAGTCACCATCTCACACACCTTTACTCCCACACTACTACATGCATTCTGCACACAATGAGATCCTTCCTCCACACTAATCACAGATTCAGCTCCTCTGTTTTTTATAGTATCCATACCATCAATATTAACTTATCTACCTCCATTATTAACAGTATTATTATCATTAATCCCAGTAACCTCATTTCCCCCCAAATTAGGATCCCTAGTTTCATCAGAAAACTTCTCAGTATCTACAATATTTCGCTTTCGACTCAAATTCCCCAAAAAATGATCATTATATTTTAATGGAACCCTAATTTGTCATTTTTGAGTTTTCATTTTATTCGAAATATTGAAATCTATACACTAATGAACATGCACTACTTAATTATAAAATTCTAGCAGAAACTGATTGAATTGAAATTTGGCGCCAAACCACCAAAATTCAATTACTCAGTGAAAATCAATAAAACTAGTATCGGAATGTGTAGAATGAAAAACTGGATCAATTGAACGGTTTAAAATGATAAATTATGAGTTAACTGAGTTAGGATCTAAAAAAACGAAGGTTTTTTAATGGAAGGTTTTGGCGGGAAAAGTTGTTAGAGGAAAGTGAAAAGGGAGAAAAGGGGGTTTCAGGTATACTAGATTGTTAGTTTTAGATTATGTCTTCGAATCTGCATTTATGTGTTACTAAACTTATATGGTTTTACGCAAAAGGCCCATCAACATAAACCAAACAATTAATTTTCGTAAAATTTGAATGTGCACCAAAAAAGTTTTAGTAGCTTGGTGGACTGAAGGGCTCCTTCTGGAGAACCCTTAAACTCTCACCAATATAATATTCAAGGTGAAGTTTATTTAACAAGTTATTAAAACTATATCACGTAGGTCAATTATTACAATCTAACGAATGACATTTCCCTTTTTAGGTTACTTGAGGAAGACTCATATATTTACGTGATTAAACCGCGGTTTTGGGTAGCAGATTCTGAACCCTTTTTATGGCCACCCAAAGATTTGTATTTAGTAGGCTAAATATAATGGTCACCCGACCACCACCTCCACCTCAGTGACACATCAGCTTTTAAATACATCACCTTACCATCACCGTTAAAAGCTTAGTGGTCGCCACCTAACCAAACAAATAATAGTACATCACTTTATACAAATATAGCACACAATACCCCCCACACACTCACAAACAAGTAAATTTCATTAGGTGATCTGCACCACCCAACCAACACAAAAAGTGACTCGCGTGTGAAGGTATTGGCCCGTTATGTGCTTAGCATGTAAAGGAGCCCCTTCACATGTGAAGCTTGCCAACCATCACGCATAGTCTAAGTATAATTTTCATTTTTCTTTCACAAGTATATGTATCGAAATAGTATTTGCTTTATTGGTATCAAGTGATCAGAAAAACAGCATGGCTAATCATTTTGATATGCGTTGATGACCAAATCATTGCTTACTTAGCCCTTTTAAGTTTAACATGATTTAAGAAAATTACATGGTACAAAAGGATACTTAAAGTGGCTTCCTGCCATAGATTCATATTAGTTGTAACATGCTAAAAAATGTTTAACATGTCTCTTGTTTTTCTTTAGCCATTTTCTATCACGACATCTTCTGTGGTTCGGTCATGAAACATATTCTACGCTGACTTCTCTAAATAACTTATAAGATAAAGGTAAAAGGTAAAGAGGTTGAACATAAATCCGATAAGTGTCACAAAGAAAGTCCTCAATCATGTCACAATGGTCGTTGTGTGTTGTAAGGCTGCACTCGATGGTGCCTCGTGAGATGGTGTGGGAATGGGTGGCTCACACATGAGACCTAGCAAAAAAGAGGAGTGAAAGGTGAGATTTTCACCATTCATGAGTGTGTGTATGTGTGTGTGTTTGTGGGCCTCATGTGGTGTTTATATTATTAAATATGTGATGTTGATGAGGCGAAAAATGATCCATTTTTAGGGGGTCATTTAAGCCGGAATTGGAATTTATTTGATCAAATATTGCCCTAAATCGTTCCTTTTGTGATTTTAGGTACTTTGGGAGTGAATTCTGGAAAAGGAAGCATTTTGGACGTTATTGGAGCATAAAAGTGAAGAAAACGGCAAAGTCTTAATTTTCCTTGCTGGAAACAGTACCTGACGGCGTCAAGAGCAATTTTATGACGGCGTCAAGAGCAATTTTGGTGACGGCCCAGAGAAAACGTGACGGCGTCAGATCAAGGTCGTCAAGAGTAAAAGTGGTAACGGCCCAGAGCAGCAATACACATGACGGCGTCAGATCTGGATCTAGGCAATCCGAGAATATTTTTGGCAGCGGGTTGACGGCGTCAGAAGTTTTTTCTTGACGCCGTCACCTTAGGAAATCTATATATAGTTTTTGTAATTTTCATTCTAAAGAGAGGAGAATTTTAGGGTCGAGTTGCATAAATCCTAACACGACTTTTACAGTATTGTCAAGGGTTTTCACCCCTTGAAACCCTTCATATTCAATTGAGATAAGTATCCTTTCAATTCATTCAATATGTCTATGTATTGTTTGAATATATCTTATCCGTGTCTTAATTTTAACATGTTAGGCTAGATCTCTTGTGTGTTTGCTTAGATGTAATGAAACCAAGATGTTGATTATAGGTTGATTGTTTGTTTATAGTTGTAATGGATGAATGATTTCAATGTTAGGGTTAAGAAAACTGGCAGATCTCCATTGTGTAACTTGCTTGAACGTCTTAAGAAACATGAACCGATGTGTACTAGGTTTTTATGGTTGTATTTAATGCATGAGCGAATTCTAGTGATCCCATGTTAGGAGCTTCTTGCAGGCTCGACATAGGAGTGAAGTAGGAGCTTATAGAGTTGGGGAAGTAAGTACGCCACCCCACGACTGGTATTAAGGAATATAACCCGTCATCCACGCAACTGTAACAAACAATTAACCTGTAAAAGATATCTAGGGAGTAGTGAAATCTAAGTAAACACAATTCTCCCATCTATTGTTCACATCACTAGTTTAATTAGTTTATTTTCATTTTTGTTATTTTATTTTGATTGCATCTTAGTTATTGGGTTAGATGATTAGCAACTAATTCCGCCCAATCCTCTAAAAAACCGAGATTTTTAATTGCTTTTCATAAAACATAAAAAATACAAAAAGAATCATCCCTCACCTCTAGACCTAGTCCTTAGGCTTTCTAATCCTAGCGACACTATTCCTGAGTTGAACGATCAATCCCCCGGTACTTGTCACTATACTATACTACAACGATCATGTACACTGCCTGGTGGGGGTTGTAAGCTTCTCGAGATCCCTCGAGAGGTAAAGCATGGTGCAATTCCCACGCATCAAGTTTTTGGCGCCGCTGCCGGGGAATAGTTATTGTCTAGGTTAGGATTTCTTTTTATTAGGTCTACTTGCTAGATTCCTTTCTAGTAAGATTTTATTTTTATTTTTAGGTTCTCTTTAGTCTATCTATTTCTTCGTGTCTTTGTTCGTAACCTTTATCATCCGACATCATGGAAGGTGGTAACATCTTTGAACCCATCAACCCACCACAACAAGACCACCCACAAAACCCACCACTAGCTAACCAACCTCTTAGGCCCCGAACCCTAGGAGAGTATTCCCGACCTAGCCACCAAGGCTATCGAAACACCATTGAGCTCACCCAAGGAGCCAATGTGTCTCCCTTGCGATCCGACACCATCCGGTTGGTGCAAAGCGGATGTGCATTCCATGGACTTCATTCCGAAGATCCTATTCAACATCTCAAGGACTTCCTTAAAATCGTAGATTCTATAGACCTTGATGTTACAACTAGAGAGTCGACCCGATTACGCCTATTCCAATTCTCTCTACGTGATCAAGCTAGTCAATGGCTTGAATGTTTACCCGCGGGATCCATCACCTCATGGGATGATCTCACCACTCATTTCCTTGCTTAATTTTTCCCACCGGGCAGAACTACCAAGCTTAGAAATGATATCTTGATGTTCCAACAATGTCAAGGTGAAATTCTATATGAAGCATGGACTCGTTTCAAGGACTTACACCAAAAAGTCCCTCATCATGGCATAGATCTTTGGCTCCAAGTCCAAATCTTCTATAACCATATCGATCTCTCCACAAGGCGAACCATTGACCAATCGGCCGGTGGCAAGCTACGTGATCTAAGTGTCGAAGAATCATGGGAACTCATAGAAGATCTTGCTCTCTATGACAACGAAAGTTGGAATGATCCCCGTGATTTGAACAAAACGGTCAAGGCAATATCTTTGCCTTTGAACTATTCTAGCATTCCCGACCGTAGGATCATGGAACTTGAGGACCAAGTCAAGTTTCTCATGAAATCTTACGAAGCTCCTAAGCCTTCAAGCCAAGTGAATAAAATCACTTCTTCATGCGAATTATGTAGTGGTCCCCATGACACTCGTGATTGCGTGGAATTCCCCGGAATAGCTTTTGCGGACTACGCATCTTCGCGTACCAACGAAGCGGGAGATAAGTGTTACACTTTCAAACCCGAGCCAAACCCTTACGGTGATTCCTACAACCCTTCTTGGAAAAATCACCCGAACCTTAGGTGGAAACAAAACCAAAACAATTCTTCCAATCCGCCTAATCGTTACCAACCAAACGGTCCACCCTCCATCCGTACTTTCAACAACAATCCTTCTAACAACTATGGTAGTACCAACAATATTGAAGGATTGATGTCCAAGTTTATGGCATCTCAAGAAGCTCGCATATCTAAGTTTGAAGCCGATTTCAAACAAAAGCAAAGCGAGATGACCACCAAAATTGACACATTGTTGAAAGTTCTCAATGACCGAGAAATGGGAGCACTCCCAAGCGACACGGTCAAGAACCCGAAACTAAACGTTAATTCCATATCATCAGTTTCGTCACCCACTTCTTGTCCGCAATACTACTCGGTTAAATCAATGAGCACGTGTTTCAAGCAAAACCAAATTCTTCAAAAGGACCAATCAAATGAAACACCCGATATCAAACCGGTCAAAAGCATAGTTGAAACACCTCCTACACAAGACCTTGACGATGAATTCAAGGAGCTTCACCTTGAACGTCCTGTCATTGATGTCTTAGCCCGTGCTCCCTACTATAGTGCCCTCCAAGAAAAATATGAGAAATTTAAACTAGGTAAAAATGGGACCGCCTTCGTTCAAAACAAGTTGCCTAAAAATCTTGATGATCCGGGTATATTTGTTTTGACTTGTAAGATAGGAAGATCTGAAGCTTTCGACACACTAGCTGATTTAGGGTCAAGCCTCAACTTGATTCCCTTATCCCTTTTCACCACTCTCAAGGTAGGAAAGTTAGAGGAGACGGAGGTATTAATTGGTCTAGCGGATGGGAGTATTGCCCACCCGGTTGGGATGATCAAGGATGTAGTTGTTCACGTAGGGAAGTTAACTATTTTAGCGGATTTTCATGTCCTAGATATGGTTAGTGATACTACATGCCCACTATTAGTAGGAAGAGGATTTTTAGCAACCGCTAGCGCCATGATAGATTGTAAGGAGTCTAAGATAGCGGTAGGTGAGGGCGATACTTGGTCGGTATATGATGTTAAGAAACATAGCTATGATTGTGAGGATGAACTGACACCACATTGGGTAGAGATGAATAGGAGACCATCTAGATATGGACCTTGGATAGAAAGGAACTTTATAGGAACTCAACGCCCATTCTATCTAGAAAAAGATTTCATCGATAAAACACATTCGGTGGAACAACTCATAGCTAGAGATGAAGAGCTAGACCCTTTTGAGGACCCCCTAGTCTTTAGGAAAATGATTGAGTTCTTAAGCGTAATGCCTATTAACATAGAGATGAACAAGTGGAAGAGAGAGGGGGATAAGTGTAAATGGAGGTGGGACAAGCCACCTAAGGAAGGTGACGGATCATGGCATATGAAGATGATTTTGTATGATCCGGATGGAGAAAAGTTTGAAAGGTAATACCGCACTAAGAAAACCGATAGGAAGTTGAAACCTAAGTTTGATCCCAAAGATGTCCTCAATGAGGAACTCACCCATGTCACGTAGTAACCCATGACCTTGAGTCTAGCTACAAGACTCGTAAATAAAGAAAAGCGCTTCTGTAACACCCCCAAAATTTGATACAGCGGAAGACTCAACAAGCTTTCGGGGTGCTACGGGGATTGGTATCCAACACAAGACAATATAGAACGAGATAAAGTAAACAAAATAAAAACACAACCAAAACGGGGTTTTAAGGTTTACATTTATCCCAACATACTTCAGAGTCAGGCCCAAAATAAAGTAACAATAGGTCCAAATTTAATTATCAGAGTTTAGAAAAATAGATCCATGAACCGTGTGCCTTGGCCGAGCCTTCCATTCCAAGCATGCATCTCAACACTTAATTACCTGAGAAAACGTGCTAAAAGTCAGCTTTTGCTGGTGAGATCATAGGTTTAAATTCAACTAACAATATAGTGGACATATACGCAAAACGCTTGCTAGCTAGACTAAGGATTCGCTAAAAGCCTGCGGATACCCTCCGCTCTCAACATAACACACGGATACCCTTCCGTACTAACATAGATATTCGGGTAGCCCCCGCAATACCAATAATAACTCGGATAACCTCCGAAGTATTAATAACCTATAGGTGCACACTATAGTATCTAAATAAGTCAACCTTTAATAGTACACACAACATATATGTGACTAAAGCTGACAATTCCAAATAACCAAATAAGCCAACCTTGAATAGTACACACAACCTATATGTGACTAAAGCTGACAATCCACCAATAACCAAATAAGTCAACCTTGAATAGTACACACGACATGTGTGACTAAAGCTGACAATAGATCCTAGTCCATACGCATAGCAAGTTTAGAAAGAATATAAAAGCGATAATAGTCCACGTAAAATGATTTGCACGTTTCTCACCCCAATCATTGAAAACATAGTTCAAGAGTAAAAAGTGGGGATATGACTCACCTCAAGTCCAGAAAATATCAAGTAGAAGTCGGTAGAAATAAGATGTATGATAACTCACGAAACAGCAACTACGGACTTGGCACGACCTAACAATATTAACTCTTTCAGAAATCATTTCCTCAAATATATAATATTCCCAAACCCGGACGAGAATCCATTTTATTTCCGAAAATCCATTTCGTATTAGTTTGGTGTATTTGCGTTTGGTATCCATACGAGTAGTGGGTCGACTCAAAACAAACCAAAAAGATCACATAAGAATAATAAAATAAACTATAGATCTAATATTAGCCCAATATATCATTTAAATAAATCGCTGAAGTTTACCAAATCCGTCGATTTGATAATCCTCATATTTATTTACGTAACATACCGTTCCAAGATTACACCCAACCTAAAGCACATAGCACATAATTACTATATAGTATATATCATAGTTTAATAAATTCCTCATATATATCGTCAAATTGGTCAGATTTCCCGATATATACACTCGTAATCTATTACACTTTACATATACTACAACCTATGGGCGTCGTAGGATACGATACCCACTAATATATTCATTTCATATAGCCAAATAACCCGGTTCAACCTTTCGGTTAAGTGGTTATTTAGTTATAGAAAACGTCTATATTAATCGTCATATATCCGTGACAACACGAACGTCACAAATAGTAACTTACCTGAACTCGAGTGACAACGATTTCGCATAACTCAATAAGTTTATCCGTTATATATCCGAAATGACATTTTATTAACCGTTTAATAATTGTCGGGAGTTTCCCGTTTTATAACAAAATTTTATAATAATAATACGTTCAATAATATTACGCCACTTTCGTAGCCTAATATATATATCTAATTGTATTATTTATAATACGACTCGTGATTATTATTATTATTTATATACGCGCCTATATAATTATATATACGTTATTCACGTATATATATTCATATAAACGTTCATATTATCAATAATTATTATTACGAGTTTTATTATTTATATTTTTAATCGTAATAGTTATCGAGTTATACGAAATGGTCACATGTCCGAGTCATGACTCTCGGCTCATTGTCCAAGTCCAAAATAATAAGTAAAGTCATAAAATAACAAATCTACGTCCAATCACAAACTCAATCCACGTGCTACAACAATAGGGTCCGACTACGGCACCCGACTAACCTATCTCCGTCAATCTAACGACCGTCTCACAATCGGTCCCCAATCACACTTTTCGTCAACAACTCCTCAAAACCAATATCAATATCCAATGTCGAGACCAAACACGGTCTCGACCCGCATGTATTCAGCCAAAACAAATCAACCAAAGTCAAATCCAAAAACCAAGTTACCAATACAAGTTACAATTAAGTAAATATAACCAAGTCACATTCGGGTTGGTTTACCAAGCCAAACCCGGGTCTATACGACTCAATTGAGTCTCGGCTCCAAGCCGCGAGTCACATGGACTCGAGCCAAACATACAAATAATCACATAGCTCACAAGAGCACAACAAAGTAACCATTCGACCCATTCGACCCATATGGTCAATCGGCAACAATAATAATAACGCGGCTAACAGCCGCGACCCACAAGGGTCGAACCACAACAAATCTACGAGCTCGAGGCTCGAACCACGACCAAACGAGAACCCCCATACGGGTCTCGGCTTGGTTATACGAGTAACCATCGGAAACCCCGAGACCTCATGGGTCTCGGTTAGCTCGGGTCGAAGAACAACACCATCGACAACAACCAACTACTAAACCAAGGAAACCAAAGCCTCTCAAGGGCTCGAATCAAAATAAGCCGAGAGCATAAGCTCTCGGTTCCGAGTCAACCACGTCCAAAAACCAAGAACCCGGATACCAAACGTGATATTAATCATTAAAACATCATTTCCCATTAAAATCAATTCGATTCCCATCAAAATAATCCGTGTAGCCACGGATTAGTACCAAATCGTGGCACCCAAAAACCGAAAATCACTCCTTCTCACCTTCTTGAACCTCCAAATGAACGGATCTTGAAAAGGTAATAAAACTCGAATGGATTCTTGAAAGTTTGGTGGTGTTAATGGTGGTTCTAGGGTATGTATGATATACCAAATGAAAGAGGATCGAGAGAGAAAGAAGATGGTGGTATTTATTTTGTTGGGTGGTCGGAGTAGCGGCGGTGGTGGCCGGTTTTGGTGGTCGGCGGCTAGGTTAGAAGAGATGGGGAGGAGATGAGTTAGAGAGAGAGATAGAAAAGTGAGGGTGAGGGTTTTGTGTGTGTGGGTGAACCGGACCAAACACACCTCTTTATTATTATTATTTTTTTTAAAAGGTTAATAATAATAATAATAATAATAATAATAATAATAATAATAATAATAATAATAATAATAATAATAATAATAATAATAATAATAATAATAGTAATAATAATAATATTATTACGGTGTGGAGCGGGTAACCCGGGTAAATGTAAAAACATGTGGCCCGAACCCGAACTCATTTCAAAACTTCAATATCTCTCGAAACATCTCGCAACTAATTAAAAATATAGTCAGACTCGTTAAGACGAATCACAAACTTTTGTTAGGTAATCCTAGTGCCAAAGTCAACGTAGTACCAAGTGAGAATTCAAATATACATCACCGAGCATTAAATCAAAAATGAATTATGAACATAATTCACGAATTCCATAACGTCATTAATTAAAAATATCCATAGAATAGGTCTTACAAGTTCGTTGTGAAATGAAAATTTCAAATAAAAATTATAAACGAACTTAAATCGTAATGCGGGTTTTTAAAATAGCTCCCTAAACTGCCGGTTGTCACATCCTCCCAGTCTCAGAAGGAAACCCGTCCCGGGTTTCACTCGGAAAAATTTATCTACGAAGTGAAAAGCTTCGGATATCTCTTCCTGAACTCGTCCTCACGTTCCCACGTAAATTCTGGTCCATGTCGGGAATTCCAACGAACCTTGACGAGCGAAATGCGACTTCTCTTGAGTCGTTTAACTTCACGATCTAAAATCTCAATCGGTTCTTCCACGAAATTCAGTTTCTCATCAACACGAATATCCCTCATTGGAATGACGGGCATTTCATCGGAAAGACATTTCTTCAAATTACTCACGTGGAACACGTCGTGAACTTTACTCAGTTCGGACGGTAATTCCAACCTATAAGCCACTGGCCCAATTCTTTCTAAGATCAAGAATGGTCCAATGTAGCGTGGGTTGAGTTTACCACATTTCCCGAAACGTATTACACCTTTCCAAGGCGAGACTTTCAGCATTACTTTGTCTCCAACCTGGAACTCTAAAGGTTTACGTCTCTGATCGGCGTAGCTCTTCTGCCTATCTCTAGCCGCTTGCAACCGATCACGAATCTGAGCTACTTTCTCTGTAGTTTCTAAAATAAGCTCAGGGCCTGTAAGTTGACTATCTCCAACTTCCGCCCAACCAATAGGTGAACGACACTTTCTGCCATATAAAGCTTCGAATGGTGCAGCCTTAAGACTTGTGTGGTAGCTGTTATTATAGGAGAATTCCGCAAGGGGTAAATACTTCTCCCAGCCTTTACCAAAGTCTATGATGCATGCACGAAGCATATCCTCTAATGTATGAATGGTCCTCTCACTTTGACCATCGGTTTGGGGATGATATGCAGTACTCATATCAAGCCTCGTCCCCAAAGCCGTTTGAAGTGATCGCCACAAAGCTGACGTAAAACGACTATCACGATCCGAAATAATAGATATCGGGACTCCATGACGCAAAATAATTTCCTTCACATATAACCTCGCAAGCTTATCCACACTATCATCTTCACTAATAGCTAGGAAATGAGCAGACTTTGTCAGACGATCCACAATTACCCAGATAGTGTCACAACCGCTAGCTGTCCTTGGTAATTTGGTAATGAAGTCCATAGTAATCCGCTCCCATTTACAGACTGGAAGTTCTGGTTGCGTTAGTAATCCTGATGGTCTCTGGTGTTCAGCTTTAACCTTAGCACATGTCAGGCACTTACTAACGTACGATGCTATATCTGCCTTCATATTTGGCCACCAATAGAACTTCTTAAGATCCTGGTACATTTTATCGAAACCAGGATGAATGGAGTACCTTGACTTATGCGACTCATGCATAATCAATTCCCGAATTTCTCCATATACAGGTACCCAAATCCGATCTCCAAAACATAATAATCCATCAGAACGCTTAACAAATCCTTTCTCATTATCAGCCATCCCAAATATATTCTCGGCAGATCTATTTTCTGCTTTTAACGCTTCCGTTTGAGCTTCAAGTATTTGAGACGGTAATGGCGATACGATAGTCATTCCTAATGACCTAACTCTTAATGGTGGTACTCTTTCCTTTCGACTAAGAGCATCAGCAACAACGTTTGCTTTACCAGGGTGGTAGCGAATTTCACAATCATAATCGCTTAGCAACTCAATCCAACGTCGCTGTCTCATGTTGAGCTCTTTTTGATTTAAGATGTGTTGTAAACTTTTATGGTCAGTAAATACAACACACTTTGTTCCGTACAAGTAGTGTCTCCATATTCTTAAAGCAAAAACCACAGCACCGAGCTCCAAATCATGGGTAGTGTAGTTTTTCTCATGCTTTTTGAGCTGTCGGGAAGCATAAGCTATCACCTTCTCTCGTTGCATTAACACGGCTCCCAAACCTTTATGTGAGGCGTCACAATAGACGACGAAATCCTCGTTACCTTCCGGTAACGCTAAGATAGGAGCACTACACAACATTTTCTTAAGCAATTGAAATGCTTCCTCTTCTTTATCTCCCCATTCATACGTAACACTCTTTTGAGTCAATTTGGTCAATGGTTTAGCTATCTTCGAAAATCCCTCAATGAATCTTCGGTAATAACCAGCTAAACCCAAAAATTGACGAACTTCGGTTGGGGTTGTAGGTGCAGCCCAATCTTTTATCGCCTCAATCTTAGCAGGATCCACATGGACTCCTTGTCTATCAATCACATGACCCAAAAATTGTACCGTCAGAATCCAAAATTCGCATTTCGAAAACTTGGCATAAAGTTTCTCCTTCCTGAGCAATTCCAAAATGAGTCTTAGATGCTCCTCATGCTCTTTCTCACTCTTTGAATAAATCAGAATGTCATCGATGAATACAATCACAAACTTGTCTAAGTAAGGCTTACACACACGATTCATGAGATCCATGAATATTGCTGGTGCGTTAGTCAACCCAAACGGCATCACCTGAAACTCGTAATGCCCGTAACGGGTTCTGAAAGCCGTTTTCGGAATATCTTCCTCGCGAACTCGAAGTTGATGATATCCCGATCTCAAATCGATCTTCGAATACACACTCGATCCTTGAAGTTGATCGAACAAGTCGTCGATCCTAGGTAACGGGTATCGATTCTTCACCGTTAACTTATTCAACTCTCTATAATCAATACACAAACGAAACGATCCATCCTTCTTCTTCACAAATAAGACTGGGGCTCCCCAAGGTGAAGAACTTGGTCTTATGAATCCTTTTTCGGCTAACTCCGCCAATTGTTTCGACAACTCTTCCAGTTCGGTAGGTGCAAGACGATAAGGTGCTCGTGCTACAGGTGCAGCACCAGGTATCAACTCAATCTGAAACTCTACTTGTCTAGTGGGCGGGATTCCTGGCAAATCATCGGGAAACACATCAGAAAAATCACGAACTATAGGCACATCTCCAATGCACCTTTCCTTTGTCTTCGTCTCTCCCTTCTCAGAAATTTGGGCTAAGAAAAGGTAACATCCCTTCTCCATTAGCTTCGGTAACTTTGTGCAAGATATATAACTGCTAATCGGGATGGGCTCCTAGAATCCTTTCGATCTCCTAATATATTTAGGACTTCCTTTCCGTATGGTACACGCACGATCTTCTCGTCGCAAAGTATGTGAGCACGATACTTCGACAACCAGTCCATACCAATGATAACGTCAAAACTTCCTAACGTGACGGGTAGAAGATCTATGTTGAAAGGGTGGTTCAAGAAATTTAACGTACAACCGCGAATGATGTTATTAATCCTTTCTATGTTTCCATTTGCTAACTCAATATCATATCCAATTCCTAAGGCCATCGGGGGTTTTTCTAGTAAGGGTGCAAACGTAGTGGACACAAAACTTCTATCGGCACCAGTATCAAATAGTATGGAAGCATAACGATTATTGAGAAGGAACGTACCGGTAACGACGTTCGGATCTTCTCCTCTCTCGTTCCCGAGTGCATACACTCTTCCCTGAGCAGCTCCAGCTTCCACACGTTGGTCCCCATTATCTTGTCGTCCACGGTTTCCTCCAGCTCCACGGTTTCCATAATTGTACCCATTACCACCCGAGCCTTGATTTCCACGGTTCCGCGATTCTCTACACTCATTCCTATAGTGTCCCTTCTTTCCACACCCATAACAAGTAACATCTGCCTTATTTCTCATCTAAGGAGCAGCTTGAACCATAGCAAGAGGTCGGGCTCTACAATCCCTAGCTGTGTGTCCTTTCTTTGAGCAATTCTGGCATTTCACACTACACCATCCAGTGTGATGCTGGTGGCAACGATCACACTTGGGTGCATCACCGTTCTGATTCTTCTTATCTCCATTCCCAATAGCATAAGCCCTAGCTTGTCTCTTGCTTCGGTGATCATTACTCTTAGAGTGACGGTCTCTCTTTCTCTTTCCATTCTTCTCCTTATCAGCTTCTTCTAATTCCAACGAATCCATAAGTTGTTGAGCAATTGTGATTGCCTCATGGATGTTTGCAGGCCTAGCAGAAATCACATCATTCCTCGTAGCTACAGGCAACCCATCAGTATACCTCTCGATCTTTTGAGTCTCAGTTTTCACCATATCTGGGCACAACAAGGCTAATTCCTGGTAACGACGATTGTAAGTCGCCATGTCAGTACCTTTCACCTTGTGGTTCCAAAACTCAATCTCTAGCTTCTTGACCTCATTCCTTGGGCAATAAGTCTGAATCAGCAAGGACTTAAATTGCTCCCAAGTCATAGCATAAGCTACATCACTCCCAACTACATTTCGGTAGTTGTTCCACCAAGTCAAAGCTTCATCCTTGAAAGTAAAAGAAGCAAATTTTACCTTCGCATTCTCCGCACAACCGCTGACATTAAACACTGACGCAGTCTTCTCAATCCATCTGACTAAGTAAACCACTCCTTCAGTTCCACCAAACTCAATGGGTCCACAAATCTTGAATTCCTTGTATTGACATCCATTAGCACGAACAGGTGGAAAAGTTCCAGCAGAATTGTTGGAATGATTTGACTCAGCTAGTAGTTCAGCAACTCTTTGTTCCACAAGTTGATTGATCATTGCTTGATCCACAGTAGGTGCATTAAGTGGAACATGGTCATTGTCTCCCTGAACATCAACATTTTGATTCCTGTTGTTGCGGTTAGTGGTGTCCAGGTTGTCAGGAGTAGGGGTTTCAACATTTCGAGTAGGTCGACGACCTCGGCGACCAGGAGTAGTCACAGCAGGACCAGTTTTGGTAGACCTAACAGGGTTTCGACGTGGTGCCATTGATCTGTAACATCATACAAGTTCATGAGTCTCCAATAGAACTTATCGATATGCTCAACAAAACATTTCAACGAAACCAATCATGGAAAGAATAGCAACAATACACCACGTAACATCAATAAAGCGAATAAGGACTCAATTTCCATAACACCCAAAATTACATAATACCATATACTAATAATCATCAACCATACAATAGCGATCTAACATCGTTCCAACTAACGGATAACACAAAACATACTAATCGTTCCAAAAGAGACGAATAGTGAGCAAAATACATCAAAATATGATAAATAGCTTTTCTAACCGAACACTCCTCGGTTAAGAAAGCAAAAATATAACATAACCCAACCAACTAGCCACGTGGCTGGCGGAGGCTCCTCATCTCCTGCCTCAAGCTATCAAGATCCCTCCATAACGATCCTAGCTCCACGCTATGGGTGTCTCGGTCTCTCTTGAGGTCAGCCACCTCCTTCTCTAGCTCGGCATTCCTTTGCCAAAGCTTGCGGTCGGCCTCACGAGCAGTAACAAATCCTCGCTGCAAACTATCGATATGCTCGTGGACATCCATCAAAACTCTCCTCAGCTCAGTAGTCCTGCCCACAACGACAGTCAGGTCAACTCTCAAATCTGCTAAAAACTCTCCAATAACTCTCTCCAGTCGATCAGATACACGTGCAACTCTCTCACTAAGCTCAGTAATCCGAGCCCACAACCTGCCAATCTCACCCAACTCTGCATGCTCAGCAGAAACCTCAGAAGATGCATCCGACTCAACGGGACTACCAGGTGGCAACTCAAACAAGAACGGATGATCAGGTGAATCAGGCTCAATCGGGTGTACAGGTGAATCAGGCTCCTCAGCCTGAGCTGGTGGTAATAACTCATCATCATCATCATCAGGCATCTCATCCTCCTGAGGGTCATCCTCCTCCTCAGGGTCATCATCATCACCCTGCTCAGCCTCCTGAGGGTCATCCTCCCGCTCAGGGTCATCAGCCTCATCCTCACCCTCGTACTCCTCCTCCTCCTCATCGGAAGAGTACCTCATCACTCGTCGTCTCCTACTAGGTGAACCATGTGGAGATGTAGTAGGTGATCTAGGACGACGACGCAATGATGTGGGTGGCACCTCAGACAGAAGAGAATGAGCATCAATCTGTAAAGGTGATGGAGTAGGGCGTACCGACATGCGTGCCGTAGCTCGGTGGGCAAAGCGTGGTGCCACACGAGCCAAAGCCTGATGAAGAGTAAGCTGCCTCGATGTACCAGGGAGCCCTAAAGAAGATGAGGGTCCCTGCGTAGATGCAGCAGGTAGTGCTGAAGTAGAAGCTGCCTGTGATACAGTAGCTGAAGACATGGCCATCTGGTAAGGGTCATCAGATGCCATAGTGAACTGTGCAGGTAAAACCGGTGCAGTAAGAATATCCTCGACGACATCGGGCATATGGGAGGCCATAGTCTGTGACAACGGCGTAGGGTAGGTGTAAGTGTTTCAAAACAACTAAATCACAACTCATAATACCATACCAAATATACTTATCAAATAGTTCCATATATAATCTCAATAAAAGAATTTCGAACACCGCATTACTAAAAATGTTTATAAAACATATAGACCATATAAATCCTCGAGAACGCCATCTTATTGCTAAATCCATAAACCTCAAATCATCTCAATAAATTCCAAATCTAACAATCATCTCAAATATCTCATAATACCTCAAATAATAGAAGATGCTTCGGCTTGGCGGGCTGGCGGGCGGTGGTCAAGGATCATTTTCTATAAAAATACGGTTATAGTTTAGGCGTTTATTTACCTAGTTCTCTATAACCTTGGCTCTGATACCAATCTGTAACACCCCCAAAATTTGATACAGCGGAAGACTCAACAAGCTTTCGAGGTGCTACGGGGATTGGTATACAACACAAGACAATATAGAACGAGATAAAGTAAACAAAATAAAAATACAACCAAAACGGGGTTTTAAGGTTTACATTTATCCCAACATACTTCAGAGTCAGGCCCAAAATAAAGTAACAATAGGTCCAAATTTAATTATCAGAGTTTAGAAAAATAGATCCATGAACCGTGTGCCTTGGCCGAGCCTTCCATTCCAAGCATGCATCTCAACACTTAATTACCTGAGAAAACGTGCTAAAAGTCAGCTTTCGCTGGTGAGATCATAGGTTTAAATTCAACTAACAATATAGTGGACATATACGCAAAACGCTTGCTAGCTAGACTAAGGATTCGCTAAAAGCCTGCGGATACCCTCCGCTCTCAACATAACACACGGATACTCTTCCGTACTAACATAGATATTCGGGTAGCCCCCGCAATACCAATAATAACTCGGATAACCTCCGAAGTATTAATAACCTATAGGTGCACACTATAGTATCTAAATAAGTCAACCTTTAATAGTACACACAACATATATGCGACTAAAGCTGACAATTCCAAATAACCAAATAAGCCAACCTTGAATAGTACACACAACCTATATGTGACTAAAGCTGACAATCCACCAATAACCAAATAAGTCAACCTTGAATAGTACACACGACATGTGTGACTAAAGCTGACAATAGATCCTAGTCCATACGCATAGCAAGTTTAGAAAGAATATAAAAGCGATAATAGTCCACGTAAAATGATTTGCACGTTTCTCACCCCAATCATTGAAAACATAGTTCAAGAGTAAAAAGTGGGGCTATGACTCACCTCAAGTCCAGAAAATATCAAGTAGAAGTCGGTAGAAATAAGATGTATGATAACTCACGAAACAGCAACTACGGACTTGGCACGACCTAACAATATTAACTCTTTTAGAAATCATTTCCTCAAATATATAATATTCCCAAACCCGGACGAGAATCCGTTTTATTTCCGAAAATCCATTTCGTATTAGTTTGGTGTATTTGCGTTTGGTATCCATACGGGTAGTGGGTCGACTCAAAACAAACCAAAAAGATCACATAAGAATAATAAAATAAACTATAGATCTAATATTAGCCCAATATATCATTTAAATAAATCGCCGAAGTTTATCAAATCCGTCGATTTGATAATCCTCATATTTATTTACGTAACATACCGTTCCAAGATTACACCCAACCTAAAGCACATAGCACATAATTACTATATAGTATATATCATAGTTTAATAAATTCCTCATATATATCGTCAAATTGGCCAGATTTCCCGATATATACACTCGCAATCTATTATACTTTACATATACTACAACCTATGGGCGTCGTAGGATACGATGCCCACTAATATATTCATTTCATATAGCCAAATAACCCGGTTCAACCTTTCGGTTAAGTGGTTATTTAGTTATAGAAAACGTCTATATTAATCGTCATATATCCGTGACAACACGAACGTCACAAATAGTAACTTACCTGAACTCGAGTGACAACGATTTCGCATAACTCAATAAGTTTATCCGTTATATATCCGAAATGACATTTTATTAACCGTTTAATAATTGTCGGGAGTTTCCCGTTTTATAACAAAATTTTATAATAATAATACGTTCAATAATATTACGCCACTTTCGTAGCCTAATATATATATATCTAATTGTATTATTTATAATACGACTCGTGATTATTATTATTATTAATATACGCACCTATATAATTATATATACGTTATTCACGTATATATATTCATATAAACGTTCATATTATCAATAATTATTATTACGAGTTTTATTATTTATATTTTTAATCGTAATAGTTATCGAGTTGTACGAAATGGTCACATGTCCGAGTCATGACTCTCGGCTCATTGTCCAAGTCCAAAATAATAAGTAAAGTCATAAAATAACAAATCTCCGTCCAATCACAAACTCAATCCACGTGCTACAACAATAGGGTCCGACTACGGCACCCGACTAACCTATCTCCGTCAATCTAACGACCGTCTCACAATCGGTCCCCAATCACACTTTTCGTCAACAACTCCTCAAAACCAATATCAATATCCAATGTCGAGACCAAACACGGTCTCGACCCGCATGTATTCGGCCAAAACAAATCAACCAAAGTCAAATCAAAAAACCAAGTTACCAATACAAGTTACAATTAAGTAAATATAACCAAGTCACATTCGGGTTGGTTTACCAAGCCAAACCCGGGTCTATACGACTCAATTGAGTCTCGGCTCCAAGCTGCGAGTCACATGGACTCGAGCCAAACATACAAATAATCACATAGCTCACAAGAGCACAACAAAGTAACCATTCGACCCATTCGACCCATATGGTCAATCGGCAACAATAATAATAACGCAGCTAACAGCCGCGACCCACAAGGGTCGAACCACAACAAATCTACGAGCTCGAGGCTCGAACCACGACCAAACGAGAACCCCCATACGGGTCTCGGCTTGGTTATACGAGTAACCATCGGAAACCCCGAGACCTCATGGGTCTCGGTTAGCTCGGGTCGAAGAACAACACCATCGACAACAACCAACTACTAAACCAAGGAACCAAAGCCTCTCAATGGCTCGAATCAAAATAAGCCGAGAGCATAAGCTCTCGGTTCCGACTCAACCACGTCCAAAAACCAAGAACCCGGATACCAAACGTGATATTAATCATTAAAACATCATTTCCCATTAAAATCAATTCGATTCCCATCAAAATAATCCGTGTAGCCACGGATTAGTACCAAATCGTGGCACCCAAAAACCGAAAATCACTCCTTCTCACCTTCTTGAACCTCCAAATGAACGGATCTTGAAAAGGTAATAAAACTCGAATGGATTCTTGAAAGTTTGGTGGTGTTAATGGTGGTTCTAGGGTATGTATGATATACCAAATGAAAGAGGATCGAGAGAGGAAGAAGATGGCGGTATTTATTTTATTGGGTGGTCGGAGTAGCGGCGGTGGTGGCCGGTTTTGGTGGTCGGCGGCTAGGTTAGAAGAGATGGGGAGGAGATGAGTTAGAGAGAGAGATAGAAAAGTGAGGGTGAGGGTTTTGTGTGTGTGGGTGAACCGGACCAAACACACCTCTTTATTATTTTTTTTATTTTTTTTTAAAAGGTTAATAATAATAATAATAATAATAATAATAATAATAATAATAATAATAATAATAATAATAATAATAATAATAATAATAATAGTAATAATAATAATATTATTACGGTGTGGAGCGGGTAACGCGGGTAAATGTAAAAACATGTGGCCCGAACCCGAACTCATTTCAAAACTTCAATATCTCTCGAAACATCTCGCAACTAATTAAAAATATAGTCAGACTCGTTAAGACGAATCACAAACTTTTGTTAGGTAATCCTAGTGCCAAAGTCAACGTAGTACCAAGTGAGAATTCAAATATACATCACCGAGCATTAAATCAAAAATGAATTATGAACATAATTCACGAATTCCATAACGTCATTAATTAAAAATATCCATAGAATAGGTCTTACAAGTTCGTTGTGAAATAAAAATTTCAAATAAAAATTATAAACGAACTTAAATCGTAATGCGGGTTTTTAAAATAGCTCCCTAAACTGCCGGTTGTCACAGCTTCTTGGGAGGCAACTCATGCTTTGTGTGATTTTTATTTTGTTTGATTGTTATTTGTTTCCGTATGCATGCTTTATTTTTGTTGTTGGTAGATCATGTTTCAAAACTAAAATGGTGAAAATACTTTATTTTGTCGTTTGGCTTAGTCTTAACTTCATCCGAAGGTATTTCGCAAAAGATAAGTGTAAGGGGAAACCCCAAATATGTTTTTAAGAAACAAAATTGATCATGATTCTCCACAATATTAAATGAACATGTATATTCGTAATTATTAGAGTCAAATGCTTGTATCGAGTCATAATGATGTTTTGCAGGATTTTCCAGGAAGTAGGACATAAGTTTTTCCAGAAATTTTCCGGAAACTTAACGTAAGAATTTCTGCAGGTCACTTTTGACGGCGTCAGGAAGAAATTCCTGACGGCGTCATGTGTAAAATTCTGGAAATTTTGCTAGTTTTGTTTTTCTAACGAAGTCTTAAAGTTTTTGTTAAATCTTTAGTTTTATAAACTCCAGGAAATCTGCAAACATTCATTCCACAAGCATTATATCTTACTTTGTTTTCTAGGATTTGTTATCATATATAGATTGCCGCCGATTTTACGCTAGGTTGCCTTGTTTGTTTTCTCAGGTTTAACAGGTTATGTATGACAAGAAGATGATTTATATTCTGGAAGGGAAGCTTTGATTGTTCATTTTCTTGGAGGAAGATCTAACCTTGTTACCATACTATCCATACCGAGCGAATCAGGGGAGTATTTGATTTCATTCTTTTACCTATTTCACTTTTACATTCTTTAATTGAACATTGGGGACAATGTTCATCCTAAGTGTAAGGGGAAGGTAAATGATGACACCTTATAGTATACACTTTCACTTGAGTTTGTTTGTTTGATAGTAGATGTGTAATAAAACTATGAGAAATACTTGCTAGTGTAATTTTAGCGCCAAATTTAAATTTTTTTACAACATTTAGGAGTGAAACTTTAGCCTTAGCAAGCGTCTCATGGATAGGAGATTGTATGACTAGCACAAAACCGTACCATTCAGAAAAATTTTCCACCCAAATATGTGAGGTTCGCCTTTAGATTTGATAGGAAAAGCATTTATTATTAGTGCTTATGAGTGTACCGGTAGTATTTAGATTCTAGAACTTGCGTTAGTGATGCATCCCGAGACCGCTAGTGAGACTACATTCGGGTAGTATGATTTACTACATGATAAGAGGCGTTAGGATCACCCTTGTGTTAAACCCGTATCATAATTACTTGACCATTTAAGTCATATTACTTGGCTAGTTAAGTCAATTAATTTTTCCCACACCCTTAGCGTTGTACTCTTTTTTAGTACACGAAACCTGATTGGTTCCGAACCGTCAGATATTATTGACCAAGGACAAATAAGTCAAAGACAGCCCAGTTCCAATTCTCTGTGGATAGTATAGTGTTTCCCCGGGTCGTTATGTCCCAGCGAGATTGCAATGGTGCTTTTTAAAACGTTTCAGGAATGAGTGGCACTGAGGACAGAAGCCAAGATTATTTGAGAAATGATTATGCTACTGATTATCTGGTATTTGGAGTTTTGGACAATTTGGAATAATATTAACAATAACAGATATACAGATATAATTACAAATACACAACTTGGGATTCAGATTACAGACGAAAAAAAGTGGGATTTAACAATTTACAAACTACAGGGGGTGCAAGTGAAACTTTTTCAAACTTAAAATTAAAAGAAAATTTAAAATGAAAATGAAATTATTTATTTGATTATTTTAATATTTAAATATTACTGAATTAATTAAAACTATTTAAAAAGTGCTTTAAATCTAATTTAAATTAAACTAAAAATGACAAAGGCTACAAATTAAACTAAAAATTTGTAAAACTATTTTATAAACCTTAAAATGAACTTGAAGAAAGTATAAAAATTAAAAAGAAATATTTTTGTCTTTTTATGGGTTTTCTATTAATTAAAAACTAATTATATTAATTATACTAATTAAACTATTTTAAATTACTAATAATACCTAAATGACTTAGAAAATTATAGAAAAATTTATAAAACTAAGTAACCATCACAGGAATCCTAGAAAATTATAAAAAGTTTCTAAAAATTATATTTAGACTATTTTACTAATTATTTACTTATTAATTAATTAAAACCTAATTTAACTAATTTAATTAAGAAAACTAGAAAATGAATAGTAGAATTTAAGAAACTATTTTCTAAAAGTCTTAATTGATTTATAAAACCTAGGAAAAATATAAAAACCTACTGTTGTTAATTAAAAATTAAGAAAACTATTTAATTGCTAATATTACCTAATTAATTAATTAAATTATTTTTAATTCTAATAATTATCAAAATAAAAGAGAAAAATCTAATAAATTTATTGAAATTACTTAAAGGTGACAGGAACTTAAGAAAATTATGAAAATGATGAAATGCTTATTAATAAGCTAAAAAGAAAATTAAAAAGATAGAATCTATTAAATAGAAGCTATCATTAATTTTAAATTTGGTTTTTTTTGTTGTTTTTCTTTTTGATAGATGAAAATAAGATAAACATAAGAACTTTTTACAAAAACACTTTTACAATAGCTTAAAAATAAGCTGTGTGCACCCCCTTTTCCTTAACAGTGGACTATTAAGCTTATTAGGACTTAAGCAATGTTTGAAAAAGCAAGGAAATGACAAATAAGGTATACACAGATGGTTACCAACTTAAAATAAGCAAATTAGAACAAAGAAGCACTCAGAATAGGCTATGAACCACAAATAAGCACTTAGGTATACACAAGGCCTGAACAGGCCAAATCTAAGGGTTTTGGACCTCTGTGGGGTCCACAGAAGCCAAGGTGAGTCCAAACTAAAACTTAAAACTTGAAAAGGGACAGAAGGGCTACCAAATAAGCCAACAAGCTAAGCTTATGGCTTATTAATGAACACTGGGTGATGCTTTGAAGTTGGGGTCAAACACTGAGTGATCAGTGTATACTCAGAGAATGACCAAACTTAATGGGGCTTGCAGCCCTATCAAATAAGCTCAAATTGGTGAAATAAGCCCTGAACCTTATCAATGGGCTTATTGGCTTTCTAAAAACCCAAGATACAGGGTGTAGGGTCCACTAGGGTGTTCACTAAGCTACTTGGAAAATGGGACAAAACCTGTGCACAGGGCATGCACTTGCCCTGCAGGTTAAAATAAGCTACTCCACAAGCTTATAGAAAAATCTAAAAATTAAGCTGATTATGGGAACTTGAACACTAAGTGACAATCTTAAACTTCTGAAAAGGTCAAAGCCTAGAACCTAACACAAAAATCACAAATATTCTCCCAAATTTTGGTTTTCTGAAACAAAGGCAATTTTGACTTTTTGAGATAAAAGGCTTAAGTTGACTTAGATGAACTTTAATCTTAACCTACTGATTGAAAATGATTAGTTAAGCTAAGGTAAGACTAATTTAAGCTATACCACTCATAAGTGAATGGATTTGGGGCATAAGCCACACTTAATCCAACACAGAGGGTTATTTAATCCTAATACTATAGGATTTTGACTTTTTTCTGAATAAGGCCTGGTATTTATGATTGTTCTGAGCTAATATGGACCTGAGTGACTTGTGTCAACAGAAAATAACAACACACATGTATTACAACACTTAGGATTACTCTAATCCAAACACTCCTTAAAACTTGTCTGTCTTATGATTTGTGAAGCAACTAGGTGTTAGGGCTTATGAAACAGGTCCAATACAACTTAATATGGTGTATTAAGCTAAAATGAACACTTAAACACAAGAATTAACAACAAATGGACAAGTTTATTGAATATACTAATTTGGACTGCCAAATATGGAATTAAAGTAACTAAGATTTCTAATGAACAAGACACTGATTTTAAGCAATAATATTACTACTTAACACTAAATAAACACATAAATACTAATTAAGCAACTAAATAAGTAAAGCTACAGTAGAAACTCAGAAATGGATTTAAGATCTTACAATGTGCATTCCTGCTTTGTATCAAGAACCAAGGACCTCAAAACCAATCCTATAGGTCTTCCACAAGACCACTAACCCAGAGCCATCCAAAATTTACCCTGCTCCAGCTCAATCTTCAATAAACCTGCAAATGTTGACTTTGGTTGACTTTTTTGTGTTTTTGAGTTTTTTATTTCTAAGCAGTGTTTTATGGTTTCTAAAAGCTTTCTAGGAGCTTATATGAGCCTAAGAGTCCATGGATTCTTATAACAACAACAATTCAGCTTAAATGAAAACTTGAAATAAATTGAAAATTGCACCAACTAAGATATAACTTCAAACTTGATTTTTATTAATGGAAAACCTTAGAGGTATACTGAAAACAGAGATTACACTAATTGAAAGCTAAATTACACAAGGATAATTTGAAAATTACTTAAACGACCTAAGAATATTAAAATTAAGCTAACACTTCTTCACTTGATCTTCTCTTCTATTTATAGGCCTGGATTAGGGTTCCTTGGACTCTTCTGAACATATCCCACTTGATTTTGAGCCCTTGGATCACTGATAAGCCTCCAATTGAACGCCACGTGTTTTGGCGCCAAAACTTGATTTTGCAATTTGACTATAATAACTTGAGGGGTGGGGGTGCATTTATTGTGGAGGTAATGGTAGGTGAAGGTGGGTTGGGCGGTGGAGAAATGACAGGCAAGTGGAGAGGGGGGGATGAATACCACTGGTGGTTTTGTAGTGTGGTTTTGGGTGAGAGGGAAAGGGAAGGGTGGTGGTTTTGACTTGTTTGACCGAGGGTCAAACGTTGACCCTGGTATATATTAAACGGGGTGTGTGGGCTAGTGGGCTTGGGGAATAACTTGGGCCTGGGTATGTTTTTTGTTTTGGATTGGATTTGGTTTTGGTTTAATATTTAAGGGTCCGGTTTGGTATTATAGTATCACAAGGACCAATTTTATAATATTCCGTATGTTGAGGGGCTGAACTTGTGATTATTTCAAAGTTTCCAAAAGGATAAAACTTGCCAATCTTTGATAGTACATGAACCCTTTATTGATTTTTCCACTTATGAAACCTCAGGGACCAATTCTGCCAAATCACCAAACTTCAAGGACCTGTTATGTAATTTCACCAAACTTTGCAACCAAGGACCATTCCTGCCATAAATGAGAAGTGCAAGGACAAAATTTGTTTTTCTCAAAGTTTTAATATCCCAGGGACCATTTTTGTCAATTTTTAAAGTTCAGGGACTAAACTTGCAATTTTGTGAAACTTTGTACCAAAGGACTAATTATGTAACTTTTTGATTTAAAAGGACCTTTGGTGACATTTTCAAGTTTTTAGAATAACCAAGGACTAGATTTGACAATTTTTGAAAGATGAAGGACTGAAATTGCCAATTATGCAAACTTTGATCATTTTTCATCTGTTTATAATTATTTTACATCTGAAACATATAAAACACATTCCTGGGATATTTTGATGCAATTATGAGTGTTTTTAGATGTTTTGGCAGCTCAGAATAGGTAAAAATGATGAGTATTTACATACTCATCAAAACCCCTAATACACCCCTCCGAGTCTATCTTTTCGTTTCTAACTTTAAGCATCTTACTTAAAGGAAGAATTTGTTACAACCCACTTAAATGTACAACCAAATCGCCTTAGCCTTCCGTGTATGTACTCATCTTTAGTGCATTATTGTTATTTGTTTAAACCCTTAGTTAATTATCTAATTGATTACATGATTGTTAAGTCGAGTCATATCCTTGTACATATTGTTTTGGGACGATTGGGACTCATGGGTAAAGTACTAATCTTATGGAGTAATGGGGAAGAACATCATTTATTACCCCCATATGTACGTTGATCTTAAAAGTACTCCAAGTGTTTTGATTATCTTAATTCGAGTCATTAGAGTAGTTTATTGTAAAGTATGTAAAAATTCAAGTGTAAGGGGAATTTTCATTCCCTATGATGTATTATTTTGGATGGTAGGGTTAGAGTGTATGCAAAAAAAAAAAAAAAAAAAAAAAAAAAAAAAAAAAAAAAAACGGACTACCATCCCGTTTTATTCTATGTTTATTTTAAGTTTTAGTTACTTTTCATTTATTAGCTTAAGTCGAGTCTAGTCTTGGCTTAGCAACGCCATATTGTATATGTAATTAACCAAGATGATTAACTCGCCACCAGTAAAGATTGCCTATATCCAACAAAACTGTGTATTCCATATCCCTACACCTAACGTTACAACCCTTTAAAAGACCTCTTTGATAGTTTATCCTAGGTGCTTAAGCCATGTGGTGGAGGTTTGATCCTTTCCTAAGCCTATGGTAATCTATTTTGCTATGACAGGTAGTGAGAGATGTTTTCCATTACCATATTGTGATATATACTTATTACACCCGAGAGATGTGAGTATCTAAACACTATTTGTGAGGTGCTAGTATATGACCTCCGTGCTTGTCTTTGGTCTTTAGTGGAACGATCATTTGTTGTAATTACTTTTATATTAGCGTTAAATGACCCCTAACTTATATTTTGACTAGAATAAAAGCGCATTTGCTTGAGGACAAGCAAATCTCAAGTGTAAGGGTATATGATAAGGCGAAAAATGATCCGTTTTAGGGGGTCATTTAAGCCGGAATTGGAATTTATTTGATCAAATATTGCCCTAAATCGTTCCTTTTTTGATTTTAGGTACTTTGCGAGTGAATTCTAGAAAAGGAAGCATTTTGGACGTTTTTGGAGCATAAAAGTGAAGAAAACGATAAAGTCTTAATTTTCCTTGCTGGGAACAGTACCTGATGGCGTCAAGAGCAATTTTATGACGGCGTCAAGAGCAATTTTGGTGACGGCCTAGAGAAAACGTGACGGCGTCAGATCAAGGCCGTCAAGAGTAAAAGTGGTGACGGCCCAGAGCAGCAATACACATGACGGCGTCAGATCTGGATCTAGGCAATTCGAGAATATTTTTGGCGGCGGGTTGACGGCGTCAGAAGTTTTTTCTTGACGCCGTCACCTTAGGAAATCTATATATAGTTTTTGTAATTTTCATTCTAAAGAGAGGAGAATTTTAGGGTCGAATTGCATAAACCCTAACACGACTTTTACAGTATTTTCAAGGGTTTTCACCCCTTGAAACCCTTCATGTTCAATTGAGATAAGTATCCTTTCAATTCATTCAATATGTCTATGTGTTGTTTGAATATATCTTACGCTTGTCTTAATTTTAACATGTTAGGCTAGATCTCTTGTATGTTTGCTTAGATGTAATGAAACCTAGATGTTGATTATAGGTTGATTGCTTGTTTATAGTTGTAATGGATGAATGATTTAAATGTTAGGCTTAAGAAAACTAGCAGATCTCCATTGTGTAACTTGCTTGAACGTCTTAAGAAACATGAACCGATGTGTATTAGGTTTTTATGGTTGTATTTAATGCATGAGCGAATTCTAGTGATCCCATGTTAGGAGCTTCTTGCAGGCTCGACATAGGAGTGAAGTAGGAGCTTATAGAGTTGGGGAAGTAAGTACGCCACCCCACGACTGGTATTAAGGAATATAACCCGTCATCCACGCAACTGTAACAAACAATTAACCTGTAAAAGATATCTAGGGAGCAGTGAAATCTAAGTAAACACAATTCTCCCATCTATTGTTCACATCACTAGTTTAATTAGTTTATTTTCATTTTTGTTATTTTATTTTGATTGCATCTTAGTTATTGGGTTAGTTGATTAGCGACTAATTCCGCCCAATCCTCTAAAAAACCGAGATTTTTAATTGCTTTTCATAAAACATAAAAAATACAAAAAGAATCATCCCTCACCTCTAGACCTAGTCCTTAGGCTTTCTAATCCTAGCGACACTATTCCTGAGTTGAACGATCAATCCCCCGGTACTTGTCACTATACTATACTACAACGATCAGGTACACTGCCTGGTGGGTGTTGTAAGCTTCTCGAGATCCCTCGAGTGGTAAAGCCTGGTGCAATTCCCATGCATAAGATGTGTTAGTGTGTATGAGGTATTTTGTGAGGCACTATTTATATAAAGTGAGAGAAAATGGGGGAGGAAAATGGAGAGACCATTGTAAGTAACCTAACATCCATAAAAAAGGGTAGTCGCCGTGGGATTAGTCGGCTCGCAATGTCGAGTCGGAAACCCACGTTTACCAAAAAAAAGAATTTCTGAGGCATATTTTAATCCAAGTTCAAAAAAAGAATATTAGTCCGCACAATTTAATTAGTATAGCGATTTTTGGTTGTCACTTAGACTACTCGTCTACTCCCATTGGGAGCATGACCATGGAAGTGAGATGCATTCTTCACGCACGACACCACGGAGCCAAGAATTCCTCATGCATGACGGAGCAAAGAAATGGAAACGAGATGAGCAGGTCATCAAATAGGTTATTGTGCAAAAGTGCCCCCCCCCCCCCCCCCCCCCCCCATGGATACAAACATTTTTATAATAAGAAAAAATTACCTAATATCATTTTATTATCTATAAATACCTTATAAACTTCACCACTTATAAACACCAGGCCATCTCATGAATTGTTGAAATTTTTTGGAGCCCTGGATGAAGTTATATAATGAGGCTTTTTAATAAGCAATGTTTTATATAAATTGTCATCGTTTATAAGATGTAATGCAATTAGTTATCTAAACGTTCTAACATATTACTCATTTAAGATATTTTACCATCTAAATACTTTTTTCTTTGTGAAAAATATGTTTACACATGCATATAAAGATTAACGAGGCAAATTTTGGGACCCCTAAAAATTTTAGGGCCCTGAGCTGTTACCCACTTTGCACACCCTCAAAGACAGCCCTGATAAACACAGCTTCACATTTACGCAACTTCAAACTTAATCTATACCAAAAATCTTGTGGATTGTTCTCTTTCACATACTATCAAGAAAATCAAATCTAGTGTTCAGAAACAAATTGATGAGGATAGCATTTGTCAACAAGCGATTATCGACTTAGCTGTGCAGTTTGACAAAGTGAGCACCGCTAAAGATGATATGGGGAAAGCATACAAGGAATGCAAACACTTTTCGCAACAAAAACGTGCTTCCATTAACACTTTTTCAAAAGAAGAGTCTTGAAAAGATTATGAGATTCATAATGATATGTTTACAATAGCGGTATAAATACAAGATCAAATCAGTGCTAAAAGTGTTTGGATGCATGCAAAAAACAAATAGGAAGATTGTGTTTTCTTTTGGTGTAATATTTTTTAATTTCATACGTTTTTTATACTTCGTATGTTCTTTTTATTTTTGTATTGTAATTTGTATTTTATTTGAATGATGTATTTTATTTTTATTTGTTTGAAAAAATAGAAAATAAAATAAAATAGTTGAAAGATTTAATTTTTTAAATAAACACTAGAAATGAGTTGAAATGTGAGATGATATGACTATTTGGGGGTGAAAAGTGAGATGGAGTAAGGGAAGAAAATAAATAGAGAAAGTTAATATGGCACCGATGTCGAAGGTGAATTGATGTGACTATTGTGATTAGCCATATAACTCGTGCACCATAAGTGGTGACACAAACATACATGGTCACTAAAAGCCCAAGAAGTGTCACTACGTGTCAGCATATATATTTTTCACGTCAAATTCGAAATAGACTTTCGCTCAAAAAAAAAAAAAAAAAAGCGAAATAGACTTACTTACGGTGACAAAAAAGGTGAGTGTATTTCGGTTTATGTGACACAAGTTTGCATGTAGAATTGTCAATATGGCACAAAACTATAATTTTTACCTTACTTTTAAATGAGTGACTCAGTGACACACAAACTCGGACTTAGTGACATCTTGTTTGTCACTTTTGTCATTAAAAGATGAAGATTCTCTCAAGTTAAAAAATTAACTTGACTCAAGTTGGGTGTTTGTAAACAATTGGATTTGATCCAATTCTTTTGATTTGAGCCATTGGATCAAATCCAATGGCTCACATTCCCTTAACTTGAGTCAAGTTATTTTTTGAACTTGAAGGGATCTCCTTCCGTCATTAAATGTCACTTTCTTGTAGCGGTGGTTCTCTTTATGATCGAATCTACTATTTACTGCAGATTTTGTTTGATGCTTCATTCCATTCTATGAATAACTATTCCAATTCTTTATTGTTAACTTGTGATAAACTAAGCTTAAAGGCATTTTCCTACTTGTTTCATGTTAAGCTAATGGAAAGTGATGTTAGAAGCATAAAAGAACCATTTTGTTTATTATACAATATATATAAAAGGCAGGCGCTACAAGCCAAAATCTTGCTACAGTACATCTACAGTGCACGACCACTGTTCATGCTACAGTACATGCTACAGTACACGATACACTTTTTTTTATGCGTCGCTACAGTACTCGGCAAATTTTTTTTTTTTTTTTTTTTTTTTTTTTTTTACATAAATTTCTTTATAAAAATTTATTTTTTCAAAAAAAATAATTACAAAAAAAAAATACAAAAAAAATACAAAAAATAATACACTTACAAAAAATTTCTTATACAAATTTGTTTCATTTAAAATACCAAACCAAAAAAAAAAAAAAAAAAAAAAAAAAAAACATACCAAAAAAACAAACAACCCAAAAAAATTTCAACCGGAACGCAAAAAAAAAAAAAAAAAATCATAAACATAAACAAATTATGCTTCCAAGTAAACATATGCATACTTCAAATAACAAAATTATTAATTACACCGTACAACCCATAAAATACAAAACACAAAAAACACCCGCCGCAACGCGCGGGTTACCCAGCTAGTTCTCTTTTAAGAGCTAAAACTCCTTTTAGGAAATTACATATGCAAGGATAAAGATTCCTTAATGCAACATATATATGATGATACCAATGAACTCCACACGAAAATTATGGTTGATTGGCTTGAAACGAGAACCAATAAGTAGTGTAGTGTCCATTACGCAAGTAGTTACAAAGTAAAAGCCGTTGAATTGGCAACATGCATTTAAATATGGTAAATTATGGTCAATGAAAAATAAGTAACTTGATTAAAAATTTAGTGCAACTTGAATTTGATTATTAAAAAGAAAGAAGGCATTAATTCGGCCCCCATAATCTAAAGATACCGATGTTCTTCTACTGCACTTTCTTCATTCTTTTTCAAAGATCCAATGTTTGAATATGATCTTACACATCACACTCTTGTGATAAATATAATGTGCATTTGATGGATTTTCAAGCATGTCTAAAAATAATATAGTGGATGATATTGAAAGTAGGGTATGTTTTCATTGACTGAATAATGAGTTTAGGTACATATAAATAATGCTAAATGATCAAACAGGCTTGGCCCAATACAAACAATGATAACACTAAATACTAGTCCGCTAACAGCCCCCCGCAGTTAGAGCGTGAGAACACAAAACGCTCAAACTGGTCCGAAATTCATCAAACAGAGCAGACGAAAGACCCTTAGTGAAAATATCGGCATACTGATAGCGTGAAGGAACATGCAAAACGCGAAACTGTCCTGTAGCAACCTGATCCCGAACAAAGTGAATGTCAATATCGATATGCTTCGTGTGTTGATGTTGCACGGGATTGGAAGATAGATAAACTGCACTGACATTATCACAATAAACAATAGTGGCAGAATGTACAGGAGAGTGAAGCTCTCTAAGAAGATTCCGCAACCAGGACGTCTCAGCCACAACATTGGCAACACCACGATACTCAGCCTCGGCACTAGAACGAGACAAAGTGTACTGCCTCTTAGATGATCAAGATAGTAAATTGTTGCCAAGGAAAATACAATAACCTGAAGTAGAACGACGAGTAGCTGGGCAACCTACCCAATCAGCATCCGAATAGGCAACCAGAGAAGATGTCGAATAATGAGTTTAGGTACATATAAATAATGCTAAATGATCAAACGGGTTTGGCCCAATACAAACAATGATAACACTAAATACTAGCGCGCTAATAGATATAAGCAAGGATCAAAGTGTCAATAATATTAATCTTGTTGAACATGAATTTGCAAGGATTTTTGTGTGAGTTCAAGTTTCGTTTGAGACTTCTATGAGATATGTTGTGAGATAAGTGTCTCGCAACTTGGGTCTGCAAGAATTTTTGGTATTTTTTTGGGTTATTTTTTTGTGTTAATTTCTCAACTCTAGGTATGATAATGGTTAGTTTCACCAATTTTCCTTTATTTGTTTATCACTATGTCTTTATTAAAGTAGAGTTAGTATCTTTGAATTGATGCTATTTCCTTATATAGGCTGAAGAAAATAATAGGACTTAGCTAGATATGGCAAGCATAATGTAACGATCAAGTATGTAAAGCCATATCTGTAGAGGAATAAAATCATATATCTACCACCTAAATCTTCTAAATCCCACTGTAATCCATATATACTTTGCAAATATGATTCCAGCACAAGTTTACTTACTTTAAATCTCAATTATATCTCTTACAACAACATACTAGTAAATTAGAATCTCTACCTTTTCCTTCTTCCATCATATTTGTACTTCTTAATATTTCATGGTTGCCTAATGACTAATGACTAATGAGACTTCTTGTTTCCTTGGGCACCAACTCACAAAACTAAGAACTACACCCACAACACAAATATTCGACACTGATTAGGGCATCTTAAACCCTACACCTGGTCGCGGCCAAGTTTAATAGAGGAGGGAAGCCATCTAACGAATTGTTAAACGCAGAAGTTGGGCCAAGCCCAATTTTGTGTGTGTGTTTTTAATAAAAATGGAATAATTATGTGAAACTGATTAAAATGTGTAATCGATGCATTGTAGGTGTTTTGTATAAAAAATGATATGTTGATGTTACAGTGACATATCAGTGTATTAAACGATATAGCGAGATGCTCATAGCATTTTGTTTATGTTTTGCTTGTCTTTCACTCTAGTTTGTTATTTTTTTGGTTTAGATTACGATCTTTTACCAACAATTACCATATTATAATGTAGATGCGAATATCCTTGCTGCAGTTTATTAAAGTTTCGAAGAATATAACATAAGAATAATGATAAAATAAACAAAAAGATAGAAGACCACACAAATACGAGATAATAATGCCCCATGTTTTCATCCAAATCTACACTAGCATAAGTGCTTTAAATTGGTCTATATTCTTGTTCAATAAGAAAAATAGAAGGGTACCCGCGCAATGCGGCGGCGGGTACCCGGTGACTATTTTTGTAGCGAGCAAATGTTTTTCATTTTAAATTTCCTTATCTAGCATGTCCCAAATAGTATAAAGTATTAGAAATATGTTTTTCAAAAGTAGAACTTCTAAATTATTAATAGTGTAAATGGTTAACACTTTTATTTTTCAAATATTAACATTAAATTGATGGTTAATAGTAAGTTTTTCTTATAAAAACATTCATTAAAATGTATCATTATTGGATGGGGGTTACATATGGTTTAAATTAGACTTAAATTTTCATATTTTACATTAATTTTCTACTTTTCCTTAAATAGTAATGTTTTTGGTCTTAAAATTTTAAAACTTCCTTTTGTGGTAAGTCTCAAATGCTTTATAATGTAGTATAGATAAGAAGTTAATTGGTCTCATACAACATCATTGGACCTTTTCAGAATACACGAACTAAATAATATATGCTCCTTTTTCTAATACATATAGAATAACAGAAATCTAATAACCAAACGGTTTGTCCTAATGGTACGGTTGTATGAGAAACTCCCCAGCTAAAATGGTTGTGAGTCAAGTACTGCTTACAACATGTTAGATAGTATGTGATGTGTATTTTGTGAGAAAGTTACTTGCCATTATTAAAAAAAAAAAAAAAAAAAAAAAAAAAAAAAAAAAAAAAAAAATTATAAAATCGTATCATGTGTTTTACAATAAACTTGCAATGAAGAAGTTTAAGGAAAACCAAATAACAATAATTTGCTAGAAAATCACAAATTTTAATGTTACAAAAAATAGTAACAGTATTAATATAGAAGTTAAAACCAAACTTTTTGAGGATTTAAGTGATTATTTATTCCCATTTTAATATTATTATTGAAATTTTAAATTTAAATGGGGGTATATTATTACTTTTGAGCGAATATATTCTATGTTTTGATGTAGAAGTATTTGTCCGAATTCATTCGGCTTCTAAGCCCAAAAAATTGAAAGAATTTACTATATTTCATAATGATGAGTCATACTTTAATTTTTTAAAGACCATAAACTTATGTCGATCATTATTGTAGAATGTCTTGGTTGAAGAACGCTATTGGTATACATATTGATCAACAAACTTTATAAATTTTCAAAACTCATACATAGTGACTACCTTTGACATAGCCCTCAACGAGAAAAGGAAAGATTAAAAAAATAATAATAAATAAAATAAATAAATAAATAAAAATAAATCTTCAAATTCCTATTTATTGTATGTGATTTTGTACTTATACACTGCTACCAAAACTGATTTTTCCCGCAGTGAAATCCATGGGTAAAACCTTGAGAAACGGCCGTTTTTCACAGATTTCACACGGATTTGTTCTGTATATAAAAAACACCTTGGCTAAGGCTATGTTTGGCAGAAGTAGCTGTGAGCAGTAGCAGTAAGCAGTAGCTGTGAGCAGTGAACAGTAGCCAAAAAAGCTCACAGCTTCATAAAGAAGCATTGAAAAAATGAGCTTTCCTAAATATATTCCCACGAGATTTCCCTCGGGCGTTAACTATTTTCACACAGGTTTTATCGTTGATCCTCCATGTGCATAATATTCACAGATTTCCCACATTTTTCTTGCACTAATAAACCACAAGTTTCTCATGATTTTCACACAGTTTGTTACCACAAATTTCACGCTGACATTTTACCGGCGGACTTCCGGGGTTTCTTACATTTTCCATGGAGAAACAACCAAAATAAATAATATAAAAAATATACCCAAAATGCATAAATTACAAAGTTATTCAACAACGGCCAAACCAAATATTAATTATATCACAGAAAAATTGTTTACACATTGCAACTGAAATTTCTAAAAACAATTGAAGTATAGCCGCTAGAATTAGAGTCACGAGGTAATGGAGCTCACTAGAAATACATTGAAACAAACGGCACCAACATACAGTTAACTGTCCTATACATTGTCTGTCTATGATACTCGACATGCTTCCACAAATGACCTCTCGTCAAGCCATCTTCCATCATTTATACACGAGGACAGATCCAGGATTTTTAAGAGAGTGTTGCACAAAAGAAATGTTTGGCTAACTAAAGTTAGACCGTAAGAAACTAAAGTAGCAAAAAAAATTTGGGGTTGCAAATACCACAAAAACGACAGTTTTGAAATCTTTTTGCAATTCGTGACCTAAAATCGGGTGTAGTCCATGCCACACCCGGCATACATGTAGGTCCGTCCATGTTTATACAGGTCACTAAATAGCCTATTCCTTCTCGTGGAACTTCTGTTACAATATTTGCACCTGGATACAGCTAACACATATTAAAAAGAGATGCACTTAAAATAGTGACAGAGCCTGAATTAAGACACAGCCCATTCTGACTAAGACAAAGTAAATTCTTACATGTCCATATAAATTGTCAAAACGAGCCCAAATAACAAGACAAGAAACCCAATTCTATAAACTCAGCCCATCACCTAAAGAAACGATATAAAACAGCAGTAACCTAAACCCTACTTTCCATAGTTGTTATTCTCATAAGTTTGTTGTAGCAGCAGACACAAAAGCGGCGGAGGCGGTGGTATAGATCGTTAAAAAAAAAGATGCAGATCTTTGTGAAAACATTGACTGGTAAGACCATCACACTTGAGGTTGAGTCCAGTGATACCATTGACAATGTTAAGGCCAAGATTCAAGACAAGGAAGGTATATCTACATATATATGTTATGTCTTTTTATTTTATTTAGTTTTTATAAAGTTTTGAAATGAAATGATGAAATGATTTTTTTTTTTTTTTTTTTTTTCAAAACAGGGATTCCACCAGACCAGCAACGTTTGATCTTTGCTGGAAAGCAGTTGGAAGATGGAAGGACTCTTGCTGATTACAACATCCAAAAGGGTACTCTCTCTTTTTTTTTTTTTAGTGCAACTTGTATTTTGGGTTTATGTTTTTTTAAGGATGTTTTTTTTGTTGATGTGTGTAGAGTCAACGTTGCATTTGGTGTTGAGGCTACGTGGAGGGATTATTGAGCCTTCTTTGATGGCTTTGGCTAGGAAGTACAACCAGGACAAAACTATCTGCCGCAAGTAAGTAGTTACATTTTTTTTGTTATGTGTTTGTACTTTGTACCTTATCTGTTAAGGGATAATAATAAAACTCTTGTTTTAGTTATGTGGTTACTTGTAGTTTTAGTTATATATTGTGGAAATGTTAAGATGTTATGACTAGTAGCTCAGTACTTGATTGAATGTTGGTAATTTTTATTATTAGGATAAGACTAGACGATTACCTACCTCCATAGCAACGAGCTTTTATAGTGGCAGATAGTTATAATGATACTTTGGTTACGCAAACTTTACACAAAACACTTAACTAAAATATCATTATAAATATATGCCGCTATAAAATCCCTTGCTATGCACGGTAATCGTCTAGTGATAATATACATATACACATACACAAATCATATATGAAACAATGTCACCATAATCTTCAAAAAAAACACACGCTTTGTATTTCAAAATACACGAGCTTTGCATGAAACGTCGAACCAAAATCCTGATTTCGAAAGTATAATTATTTTCTGCTATACAATGTCGCTTTACGTGGGTATACGTCTAGTAAATTACAACGCTGCAATAATATGATTATCTTTTGAATAAAACATTACAGGAGGTTGCATACATTGAAAAAGCACCTTCGGACATTTTTGGCCTTTTTGGCCCATCTAACTGTTCTCTTTCTAACTAAATTTGTGTTTTACCCATTAGGGATAGTGCATATTTGAATAAACCGAATGAGATGTAAATTGATTGAAATTGGCATCTCTAATTGAAGTAAAGTTACCATTTTCTCATCTCCCTCCTTATCTTAGTAGGTGATATTTTTTATTTTATTTTTGGAAAGTTTTTAAAGTTTTCAAGGGTAGAATATGTATAGAACAAAATTAAGAGATTAAGAGTTTTTTTATCCATGCTTTATAAGCAGTTAAGATAAAGTTATTTAAATAGCTGTTCCGGAATTTTTATTTTATTGAATAAATGGAATTATAAGCTTTTTGCTTCTCGCTGCTAATTAAAACACATTACGCATTTGGAGAGTATAAAACAGTTTTCAACTAACACAATTATTATTGGTGTTTGATAATGTAATTAGAAGTGGTCATCTGATATGGGATATTTTGAATTTGATCATTGTATCTACAAAGCAAGATAGCGTGTGTATGTGCTTTTATCTAAAGTAAAGTTGTGGCAATCGTCTTGATTGTTTTTTAATCACTATATACTAAATTATCAAATTCAAAATTAGTTCAAGTAAACTCACTAGAATTTGTGCAATAGTTGGAAACTTATTTCAATTTGCCTTACTAAATAACCACCTAAGATATGTGTCCAGTTACAAAATCATTGTAATGGAACGTGGAAAAAAACAGAAAGAACCCCTTTTTCTTGAGATAAAGGGAGGGCATTGTAGTAAATGCTTAACTTTACGGTTTGAAGAAATAGCATGGATCGAGCTATTAATTTGTATGTATTTACTATGGCTGAGCATAATAGACCACAAACCAACCGGACCGGTATTTCAGTCCGGTCCTTGGTCTACCCTTTTCATCATATTCGGTCCTTGGTCCGGTCTTGTTTCTTTTTACGCACAACCGGTCATTATGCTTTGTTGAATCGGACCGGACCGACTAACCGAACTTGGCTGAACATTTCAGTTCGGTCTTTAGTCTGGTGTTTTGTGCCAAATCGGTTCTCAGTCCGGTCCCGTTTTTGGACCGTAATCAGCTCGAGTATTTACTACACAATCCTTAAGTTGATCTCTTATATTTTAAGGTTGTATATATTAACAACCCTGTTACTTCTCTTCTTATATGTTATACAAACTCGGGACAATGTGTAAGCTGCGCTGTTGGTTATTCCCTTCTCATTTTTGTGTCACTGTTACACGTGATGAGTATACAGTCAAACATATCACACATGACTATCTATTCCCCAAAAATGATTGGGGATGACAACAAATGAACTTTATGAGAAAAGACCCGAAAAGCTTTTGGACTTCAACCATTTACTATTTTACTCAAATGGATTTTTTTGTTGGTGTTTGAGATTTGGGATGTTAGCAACTTAATAACAAAGACATCGTTATATTTATATGTTTGCATTGTGTGTTTCAGATGTTATGCTCGCCTCCATCCTCGTGCTGTTAACTGCAGAAAGAAGAAATGTGGTCACAGCAACCAGGTATTCACTGCTTAATAATTGAATATGATTCTCTTATCCTTTTCTCGTCTTAAAATCTGTCGGTACTAGCCCTTGACGTTTACTTTTTTTTTAATGAATTTAGTTGAGGCCAAAGAAGAAGATCAAGTAGATGAGAATGTCATGGTACTGGCTTTTGAAGGATATGTTGTAATTGTAAGTGTGTGCTTTGTTTGTACACCAGTTCTGAATGTTTATGGAGTATGTTTTAAACCATGAATTTTATGTTTGCACATTGAGATATTTATACGCTCTTGCAGTGTTATTTTAATTTTTCTATTAGCGTCTATATTGGTGAATGAAGTGGGATGAGTCTTGACTTTTTCCAGGTTCATCAAACAACCAATTAGCTCAACTTATATAGCATAACTACTTAGGTGGTGCTTAAAGTAGATTTTTAGACGAGCCTATTGGGTTAAAAAGATTTGGAAACGCGGATAAGCTCACTGTTGTTGACCCACTGAGCATATTAATTTGGGGTTATGGCCTCAAATAAGCTGTAAGCCCTTGTTGTTTAGCTCGTTGGATCGACTACGGTGTGAGCTTATTGGCTTCAAATGCCTATAAACTGATAAGCCATCAAATCGGCTAATATAAACACCCCGTCAAGTTTCATAAGCTGTTATAAATGAGCTTATTGTTTTCGTCAAATTCCAACGCGTTAAATATCCTTTTAATCAAACTGAGCAATGCGTGGACAATACTTTTGACAGTAGCAAATTGTCATTTTGAACTTGTAAGGGTGTTTGTACAAGCATATATAGTATAACAAAAATAAGTCTAATTAATTAAGTGCCAAACATATATGAGGAGGTTTTGATAAATTCAAATTGTGGCTTATTTGAGAAAGGGATGGTCTTACAGACAGGGTAGAGATCTAATGACTTAAAATGAGAAGGATGAGAAATTGCAATAACCACACATTTAAGATGTGACGACTTGAATTAGATGCATCTCTATTCATTTAGATGCATCTTAATTAGTTTTGAAAGTGATCTTAAAGTGAAAATGACGCAAAGTAGTACTAACAACAAATTTGACCCGCAGGGGACGAAAAATACATAGGATTCGCCGATTTTGATGAAATGCATCTAAAATATGTATATGTATCAAATTTTTTGTTAGAATATATATTAGGGTGCATCTAAAAGATTATGGATGCATATAATTCAAGTCGATGCATCTCTAATTTGTGGTTATAGTTATTTCTCATCTTTCTCATTTTAAGATTTCTTCTCATTTGATCCTAAACCCTTACAGATATCGTATAAAAATATTTTTATGCCCTTATTTAATTACACCCTTTTATGTTTTAAGTATTTTTTTTTTGTCATCTTACCTTATTAATTATTATAAGTTAAGCAAATAATAAGCAAAGGGCTTATGAGCTCATGATATATAAGCCATAACCACTTATATAATAAGCATAAGCTCAATTTGTAAGCTTAGCCAAACACCCCTTAAGTACCTGATTGGGCAATGCAACTTGGTCAATGAGCAATATCATTTTACCAAGATGAAAGGTATAATATGCTATTTAGCAAAGAACACAAGGTACGGTTGGCTGGTGAGGCTCAAGCTATGCCATTGCACCACCCTATGGCGCTATATGCACACCGTGGTTGGCGCCATTGGCTTTGGTACGGTGTTGACTAGCCCACGCCGTGGTTGATTTTTTTTTTTTTTTTTTTTTTTCTCTTCTTTTTTGAGCGTTATGCAAGGGCTAAAAAAAGAAAAAAGACTTTTCTAATTTTTTTACCTTTTAAAAATCTTATAAATACCCTTTAAACCTTCTAATTTCTACACACGCTTTTACATCTATATCTCAATAGTGCTTCTATATTACTTTCGAAAAAACACTATGGATCTCAACAACAATCCCAACAACTATGATCATTACGATCTTTACTCTCAAGACGATGTGGAATGGTATATGCGAGATTTTCAAGCTTTGGGTAATTAAGAAGCTGAGAGTTCGGGTCCTAATACCAGGACATACATACCACGTGAACGAGAGGTTGTGGAACGACTATTGGAAGATTATTTTGTCAACAAAAACAATCAACCTAAACTCTCGGAGAGGAATTTTAGACGAAGGTATCGTATGAGTTCAATTTTTTTTAAACAAATAATCAATGATATTACCACTTACAATGTTGAACCTCTTTCCGAATACTTTCTTGTTTTTAAACAATGACCGGATGTTGTGGGTCGTTCAAGTATTAGTCCTATCAGGATACGACACAACACTCGATGCATTTGATGAGTACTTGCAAAGTTGCAAATTGGTGGACGTTATTCATGTGAGTGTTTACCAAACTTCACTAAATGTGTATATTCTTTATACATATAAGAGCTTTTAAGAAAGCTCGATTTAAATGATATATATATATATATATATATATATATATATATATATATATATATATATATATATATATATATATATTGTGTGTGTGTGTGTGTGTGTGTGTGTGTGTGTGTGTGTATTTTTCTCATGTATCTTTTTTATAATGTATTTTTTCTATGAGGAGAGTTATTTTAAATACTAAACTTTTTTTACATATCAAGGGACTCATTTTCACCATTAATCTAAAAACAAATCAATAGTTGAGATTAAAAACATTTTAATATTTCACCGATTTTTTATAATTTAGATATCTCTTAAACCGTTAATCGTTAAGCGAAAATAAGTACATCATCGCGACGAGCATTTGATATACTTTTGATTAAAAAAAAATCATTTTTTTTTCACGTTTTTATCCGTGGCCGAAAAAATCACATGTGATATGATATGTGTGAAATGTAATATCACATGTGATTTTTTCGGCAACGAAAAAAAACATGAAAGAAAACGATAAAAAAAACTTTTGTCAAAAATATATCAAATTATCTATTTATAGAAAGATAATTAAATGCTCGTCGTAATGATATATTTTTTATCGCTTAACAATTTTTGAAAGATATTACTCCCTCCGTCCCATTTAAAGTGTCCACAATGGAATCTTTGCATGTCCCATTTAAAGTGTCCACTTGTACCTTCTAACTAATAAAATGAGAGTTTAGTGGGTAAAAGTAATATTTGATTGGTGGAGAGTTTAGTTAGTGGAATCTCCTAAAACTTTGTGCATTATGAAAGTGGACACTTTAAATGGGACGGAGGTAGTAATATTTTTTAAAAAATGATAAAAGTGTGTTTTTTAAATTGTTAGGATTAATCTTATCTATTAGATCAAATAAAGATAAATGGTGAAGATTAGTCCCTTGGTATGTAAAAAGAGTTTGATTTCTCAAATGATCTTAAATTTTTTTCTGTTAAATGAAATTTTAATTTTGTTTTAATGTGTTGTTTTATTAAAGAAAAACAAAAAATAAAAAAATAAAACATAAAAATGTATATTAATAAATCTATGGGGTGCAGAAATGATAGGGGGAGGAGTGTCTTATGCTGAGTAATAGATTTTTATGCTATTTTATAGTACTCAGGTGATAATACTCTTTACTACAACAGCCTACGGCACAATAAGGTACCTTGTGCTCTAACTTATATACTTGAATATTCATTTTGGTGATATACTTGAATAGACAAACAAAGATTACCAAGAAACCTAAGATGTACAAGTAACCCCAAAAATGTATAGGGCGTGAAGTAAGGATCTGGTTTTGTGGGTTGTAAAGATGTCTTTTGCACACACGTAACCTCTTCCTCTTTCTTAAAGGTATTAGTTTTTCTTTCTTAAATCGCAAAAACATACTTTAAACATTAAAAAGAAAACTTTGATATTTTAAATTATCTTCTGTCTTTCATTAAAGATAAATCAAACACCATAATGTTTAATTTGTCAAAAGATTCGTCTTCTAGACTCAGATAATTATGACCCTTTTTTTTTTTTTTTTTTTCCTCTCTCCTTGAACTCAGTAAGTTAACTAAATACTGTAGTTGCTTAACATATACGGAGTACACTATAACAACCAACAAATGATTTACTGGTAAGTCACTTAACTTTATCACAAGAAATTGGTGCTCAAATCTCACTCTATACACATTTGGGGTGATTAAAAAAATGGTTCAGAATTACCTCTGTTAGCTCGCATACTTTTAAGTCAAAAACTCGCCTGAGGTGCAGAGTCAAAAAGTTATGGTCGATGAGGCAAACTTTGATAATTTTTAGAAAGTAAGTTACAAATTGATTTGTTAGGGAGACAAATTACAAAAATAGTCAGTTGTTTTGGAAAATTTGCACTCAATTTTTTTCGTTAAGGATGCACGTGTCCACCTATACCCTCTCCTGTCTCCGCCTCTGCTCGCCCTCTCTCTCTGTTTAAGTTTGTCATACATTTTGATATAACATTTACATATGACTAAAGTCGAGAAGGGATTTTGAAGAACACTAGTTTTTATTAGGATCATATTCATTATGGAGTATAATTATGCTAAGTATGTGTAGTTGTATCAGCAAAGGCTTATCGCGTCCTCTTAAACTAACTATCATCAACGTAAGACCCGACTGATTAATAGATTACCATTCAAATTATTATACATATACATATGGAAACTTCTTCAATTTAACACCAGACATCCCACCATTGGTTACTAGTATCGCCAATGGCCGCCTCGTTTAACAGTTGATCAGACTCCAAATCTTCCCAATTATCTTCATTTGCTTTTTCCAACATGTCCACAACAAGCATACTAGTATTATGTTCTGGATATTCTTGTTTCATACTGCTATCAGCGTCCGATACATTGCCCAATCCTTTCTCTGATACCTTTTCTTCCGTTGAATCTTTTGAGACTTCCCGCGTGCTGCATATCTTTTCTTTCTTATCAATCACTTCATGCAGCTTTTGCAGCTGTTAGAAACATCAAGAAAATGTTAGAATGCTTGTTTAGGATGGTATAATGATATGATCATATGAGAATATAAAGAAAAAAGTTACCTGTAGGGTTAAAGATTGATTCTCTCTATTAAGGTTGTCAAATTTAGACGAGAGAGAATCGTAATTGGCTCGTAGTATACTGTAATCTCTTTCGAGCTGCTTCGACTTCCAACGAGCTCTTTTATTTTGAAACCAAATAGCAACCTGCCTCGGTTGCAATCCAAGATCTTTAGCTAGTTGCAGCTTCTTACGAGGCTCGAGCTTGGACTCAGATTGGAAAATGGTCTCAAGTGACTTGATTTGTTGATTAGTGAACCTTCTTTGTATCTTGTTGTCCTTCTTGTTGGATAAGGTGTTGAAGAATGTGGTGAAACAATCTGAATCTGGGTCTGATCCCAAATCCAACATGTTTTCTAGGGAGGAATGTGCCCGACGGGGGTTGTAGTTGTGCTTCAAGGTGTGTTATTTATACCCTGATGATTTGTGGGGTCTAATCTCATTTCTTAATTTATAATGCATATTTGTCTTTTATAACTTTTTTGGGTGCTCTAATTAGAGTTAAGATTAAATGTGAAAAATAATTAAAATGATAAAAGTGAAATGAATCTATAACCATATATTTCAGGTGAATCTACAAAAGTAGATGTATCTGTTTTTTAAATTCTCTCTCTTAGTTGCGGTAACAATAAATAAACTCGTTGGCATTTTTACATATAATAGATAGCTAGTGAAAACAAATATATATACTATATTGTCTTAAGATAATTGTCTTCAAGGAAAAAAAAACACTAATTATGAATGTAAAGTTAATCCAGAATTCAATGAGCAGAATATCTGTTTTTATCAATATTTTGTGTTTCTTTACTCAGTTCTTGAGTTTTGAGTGGAGGAAAACGGAAAATAAAAAGAAAATGAAAGGAAATGTTAGTTGATACGCACTTGATATATTGGAAATAAAAAAGAGAAAGTAATCATAAATCATTTTCTTGAGTTGAAGGAAAAAGAAGATAACTTTTTTAAATTACATGTATGTTTTTTTTGAGTTGTTAATATCAAATGTTTAAAAAGTGATATATTAGTATTTACAAAACAATCATTTTTTCTTCTTCTAAAAACAGGAGGAAGATTTTAATAACAAAATTCCTCCCATCTTCTTACAAAACAATCATTTCTTTCTCCTTCTAAAAACAGGAGGAAGATTTTAATAACAAAATTTCCTCCCATCTTCTTCTTCACTTTTATTTATTTATTTTTTTTTTAACTCAATAACACAAAAAAAACATTTTGTAAATTTTAACTCGAGAACTAAGGGTTAGTAAACTAACTTTTTTGGTAAACAAGCTCAAACTCAGAACATCGTTTTTGAATAACTATTGATTGAATACTACTTAAAGATTTTTTTTAAAGAACTCTTGAATCTAAATCCAAATGACAGATATTAAGTACTTTGAAGAGAATGGATATTCATTTATGTCTCCATCGCCTATGCTTTCACATTGGTACGTGTCCAAGGTTGCCTAGTCCACATGAATCACGTTAAATTTTACTAATACAGTATATCCTAACTTTTAAATTGCAGCCGGAATGAGATGTATAAACTAATTCTTGGTTTAATACATGTTTTGTTTCTTTGTAATTACCTACCAACCTCATTAGTGTTAGTTGTAACAAACGTAAATCTTAATACATGTTTTTTACTTGTGGATTATTTTATTTTATTTTTTCTTTTTTTTAAACAGTGGCTCTAGCTGAGAGTTTACGAACTGCAACCTTGAAGTATGCTCTTAACTACGTATAGGGATGTAAACTGAGCGACCTACGACTTTTTTTACTTTTGATAAAAAGTCGACAAATGACACAAAAAATCGCTAAAGTACAAAAAGTACAAAAGTCTCTTAATTTATGTACAAAAAGGTACAAAAAGTTAAAAAAAATAATAAAAAAATAAAATAAAAAAATAAAAAAATTTGCTTACGTTTTGTGCCACTTAGTGACTTCTAATTTAAGGAAAAAAGTCGCAAGTCGCTCGGTCTAGTTTAGAAAGAACACTTTTTTTTGTCTAGAAAAAGTATAAAAGTTGAGCGATTGGTCTATTCTTAGAATTTTCTCATTCAAGAAACTGATAAACCAAGCTAATCCGCATGATCCGAAACCGGTAAAAACCAATACCCGAAAAACCTGAACCGAACCGAACAGTGTGATAGAAGTTCTTCTACTTTCAAAGTAGACGTGTATAATGTGGATGTATGTTTTTTACTAAATATCTTATAAATGTCATAGAAGTTCTTCTACTTTCAAAGTAGGCATGTTTTTTTATTATAACAAATGTAACCATTTACTTGTCATATCGTGGATCGTTCGTTTTTTTGGTGTAGGTGTAGATGCAACACAAATTTTTGTTGGGTAGATTGGCTAAAAAGTCTTTCGCTTATTTCCTTGTAATTGTTTCTTTCTAGCTACTTACTAATTGCTAATGTCTTTATAAAATCCGCGGTTCAAAAAAAAAAAACGGTGTACGTCGTACGAATATATATACTCCTATTATTAGAATAAATATTCTTAGTATAATGTTGATAACGAAACAACTTTAGTATGTTTATATATTTGCAATATATCACTTCAATGTTAGTATGTATAGTTGAACGCCTTTGTTGTGACTTGTGATTATGTTTTGTATCCTTTGCTTTGTGTTAATGAAAGGGTGAACTAGGAGGTTCTCGGGATTTACAAGAACCCGATAAATATTTGTCGTTTAGTGTAAATTTTAGTTAACAATTTCAATTCTTAGAAATGAACCCGAACCTTGTCCTGAAAGTTTGTGTAACACAAATACATGCATATCATTTTTAGTTATTCCACTAATACGTCAAAAGACAACATGTCTTCTTAATCTATTTATCAACCTAGTTCATTTTTATTTATATTATACTCGTAAAAAATATTTTGTGCACCTGATGACTTAAGCTAGTCGTAATAGTGACCCAACAAAAGGTTGATCTAGCACATGCCCCCCCCCCTCCCTTTTGGCTTGATAGGGTTGTCCAGGCGATCGAATGAAGTGGAGAAAAAAACTAGCCCTAGTCATAATAGTGACCCAACCACTTTTAACAACAAACGCAGTTATTGCCATCAGAGTTGGCTAAGGAGAAAGGTGTTGGGTATAGCACATGGAACTCGTCACACCCTATGGCGACCCCACCGAACGCACCCCCCCCCCTATTTTGGCTTGATAGGGTAGTCAAAACAATCGAATGGAGTGGAAAAAAACTAGTCGTTGGGCTAGTTTAGTACCGTTTGGGTGTTTGTTTGAAAAATAAAAAGTAAAAATAATAACAAACTTTCCTTGTAAATACCTTAATACTTCTCCATTTTTATACACTTTTAATCCTAATTTTATAGATGTACATTTTAATTTCTCAACTCAAACAAATGAACTCTAATTATTATTTATTTATTTATTTATAAATACAGATGAAGAAGACGAAGTTAATAGTTTATATTATAGTTTTTAAAAGACGCCGCTTTACTTGTTCAGGCTTCCACTTCTTCAATCAAAAATTCCCACAAGCTTCGTAGATAAGATCGTTATGGTGCTCATTATCGTCTAGTGGCGGCTTACTTCGCTGAAAACCCAATGTATGATGCACGTACATTCTGGAATTGACTGATAATGTGTCGTAGTTTCAACAAGGTGTTGATCGTATGGGAAAAGTTGGCATTTCTCCATTGATGAAGTTACCTTAAGTCGTCAATTAGCATACGATGCCGTTCCTGATGTTCTAGACGAATATCTGCAAATTGGTGATAAAACTTCTCGTGATGCTCTCAATGTTTTCTGTAACTGGGTTATGGACTTATATGGACAGGAATACCGATGTCGAAAAATCCAATGTTTTTCACAAGGAGACACAGGGGTTTCCTAGGATTTTAGGAAGCTTTGACTGTACGGATTGACCGTGGGCTCAATGTCAATATGCATATCGTACACATTTCTGTAGGGGTGATCAAGGGACAAATCTATTCATTGGAAGTAGTTGTCTCACAAGACTTATGGATTTTCATGCGTTCTTTGGTGTTTTTGGATCGATCAACGACGTCAACGTTATACATCAATCGCCTATTTTCAACAATCTCAAAATGGGAAAGCTCCAGAATGAATTGTTCTTGTTAAGTCTATTTCACAGCCAAGCTCGAATGATACAGAGCGAATAAGATATAAGCAAGCGCATGAAGCAACAAGAAAAGATATGGAACGAGCGTTTGGCATGCTAAATAAAAAGTGGGCTCTAGTAAATACTCCCTGACAATCGCAAAGTCTAAAGAAAATAATAGATAAAATGTACACATGCATCATATTACATAATTTGATTTTAAACGACAAAGGGTAAACCCACACTCCCTGCTTTTATCCGAAGGAGGAACATCATGAAAATGATCTCGTACGAAACAAGAAGATGTGTTACAAGTTATTATAGATATACATTACCAGCAAAACTCATCTAAGTCTTAAAGCAGATTTAATGAGGACACATTTGACGTTTAACAAATAAACACTAATTTTACTGTAATATTTTTTTATTTGAATTACTATGTAATTTTTTTTAATTATTAACGTAAAAAAATTGGGTCACACATAAGGTCACAATTATGGGCATTTGGACATGTATTTGATCTTACAGAGATAAACTGAGATGGTGCAGAAATGACATGCATGGTCATTTGGTCACTGATGAGTGCTCAAACACTCATCATTTTTATCGTATCTGGACTGCCAAAACATCCAAAAACACCCAAAAACGCATCAAAATACACAAATTATCCCAAAAGTGTGTTTTATATGTTTTAGATGCAAAATATTTAAAAACAAATGAAAAACGAACAAAGTTTGTGCAATTGGCAGTTTCAGTCCCTCAAGTTTCAAAATTTGGCAAAACTAGTCCCTGGAAGTTTAAAATAAAAGAAAAGTCAACCCAAGGCAAAGAAAAGTCAAAATTTATCAAAATAAGTCCTTGGGTGAAAAAGTTTGAGAAAATTACACTTTTACCCCTCAAAATCCAAAATTGACATAAATGGTCCCTGGAATTTCAGAAAATGGCAGTTTTAGTCCCTGATGGGATATTTTTGAAAGAAAAATCATTTTTTACCCTTGGGAAATCAAAATGTATCACAAATGGTACTTGGGTGAAATTTTCAGAAAATTGCAAGTTTAGTCCCCGAGGTTTGAAAATTTACAAAATTGGTCCCCGGGAAATTTTAAAAAAATGAAAATGCAAAAAAATGATTTTTGAAATATTGGTGATTGGCATGTTTGATCCTTATGGTTACTTTTGGAAAATTTACAAAACAGCCCCTTAACTTTTGCCAAATTACAATAATGGTCCTTGTGTTGTTTTGCTATGTAACCAAACGGACCCTTTTGTATTTTTACCCAACACCAAAACAAGCCCACCTGATCCAGGCCCACTCCCACTCCCACATCCTCCAGCCCATCAACAACCAGCCCACCTCCTACACACAAATAACAAACACCCCGTTTTACCTCCCTTTCCCAGTCAACCAAAGTCAAACACCTCCCCCCTCCAACTTGCAACCTGCTCCCCCCTCCTCCACCTCAGCATACCATCCCTCCCCCTTGACTCTCAAACTAAGCTCCAAAAGCTTTAATTGTTCTCCTTTGCCCTCACTCCACCTCGACCTGACAAGATAAGAAAAAAGGCGCCAAAGATCAATTTTAACGGCTAAGATGATTCCCACCCAATCTAATGGGTGGGATTTGTTCAGGAAGAGACATTGAAGTCATGGGAGCAATAATTCAGAAGCAAGAGAGAGGAAGAGGCAGTTTAGTTTTTTGAATATATGTAGGCTCTTTGTAAGCCATTTAAAAAGTAGTAGACTAGTACCAAGCTTGAATGGGATGTAATTTTATTTCAGTTGTAATCTTTTATAAAGTAATGAAAACTTTTAAGTCTTAATATCTTTGTTCTTAATTTCAGTTTTTTTTTTAGCAACTAAAAAGTTTTCTTTAAAACCTAAGTGTTGAAATAAGCTTCCCATAAGCTCTTTTGAGCTAATCCAGTGTTAAATAAGTCCAAAGGAGAAGTAAAAAGAAAAGCAATAACTCAGAAAAGAAAAAAAAAAATAGAGAGGAAAAATTCAAAGAAAAATTCAAAGGTAGAAGAGAAAACAAGAAAGGAGACCTTATGGTGAAATGGTATAGAGCTCTTGGGAGCAGTAGGGGGTGCATATTTGTTTCATGGTTCTAAGTCTCTTCCATTGGTTATACATTATAAGCTCTCAATGCAATTTTTCTGTTTTTATTTTACTATAGTAACAGTTTGGTTTGCATTAGCTTATTCTTGTTAAGTTTAGTGATTTACTTTGCACATCTAGTTTCCACTTAATGTACCAAGTTTGTTTTTAGCTTAAAAATTGGTAGTTGTAGTTTAAAATCATTAGTTGAAGTTTAAACTTGGATTTGCAGGGGTGTTTGGATCAATGGATTTAACCACTGAGTCCTGAGTTTTGGTTGTTGTTTGTGGTTTAGGAACACTACTTAGGTCCATTTAAGCTTGGTTCAACCATCAATTTGGTCATTTGTCAACTAAAAGTCAAAATCACCCAAATCCTACACCAACAGTTCACTGTTGGAGTTTTTAGATTTCAAAATTCCCTATTTTGATTAAAAGTTGCATTTCTAGCCTAGTGTAGTTTTAGTATAACTTAAAACATCCATTTTAGTCAGAAAATCAAAGATCAAAAGCCAAAAAAGTCAAATAGTGAAGTTTTCTACAAAAGTCAAATTTCATTCATCAGATTTTCTCAAAAGTTACAAGAATTTTAGGGATTTGTGTATTGGGATTTAGAACTTAAGCTCTTGAGGTTTTGTAGTCTACAAGCTCATCTCTTAAGTCCCAGCTTTAGTTGATTTTTGTGATTTTATTTGAGGGGCCCACAGCCCCTCGAAGTAGGCTGCAGGGCAGCACATCTGTTCTGTCTCAGCAGTTCACCCTCACACCACCACCTTTTGTGGTGGTTTGTGGCCACTACAGTGGTCCAAGACTCTTTATTTTGGTTCCCATCAACCCCCCTCCTACCAGACTTGAGGTATTGACTCATGGTTTGACCCCTAGGACTGTGGACCCCACTTGAATTAAGCCCATTACTTTGTCCCACAACTGCCTCAGAAACCAATAAGCAAAGTGCTTATTTGAGCTTTTTGGCTTATTCAGGCCACATTGTTGTTTGATACTTGCTTATTATTGTTCATCATACTCAGAGAAACCAAAATCTACCATTGTGGATGTAGCAACCCGTAAATTTTCATAAGGCAAAATAACTTTGCCCTTTGACTTTGACTTTTGACTATTTCACTTTTACCGTAACGTAAAAGCAATTACTATAACCGGTAGTCTTCCAAGTTAAATAATTCATTCTGTTTTTGAATTATTACTCTCTGAACGTTTAGATTCACCTTTTTCTATTTAACGAGATGTCATATTGCTTTTCCTGCGTACCGATACCGTAATAATAATGGTTTACATTCGATAATCACTATTCGGAATCAGTAGTTTCGTTTTTATATAACTATTATAAAAATGCTTCCAGAAATATATTTCTCACAATTACTAAACTGAAGTACCGCGATTACATTCTAGCTCAACGGGACATACACCTTATCCTTATCTACTACTACACCGCCTCTTCATTATAAAACAAAAAAAAAAAAAAAAAAAAAAAGAAAACAGATAGTCAGATCTTATCATCTCTCTCTCATTATTGATATCATCTCCCTCACTCTCTCTTCCACCGCCTCTCTCCTGCACCGCCTCACACACCACCGCCTCTCCTCTGCCACACCACCTCTTCTTTATCACCACCTGATAACACCAACCACAAGGAGAAGACCAAGAGTGAGTGGCTACGGGTTTAGATGGTTATGATAGGCTCTCGCTTGGTTCAGGTAATCACCACCACAAACGCACAACCTGCCGCCACCATAATCCCTCTCCGCCACGCTGGTATGTCAAAAGCTCATAACAAATCAATCTCTAATTATTTTTATTCTTAAATCCGTATACAAATTTGAGCTACAAGAGTTTTCGTGGATTAAAAACAAGTTTTTGGATAAACTTTCGTGTGGTATAAATGATTAAAGAAGTGTTTGTGTGGTGTATACTATGGTTGTTTAATCCTTGGTTCGATCTAAAACCCATATAGGGTGCGAGTGTTTTGTTTTTCTGGTCTCGATTCACAAAGTAAACCCCAAGAGGGTGTTTGTTTGCGTATTACAGTCACCCCGTAGGGTGTGTTTGCTGGTTCGAAACCCTCAAGGGATGTTTGATTTGCTTATTCTTTTGAGACTTATTTAGGTGTGCCTGGGTCTCGGTTTGCATAGGGCAGCCTAGAGGTGATTGATGGAGTTTAGTTCTTTTATTACTCTTTTAGCTTATTTAAGCATATACTTGCTTATGAGTATTTATTAAGCTCCAAGAGCTTCTTTGTGTCTTGTGAGGTCTCGACACAAAGAGGAAAACCGAAAGGGTACATGGGTTTGTTTCGTTTAGACCTCGCAAGCCAACACGGGGTGTTTCTTTGGCTTAGTACATGACAGCCCCGAAGGGGTGTTGTTGTTTTGTTTAGTTCGACCCACCACAGCAGCGACTCAACAAAAAAAAGGGTGTCCGTTTGGTTTATTTCAGTCCATACCACAACACCCAAAGGGTGCGCTTGGTTTTGTTGTTTTGACCCACACCATAGCTTACAAGGGTGTTCGTTTGTCTGCTGTCACAGCCACCCAAAGGGTGCGCTTGGATAGGCTTATTACAGCCCAAACAGGGCATTTGCTTGCTGCTACGCAGCCCCAGCAATGGTGTGTTTATTTGCTGAAACGCAGCCTAACTAGGGTGCGTTTGTTGGCTGCTAAAACGGCCCAACCAGGGGTGTCTGTTAACTGCCAAAACAGCCCCAAATAGGGCACGTTTGCTACTGATTTTCTGCATAATAGGGTGCGTTTTGTTTGTTTATTTACTGCATACATGAGCTGTTTGGAACAGCTCACTGCAGTCCCGCCTTTTCGGCGATATCTAGAGTTCTACAACTCCGGTTGATGCGCCGTTTGCGGCTACATTTAAGTTTATGTCTTACCTACATTTCATAAAACTGGGCCGAACTCTAGAAATGACCAGAACCATGAGCTTTTTCTGATTAAAATCTGGTATGCAGATTTTGACACCTTTCGCCATTTTGGCTCTCATTTACTCATCGGGATGAGTTATGAGGTGCGCCACCCGGCGAAACGACCACAAGACATAGATCTATCACCCTATCTAATTACCTAAGGCCCATAACTCACTGAGTTGTGCAGACTTTCCATTCTTTGGGACTGTTTTAGAATTTCAGTTTCTAGCTCATACATAGGGTTTGTTTTAGCAAATCTTCAAGTTACAAACCTCATGTACCATGTCAAATACATATATAATCTTACAAGGGTTTAGGATTAATGTATTGCAATCTTAATGGACTTACGACTTAATAACAAATCACTTATTACCGGTTTATTCTTTTATACGTGCTTATTACCTTTCATACTTATGCTATATGATTTGTGCTTTGGCGTGCGTTTTGTGTGAGTCTATGACTTTATACCACCACACGAATGGGATACTAAACTTTTTACAAACATTGATACAAATATTCCACGAAAACTACAACACTCTACCTTTTGAAACTCATACGTATCGATTACTTTCTGCGTATTATGTTTTGAGACAAGCTTATATTCATTAGGTTATGCCGATTCTGTATCGTTGCGCTCTAATTATTGACATCACTTATGTTACTATTCCGCCATACTCCTTGGCACAGTTGTGTTCATTACGTCACTACATCCCAAGGTGAGTTCATAGCCCCACTTTCCATTACTTAATTGTTTTACAAACCCTTGGGGGGAATACATGCTATTTTTAACAGAGCACAATGTTTTTAAATTGTATGCTTGCCTGATTGTTTTATTATCACTAAGTACCAGCCTTGCTAAACCGAGATTCCTTATTGTGAACCATTTAATCACTAGCAATAGTGAGCGCGAATATTGTGAATAGGCCTATTGGGATTGACGAATCCCATTTGTATTGACTAAGTTCAAACAAATGCATTAATATTTGAGATTTAGGTATGTTAGCAAAGTACCTACCGGGATAAATCTGCCGATCGATATTGGTACACGTTAACGTTTTGGTGTCATAAGCTTAGTGTATAATACATTTTATGGGCGTATAATAACGTAGCCTACCTGTTTTGTTTTCCAAACATTGGTGTGAGTCTACAGCTCACACTACCAACATATTGTGTTCAAACATTAAACAAACTCTATGAATATCACTCAACCTTTGTGTTGACCTCTCAAGCATGTATTTCAGGTTCATGACGATCAAGGATGGCACGGAAGGACACGGATACTCAAGAGGGCTATAAATTTTATTATCATTCGAAACTCATTTAATGTAAACTGTAAACATGGAACCATTTGGGACCTCATTTTATAATCTCTGATATTTATACAATTTGAATGATAAATCTTTTAAAAACGACTCAATTGGAGTTCGTTTTCTATTATTGTGACTATTGTGCCATCGAGTAACACCCAGTTTGAATTCCGCTGCATCCATGAATTGGGGGTGTTACAGTGGACCCCACACCTCACCATTTGAGCTAAAATTACTCCACAGTCAACAAAAGTCAACTGTGGGTGTAATAAGCACTCCAAGTGCTTATTTTAAGGGTTAAAATAAAAGTGTTTTCATTAAAAGCTGTTGTTTTTAGTTTATAATTAGTTTAGAAAAAGAAAAAATCCAAAAAAACAAACTTTAAAATTAGTGATAGCTTCTATTTAATAGGATTTATCAATTTATTTTTCTTTTTAATTTATTTCTAGATAATATTACACTTTTATATTTTTAGAAATTCTATTTTAGGTTAAAATAATTTTATAAATTTTTCCAGATTTTTATTTTGTCTTTTAGTGGTTTTTCTAATTAATTTTAGTTTAATTTAGTTTTAATTAATAACAATCAATTAAATAGCATAATTAGATTTTATATAGTATAACCTAGTTTTTATAATTTTTCTAGCTTTTATTTTAGTTAAAACATTTTTCTAGAATTTTTACTGTTCATTTTCTATTTTTTATAATATAATTAGTTTAATTAGTAATTAATAAGTAATTAGATTAATAATTAGTTAATTAGCTTAAAAATACATAAAATTAATTTTTTATAATTTTTTAGGATTCCCATGATGGTTAATTAGATTTATAAAATTTTTCTTAATTTTCTAAGTCTTTTTAGTATTTTTAATAATTCTAATTAGTTTAATTAGTATTAAATAGATAATTAGTAATTAAATAATAATAAATAATTAAATAGTGTAAAAATAATTTTTAATTTTCTTAAAATTTTCTTTAATTATTAGGATTGTAAAAATATCAATTTTGCACTTTTAACCCTTCCCGTCCTTCAGTTGTACTTTTTGTTTTGTGCGTCTGTATACGTTTTTTAATTAAAACGTACGTTTTTAAGTTTTAGCTCAAATCTTCGTAATCTAAATTCTCGTAATCACTCACGTAGCTTTCCTAAGCTATATTTGTTAATAATTTCCAAATTATTCTGATCATAACCCTTTTCTGTGAATAATCACCCGATCACGAATACGCTAAAGTTACAATTCACACTTCAACGGGACTTAACGACCTGGTGATACCTAATATTACCCGGAGAATTGACCTAGGCTATTTGATTTTGTTGACCATTATTTGGTCAATATAAGTTAGGTGGTTTAGCATCAATCAATTTTTGGCGCCGCTGCCGGGGAAGTGTGCGCGTTTCTATAGCGTTATTTGAGATTAGTATTATCTCACCTCACTCACTGTATAAATACCACCACTTGTGTATATTTTCATAATCAAAATACAAAAAAGTCATTAACACTTTTCCTAAAGTGTTAACAACACCAAAAAAAATTAAAAACAACAAAACAGATCGTAACGTTTTCTAAATCGGTTTTCTTTTAAGGTGATTCTTAAAGAGAAACGATTTTGATAAACGAAACGATACCAAAAATATTTTCCAAAAGTTTTTAAACCCATACACAAAACACAAAAACATTCGTCTCTTTCTTGTGAATAATAATTCTACATAAAAATAAACCGTCGAAAACCAAGACAGAACACCTGCCAACTGGGGGTGTGAACAAATAAGTTCCCAAACCAAAAAGATTAAAACTTGCCTTTGTATCCTTGTGAGTGGTGTACCTTTTCTAAAGAAGCCACTCACTTGTGATTATTGGTTTAAGTTCACTATGGTTTTGTCTCGACTTTGTTTTGATTGATTTTTGTTCCTAGTGCATGCGCACTCGTTCTTCTAGGTCTACTAACCCATTACGTGAGCTTGTACGAAAACCTAGAAGACCTTGTAGACGTTCAGCACCAACAGTCGGATCTGAGATCCGTACTGTTGCCACACCCACTGTCACCATGGCGGAAGACCGTCCCATGTGTGAGCTTCTCCAAGCACCCATCGAGGGTTACGGAGATGCCATTATTGTCCCAGCCATCGTGACTGATAGTTTTGAGCTCAAAACCGGGTTACTCAATCTTGTAACCTCAAGTCAATTCTACGGTTTTGAGAGGGACGATCCTCATGCTCATATTCGATGGTTCAATAAAATCACATCGACCATCAAGTACAAGAATGTCCCGTGTGAAGCAATAAAACTTCTTCTCTTCCCATTCTCATTGGAGGGACAAGCCCGGATTTGGCTTGAAAAACAACCTCCACGATCTATTGAGACTTGGGAAGATCTTGTTAAAAAGTTTGTGAATGAATTCTTCCCACCTTCCAAGACCACGAGTCTTAAGAACGAAATCACCAAGTTCACTCAAAAATATGATGAATCTTTTGGTGAAGCGTGGGATCGTTTCAAAGAATTACTTTGCAAGTGTCCACATCATGGTTTCTCTGAGTTGATGCAACTCGATACGTTTTACAATGGCGTGAGCCAAGCTGATCAGGATTCTCTCAATGCCTCCGTGGGAGGTAATTTTTTGAGTAGAACCACAAAAGAAGCTTTGCAAATCATAGAAAACAAGTCCAAGGTCCGCTCTACACGAAGCAAACCGATTGTTTCTCAAATCAATGCGGGACCTTCTACTTCATCTTCTGTGGGTCAATCTAGCACGGATGCTAAGATTGACAAGCTCACTGAAGCGATCCAAGCTTTGGTTCTCGCCCAAACAAAGAAAGTCTCATTTCCACAACATCCTCCACCTGCTGAGGTTAAAAAAGTGGAAGTCTGTGTAACTTGTGGTGGGCCGCATGCCTACTACAATTGCACAGCTACTGATGGTACTCCATACGAAGCTCATGCTTTAGCGGGGTCCCAAAATCAAGGAGGCAATCAATATCGCCCTCCTATGGACCCTAGCTATCGTCCTCAACATCATTATCCTGGACCTCCTGGTTTTAATCAAAACCAAAATGTCCAAAACCGTGGCCAAAATCAAAATAGAGCGAACCAAGGTTATCAAAACCAAGGTAACTTCAATCAGGGTCACGGTTTTCACAATCAAAACCAAGGGTTCCAAAATCAAGGTTTCCAACAACAAAATCAAGGAAACTTTAATCGGAACCAAGGTCATGGTAATTTCAATCAGGGATATTTTCATGGAAACAACAACCCTAATCAGGGTAATTTTCAAAATCAAGGTCCCAATCCGAACAATCGAGCTCCAAATATTCCTAATCCGAATCAAGCCATTGTTCCAACCGGGCCTTCATCTGACGAGTTGTTGAAACGATTCATGAAGTCCCAAGAAGAGTTGAACAAGTTGCTGGTCAGCCAGATTTCTGACATCAAGAAGTCTTTAAATGATCGACCCTCGGGCTCAGGTACTACTTTACCGAGCAACACGATCGCTAACCCGAGGGGCGATGCTAAGGCGATCACAACACGAAGTGGTGCTTCATATGATGAACCCGCGATTCCTACTACCACTTCTTCCTCTCCTCCAAAGGTAGTGAATCGTGAACCTGAGGTGACAAAGGACAAAGTGCAAAATCCTAGCTCACGAAGTACAGCACACGTCCAACCTCAGGTTATTCCTGAAACCAGATGTAATCCTGGAGTTGTCTTTGAACCACCAGAAACTCCAGTGGACAACCCTAAATCCAAAACTTCTATTCCATATCCTTCACGTCTCAGTGAACAAAAGCTCCGCGAAAAAGCTACTCATCAAATGGATAAGTTCTTCCAAATCTTTCAAGATTTGCACTTTGACATTAGCTTCGCGGATGCTATTCTCTTGATGCCCAAGTTTGCATCGACAATCAAAAATCTGTTGAGTAATAAAGAGAAACTCTTTGAGATGGCAAAAACTCCTCTGAATGAGAACTGCTCTGCAGTTCTCTTGAAAAAGCTTCCTGAAAAGCTTGGAGATCCCGGGAAATTTCTAATTCCTTGTACTTTCCCGGGTATGGTTGATTGCTTCGCCTTGGCCGATCTAGGTGCTAGCATTAACCTAATACCATATTCTGTGTGGAAGAAACTCTCTCTTCCCGAACTTACCCCCACGTGCATGATTTTAGAGCTTGCCGATCGTTCGATTTCTCATCCCATTGGCATTGCCGAGGACGTATTCGTTAAAGTGGGGAAGTTCCATTTTCCGGCAGATTTTGTGATTGTTGACTTTGATGCCGATTCAAGGGTCCCTCTCATTCTTGGGCGGGGATTCCTTAGAACTGGGCGCGCTCTTATCGATGTATTTGAGCATGAGATCACATTACGTGTTGGAACGGAAGCCATAACCTTCAACCTAAATCAAACTTCGAGATACTCCTCCAATTATGACTGTGAATCGGTGAACAAAATTGATGTCATCGATGTTGCTGCTGAGGAGTATGCTCAAGAGATTTTAGGTTTCATTGATGATTCTTCGAGTGAAAAACTCACTCAGTCTTCTCACCCCATCATAGCCAATTCTTCTCCTTCCCTCACTCCGTTTGAGGGAAGTGACTTCATCTTAGAAGAAATGGAGGCGTTTCTCAAAAGTGATTCGATTCCCGATGGAGTCGATAACCAAGAGATCGACCTCGAGAGGGATATTCTCCTGCTTGAAAAATTGTTAAACGAGGATCCCTCTCATCTTCCTGTTCTACCACAACAACTTCATAAAGAGGAGGTCAAAAATGTTGAGAAAACTGATGACTTCCCTGAGGTTGAACTTAAGGACTTGCCTCCTCATCTTGAATATGCATTTCTGGAGGGTGATGATAAATTGCCCGTCATAATTGCTAAAAATTTAAGTGTTGAGGAAAAGGCTGCTCTCATAAAGGTTTTGAAGTCGCATAAACAAGCAATTGCTTGGCGACTCTCCGACATCAAGGGCATTGACCCTAAATTTTGTACTCACAAGATTCTGATGGAGGATGACTTCAAACCTGCGGTCCAACATCAAAGAAGGGTGAATCCAAAAATTCACGAGGTTATCAAACAAGAGGTTTTAAAACTTCTTGATGCCGGATTGATTTACCCTATCTCGGACAGTCCTTGGGTCAGCCCAATTCATTGTGTTCCAAAAAAGGGTGGCATTACCGTTGTCACAAATGAGGAGAATGAGTTAATTCCAACTCGTTTGGTTACGGGTTGGCGCTTCTGCATTGACTATCGTAAGTTAAATGACGCCACCCGTAAGGATCATTTTCCTCTGCCCTTTATGGATCAGATGCTCGAGAGATTAGCGGGGAATGAGTATTATTGCTTCCTCGATGGTTTCTCGGGTTACTTTCAGATTCCCATTGACCCGCAAGACCAAGAAAAGACCACTTTTACGTGCCCCTATGGAACTTTCACATATAAACGTATGCCATTTGGCTTATGTAATGCTCCGGGCACATTTCAAAGATGTATGATGGCCATTTTTTCCGACATGATCGGAAAAACTATGGAGGTCTTTATGGACGATTTCTCGGTCATTGGGGATTCGTTTAAATCATGTCTCTCCCATTTAGACAGCATGCTAAAACGTTGTGAAGACACAAAGTTATGTCTAAATTGGGAGAAGAGTCACTTTATGGTCAAAGAGGGCATTGTCCTCGGCCATAAGATTTCAAAAAACGGGATTGAGGTTGATCGTGCCAAAGTGGACGTCATTGCAAAATTGCCTCATCCCACGACTGTGAAAGGTGTTAGGAGCTTTTTGGGTCACGCCGGTTTTTACCGTAGGTTTATTCAAGATTTTTCTAAAATCGCCCGGCCTATGACCCATCTCCTCGAGAAGGATGCTCCTTTTATCTTCTCCCCTGAGTGCATCGAAGCCTTTGAAACATTAAAGAAAAGGCTTACCGAGGCACCGATTCTTGTTGCCCCCGATTGGGACTTGCCCTTCGAGCTCATGTGTGATGCTAGTGATTATGCTATTGGGGCAGTCTTGGGGCAACGAAAAACAAAACATTTTCAGCCTATACACTATGCCAGCAAGACTATGACCGAGGCTCAAAGTCATTACACCACCACTGAAAAAGAATTATTAGCTGTGGTGTATGCTTTTGAAAAATTCCGGCCATACTTGATTTTGACTAAAAGCATAGTGTATACGGATCATTCGGCTTTGAAGTATCTATTTGCAAAACAAGATGCAAAGCCGAGACTCCTCCGATGGGTTCTCCTCCTTCAGGAATTTGATATCATCATTCGTGATAAAAAAAAGGAGCTGAGAACCTAGCTGCTGATCATCTCTCCCGTCTTGAAAACCCTCACCAAAATGCTTTCGAGAAAAAGGAAATAAATGAAACATTTCCTCTTGAAACCCTCAATGTGGTTTCATTTCGTGGAGACTCGATTACCCCATGGTTTGCCGACTTTGCAAACTATCTTGCGGGTAACTTCATTGTGAAAGGGATATCGTCCCAACAAAAAAATAAAATTTTCAAAGATGTAAAACATTACTTTTGGGACGACCCCTACTTGTTCAAGATATGCGCGGATCAAGTCATCCGGCGGTGTGTGTATGGTCAGGAAGCCACTGAAATTTTAAAGGCTTGCCATGCTGGTCCCACGAGGGGCCACCACAATCCCAACTACACCGCCAAAAAGGTGTTTGATTCCGACTTTTATTGGCCCTCGATCTACAAGGATGCCCAAGAATTGGTCAAGTCCTGTGACGCTTGTCAGCGTCACGGGAATATTTCACAAAAGAATAAAATGCCTCAGAATGCAATTCAAGTTTGTGAAATCTTTGATATCTGGGGCATCGACTTTATGGGGCCATTTCCATCCTCTCACGGAAACAAATACATACTCGTGGCAGTTGACTACTTGTCAAAATGGGTTGAAGCGAAAGCTTTACCCACAAATGATGCCCGAGTAGTTGTGAAATTTTTAAAAGCTCTTTTTGCCCAATTCGGAACTCCACGTGCTATTATTAGTGATCGTGGCACGCACTTCTGTAATGACAAATTTGACAAAGTCATGCAAAAGTACGGTGTGACTCACCGTCTTTCCACTGCGTACCACCCTCAAACAAGTGGACAAGTCGAAGTGTCCAATCGGGGCATTAAGAGAATCTTGGAAAGGACTGTAGGTGAGAATCGTGCATCGTGGTCGGATAAATTAGATGATGCACTTTGGGCTTTCCGTACGGCATATAAAACACCCATTAGGTGTACGCCATACAAGCTTGTGTACGGGAAAGTGTGCCATCTTCCGATCGAGCTTGAGCATAAAGCCTATTGGGCTCTCAAGCATGCAAATTTTGACCTCAAAACTGCGGGTGATCATAGGAAAGTTCAACTGAATGAATTAAATGAACTTCGTGATCAAGCTTACGAGAACTCTTTGATCTATAAGGAAAAGACAAAGAAGATTCATGACTCAAAAATCAAAAACCGCGTTTTCAACGTTGGCGATCGAGTCCTTCTTTTCAACTCTAGACTCAAGATCTTCTCGGGAAAGCTCAAAACCCGATGGACTGGTCCATTCACTATCGTTAAGGTTTATCCTTATGGCACCGTCGAGTTATCACAAAATGACGGACCTAATTTCAAAGTGAATGGACATCGTCTAAAGCACTACTTTGGAGAGGACATACCATCCATGGTTGTCCCGGATCTCCAAACTTTCCCCAAGGACAATTAAATTCGGGGATCGAGTCAAGCTAGTGACTCGGTGAACAAAAATTAGCAACATATATGGGTTTTCACCCGTATTTCTGACTTCTTTCTACTTTCTACCACCCTAGTGTGGGGGAATGGCCAACCCCCGCTATTTGAAAAATGTATATATGTATATAAGATTACAAAAAAAAAAAAAAAAAAAAAAAAAAAAAATGTGTGTGATTGTATGTACAGATAAATAAAGTGAAAAATACAAAACAAAAATTCCACAGTTAGCTTCGAATATTATCTTTTTACGTTCATAGATTCGGCATAATAGCCGGGACTTTGAATATTGAGGACAATATTTATTTCTAAGTGTGGGGGGAAATTCTAGCGAATTTTATCGCAAAATACTTTCAAATACCCCCATTTTGGCCCAAAATTTTCAAAAATTTTTCACTTTATTTCAAAATTTTTGTGGTAATCAGTCCGCCTTGTCTAAGTGATAAAAGGGATTGGCTAGTCCAGGAGCAAACGGCTCTTGGTAAAGACAACTCAAATCCGTTTACGGCTGGCAATTTGCCCAAAATTGTATGGTTCATCAACTCCCCAAAAACAAATGAGTTGGCTAACCCACAAGATTATGGCTTGTGGTAAAGGCCGTGAAAAATCCATAATTGGTAATCAGCTCACCAAGATGTTGACTAGGTCCATCAAAATTTTTGTGGTAATCAGTCCGCCTTGTCTAAGTGATAAAAGGGATTGGCTAGTCCAGGAGCAAACGGCTCTTGGTAAAGACAACTCAAATCCGTTTACGGCTGGCAATTTGCCCAAAATTGTATGGTTCATCAACTCCCCAAAAACAAATGAGTTGGCTAGCCCACAAGATTATGGCTTGTGGTAAAGGCCGTGGAAAATCCATAATTGGTAATCAGCTCACCAAGATGTTGACTAGGTCCATCAAGATGCTGGCTAGTCCAGGAGCAAACGGCTCCTGGTAAAGACTAATCAAATCCGTTGACAGCTGGTGGTTTGCTTAAAATCACACGGTTATCAGGTGTGCCACAGTTCTTACACCTGGCTACTCCAGAAGTGATGGCTTTTGGTAAAGAGTTTCAAATCCATCAAGTTTTTCTCAAAAGATTGCTAGGGACTAGCAATAGTTTAGTGTGGGGGATTGATGAGTGCTCAAACACTCATCATTTTTATCGTATCTGGACTGCCAAAACATCAAAAAAAACACCCAAAAACGCATCAAAATACACAAATTATCCCAAAAGTATGTTTTATATGTTTTAGATGCAAAATGTTTAAAAACAAATGAAAAACGAACAAAGTTTGTGCAATTGGCAGTTTCAGTCCCTCAAGTTTCAAAATTTGGCAAAACTAGTCCCTGGAAGTTTAAAATAAAAGAAAAGTCAACCCAAGGCAAAGAAAAGTCAAAATTTATCAAAATAAGTCCTTGGGTGAAAAAGTTTGAGAAAATTACACTTTTACCCCTCAAAATCCAAAATTGACATAAATGGTCCCTGGAATTTCAGAAAATGGCAGTTTTAGTCCCTGATGGGATATTTTTGAAAGAAAAATCATTTTTTACCCTTGGGAAATCAAAATGTATCACAAATGGTACTTGGGTGAAATTTTCAGAAAATTGCAAGTTTAGTCCCCGAGGTTTGAAAATTTACAAAATTGGTCCCCGGGAAATTTTAAAAAAATGAAAATGCAAAAAAATGATTTTTGAAATATTGGTGATTGGCATGTTTGATCCTTATGGTTACTTTTGGAAAATTTACAAAACAGCCCCTTAACTTTTGCCAAATTACAATAATGGTCCTTGTGTTGTTTTGCTATGTAACCAAACGGACCCTTTTGTATTTTTACCCAACACCAAAACAAGCCCACCTGATCCATGCCCACTCCCACTCCCACTCCCACATCCTCCAGCCCATCAACAACCAGCCCACCTCCTACACACAAATAACAAACACCCCGTTTTACCTCCCTTTCCCAGTCAACCAAAGTCAAACACCTCCCCCCTCCAACTTGCAACCTGCTCCCCCCTCCTCCACCTCAGCATACCATCCCTCCCCCTTGACTCTCAAACTAAGCTCCAAAAGCTTTAATTGTTCTCCTTTGCCCTCACTCCACCTCGACCTGACAAGATAAGAAAAAAGGCGCCAAAGATCAATTTTAACGGCTAAGATGATTCCCACCCAATCTAATGGGTGGGATTTGTTCAGGAAGAGACATTGAAGTCATGGGAGCAATAATTCAGAAGCAAGAGAGAGGAAGAGGCAGTTTAGTTTTTTGAATATATGTAGGCTCTTTGTAAGCCATTTAAAAAGTAGTAGACTAGTACCAAGCTTGAATGGGATGTAATTTTATTTCAGTTGTAATCTTTTATAAAGTAATGAAAACTTTTAAGTCTTAATATCTTTGTTCTTAATTTCAGTTTTTTTTTTAGCAACTAAAAAGTTTTCTTTAAAACCTAAGTGTTGAAATAAGCTTCCCATAAGCTCTTTTGAGCTAATCCAGTGTTAAATAAGTCCAAAGGAGAAGTAAAAAGAAAAGCAATAACTCAGAAAAGAAAAAAAAATAGAGAGGAAAAATTCAAAGAAAAATTCAAAGGTAGAAGAGAAAACAAGAAAGGAGACCTTATGGTGAAATGGTATAGAGCTCTTGGGAGCAGTAGGGGGTGCATATTTGTTTCATGGTTCTAAGTCTCTTCCATTGGTTATACATTATAAGCTCTCAATGCAATTTTTCTGTTTTTATTTTACTATAGTAACAGTTTGGTTTGCATTAGCTTATTCTTGTTAAGTTTAGTGATTTACTTTGCACATCTAGTTTCCACTTAATGTACCAAGTTTGTTTTTAGCTTAAAAATTGGTAGTTGTAGTTTAAAATCATTAGTTGAAGTTTAAACTTGGATTTGCAGGGGTGTTTGGATCAATGGATTTAACCACTGAGTCCTGAGTTTTGGTTGTTGTTTGTGGTTTAGGAACACTACTTAGGTCCATTTAAGCTTGGTTCAACCATCAATTTGGTCATTTGTCAACTAAAAGTCAAAATCACCCAAATCCTACACCAACAGTTCACTGTTGGAGTTTTTAGATTTCAAAATTCCCTATTTTGATTAAAAGTTGCATTTCTAGCCTAGTGTAGTTTTAGTATAACTTAAAACATCCATTTTAGTCAGAAAATCAAAGATCAAAAGCCAAAAAAGTCAAATAGTGAAGTTTTCTACAAAAGTCAAATTTCATTCATCAGATTTTCTCAAAAGTTACAAGAATTTTAGGGATTTGTGTATTGGGATTTAGAACTTAAGCTCTTGAGGTTTTGTAGTCTACAAGCTCATCTCTTAAGTCCCAGCTTTAGTTGATTTTTGTGATTTTATTTGAGGGGCCCACAGCCCCTCGAAGTAGGCTGCAGGGCAGCACATCTGTTCTGTCTCAGCAGTTCACCCTCACACCACCACCTTTTGTGGTGGTTTGTGGCCACTACAGTGGTCCAAGACTCTTGATTTTGGTTCCCATCAACCCCCCTCCTACCAGAATTGAGGTATTGACTCATGGTTTGACCCCTAGGACTGTGGACCCCACTTGAATTAAGCCCATTACTTTGTCCCACAACTGCCTCAGAAACCAATAAGCAAAGTGCTTATTTGAGCTTTTTGGCTTATTCAGGCCACATTGTTGTTTGATACTTGCTTATTATTGTTCATCATACTCAGAGAAACCAAAATCTACCATTGTGGACCCCACACCTCACCATTTGAGCTAAAATTACTCCACAGTCAACAAAAGTCAACTGTGGGTGTAATAAGCACTCCAAGTGCTTATTTTAAGGGTTAAAATAAAAGTGTTTTCATTAAAAGCTGTTGTTTTTAGTTTATAATTAGTTTAGAAAAAGAAAAAATCCAAAAAAACAAACTTTAAAATTAGTGATAGCTTCTATTTAATAGGATTTATCAATTTATTTTTCTTTTTAATTTATTTCTAGATAATATATCACTTTTATATTTTTAGAAATTCTATTTTAGGTTAAAATAATTTTATAAATTTTTCCAGATTTTTATTTTGTCTTTTAGTGGTTTTTCTAATTAATTTTAGTTTAATTTAGTTTTAATTAATAACAATCAATTAAATAGCATAATTAGATTTTATATAGTATAACCTAGTTTTTATAATTTTTCTAGCTTTTATTTTAGTTAAAACATTTTTATAAATTTTTCTAGAATTTTTACTGTTCATTTTCTATTTTTTATAATATAATTAGTTTAATTAGTAATTAATAAGTAATTAGATTAATAATTAGTTAATTAGCTTAAAAATACATAAAATTAATTTTTTATAATTTTTTAGGATTCCCATGATGGTTACTTAGATTTATAAAATTTTTCTTAATTTTCTAAGTCTTTTTAGTATTTTTAATAATTCTAATTAGTTTAATTAGTATTAAATAGATAATTAGTAATTAATTAATAATAAATAATTAAATAGTGTAAAAATAATTTTTAATTTTCTTAAAATTTTCTTTAATTATTAGGATTGTAAAAATATCAATTTTGCACTTTTAACCCTTCCCGTCCTTCAGTTGTATTTTTTGTTTTGTGCGTCTGTATACGTTTTTTAATTAAAACGTACGTTTTTAAGTTTTAGCTCAAATCTTCGTAATCTAAATTCTCGTAATCACTCACGTAGCTTTCCTAGGCTATATTTGTTAATAATTTCCAAATAATTCTGATCATAACCCTTTTCTGTGAATAATCACCCGATCACGAATACGCTAAAGTTACAATTCACACTTCAACGGGACTTAACGACCTGGTGATACCTTATATTACCCGGAGCATTGACCTAGGCTATTTGATTTTGTTGACCATTATTTGGTCAATATAAGTTAGGTGGTTTAGCATCAATCAGTCACCCATAAAGTTACCATTACTACTGGTCTGGGTCCGTCCCTAGTTACAATTATAAAAGGGATGTTATCAAAATCTTGTCTATTTGCTTTTTATGGTTTGGATTATACTGGTTTGACTTGAGGAAATTTTTTAGACGGTTAATCGTGACCCGAATAACGAGTAACTGTTTATATTTGTTACTCGTATTTTCAAGTAATCATCTATAACAGTCGGTTTTGGATAGTAAAATGAACAATTAACCCGCCTTGTAAAAAATGATTTTTATTTATCGACTAACTGGACCGAACCGGTGAAATATTTATTTCCATGAACTTCTTTTTCTACATATTATCGTTAAAGGTTATGATTAGTAAGGCTAGAAACACTCATAACCCATATTGCATCATCTTTCCGGCTGCCACCTCAGTTTGCTCTCTTCTCAACCCATATTCACCTCTCTCTTCACAGTGGTGACCCATATTGATTTTTTTTAAAGCCCATTTTTAGCATAAACTTAAATTTCATTAATAAAAACGTAAACGTTACATAAAACTAAAATGAAAACGATACGAAATTAAAACATTACAATACTAAATTAAAAACTTAAACAACTAAAAATTAAGCATGACAACACTTATTAAAAACTAGTAATCTAACTTGTAGCGTTCCCTGATTTGTGCCTTAATTTACAAAAGTTCATTCCGTTGTTGTTCGGGCAAATTTGGGTCGATTGCTGAATTGTAAAATATCAAGTCTTGCTCCCGTTTTGTCATGAACATGATTTCCTTTTGGTTCTCTTGGATTTTCACTAGCTTTCGTTGAAGTTCCATTTTTTCTCTTTTGATCGCTAGCTCTCGTTCCTTGAATTCTTTCCACGAATCTTCACGCTCTTTACTTTTCTCCGATTTTGACGGTTTTGACTTCCAAAAGGCTGATACTAGCTCACTAGTCCATGATTTTGTTGGTTTACGAGAGGAGGAAGATGATTTCTTCCTTGCTGCGTCACGACCTTGTGGTCGTGATTCTCTAGTATCATCCTCCGTATCATCATTATCATCCAAGTCTTGAAAATTCGGGGGACCTTGTGTTGACCCCGACGTGGTTGTTGAACCCTTTGATTTCTTCCGACTGCTCGATTGGAAAAGAGGCATCTCCTTCTTCCAAGCAGTATGATCCCTCAATGTTTTCCAACACTCCAACAAATTGAATTCATGACCATAACGCATACTATACTCCTTAAGAGCTTTCTCATAATCGTCTGCATTATTTTCACCACTTCCATGCGTATACTTGATATTATCCATAATAGCACCAAAATTTGCAACTGGACCACGAATTCTAGTCTTCCATTTGGACATAATCGAGTAGTATGTTCGGTCAGAACCAATTTCTCTATTAAAGTACCCTATCACCAACTCCCAAAATTTGTGCCGATTCATAGCGTTTCATTTTTTGTCATTTTCGGAATGAAAGATGAAAGCTCTACAAAGCGCGACCTCTTCCGCCTTTGACCATGGTTCGACCCTTTTGTTCGGTTGGGGTTCTTTGCCTTTGTCCTTCGCCTTTGTAGCACGACGCGAAGGCTTCTTTGGCTTGACGGGTGATGTATCTTGGAGATCATCATCGTCATCGTCATCGCCATCAATGGGCATTGAACCGTGGTAAGAACCATGACCCGAACCTTGCCCCATCGAAGCATCTTGACTAGGATAATCTTGGGTCGGATAGTCTGCCCTGTAGAACCGTAGAGGGGGGTGAATACGGTTTCCTCGGCTTTTTAGATGTTTAAAAACCTTAAGCCAAAAGAAAACCAAGTGGTTGTATAATCAATTCAACAACCACTATCACAACCTAAGTATATAAAGCTAGTAAAGAAAGACACCACGATATATACTGGTTCGGGATGGGGGGGGGGGTTTATACCATCCGTACGTCCAGTTGCGAATCCGCGACTCCAATACTATTCACTAGTTTAATCCTTTCGGTGGATTACAAACCGTTACAATTTACTCCACCAATATTCACTAATATTGATGCTCACAAAGAAGGAGTTACTCACCAACGGTATTCCGCCCTCGAAAACCACCCAAAGAATCTCACGATTCGACTTTACCTAAGGATCACAAAGATCACTACCAAAACTTCCACTCGGAGCTATCAAACCCCAACTAGATCCCCAATGATCTAGGCTTGGTCACCAAGACACAAGACTTCCCTTACAAACAAGTGAAAGAATAAATGTTTGTTTATCAACCAAGTCCTAACCTAACCTAGAGACTCGATTGTAATAGAAAGGGTATAAGAAAGAAGACCATCGACACAATCACAAGAGTGGATTAGGTTCTTGTGATTCTTCCCTTGCAAAGATATGTGTTTCAAAGATGTTAGTATGAAACTCAAGAACACAAGATTAGAGATAGAGAGATAGAGAGATTTGAGAGTGTTTAGAGAGAAAGAATAATGGCAAGAGGTGAAGAATACAATAGGCAAGGGTGGTATTTATAAGCCAAGAACCCAAACTTGGGAAATTTTACCAAGGCCGGCGCGTCACCCGCGCGTCAACGCGTGGGCAGCGCGCCAGGCGTCTGTAACTTTTTCTCTGGTGTTGGGTGTTTGGATCTTACAAATACCTATCCTTGCTAAACCCCCAATTGTACTTCACACTAAACCTTAACATTAATCATTCTAAGGTATACCAACTCAAATATCCAATTTGGAAATCATTTGTAAAGTGCTTTAAGAGAAACCAAAGTACCAAGGGTTTAAAGTGTAGATTGGGTAATTTGGAAGGGGTAGAAGTGTATCTCCATATATGGCATAGAAAAGAGAGAAAGAATATGCCAAGGAATATTCCAATGCTTAGGGGGAAGAATGTGATGGTGGGTTAAGATGAAATGGTTTGAATTGGATGGCTAGGATCAAAGGGAGCCTCCCTTGGTTTTCAAACAATTTGGCATGTGGAGAAATGTGGATGGATGAGATAATCTCATTAGAAATGGATGGCTAAGATCAAGTATGTCTAGGTTAGGGTTAAATAGGATATTCCAAGGAATATGCTTTGCTTGGTGGGAATGGAGAAATGAAAGGTTGAGATAATTTCATTTGAATTTGATGGATGAGATCAAAGCCATGTGATGGTATAGATCGGAGAGATTGGATGGATGGTTGAGATGTGTTTGATTTGAATTCAATGGCTAGGATGAAGGAGCCAAATTAGGGTTTCCATCAATTGGCATGTGTTGAAAATGAAGGGTTGGGATGTGTTGTAAGGGAATGGATGGTTAGGATGTAGTGTGTAAGGGAATATGTAAGGGTGTAAGAGATTGTGTAAGAGAATATTTGATTTGGATATGATTGGATATGATTGGTTTTGTCTTATGCATAAATGGGATTAAGAGAGGATTAAGGCATAATCTAATTGTCATTAAGAAGAAAAGGTTTAGACCATTAAGATTATAAGTTGAGAAAATCATAGGTTACTTATAAGTTCAAGTAACACAACGTCGAGAATCCATAGTTTCATATCTCATGACTTTCCACGACTCGACGTTCTCAACTAATACCTTGGTTCAAACAAGTTAAGTGCTTTGCCTTGATATAAAGCATAACCCAAGTGGGAAAGAATGCATTTACGCAAAGTGACCTTTGACTTGGTTTGACCAATAAGGGAGTAAACCCGTTACGTAATTAGAGAAGACATAAGCACGGGATATGAGCATATGGATGCTTCAACACGATGTTATGTGAAATATACAAGCTCCCTAAGTTTAGAAATGCCTTGGCTAGAGGCGATAGTTAGAAAACATGAGTTGGCGTTTTCCCGTAAATGGGTGTTTTAAAAGTAGGATCTCTCAAGTCTGAAAACTCGTTTCGAGTGTTCTCAATTAAGCACATAACATATTCATACCTGTATCGAAAGATCCACATTTGTCGGGTAAGGGGAAAGACGACTTTCAAAATTCGCCCGGAACCATACAGACTCCTGGCGCGTCACCCGTGCGTTGACGCGCGGGCAGCGCGCTAAGAGCAGACATTGGCTCCGGCGATTTTGAGCTAACGTTTGTTATTTTATGTGTTTCGATGGTTTGTTTGTCATCATTAAAATATAAAAAGATCTTGATCATGTTGCCTCAACATGCCCAATCATCCAAATTTATATCAAGATTAGTAGACCGAATCGGAGAATAATCTTGATACGGTTGGGAACAATGCAAGAAATCCATGTTAGGTCGATAAGACGACCTACTTGGATCTTGGTGATAATCCGTATTAACACGTTGCGGTGGGACAAATAGACGATTAAGGGAAAACAAGTTTTCACTTTGATTGAGTTGTGGTAGTTGTGATGGATAATTAAATGATTGTGGACGAAAGCGAATACCCCGTTGTTGTGGTGGTGTTATGCTGGTTAATTCAAAGGTGTCTTGCGGAGAGAAATTTATATCCGGTGCATTTTAGGGTAGTCATGATTGTCGGTTTCTTAATTGTGGAGTGTTTTTCTTTGACATTGTAAATATTAATCAGAATTTGGTTGAATTGTATTTGAAATTGTGCGTTTAAAAGTGGGTTTGATGTTAGTATTTATAATATGAAAAGTGGTAATTTTTTTTTTGAAAAAAAATGTTTTTTTTTTTTTAGTTATATTTTTTACAAACAAACGGTCAATTTTAGTTTTGAAACTTGGAATATGTATTAAATATTGCAAACGGTTACTTTTCTTTGTGTTCAAAGTCGGTTGAATTTACGATCCATATTGCAAAATTTTCATCCGGCGACCGATGTCAAAATAAACACCACAGTGGGCACAACCGATTTGCAAATCGGTCGACCCATGTTCCACAACCAATTTCCTCAGCCCACTGTGGGCAGCCTAAGAGCATCCACATCAATAACGTGAGTTATAACTTAACTCAACGCCACATCAGCTTTACCACTTTAACCTTAGCTCAAAAAAAAAAAAAAAAAAAAAACACCCACAACAATAACTCAACCTTAACTCAACATTTGGGCCTTACTTTTTCCTTCTTTTCCAATTATTTAACAAAATACAAATTAAAACAAATTACATTTTTATTCAAACAAACAACTAAAAATAAAATTTTTGTTTACATTTTTATTTAAATAAAAAAAAAGAAAAAATAAATCTGTATAAACCCACAAGGACCAAACTGCAAATACACAAAACCTCAAGGACTAATATATATATATATATATATATATATATATATATATATATATATATATATATATATATATATATATATGTCATCATCAACCTCTCGTCACACACACACGCCTGCAACACACACTAAACACACACAAAAACCCACCAATAATCATTTAAATCGGAAGAAAAGAAAAAAGAAAAGAAAAAAAAATGAATAACGCAGCGTTAGTGGCTTAACACAACCGCGTTAACGTGGTCTTAACGCAAATGAATGCAATGGCTAACGCCCTTTAACGTGCGTTAAAGAGATGCCATGTAAGCTTTAACGCAAGCTTTGCGTTACCGATGTTTATGCTCTAAGGTTAATTAGACGAATAGCTATATCCTTTTCTGAATTAAGAACGTTTAAAGACTAACCAAAGTTTTTCCTCTAAAATTGTTTGTATACCGGCCATTCCATTAATATACTAAACAAAAGTTTGCATGCGATAAAATATTACAATATTCAAAACTTACTTTAGAGCTTACGATTAAAGCAAACACATTAAGGCTATTGGTCCCGCCAATATAAACTTAACGTCATGAAACATCCCACTTCATTACGTTTATATCTTCGCATTGAATTTTATTTTAACCTATACATACGTGGGTAACGTGTATAAATATAGAACTAAAATTTGTAAAACTCGTGTATGTCTAAAATTACTTTTTGTAATGATAATAATAATTACGTTAATAAATACACGTCTCTTTTAATTCTAATCCGCATGGGTATCCTTTTTTTTTTTTTTTTTTTTTTTCCAAAACAAATCTATCAAAAGATAAATATTCTCTTTTAAAAAACGTATCAACTTTGCCTTAAAATATACATTACCCAAATTTGATCGTTTTTACATAATACCAAATATTTATATGTTTGTCTCATAAATATCTATATGATTTATGAATTTATCTCATAAGGTGAGTTATTTTAAGTATCAAGTTTTTGTTTTCATCTAATTTAATCTAATAGTGGAGATTAACTTAAGATTAAATAGGGAAACCTAAGTCCATATTTTTTCTTCTTTTTTTCTTTTTCTTTTTTATTATTCACTTTTTTATTTCTTTCTTTTTTTCCTTTTTTTTCCTTTCTTCCAAATAACGTGTATTTTTTCCTTTTTTTTTTTTTTTTTTTTTTTTTGTTTTTTATTTCTTTTCAAATTCACGTTCTTTTTATCAAGTTTGTTTTTTTGTTTTTTTTTTAATAATAAATTCACAATTTTTTTTACTTTATTAAGTTTTCGTCCGTTTTTTTATGTTTTCGTTTGTTTTCAGACTTTTTCGTCCGTTTTTATACGTTTTCATCCGTTTTTTTACGTTTTCGTCTGTTTTCCGATGTTTTCGTCAATTTTTATACGTTTTCGTTCGTTTTTGTCCGTTTTCATACGTTTTCGTCTGTTTTTATACGATTTTGACCCTTTTTTTATGTTTTCGTTTGTTTTCAAACGTTTTCGTCTAATTTTATACGTTTTCAGACGTTTTTATACGTTTTCGTTCGTTTTTTGTCCGTTTTCATACGTTTATATACGTTTTCGTCTGTTTTCATACATTTTCGTTCGTTTTTATACGATTTTGTCCGTTTTTATACGTTTCTGTCCATTTTTATACGCTTTTGTCCGTTTTCATACGTTTTCATATGTTTTCGTCCGATTTCATATGCTTTCGTCCGTTTTCATATGTTTTCAGATGTTTTCATCCATTTTTAAACATCTTTGTACGTTTTCAAACGTTTTTGTACATATTCGTCCGTTTTCTTACGTTTTCGTACATTTTAAAATGTTTTCGGCCATTTTCAGACGTTTTCATACACTTTTGAATATAAAAAGTATTATTCTTTGATACTCGGAATATCACAAGTGATATTCTTAATATCACAAGTGATTTTCAAATAATGTTTTGTAACATGAAAATCACTTGTAATATTCAGAATATCACAAGTGATATTCAGAAAATCACAAGTGATATTAAGAAAATAACAAGTGATATTCTGAATATCACAAGTGATAATATGAATATCACAAGTGATTTTCAACTAATGTTTTGTAACATGAAAATCACAAGTGATATTCAGAAAATCACAAGTAATATTCAGAATATCACAAGTGATTTCACATTTTTTTAATTCACGTTTCTTTCATTTTCTAACGCTTTTGTCCGTATTCATACATTTTGTACATTTTCATACGTTTCTGAATATCACAATTGATATTCTTAATATCACAAGTGATATTCTGTGATATTCTAAATATCACTTGTTATATTAATAATATCAATTGTGAAATTTAGAAACGTATGAAAATGGATGAAAACGAACGAATACGTATGAAGGCGTGAAAATACGTCTGAAAACGAACAAAAAAGTATGAAAAATGGACGAAAACGAAAGAAAACATATGAAAACAGACGAAAACGTATGAAAACAGACGAAAACATATATAAATGTATGAAAACAGACGAAAACGTAAAAAATGGATGAAAACGGACGAAAACATATGAAAACGAATAAAAACGTCTGAAAACGTATAAAAGCTGCCGAAACGTATGAAGACGGACGAAAACGTCTGAAAACGGACAAAAATATATGAAAACGGACGAAAACGTATGAAAACGGAAGAAAACGTATGAAATCAGACGAAAACATGTAAAAACAGACGAAAACGTAAAAGAATAGATGAAAACGTATGAAAACGGACGAAAACATATGATAACGAACAAAAACATCGGAAAACGTATAAAAGCTTTTGAAACATATGAAGACGGACGAAAACGTCTGAAAACAAACAAGAATGTATGAAAACGGACAAAAACGTATGAAAACATAAGAAAACGGACGAAAGCAGACGAAAACGTCTAAAAACAGACGAAAACGTAAAAAGAATGGACGAAAACGGACAATAATGTCTGAAAACGTATAAAAACTGTCGAAAACGGACAAAAACGTTTGAAAACGGACGAAAATATATAAAACGGACGAAAACGTCTATAAATAAACAGAAACTCAAAAAACAGACGAAAACGTATGAAACGGACAAAAACGTGTATAAACGTATGCAAACGGACAAAAATGGAAGAAAACGGACGAAAACGTAAGAAATTGAAAAAAAAACGTGAATTTAAAAAAAATGCACATGAATTTTTTAATAAAAAAGAAAAAAATGAATTAAAAAAAATATTTATTAAAAAAAGAAAAAAAGTGTAAATAAAAAGAAGAAAAAAACGTAAAAGTAAAAAAGAAAGGAAAAAAAAAAGCTAAAAGGAAAAAAGAAAGAAAACGTTAATAGAATAAAAGGGGAAAAAAACTTGAATAGAAACAAGAAAAGACAAAAAAAAAAAGAAAAAAAAAAGGTAAATAAGAAAGAAAAAAAGACAAGGAAAAAAACATGGACTTAAGTTGCATATTAAATATTAGGTTAATCCTCACCTTTAGATCAAATTAGATGGATTGTGAGGATTTATCCCTCAGTTTTTAGCCAAAAACTAATTCACAAAAGAACTTTTCTCTTTATCTCATATGTCGTCATTGTGCATAACTAACATAACCGTACCCCACTTTAAGTTTTATATATAAAGAAATGTCTTGTTGGTTAAATCATTTTCATACTATATTTATGTTTGGGCTGGACAAATTCTCAAATCAGGACAATTATTTTTCGGGTTTATTTATTCAGTACAAACCCAACCTCATTTCCCAATTTGGTCAAGTGCGATCGTGCGATTCTCTTAGTTTCTTGACACTTGTCACACCCACTATCTTTTGTCACCCACTAACACTTGCCACTAAGACTATAATACCCTTTCTCTCTCTCTCTCTTTTCCACTTTCACAAAATTAATATACCAGATCTTTCATTTCTCCATCTCTATCATTTCTTCATCTCTCTATCTCTATCATTTCTTCTTCACAAAATTAATATACCAGATCCGACACCATCACCACGGATCTTGTTTGGTAAACCCATAAGTTTTAAGCCCGAAAATCAGATTCGTGACTCGTGAGTCACGAGTTGACTGACACCGGGTCAACACCACGCGTGGCTCGGTGTTTTCTACCTTTTTCTTCTCGATCTACAAAATGAAGACGGCTAGGAGTGGTGTTGATGGTTGTTTATGGCGCGTAGGTGGAAAAGAAGTGGTGGTGAGGTGTGTTTACGGCGCGTACACCACGGATCTGAGACAATGGAGGTGATCTAAGGGAGGGTTTATGGTTGTTTTGATGATGGTGATGACGATGTAGCTGCGGTGGTGGTGGTGGCCGAGATTTAGAAGTTTCCTATCAGTGGATATATCTGTGCAAAAGTTGTGGTAAAAGGCTCTGCTCTGTAGCAATTGGATTGATTCTTAGAACTGCCAATGTCTATTATGTTCCTTTGTGCTTGGATTTGGGGTGATAATATTGTGTTGAGATCACAGATGGCCTAGTAATGACGGATGAAATATTGGATTTCATAAATGCCACATCTACTTTTGTATTTGGTTGTCTGATGAGTAGTTCTCATAAGATAGGTTTCATGTCGATAGTTTGTCGGTATAGATGGTTTGTGAGGATGAACCAAAGCTGTTAACGGATAGTATCTGATATGGCTGCTTGATATAGGATGAAAGGGTGGTTCTATTTGGTCAAGTAAATGTGCTAGCTATCGTTCTTTCCTTTGTTTTGGTTTCGTTGGTTTGGTTATGTTTTTCACAAAGTTGAATGCAGGTCTTGTATGTGTAGTAGTTAGTAGTATCATGTTAGGAGTATAGTGTAGTTCGAGTCGTTTGTATTAGCCTATCTAAGTAGGCATGATAATTGTTCATGGTTTGCCATAGATTGGTTTATGAGTTGTGTACTTGTGTTCTTGATAAGTTTAGTTTTTTTTAGAATTGTTTAATTCGCACATTTAATTTGCCAGAATCTAGAAATAAATTGAATTCGCACGTTCGCACATTTAAAATCGCACATTTAATTTGCCGGAATCTGGAAATAAATTGAATTCGCACGTTCGCACATTTAATAGGTAGAAAAATCGCACATTTATTTGACTTATAGAACTAAGGGTAAATAAATAATTTTGTTTAGACACATGGGGGACAAGAGATAGTGGGTGAGACAAGTGGCAAGTGATAGTGGGGGACAAGAGATAGTGGGCGTGACAAGTGTCAAGAAACTAAGAGAAACGCACGATCGCACGATCGCACTTGACCAAATTGGGAAATAGGGTTGGGTTTGTACTGAATAAATAAACCCGAAAAATAATTGTCCTGATTTGGGAATTTGCCCTTTATGTTTTTCCCAATGCACGAAAGATTTTGACAACTTTTTTTTGAATGAGTTGCTAAAAAAATAGGAGATTCTTTATGTATTTTAATCGTGACAATAATAATTTTTAAAAATTTATGCACAAACTCTATTATATACGACACTATATTACAACTCCTTATTATTGTGTTTTTTAAGGCAACATATATTAATAAACTAGCAAGATGCTAAAGTTACATTGACACGAACTTAATAAATCAACCAAAATAAATCTAAACTCATTACACCAGCAAATCGACCATACAACCTTCAGGGAATGTCATAAAGTGGATATTATACTTACTAAGATATAACTCTGACATACCAAACCCACCAAAGCGCAACAATGCTTGAGGGCAAATACCTGATTGAAAGCATGACACTAATTGACAACCGATCACAAACCATGAACTCACACATGAAAAATAACCACCTCACCGGAGCCTCGAAACACACAGAACACACACTTCCGAACATACTATCCAACCAAGTGGTGGTATTGCAAATATTGAAAATGATAAATCGTAGAAAATAACCTAGAAAGTATTAACACCACCTAATGAAAACCCCCAAACTCAAACGATTGTCCCTCGACTTTTGCTTTAACGACCCTTGGCTTACAACTAGGGGTGTTATCGGGTCGGGTTGTCGGGTTGGTCGGGTCGGGTTGATTCGGGTTTCGGTGTCCCAAATATTGACCCTAACCCGACCCTATAAGATATCGGGTTATCAGGTTTCGGGTCAAAACGGGTCGGGTTGAATCGGGTTGGGTTATCGGGTTGTTATCGGGTTGTGGCAAAGTTAGGTGTTCCAAACACAAAATAAAACACAGTTGAACAAAATTAGACACTTTTCAAAGATATGTATGCAAACTAATGAGCTTTTCAATGTTACCATTGTTGTGGCCTTGTGGGTTTGAACAAAATTAGACACTTTTCAAAGATATGTATGCAAACTAAAATACAAGTAGCTTTTCGTTTCATTCAGATTTTGTAAATAATATATAATGGTGTCCAATTTAGTAACCAGTGATTACAATTAGTATAAAATCATTTTTCATATTGGCACATCTCTTAACACCATTGACAACTTAAATTCAAGATGCTTGAACGGGCAATAGATCAATTTATATCAAGATTTATTGATCTAATACATAAAAATTGTAGTTTAACTTGCGGGTATAGCCAATACAGGTCAAGTTATACAGTTGCCAAAGTTGAGCACGACTCAGACTTATTAACTCGAAGCACGAAACCCAAACTAGCTTTGATCAAGCCTTTAAAACATAGAGCTTGTTCAAAAAATGGGTTAACAATTTTAAAATATTAGCAACAATGTAGTAGTTGACTAAATTAGCCAGAATCAATACTTTCGAGTTTTGCTTGACTCGACAGAACTTTTATCATTTTTTTTATCAAACTAAGGATGCCCTAAAGCTTTTTAATGGGCATTTGCTTATTTCTTTTATGAATTAGACTAACTGTTATCATTTTAACTCTTGTTACGTTGCTAGTCTTGAGTTATGACTTATGACCAAGGTTATAAATAGCGGCCTCAAGCTTTAGCGTGAAGTGTTGCGTATAAGTAACTCAAGCTCAAGTAAAGTGGGCTCGATTATTACACATGTACACTACAGTGATGATATATCAGGTAGAAATGTTAAGTGTTGGCTTAAAAAGAAAGAAGAAAAAAAAAAAAAAAAAAAAAAAAAAAAAAAAAACTTATACATTTATCGGGTTATCGGTTTGAACCCGAACCCGATAAAGTATGAAAAATATAACCCTAACCCGACCCTATAAGACTATCGGGTTGGTCGGGTTGACCCGATAGACCCGATAAGCTGAGTTGGACCCGAATGAACCCGACCCTATAAGGCTTTATCGGGTTCGGGTCGGGTCGACCCATTTGACACCCCTACTTACAACCTACCTCTCACCATCTCACTACCGCCTATGTGACAGGCTAAGATGTGGGATTTCACTCACATCCGTTGTACTTAAACATTTTTTGGAGTAATACATTTACAGAAGAAACCTTTACCCAAAAAAAAAAAAAAAAAAAAAAATTAGCCACCTCACCATCTCATGGCTTTACTATCTTCACCACCTGACAACATCAACACCTCATAAAACTCACCATCTCCACCCCTTAACCATCTTACAACCTCACTATATTTGTGACCTAAATCATCTTACGACCTCATAATATCGTTGACTAAATCAAATCAGAACCTCAATCTAACGACCTCGCCATCTCACAATCTCTCCATCTGAACCATCCACCATTTTTTATTATTGTGTTACTTGATAGTTGATGAATATGAATATCATAATATTGCGATTATAATTATTTGCCATTATAAAATCCGTTATTATGCACGGGACTCGTTTAGTAATCATGATGTGTGAATGTGTCATGGTGTTACGCTAGTTTGAAAATTTCCCATACATGTTTTTTGTCATTACTAGACGAATACCAGGGCAAAACGACAGTTTATAGCGGCAGATAATTATACTTGCAAACTTGTGGTTTTGGTGTGACAGTTGCTGGTACAATTTGTAGTTATTGCAAGGAAAAAAAAGCATATGTTAAAAACGAAAAATGTAAAAGTTTGAGAAGAAAACAATGTTTAAATTATTAAATTAGTGGTAGATATTGTTATTATTTTTAATTAAAGATACTCTGGGTATAACACATTACTCATTTTTAAGTTTTAACAAAAAAAGGTTATTTGTGTCTTATACATCATACAAATTACTTAATGGGGATAACAAATGATCCTTAAATGTTCACTTTGCAACCTCTCAACTTTTATTATTGTACACATGTGGTTCCTAATTTGTCCATTATTTACGTCTAGCAGCAGCGAAGAGTCTCTTCTTTTTGCAGGAATTGTTTTCTCTAACAAAATTTAGTTATCTACTCATGGTAAAGAAGTATACTTAACTTCATTTTATTGTCGGCTTCATGCATTCAAAGCAGCCTTCAATTCTATAGTATTAATGTCAAAACTAATGCATAAAAAAGTACGAAATTGACATCTAGTACTATAATTTAACGGTTGAAGGTAAAGTGTATAAAAAAATGCAACAATGTTGAATATTGTTCTTATATTATAATGAAACGTAATCCAATGAAAAAATGGCAAGCAAACCAAGGAGCAAAGTGAAATAATAAAGTAAAGGGACGGGTGGAATCATGTTGCAATGTAATTGGACCGTCTATCTTTTTCATTCCTTTTAACTTTATGCTTATATTAAAACAAACATGAACACTTTCATTTGTAAATTATTTTGATACTTACGAGAAAATCGCAATTTTAAGATCAAATGAACAATATTCTCAGAAAAATAAATAAATAAATAAATAAAATAAGATATTATAAAATAAAAAATCAAAGGAACAAATTCAAAATCACTCACTCAATTTCAAATTTGTATTAAAATTGAAACATCTCGTAAACCGTCAATTAAATTATGGCGACAAAAATTAAATTATGTTTTAGTTGTGTGAGATAATTATCCATCGTTTAAGAAAATATTATTGCCAAAGCTTTTTTCGTTTGTTTAAGAAATGGTATATTTTTTATAGAGTAAATTGCATAAATCGTCCCTAAACTTTGGTCAGATTGCATGTTTCGTCCCAACCATTACGAAAGTGCAGAAATCGTCCTTGTGGAAAACCTTTGAGCAAATTTTCGTCCCTAAACTTTGGCAAGATTGCATATTTCGTCCCAACCAAATTGCATGTTTCGTCCCAATCAGGGATGAAAATTTACTCAAAGGTTTTCCACAGGGACGATTTCTGCACTTTCAAAATGGTTGAGACAAAACTTGCAATCTGGTCAAAGTTTAGGGACGATTTATGCAATTTACTCTTTTTTATAAAAGAAAAGTAAGACATTACTAGCATCGAGTATTGTATGAGAAATGGTGGAGGAGACGTGTATGATTTTCAATGGAAAGCATTGCACACCCACTCTATGTTTGCCACCTCTTGATTCTTTGACTTGTCACCATCACCATTTCCTCATTTAATATTTCACGAGGACATATTTCATTTTCGTTACATTTATGTATTAACCCCTCCGTCTCATATTAAATGTGTACAATAGAATTTTTATATGTCTTAAATTAATTATTTATATTCTATTTCAACCGATGACATAAGACTTTAGTGGTTAAAAATTATATTTGATTGGTGGAGAGTGTAGTTAGAGAAATTTTCTAAAATTTTGAGCATGATTTAAGCGTACACTTAATATGGGACGGAAGAATTATGATTTTTTTTTTTTTTTTTTTTTTTTTTTTTTTTTTTTTAAAAATAGAAGACTTCAAAAAATTCAGACAACACATGTATTAATAATGGAAAATAAAGTTATATTTAGAAAATTAAGTATCTAAAATGTATAAACTTGCATCAAACTTACTAATAATGGAAATGAATTTATATTTACAAAATTAAATGGCTTATACTTTTATACATAGATTTATAACCGCCTTCCAATTTAATGTTGATATTTAGTGTGCATTTAGTGCATTTTCAAATTTTATTTTAATCATTACTAATAATAGCAATCTCTAGAAACTATCAATTATTGAAAATCGTAAAACAATATTCTCAAAAATAACTGTAAAACCAAAAAATCATCAAACAATATTCATCTCCGAACCCGCTGCTTTGCGAGGTACCATGCTAGTCTATCATACTTATAATGCATGCATAATTTTCCTTAAGCTTATTGTTAAATGTGAGTAATGCGTAAACTCTATAATACCTTTAATTAAAAATGATAGCAACATTCACAACTAAATTAATATTTGAGTTAATTTCATAAATCGCCCATGTGGATTGTCGGGTTTAACGAAAATGGTCCCTCTCAAAATTTTTAACGGATCCTCTTCATGTGGTTTTGACCCGTATCGGGTTTGGTCCTTTAACCACTTTTTCTGTTAGTTTGACCGTCAAAGATAGTTGAAATGACAATAATACCCTCGTATGTTTAATCGTACAGTCCCTGTGGTTTGTCTCGTATCACAGATTTAGTCCCTACGTGTGTTTTTTTTCCTTTCAATTTTTTTTTGTCCGAACTTTTTAAAAATATTTTTTACAGAAGTTTATTAAAACTTTTTTGCGAGATGTTTTAAAAAAAAATTGAATACTTTTTTACAGAGTTTTTTTATACTTTTTGACAAAAATAATTTTTACTAAATTTTTGTTAAATTTTTATAAAACTGCCAAAACCTTTTTTGTCAAAAAATTAAAAAAAAATATATCAAAAAAAAAAAAAGTTCAGTTTTTTTTTTAAATCTGATAAAAAAGTATTAAAAAAATTCTGACAAAAAAAATCTGGCTAAATTTTTTTATCAGAAAATTCCTACTAAATTTTTGTTAAATTTCTTACAACAAAAAAAAAATAATAAAATAATAAAATAAAAAGTATACCTTAATTATTTTAAAAAATTTTTGACTGAATATTTTGACGAAACGTTTCTTAAAAATTTTAACTGACTTCTTTAAAAAGAAATTTAAATATATTTAGCGGAATATTTTTTTTAAAGTTTTTGACGGAATATTTTTAAAAGAGTTTTGAATATTTTTGACAGATTTTTTTTTTTAGATTCTTTGGAAATTAATTTTCTGTCAACAAATTTTAGAATTAACTTTGTCAAAAATATTCAAAGAATTTCAAAAATTATAAAAAAAATTCTTTCATCAACGTTTTCGTAAAAAAATTCTTTCATAAACGATTTTGTAAAAAACATGTCAAACATATAAAATGGACGAAAACATACAAATTTTCAATAGAAATGGAAGAAAAACTGAAAACGTTTAAAACGAACGAAAACGGATAAAAACGTAAGAAAAATGGACGAAAACATTTAAAAAGGGATGAAAGCGAATAAAAACGTGTGAAAACGTACGAAAAACTGATGAAAATGTATAAAAATTGACAAATCGGATAAAAACATGTGAAAACATAAGAAAAACCGACGAAAACGTATAAAAACGGAGAAAAACGTATAAAAAGAAACGAAAATGTATAAAAACGGATGAAAATGTATAAAAACGAACGAAAACGGGTGAAAATGTAATAAAAAAAATAGGGACTAAATTCGTGATACACCACAAACCACAAGAACCTTAGTTTTAAGGGTATTTATGTCATTTCTATCCCACTTGATGGTCAACATACGGAATTAGTGGTCAGGGAGAGGATCCGTTAAAAATTCTTACGATGGACCATTTTCGTTAAACCCGACAAACCACAGGGACGATTTATGAAATTAACTCTTAATATTTTAAGTATTGTATAATTCTCAAACATTTATCATTTTTTGTTTATAACTCATAAATTATTTTCTGACAATAACTATAGAATGACCCCGTAAATGTTGCATCAAGAGTCACACCAGGACCACAAATCGCAAGTATAATTATTTGCCGCTATACACCGTTACTTTGCGCGAATATTGGTCTACTATTAATATAAGGCTAAACACTATGGTAACTCAACTCAACATTTTCATGTCAGCATCGCATCATTATTTAGTACACCATAAAACATACCACAAAATAGGTGTTATGATCATCACTAAACCAAAAATATAAAAGTATCTAATTTTATACAAACATACATCACAAAAAACCATTATAATCTGTTCTATGGTTCAGACCACCTGACCAATGTAAAAAATTGCCCTTCGCGTTTGATTCTTCTTTTATGCTATGATTATGCCCGGTGGTCAGGTTTGCTGGTGGTGGCAGACCACTCACCATAATGCATAGTCTAAAATAATAGGTATGTGATTATGCCGGCTAGTCATGTTTGCTGGTGGTGGCAGACCTCCCCCCCCCCCCCCCCCCCCCCCCCTTCAACCTACCGATCAAGCAATTGCATCACCCCCAAGCACAACCCACCTCAACCATTCCAACCATTTTGAAGTTTTGGTTTGCTTGCCAATTGAAATATTGAGCACAATTCCCCCTATTCCCGTTAGCAAATTATAGTTGGGGTGTAATTTTGGAAAGAAAAAGATGTGATGGCCGTGATATACCAGAGGTGATCACATAAGCTTATCCTTAGATACATGCCTTCAAGGGACAAAGCTAGACCAATGAACACCTCCATGCATCCTGGTTATTAGCGAGGTCTGATTTCATCTTTAATTTCTTCCAAAGTTGTAGAAAGAATGGACATTTAAAGAAAAGGTGACACTGAAGAGTCGGGGAACACCTCACATAAGGGAGACCATAGACGGAGACAGTGGGGGAGCTAGGGGGTGCTCGGCCCCCTCCAACACGCCCAATCACTTTGTTATTTACCTTATAAAATTTAAGCATATGACGCAACTATAGGCAAATGACCCCCTAACCTTTGAGAAAAAAATTTCGGCCCCCCTTATTCTTAATTTCTGGCTCCGTCCCTGAGGGAGACACTATATCATCATGTCTTTCCCAGGATCATAATTCATCTTGTGTTTTTAACTTCTCGCCAATAGTTAGCCAAAGAACAAAAAAGTGGCTCGAAATACATTGGCTAAACTAGGGGTGTGCACGGTTCGATTTGGGTCGGTTTTTGGCTAAAACCGAAACCGAACCGAAATATTCGGTTTTTATAGAACCCAAAACCGAAACCGTTCGATTTTTGACGGTTCGGTTTTTTCGGTTTCTAACCGTTGGGCATGGAAAATTTATAACAACAAACTTGTATTACATAAAAAAATTAGTTATTCTTATATTTACTTTTTTTTTTTTTTTTTTTTTTTTTTGTCTATCTAAGCATAATAATGTTTATTCATAATTCTATAATTACACACATATAGTCATATAGATGAGACACACACATGCACGTGAACATACACATAGTATGATCATCTTCAGATATTTATTGATATATTCTCAAGTAAAAACACGACACGACAAACACGCATATAAACATAAACGTTAAGATAAATATATTATAAATCTACCCACAAAATGAATATGAATTTATAAATTTAATTTATTTAGTTATTTATTCATATTATATTAATTATATATTATTATATAATAAAATCGGTTCGGTTCGGTTTTTACGGTTCGGTTTTTGGACGAAAACCGAAACTGAACCGTATTTTTCGGTTTTTGAAAAATTAAAAACCGAACCATCGGTTTTTAGTTTTGGTCGGTTTTCTCGGTTCGGTTTTTTCGGTTTTCGGTTCGGTTTCAGTTTTTTCGGTTTTGTTTGCTCACCCCTAGGCTAAACCATACAAGATGATACCATGCAACATTTGTTCCTCAATTGTAAAATTTTACGCCATCCCCAACTTGCGTCACATTCTCTTAAGTGGAGGCCTAATTAAAATGTAACCTATTGAAGTTGATATTTTTATTATAGTATTTTTTAAGATAATTTTATATATCACCATACTTTCATAATTAATTTCATATATACGTGCAAATATTGAATGCATAATACACAATATTTTTAATGCATGTTTGGGTATATATGAAATTTTTAACAAAAAAGATGGGAGATATGATATTGTCCCTATTTTTTAAGGCCCAATGTGAATAAAGTTATTAAGCTTAAATATTCATCTAACGTAGAGATTAATAAGTTTAACTATTTACGAATACTTGATATAATATTATTAGGAAACCTATGTTTAACATATTTGTTTAAATATTGTTACAAGTGTTAAAAAATAAAGTATATAATGCTGAATTTATAATAGTTATTATTATTCAATAACATTTATTTTTGTCATTTTACTTGTTAAGTCTCTAATTAATCTAATTCAACAAATACTCATAAAACTGATTATTTGGTTATTGTAACACAAACAACGTAATCAAATCCAAACACTATATTTTAAAATTATGTTTTATAATTGTTGATTATTTGATTATCCATTTTCAAAATGAATAATTTATTTTCAATAAGCACTACCAATTACAAAACATCCCCTAAGGCCCTAAATATGAAGATAAGTTGATCAAGAAACTAGAAATGACTGAATCAAAGGGGAGGATAGTAAAGCCCAGTCCATGAACTAAAAGATATGCAAGAGCCCAAAATGGATGATAGACAAAAGCCTACTTGTGAACTTTTGGACACAAGTCGCACTATCAAGTATCAACTATGCCATTATGGTATGGTATTATAGTCAAACACTCAAACTGTAAAACTAAATAAATCATCAAACTAACCCCACAGTTGTATTCTGTTTTTGCAAGCTGATAGTGAACTGGGCTTCTATCTCGCGACATGTCATCGTTTGGGAGTTTAATGAATAATCAATTTCGAGAAAAAAAGGAACTTGCGGCACATGTCGAAGACACATATTGACATATATGGTTCAAGACTTCAAGTTGATTTAAAATGGTCATGTTGATGATTTTCCTAAGAAAACGATACGGTCAAACTATTCCAACAATACTTGTTTCAGTCCGCTTGTCTATTATATGCCCGTACCATTCTTTGTAACGCTTTTTTAGTACATAAGGCTTGCATACATATTCTTGACCACTTTGATTTAAATGTACACAAATTTAAGTCTATTTAAGAAACATAAATGTAAGAGGACACCAACCGCGTGATCAATTATAAAAAGATGCCACCAAATGAGTTGATGGGCGAACTTAAGAGGCCATGTTACATGCACCATTTTCATAAATACACAGTCAATGCTTGCTGGCCCAATCATCATAATTGTATGTCATCATTCATCAATTCTATTTCATAAAGCAACTTTCCTTTTAAAAAGGATAATATAATGAGTAATTATTTCCAATGTTTAGAATAGATTAATGTGGTCAATAATGCACTAAGATATTTTTGACATGATTTTTTTATGTCTTGAAAAGTAATATCAGCAACCAAAATGTTCCCGGTAACCTGCCGCTCGGAATAGGGGCATGTTGACACAATTCCATTGGGTTTGGGTGGAGGCGAGGCGAGATGGTTGGCCAACAATTATATCCATCCGTCCGACGAGAAGCCAAAGTTAGATAGAAGGGCTCAAGCTCGTCTTTTTGACTATATACTCATCACCCCTTCGCCTTATCAAAGATGTTCCAACAATGAGGCTAGCACTTCAAATTCCCATTAAAATTAGCATTATTGTGGATTAAAGCCTGTTTTCAAGGACATGTCTCTTCAAACTTGTGGTTGTAAGTGAATTAATGAAGTTGGGTATCGACCTAACCAAACCACTAAAACACTTCCGTCATTGGATATATGATCATGAAAATCATTACCACTCCAAAGTTGTGTGGCGAAAGAACCACAAAAGATTCAACAAGAAAAAAATCTCTTCCGCAACTAAAAAAAGAAGGGAAAAAAAATCCTTTGAGCTTGTGACTCATGTTTTTGTCTCTACTATATTCATTTCTACACAAGATTTGATCCCTCCATATTCATCCATCGCATTAATCAATCAGCAAAATATGGTAAAACAAGAATAAGCTTACTTGCTTGCTCTTAAATATAGAAATAAAATGAATCTGGTGAGATACTAATTTAATGTCTTGTGTTGGAGCTGCGAAGAGTCACTCCATGCAAAAATTTGGTGTAACCGAGCAAACTCAGTTTACCATCGTTTCTTATCCAGTCTTTCAGAATCGAATGTGCTGTTGGACCCACATTCAGTTCCTATATCAACATCAGCAATAACAACAATAGAACATATTAGTCCATCACAGCTTCAAAAAAAAAAAAAAACAAAACGAAATAAAGTAGATGACTCACCCGAGCAAGTTCCTCGACAGAGACTGAACGGTTACCCTCCTGCTCAAAGTACTCGAATGCTGTTGATGCAATCTGCTCCCACGTTTCTAATGCTTCCAATTGATATGTACTGATTGCTGCTGCACAGAACTCTTTGAAGTCCATTTTCCTATAAGATAGCGGTGCCATCTACAACAAAGCCATTTATTATTGATGGGCACAGGAAACTAAGGATACGTTAATACAATGGTGAATCTAACACCTTAAGTGCTCAGAAAGAGAAACCTAATATTATTGTGCCTTTGATGTAACTAGGCATATAAAAGAACTAAAAGCTAAAGTAGTAACATGCGCCTGAATAATAAGGTATCTAATATGACTATTCCTGTAGATGTTGGTGGCTCACCGCATTTAAAATATCAGGGACCCGAGACTCTTTCATCGCATCTGTAGCATTACGTAGAAGAGCCTGCATAATGTGTCGAAAAATCCCAAGCTTAGTGCTAAGACAGGTATAAATATGATACCATGCATCTATTACTTTCACAGATAAGGGAAATATAAGACTACTTTACCATTCTGAAGTTATCAAGGGATACACGCCCGTCTTTGTTTGGTTCCAAAAGCATAAATTGGGCTCGAAGATAAACCAATTCATTCTCTGTCAAGGCTTTTGATAGTGCCTGCGATTAACCAAAACATCACATCCACTGATTGCTTACTCAAACCACTTGAGGGCCCTTGCTTTAAGTCATAGCATATTGATATATTATCATTTAAGTAAGACTAAGAAGAAAATACCTTAAGTGCAGCACGTTTGAATGGAGAAGCATGGAGATACGACTTCACCAATTTATAAATTAAAATATCCAAGGGAATAGGATGGCTTTCACTAGACAACCATGGATGAGCTGTAGCAACAATCACAAATACGATCCATGAATTAGTTTAAAAAAAAAAAAAAAAACAAAAACAAAAAAACAAAAAAACAAAAAAAAAAACAAACAAACAAACAATTCTTCAATGGCTACTCGAATTGTAATAAACTTACTAAGAGCTTGAGCAGCACTCATTCGCTTTCGATAGTCCTTATTTAAGAGTCTTTTAACAAAGTCCTTAGCTTCTGGTGACACAGAAGGCCATGGTATGTCATCAAAATTAGGGTCTGCTCTTAGTACTGCACGAAATATCCCAGATTCCGTTCTTGCCCAGAAAGGTCTACTCCCACATAATAAAATATACGAGATCACACCAATACTCCATATATCAGCTTCAAGACTATATGACCTGTGCAGAACTTCTGGTGCAACATAATATGCACTTCCAACAATATCATTAAGCCTTTCTTCTGCAAATATAAAAAACACAGACTTATTCCTTAGCATCCAACAAGTTTTAAACTTATGACAATTAAAGAAAACTCTTATCCATTACCTGGCCTAATGAAATCAGAAAGTCCAAAATCAATAAGCTTCATATCAGCGTCTTCACTTTTAGACATGAAAAGGAAGTTCTGAAACAAGGAAGTTTAAAGAAGGTCAATAACTATAAAAGTCATGAATATTAATTATATTTTATAACTTAAATGGTTTGAAATGGAATATAATCTTATTTAATATTTGAGATTTATAACCTCGGGCTTTAGGTCACGGTGCACAACGCCTTGAAGGTGACAAAAGGCAACAACGCTTAGTATCTGAACAATTATCAATTTTGCATCTGCTTCTGTATATCTTCCACCTCTGCATATGAAACAAAATTCGTCAACTACAGTAATTCAAGAAATTTTGAATTTCAAATAGGAAGTCCTCTTACCTTGACAATATTCGATCTAGCAATTCCCCACCTTCACATAACCTATTTATTCAAGAAAAAATTAAACAAACGCTGACAATTACATACCTACTTTGGATTCGAAGATAGTCAATGGTACTGTAAATCAGTTACATACAAAAATAGAACTAAGTTCAACAAATACGTACTCCATCACTATATATACATTATTTGTATCTTCACATGCATCGTAAAAGTGGATCAGATGCTTATGACCTGAAAGAGCTCTCAATATTTTCACTTCTCTACGCACATCCTCGATTGAAATTGCAGTTGTCATCTGCGTAAAGATGCTGTATAAAATAAAACTATACCAAGACTATCCAAAAGCAACATATTAAAAATCACTGATCAAATATACAGCTTCTTTTAGTTAACAGCGTTATGTTACTTGATGCTTAGTGATTAACGTAACAATTTGACACAAAGGTAACACGTACACGGCAATACAACGTATGGAACGGTTTTGCGTAAAAGTCAAGTAATAACTTTTATTTCTCTACCAAATAACGCTACCTCATTTATGGAGATTAAACATTATGTTAAATGCTACCAATAATTGTAGAGGTGTCAAAAAACTTGATAAATGAGCAACACGTAGCAAAGTACATAAAAAAGTCATTACTTAGTGTAAGCTCATATAAGCTTAACAACAACGAAATTTAAGAAGAATATATATCCTAACATAAACGGTATCTCCACAGAGTGCTGGGGAAAAAAACAAAGCAAGGTTGATTCATAAGGTCACCATTACTGATATCTCAATTTGTAAACATTCCAAAATCACACCTTTTTTACTAATTGTACAATATCTTTACTCAATTATGCCGTTTGTCTCTAAGCTAGATATTGACCATGTACTTGAGGAAATCCTGGGGGAACACCGACAAAATAGAGCATGTGAGCTCATACCAGTACACAAGTTTCTACCATTCGGCAAATTGAAAAACATAGTTCGCTACTACTTGACTATAGTTACGTGATATAGTAGTTGAACCCTACAAGCAAGGGACAATCCCGCAAATTACTGAATTATGCCTTTTATACATTGTACAATCTTTAAACTTCCATTTGCGTCCAATTGTGTCATTCGACTCAAAGCTATATATAGAACTATAGAAGACCCGTATTCCACTTAAAAACAAACATAAGGTACATTTTAAAAATATAGAACATTTCCACTCATACCATTATAACAAAAACCAATCTTTCAGCAAAGAATACAAGAATACATATCTGCTACAACTTTCCAAGAATCCAATTCTTTAGTACTTCTAACTCCCAAACCATATCAAACATAAACAAGCAAGTAATATACTTTAATAATGTAAAGATATCAAATTTGGTAAGACGCAACCGTAGTTACAAATTGTCCAATCCCACAATCCACATTGAACATAAACAAGCAAGCAAGGAACTTTAACACCCTAAACGTATCAAATCCTAGTTTCCAATATGTAAATTGCTATAAACACAATAAAAACGAGGTAAGAGAGACTACTTCCAAAAAAACCCGACTTATAATTTATAAACACAATCATGGGATGCAATTATAGTTATAACTAATACTAACAAATAACAAAGCGAATGTTTAAAAAACGAATACCTTGACTTTAGAAATGATTTTAACAGCAAGGGCAAGATCCTTAAGGTCCCCTTTCTTACCCCTAGCATGACAAGTATGCCCAAAATGCCCTCTCCCAATCTCCTTACCCAACTCATATTTCGCCCCGAAATTCTTATTATACCCAAAATTCTTATCCAACAACTGCACTTCTTGCTCAACAGCAGCAGCCCCATCTTCAGGAATAGTCCCTTCACGCGGCTGCTGCTTTCCAAATCTCCTAGCTAGCGACGCTTTTATATGCTTAGCTGGCGACGGAGGTGGAAATGGTCGCTTGAAAAACCTCCGACCGGGTGTCGACGATCTTGCTGGCGACGGAGACACCCCTGTCGGTAAAGGACTTGTGAGTCCTTGCGGATATGGACTTGCCCATGGACTAGAAGATCTTGCTGGTGTGTTTTTAACAGACCTGTTGTTAGCGACAGGTGACTGTGGGTAAGTACGGTTTTGTTGCTGTTGCTGTTGTTGGTTTTCAGCAACGGTCGTGTGGTTGTCGGTAATTATCGTTGGTGTGTCGTTGTCAGATGTTGGGATTGTTTTTCCGTAACACTGTCCCATGGTGATTTTGTTTGGTTTTGTTTTTTTCTTATCTTAAAAAATCATTAACGGATCTAGGATAAGCCGAAATGAAATTTGGGGAAAAAAACAATAGTGACAGACAAAGATTAAGGTTGTAGATGTTTTTTCTGACTGATTTTGTTGTTGTTCTGACTGAATACTGACTGACTGACAGACAAGATCTGATCTGTTTATGTTGTTTATGTTTGTGTTGTTGTAAGTGAATCAAGAAACAAAAACAACAAAAGATGAATGTTTCTTGATTTTATTCATTTGTGTTGTATATGTGTTTTTGAGTTTGGTTTTGTTGTTGGTCTGGAAGAAAGAAAGAAAGAAACCCTCTGACTGAGTTTGTGTTTGTGTTTGTGTTTTGTGTTTGTGTTACGAGTGGTTGGGTTTTGTTTTGTCCTTATTATTTACTATATATTTATATTTGTATTAACTTTTGCTTCTTTTTATGCTTCTTCTGAGACCCTCAAACTTAAACACACTGTCAATTCTATTATTTTATAATTTGTTTTTTTTTATCTGGAAATGAAACATTTAACTACTTTCCGTTTTGAGTTTTTGACTGTTCCGGGTAGAGTTATTGTTTTGTTCTAAAATTAAGGTTGTGGTTTTGAATTTATTTGATAATAATCCGCTTGAAATTAATTTGTATTGAATTTTATATTGTTTACTAAAAATAGTTTGGTTACTCTAAATTAAGTCGAAGGATGTGATTTTTGTATTTTTGTTTTATCTAGTTAAAAAGAGCTAAACGCTCTTACGGGAATGTGTGATTGTAAGAGTGACCGTAAGAGACCTATTTTTCACACGTCTTGTTAGGTCTTCACGCGTGCAAGGAAATTTTTTGAGATGGTTTGCTCATTCACTTGACCGAACTAAAATCTGGTTATTTTGTATATGTTAATGCGCCGTGAGGTATAATTTTGCTTAAGTATTAAGTAATGTATGCTTGTGTGGTTGATATAGTTGTTATCATTGCATGTGTTTAATGATAGATTTAACGAAGGAAGTGAATACCGGATATGGTGATGATGAGTTTAGTGACTATTACATCCTGCAGAAATGTTCACAGGCAGCTCAATTAGGTTCGGGTAGAAATTTTAACTAAGGGTGGAAGTGGAAACGAGCCTAACCGCTCTTGAAAATCTCATGATCGGATCGGTAAAAAATAGAACGAGCCCAGCCTAAACGAGCACTAGCCCAAGCTCGAGCCTAAATTGGAGCTCACTTGATAACCGAGCATGAGCTTTATATACAAAGCCTAAATTAGTACATTTTGTGTATGTAAACTAACGAGCTCAAAACAAATAAACAAGCTCTATATAAACGAGCTCGAACACGTAAGCTCAAAAAGCCAAGCAGTTCTTTTTTATAGACACATCACAAACAAGCCGAGCTCGAGCTCAAATCTTAAGGCTCCAACCGAGCTGAGCTCGAGCTCTGATAAGCTCGAGCACGGCTTGGCTCGTTTTCACCCTGGATTTAACTATTCATCGCATGACAGGTAGCTCATTTTACTATTATTATGTTTAACAAAACTAGCATCAGCTGTTTGTTTTATAAAATTTGTTTAGTAACTTAGGTATAATTATAATTATATATTATATATAATGAAATAATGCTCATAGTGTTACACCCCGCGCCCGCTTTGACCAAAAATTAAAACTTTAACGCGGAAACAACTTGACTATAACGAACTTACTGTAACTCTTTTATGATCTGATAAAAATCCATTACCATTCGACCCTTGAAAGTATTTTTAAATGAAACTAGACTCAATTACCTTCGAAACATTAGGTGGCGCGACTTGTAACGACTTACGATTTAAAAAATATGGTTTTCCGAAAATTGACAAAATATGAAAAACCGAGCGTATGGCCATATGAAATATTTCATATGGTCGTATGGTCACCTCAGAACTTTTCAAACCACTGACTTAGGCATATGACCATATGAAATATCTCATATTGTCATATGAAACCTGCAGCAACATTTCTAAACAAAAATATCTGTATACTTTACTTTAATTCCATAAAACCGACTTCTATAACACGACATAACACCAAAAATTCCAAAAATCATTAACATAACATAATAAATCATTTCCATATCAATTTTACCCGTTACAATCCAAAATGGGTATAAACACGTGTTATGCCAAACACCCTTTTTAACTTTACCATAATCACATTAACCACACTATAACTTACCAATTGACCACCATGTCACTATAACAACACATTGACATACATATGACACTTGACCACGCTTTACAACCATTAAATGACTCACGGGGGTACAACATTGCACGAGATCAGTATCTACCTAAGCTCTACTTTCTTACCATTCCTTTAATCTTGCATATATCCAAACCTTTTACCTTTGTCCAAGCCATGGTATCACACGTGACCTACAAAACATTTTCAACTATAACGATAAGCGATAACGCTTGGTAAGTAATTTAGCTAATACATAATTAATACTTCCATCATCACATATGAATCATGAATCCATCTCTATAACACATAACTATAACACATATAATCACATAAGGCATCAACACATACCTTAATCCTTTCATAATTCAAATGCTAACTCTATAACATCCCATTATTCTAATCTCTAGGTTAGTCCCACCTTATAACCAACTATATAACCTTGCTTAACACAAACACTCATAATCACATACTACAACAACTTACATATTAAATATATAGTAACCAAGTTACTTACCTTAGCTTCCAAAGCTAAGTCTAACAAGCACACAAGCATCATCTTCATCATCACCACCATCTTCCATCATCATCATCCTTTACAATTATCAAGACCTAATGACATATAATCAATATCATAAACACGAGTTTACATAACCCATTAAACATACTCATCTTGCGTATTAAATCATCATATGATCACTCCTTGATCATATGATGACATCCCATTTACCTCATACTCTTAATCTAATTAACTCATGACAAGGAAGTTACTTACTTGTGATAATCGTTGTTATGGCTTAATCTTTGGTTATGGAACCTTAATCCTTTCATAGATTAGTCATCCCATTCATCTTGTTTCCCTTATCCTCTCTAATAACCGGAACACACTAACACCCAAGAAAATGGTGGAATTATCTAAAATTCCCTAGATATAATTAGCTAGCCACAAGTTTGGGCTTATGGCAAGAATGGTCCTTCTAGTCTTTTTCCTTCTACTTTTGCCACATATAAACTCATCATCCATTTATCACTTGCAACTTTAGCCCTTCAAGTATATTTTCATTCTAATTGTGACACATGATATATATAGGACCACATTATACATACTTTGACTATCAGGTTTGACTATAACGCAACATTCATTGACTAGCCAATCACGTTAAGCCTTAGTCAATTTCATCTAGGGTGGGGCCTATTTGTATCCGGGAAATAGGTGTTACACATATGGGTTTGTCATCAGCATATTTGCTTATTGCGTTTCTAAAATGCAAATAATCTAGAAATAGTGTTTATATAACCTAAAGCCAAAAATCATTTTTTTGCGTTTTTTTAGCCTTCAAAACGTGGTTTTGAAAAAGGGCCTCACCACTTGATGCTAGAAATGCAATTAACCTCTTGCATACAATTTTACCTAATTAGCTTGTGGAAAATTAGAATGGAGGTTGAATAGTTTTACCATTTTAAAATCTTGGTTTCAAAACTTATTGTGAACTCGAGCAATGTTAATAAGTAAAAATACATGCAAGACAAGAAATGAATAAAGGAAATATCAAACCAAGACATAATAATTTATAGTGGTTCAGTCATGAAGGTCCTTCCTCGCTCTACTCCACTCCTTGAGTTTCTAACTCGAGTGTTACTTTAGTATATCAACAAGCACCCTTTTTGGCGGAGAAAATCGTACAACGTTGATTAAACTTTTACCCATACAAAGCTGTATATCAAATCTTATTCTAGGTAGAACCAACCTTTCTCTCTATGTGTTTAATTTGAGGACTAAAACACTAACCTAACTCTTTATGTTTGGTGAATAATGGTATTTATGAATTTGAAGTATTGTAGTAGAGTATGGTAACACAACAAGGTTGCAAATACAAAACTAAAAAATAAAACACAAAAGACTTGGTAACTTCTTGTGTTCTTCCCTTGATAGAGGAGTATATCACTTAGATGAATGTAAAACAAGATAATGATCAAAGAAAATAGTGTATGAGAATGTAATGATATGCCATAGATTTGTTTGCAAGGGGTAAAAAAAATGAATGCATAAGGCTTGCTTTAATATGCAAAATGAAGGGGACAAACAGAGCACGACAAATTATTAATGACCCACAAATTCTTTTTGGATCCGTCGGGTCTTTTGTACCCATCCCTCCTACACATGCACGCTTTTATGCCTGTTTTAAATAGTTATTCATGTTTTATTTGGAATATTTCCTCTCTAATGATGCTTGGAAAATGGATGAAACAAAGTAGAAAGATAATTGCCTACTATAAACGCAATCAAAATCCTAAAATGGCTAAGTGTGATTTCCATGCAAAAACACTTTAGATGTTTACATCTTTAATCTTACATTATTGCCAAAATGGCTTATCCATTTCTCAATGCAAAATTACATTTGAATTACTTTTCAAAAGGGAAGATTCTTAATTGGTTGGTAAATGCAGATTAAAACATTTTATTTAAATAAAAGTAATTTTTTTAAATAAAAGTAAATAAAACTTTTATGAAAGTTTATAACATAAGCAAGGTTTTATAAAATGATGCAAAAGTTTCATGTAACGTGTATGATAAAACTTTCTTTGATAATTATCCAAGTTTTAGAGATTCATAGATATACTTTAAGTAATCATTATCCAAGTTAACAAATGATAACTTAAGTTTAAAACTTATTTACCTGAATTTTATTTATTACATTTTATATTTGTCATTAACAAAACGTAAATAAATAGTTAAATATAAATAACGTTTTTATGCGATTATTTGTATTAATATAGCCCTAAGACATTGTTTATTTCTCATGTTTCCTACTACTATGGTGACTTTTGTTTTTGCAAAAAATACCTCATCAATGCTATATTTTTTTTCTCGAAATAAATTTGTCGACCTTCAGTTTGTCAGCAATGATATTGTTTCAATGAAGGGCGAATTGACGAAAGACCACAAATCAAATCCATCGTGATGAAATTCTTATCATTTAGAAGTTCTTGGTAATTAGGGGTGGAAACGAGCCGAGCCAAGCTCGTACTCGGCTCGTTTATATTTAGGAAAGCTCGAGCTCGAGCTCGGCTCTGTTCGAGACTTAAGATTTGTGCTCGAGCTCAGCTTGTGGTACGATATATAAAGCTCGAGCTTGGCTCGTTTGTGATGTACCTATAAAAAACTGCTTGGCTTCTTGAGCTTACGTGTTCGAGCTCGCTTATTTGTTTTGAGCTTGTTAATGAGCTGATTGAGCTCTTTAGTATACATACACAAAATTTACTAAAGCTCGTTTAGGCTCACGAGCCTAGCCGAGCTTTGTATATAAAGCTCAGGCTCGGGCTCATTTATCAAATGAGCTCCAATTTCGGCTCGAGCTCGGGCTCGTTTAAGCTTGGCTCATTGAGCTTTTTGCCGATCCGATCTCTAGCTTTTGACGAGCGTGTCGACTCGTTTCCACCGCTATTGGTAGTGATCGATTATGAGTTGGTGCTGACACAATAGTATAAGGGTTTTTTTTTTTTTTTTTTTTTTTTTTTTTCAATTAATTTATTAATACGTTATAAGAACTTTTTGGACTAATAATTTTGATGCATTAAATTGATTGAGCATTTAATGGTTGATATGGATGAATTTGGGGATGAAAATAGGATTAGGATCCTTTTAACTCAAGCCAAACATAATAAATCATGTTCATCAAACAAAATAAGTTAAATGTATAAAACTTTTTCTTTTAATAAAAATAAAGACCCGCTTGTTTATTTTCACTCACAATAAAACTCAACATGAACAATCATCTTGGACCACTTGAGAGGATTAATCCATAAAAATAGGGTTGTGTTATTAGTACTTTTTTTTTGCCCACATGTTTTGTACTTTTAACAACCTTCACCCTTTCTTTAACATCTTGTTTACAATACAATACAGTTTTTTATCAATTTTTATTTTTGTATTTTTTACTAGTTTAATCCTTTTGACTTGTTAAACTTTATATTTCTTTAGTTTTACAATTTTCGTTTCACAGTTTTATAATATAAACAAAATTAGAAAAATAAAAAAAATAAAAATATATAAAAAATACCAATAAACATAAGGGAGTATTAGGGGGTTTTAATAACATATCCCCGTAAAGTCAAAATGGTGTGGATAAGTGTTTGTAACTTGGTATTATAACTTTTATATTTATTGGAAGACATCTTTTTCTTTGTTAAATCCATACGTTCATATTGAATAGGTCTTGTATTTTTATTTTTATTTTTATTTTTTTTTGACAAAGTTATATCTTTGTGATTGGAATAAATCAGTTTTGTAGTATATATAAAAGCCATTAAAATTATTCATCGTTAAATTGACAAAACTTATTACGATACTCTTTTTAGTCATTTTACATATTAAGTTATCAAATAATCTGATTTGATAAACATTTAAGAAAGTGATTATTTGAATATTGCGATATCAATTAGCATAAGCAAATCCAACCGCTAAATTTCAAAATCACGTTTTAGAATAGCTAATTTGATTATGCATTTTCAAAACGTATGAACCGTTTTCAATAAGCAATGCAAAAGATACCCTAGTCAAACAAACATTTACTACGTGTTCTAAACATTAAATGCTAAAAAAGTAAAATAAATAAATAAATAAATTATTGCCAAACACAACCCAAAAATGAATTTTATTTGCTTTTGCAAAACGGAATAAACGAATTTTTTTTTGTTAAATTAAGCCTCACTAATTTTGTTTATCTGTTTATCAAAATATTGATATCTTTCGTCGTTTTAGAATAATCGTTTATACTAGAAAACTAGAAAAGACATAACTTGGTAGTTAGCTACAGTGGCGAAGGTAGAAAATTTTCAGTGGGGGTCGGGATCTAAATTTTTTTTTCCTAACGCTATTTTTCAGGTAATATGTTCGGGTCGGTGATTCAATTCGGGTCGGGTCAAAAATTAAATACTATTATTATAAAAAAAAAAAGTTTCAATCATTAAAAAACTAATCATTTGTCAAAGACAACTAAACATTAAAAAGGAGACAAATGATTGGTACCTGGTTCGATTCATTGAACAAATTAGAGTTCAACCTTTCGACCTTTAAGATCCTTGAATTATTCAATTATGAACTCCGCATCAAACTTGTTAGCAATTTCTTTTTCTATGTAAATCACCATACTGTTTGCTAGATTCTGATGGTCGAAGGGGGAGGGTTTGGGATTTGGTTAATTGGTTTGTTAATTGTTAGGAATTGTTCCATTTATTTTTTCTCCAATGGGCTTAGTAATTGATTTTAGTTTGAGATTTGGTTTGTTAATGGATTTTAGTTTGGGGAGATGAGTTTATGTAAAATGTAATGGATCAATTTTATTGCTTAATGTATAAAAAAAATTCACAATTAAAATGGGGGGTCGAAACCGAATATACCGAAATTTTTTTACACGAAAACTATATACCCTTTACATCGCAAAAAAAAATTTAGGGGTCGAGCGCCCCTCCCCGCCCCTAAATAGCTTCGCCAATGGTTAGCTAGATGACAATTCTACACTTACTTTATTGAATAATTAAAATTGATATCTTATCGATCTGATTTAAGTATTTAACTAAACTGTAAAAGAATAATGCATGCACAATATATACAAACTGCACACATTATATGATGATACAGAAAATTGTACATTGTGATATGCTATTTCTTCAGCTGTGTACAAATAAAAAAGAAATTTGTGCCAATCAACCACCCCATGTCAAAACAGTTATGTAAAGAAAGAGACGTCTGATTAAAATATTTACTCCAATTAATATTAATATTCATAATGTAATATTCAATATTTTCTGAATGTGTACTAGTCATGCTTTGGTTTTTTGTTTTTATTAACTCAAATTGCTTTTGGACTTTACATCCTATTATTAAGTTTGTATTTAACAATTTGAGCAAGTCAACCTGTAAAAACTATACGAAAAAATAGTTTATCTGTATAGCATGTAATTGTCAATTATTGGCATCCATCTTGAACTTAATATGTATTTTAAGTTAAATCATTGTGCATATGATGATGCTATGTTTGACTTTTAACAAATATTGTATATTGAAAAGAGATGTTTTGTTGAATTATCTTTTCAATTTCAATCTAAACCAAACTTTAAATGCTTGATTTACGATTAGTTGGTAGTTAGACGATGTCCGACATGATTGAACAACATATATTTATGAGTTTGCTTGTTGCTTACTCGACCCGATTAACATTACATGCATCATCAAGATTTTATACTTTATCATCAAGTTAAGAGGAAACAAATTGATTAAGTGATTGAATTGATCAACTCTTGGATGGGTGATAGCTACTTAAAACTATTCGTTTATTGTTAGATAATACAGTAGATAACTACTAGATACTATTATTGCTTGAAGTCAATAGTTGTAACATGTATTACGTGTGTATGGACATGTACCAAATTAAGTACTTCTACTACGTATTATAATTGATTAATGTCAGCTACTTGCACAAGCGTTAGCTGGAAACCATTCATTCTTCTTGTATCTCCTAAAATATCTCTGTACAAAGTTTAAAGAATTGGGCTGGGCTCTCACATTTGGGCCCTATTCGTTGTGCCTAATGGTAACTCATCAAAGAACAAACCTCAAAACCATTTAAAGACATGGCAGTGTTCATGTAATATGGGCTATACTGTTAAGGTTTACTAAAGCTATAACATGTGGATCATTCTTTGAAAGTTGGATTCCACTTTGCAAGTGCAAAACTGCAAAGTAGTATAATGCAAACGTTTTACGAGTTGGATGATAAGAGCATACATAAATAACAAGTTGTAAAAAGTTTTATCATATTTCCTTTACCTTATTAGACTAGTAGTAATCGTGACCCAACACTTGACTAGACGGCTAGACCACTCTGCCACCTTAGCGTCACATCAGTTTCTTTATCTAAGATCAAACACATGACTCTAAGTCCGTAGTAAAATGACCCCAGTCACAACAAAAAACATACCCCATAAAAACTAATCAAAAGCGCACACAGAAACTTTGCAAAAAGTTGGGTCGCTTTGGCGATCAAATGAAGCAAAATAAGGAAGAGGGGGGGGGGGGGGGGGGGGGGGGCGGGGCGGGGTTGGGAATGTGTAGCGAGGAAAAGTAGGTAACAAGTGATCATTCTTCTGGTGTTTCATTACTAGGTCCAGAAAATACAAATATAAACCACAGACTTTAAAAAAATGTAATACTTTCCTGATATTTCTTTCGGTAAATAAGTTTCTTTATTACTATAACCAAGTACATGAAATATATTTTGGTTAGATGAAGTTAATAGATTGCAATGGATTTTTTGTTTAACAAACAATATAAATAAAAGGGTTGTTGTAAGTTTTTTCAAAAGAAAGAAAGATAAACACGTAGAGTGTATAGGTGTATGGCCGTATGGGTGTGCATATTAAGATAAACACGTAGAGTGTATAGGTGTATGGGTGTGCATATTTAAGATGCTTTAAAATCAAAACTATATGTAGTATATACTCTACTCGTAGTCATGGACAGGGACGGGACGGGACGGAACTTGAACACTATTGGTGGGGCCAACTTGAAAAATATTTATTTTATAAGGGCCGATATACTCTACGCTGAAAATTTTATATTAAAAATGATTCAAACCATATATAAAAGGGTTAAAATGTACATAGAGTCAAAAATTTTGTGGGGCATCCTCCTTCGGTCACTTCTAAGTTCCGTCCATGGTCATGGAGAGTGTATGGCTGTGCATATTTAAGATGCTTTAAATCATTGAACAAACTATTATTAGCATTAAGCATGTATTGTTCAACCTACTTCCAATCATCAAACTTCCAATGTAATACTTTAATGCATACCAAACTTTCCTATAATAACAGAGACCACAAGTTAGTTATTGACTGTCAGTCCCAAACGGAATATACAAGATCTATAGTTTATAAAAAAAACTAGCTTAATTGTGAATCAAATATTTGAAAAATCCTTCAAGCTAGATGAAATCATTTTGAAACCACTACAAAAGTTTATAAAAAAAAAAATTAAAAGAGATTTAATTTTACTTAAAATAGAAGTTATTGCATTATTTTGGGCCGAAAGATGCATGACTTTGTTTCATATCATTTCTTTTAATTTCTACAATATGGACTAAGTTTGTTGATTTCACATTCATTTTCTTTCACAAAAGTAAATCAGATACACAATCACATAGAAGTTCCCTTTACAATTCTACTAAATGAACCTTTAAAACAAAGTTAAATGGCAAAGTAATGAAACCCTTTTTCTTATTTTTTTCGAAAGGCAAGCAATGAGACCCTTTAACTTTACTTTAACACGTATAAGTTTTAGTAGTTTCGTATCGAACTCACTTTGTAATATCAATGTGGTTTGCCATACATATGCAACCAGCATATTAACTTATCATCATGAGATGTGATATACCAAATTAGGAAAGCAATAGGCAGTTCAAGAGTAGCTTCAAAGTTACTCGATCGAATTAAAAATATTTAGACTACAACTTATAAACTAATGATGCCATGCTCTGCACCTTTTTTGTCCTAAAAGTTCATGAATTGGGTGGAATTATAATCCAAATGGAGTTGTTACAATGTTCAAATCCCACACCACCATTAAACTATTACACACATTCATAACTTATAATATTATTTACTGAATCTTAAAGATGATATGTCGTTTTTCTTTGTAGTTATTTACTCAAAAGCTGCTCTCGATTCTTCTGATTTACTAACATCCAAGAAACAAGAACCAAAACGTACATCAATCTCAAAGATTACATCTTTACTTAGTAAATTGTCGAGTTATAAATGTAGTTGTGATTATTATCACCAAAGTGTGGAAGTGGAAGGTCGCAAGTTCAACCCTTGTTTGGTGCAAACAAACCTTGAATGAACCTAATATAAACGGAGAGTTTTACCCTGTTTAAGTTTGTTTAGCGGTTGGCTTAAACTGCACGAAATGGTCGATTAAAATGTCAAAATCATGGCATAAAAAAAGCTTAAATTATAAAACCTCTCATAACGTACTGATTGATAAATACAGGATCAAAGCAGTCACAATACATGTTTTTTGGCTGCTAGAAGACGCGTATTAGTCGGACAATGACTTAAATCGTAGAGACATAAGTTGATCCAAAGAAAAGAAAATATCGATATGCAGGCTAGTTAGGAAAATAAGGACATGACAATATGAGGGTGTTGGGTTTATTAATAGGACCACAACAAGCAAGCATGTGACCATCGATATCATCTCACACGTAGTTTATTATGTGCTCCTTTAATTTATTTATTTATTATCGTTATTATTATTTTTTAAGAGAGATGCTTCATTAGCGAATCACAAAAGAATCAAAGGCAAAAGGCATACAAACAGCCAAAACCATTACAACAAAGTCTGTGGACGAGAAGAAATAAACAATTTCATGGTCAAATAAGCGAAAGAGACGCGAGTGTGGAAGTTTTAGTAAGACAACTGCTTGTGGATTATCACAAAGCGAATGAGCGCGAACATTCTGCATCACATGATTGAGTTAGGTGGGCTAAACCACATGGTGACCGCATCAAAATTAATTGTGATGCATTTTGGCTAAAAGAGTCGGGTAAAGCTGGATTGCGTTTTTTAGCTCGCAACGATTGTGGGGATGTGCTACGATCAGGTGCTCGGATTGAATGTTATACAAACTCCTTATTGGAGGTTGATCGAAGCTAAACCTATCTTGTGGGCGACAAACCATGCAAACAACCAAGGTTGTTCCAAGGTAATTTTTTAATCAGACTGCATATGTTTAGTTAATGCGCTTCAAAAAGGGACTACCCTTCTGCAAATTGTGAGTATATTTGCGAAGATCATATGTAATTCATTAGTTTTTAGGTTATGTACTTGGTCTTTTGTTAAAAGAGAGGGAAACAAGGTTGCTCATAGTATAGCTACTTGGGTCTTGAGATGTAGTTGCGAGATAAATTTAGAAAGTAGAGTCCCAAAATGTTCATGTAAATTGGTTAATAGTAACCGTTGATGTACTCTCTTTCGGTATTCTTACTTTTCAATTAAATAAAAAAAAAATAAAAAATAAAAAATAAAAAAGATCCCTAAGATGCAAAATAATAATAATAAAAAAAATAAAAACAAAAACAAAAATCTCCATCAAGATGAGGACCAGAAAAAGACTATAAATACAAAACAACACACAGCCTAGACCCAAACTAGAGCTAATCACCTGCCAAAAAAACATCACCAGACATTACGTTATAGGGGCTTGAAATCCATGAATTCCAGTTTATCTTGACTTTTCTTTTTCGCCATCGGTTAGACAAAATGCCGATTGAATCTGAGGAAAAATATCAGAACTTTGCTCCTTACTTTTCTCTTCACTTATTTCTCCAAGACCAAATAGCCCACAAAGTGATATAACAAAAACCATTAAAGATAATTTTAGTATTTGGAATTGGATGTAAATGATTCACAAGCAAGCTAGAAACGATCTTTGAGATTGAGCCAAGGGTGTGAGGGAAAGAGATGCCTCACCAACTTAAACACTTACGCCAAACTGCGACAGACTTGCACATGAAATAAATAGGTGCTCACTAGTTTTAGGGGCCGATTCACACAAAGGGCATAACACTAACATCAACACCTCACCAATCTAATTTAGTCAACATTGGAATGTGGCCAGCAAGAATAAGACGCCAAATGAAAATATTGATCTTTTTTTAAATTAGAGTATACCGGTCATGGATCTTACATGGAAAACAATCGGAGAGGTAAGCTTGGATAGGTGATTCAAAGAAAATATCCCATCATGATCAAGACCCATGACCAACTATCCTCAATACCGGTACGTAGGATAGTATCCTCTAGGAGAGCCAATAGAGAGTGAAGATCAGACAAGCTGCGACCCTGGGGTTGACATCGCCAATTCCAGGATCCGACCCAAACATAATCAATAAAATGCCAACGGTCAATCAGTACTGATGCGGTGAAGGATGCTTGAAGCCCATTATCTGATGTTTGTTTGTTTTTATTTAGCAAGTTACTGTTTGTGTTGGAGTCTCTTTTCAGTTATGTTCATCTGATAAGTTTATCAAATTAGGACTTGGACTAGGACTGTCTAATCCTTATTCTTTTGGGATTACTATTAAGTTAAGTATAAATAGGGGTTATAACTTAGGAAGTTATTATGCTTTTGTTTTCAAGAATTTGATATTAATAAAAAGAGTCGAGAATAGTTTTTCTCAAAGCTCAGTCTAGTAAACCATATTGTTAATACAAATATCGTCTAAAAATGTTATTTATATTTTACGATCTTTGCTAAGTTTTATTAACAACAAAGTGTAAACTTTAGTTTTTAGTAAAACATCATTTTAGTTATAGTCTTATTGTAAACTAGACTTTACTTTCATACATTTCATATTAAGCATAACTTGGTCATATTACTTAATATAGAAAACATAATATGACATCACAACTTACATCATGTGCATTTATGGAAAGCTTACTCAATCTAGTAATTGGCTTTCCATAAAGATCTCTTACACACTTGGATAGTTTCCTACTCAATCCATAGTGTGTTGACTTACATAAACTTGATGTGACATTGCTAGATATGGAAAGATTTCTTGGACTCTTTAACTGTCAGACCTGGCGGAACCCTCAGGGTACAAGGGCGGAACCCTTGTTTTGGTTCCGTCGGATCCGCCAGTCTGCTGGTTTGGTTGGCTATAAATACCAAGCTATTTGCAAGAAATCTCTTCTCACTTTTAGTCATACTTTGCATACAAACACTTGTTCATCTTATCTAACTCAGTAGCAACTCACTTGTGTGATTCTCTTGTTTAGAAACAAAGTTCACAAGTCCATCCGAGAAGTTACAAGTTTCAACTCAACGTTGCAAGACTTGTTAGACTTCTATAGTGTAAACTCTTGAAAGTTTATATTTCATTTGTATCTTGTATTGAAGTGATCGGTTAAATAGTGGATAGGCGACGTTAGGAAGATTCTACCTTGAACTAGGACACGATATCTAGCTTTGTACCGAATAAAGTGTAAGCGACGATTGTAAAGGTTTCTCCACCGGTGAAAGGAGCTTGTTGACTAGTGCTTGAAACTCTCGAGTTGGAAACTCGAGGTGTGGAGTAGGGCAAGGAAAAAGAGTCCTTGTAGCTGAACCACGATAAACAATCGTGTTGTGGTTTGATCGTTTCTTTCTTTATACTTGCATATTAATTATTGTTAATTAGTTATAATTTTTGATTACACGAAAATCTTTTCAAAGATTAACAAGTTAAAAAGCAGTAAACTATTCAACCCCCTTCTAGTTTTCCACAATTGGCATCAAGAGCTACGTTACTCAAGATCTTTAAAATATATTGTATTTTAAAACTTGGATCGATCCATGGATTTTGAAAATCTCAAAGAAGGGAAATCTATTCAAAAGCCACCGCTATTTGAAAAAGAAAATTTACTTGAATGGAAAAGTAAATTTGAAAACTATTTAAAATCAATTGATCAAGATCTTTGGCATATTATTTCCATTGGTGATTTTAAACCAACAAAAACAAGTTTTGAAAATCAAGATGAATATCCTAAAGTTGATAAAAACACTAAAGCTAAGATAATGATTTATAAAGCTTTACCAAGAATTGAATATGAAAGAGTATACTTTTGCCAAACGGCTAATGACATTTGGAAAAATATATTAAATTTTCATCAAGAAATATGTCAAGCCAAAGATGATCAATTTGATCTTACATATGAATTGGTAGTCTTAGAAAAACTAATAGATAGACATCTAGTTGAAATAAATACATGTGCTACGAGTTTAAATGTTTTAAATGAAGGTGTAAGCGAAGATGAAAACTTGTGTCAAGCTCAAAGAGGACTTGCGTGTGAATCATGGAGTGACACGAATGAAGATGTAGACGATCATCCGGTTTGTAGTCATGAAGTTGATAAAACCACAAACAAGGTACAACTTGAAACCGAACACTTTTGCTTTGACACTTTCATCTTAGAATTCTCTAAACTAGAAAATGAGTCTAAACTTTTGGGTAACATGGACCTTAAAACAATCTTTGACAATGAACCATCAAAATCTATTGAAAACACTTTTGAAATGAAAATCATGTTGGAAGATAAAATGTCTAGGCTTAAGAGTAATGTTGAGATTGATTTAGAATGTAAAATATGTCAAGAGTACAAACATGAAATTAAAAGACAAAATGAAAAAGGAAAGATGTTAGTTAAATTTGAAGAAAGTTCAAAATCTCTTGAAAGATTGTTGAAAAGTCAATAGTCATTTAGAGATAAAACCGGATTAGGATTTAACTTGAATGCACCATCAACAAGTAAAACAAAGGAAGTGAAATTTGATAAGCCTAGAAGAAAAGTTTAGAAGTTGCTAAATCTCAAATAGAAGCTTATGTTAAAAGGACAAAGGTCATTTTATTATATGCTTTTATATGTTTGACTAACCACCTCGGATTCATGAGTACTGGAGTTTCCAAGCTTTCCTACAAGTTAGAATGAAACGCTTTATGTTTATCCTTCTTGGTAGCATCTCCTTGGAACTTAAAAAGGTACACTTTTCATCAAACTTAGCATGTGTTGTCTCGTTCTTTTTGTTTAGGATTTTTCGTGTGTAGTATAGGTAGGTCATACCTTAAGTTGTTCTTTCTTTAGTAAGTTATAAAGAGGATTGGATCCTCTGTGGTCAAAGGATTTCCATACAACAATAAACGGGAGACATAAGGTGTTGCGTCTTACTTAACCCTCAGACATAGAAAGCTGGAACTCTTGAGTGAGTCTCACTTAATGCTTGTTTATAAGTGAGGTAACTAAGAATCACCTAAGTGATAAGATGACCAACACTTTTATGATGCTTGCAAATTCAATAAATAAAATGCTCCAAATTAGTTTATGAGATAATATCATCTAAACTCAGAGACTTGAATTGTCAATCATATCCTAAAACTCTCGCTTAAAAAATCTTCACATGAAGAATATAAAATAGCGTACATCAAAATATTTTAAATATGTTTGAAGATTACATCGTACTCTAGAACACCAAGGTTTCGCACATAATGATTCAACTCTAAGTTTTATGGAGACATACCTCTTGGATGGTTTTATAATATCAAAGGTTATATTATTTTATGGAACTTAATGATTCGAAAAATCGTCAAACTTAAACATTTAACTAATGATCATCTTTCTTTAAAATATCACTTTCGGTAGAAGGTGACTTAGTGAAAAATCGAATAATGGTAAAATAAAAGAGCTTAGGAAATGACAATGAAGATGAACTATTAAATAAAGAATTTGCTTAAAGGTTTAAGTGTCATTTAGTAGACTTGTGTCATTAGGAACATTAATAAAAGGAACCATAAAGACATAAGCTGAAACTAAAATTAACATATGTTTTCTCATAACAAACATTGGTTTAAAGAAAGCATCTTGGGTATAAATAAGCATATTTGATTAAAATGAAGTGTTGACCTTAGCATCTAAATTGAAGAAGTAAAATAATAATTGGATCTTACGGAATAAATAAAGATGTTGGAAAGAAAGTAAACAAAGTCAAACATAAAGACTTTTCGCAAGCTCTAAAAAGTAAGGAACAATCATTTAGAAGACATTCCTAGTTTCTCACATGTACACAATGAATTACGTATTCTATGTCTCACCAAGGATGAGAAAATTGAATCCATAGATAACACTAAATAAAGTAGTATGATTGAAAGTCTACTTTACCTCACGGCTAGTAGACCCGAATGTATGTTTAGTACTTGTCTATGTGATCGTTTTCGAGAAGATCCTAACCAACCTTGAAGTCGTTTAACGAACTTTTAGATTATTGCACATTTAGAGTTATGGTATCCCAAAGGAACGGGAGTAGACACCATAGTACAAAAGTAACAAACAACTCATGATACCTCAACATACTAAAGCCACGACGGGCTAAAAAGCATGTCAACAAGTTCCTCAAGATCAAGAAGACTCTCGTCAAAATTCTCACATTACATCACCTTAGAGCAACAACAATGAAAGCATAGACCTTAGCATTATCCAATATGCTCTTACTAGAACATATTGGGATTCGTCAATCATCGGCTTGGTAAAAATGTTTATTGAGGAACATCTTAATCACGATAGCTTCGTCCAAAAATCACATAGTCAACGCTCTCACAAAACGTCTTGAATAAAAATGATTTGTCCCTTCTAGACTTAGTTTAGGACTCATAGAACCTAATACTACTGGTTTAAACATTATAATAAAATCTCAAAAATCAAAACAAACCATGACATTTTCCACATCTGCTGATCTGGTGGAACCCTGCGACTAAACGAGCGGAACCCTCTTTTTGGTTCCGCCGGATCCGCCAACTCTGCAGTCAAATTTATCTCTTGTTTAAACCAAACACTCCCTAATCCACAACCACAACTCATTCACTGCCACTATTCATGATCAAAACATCACCACACACAAAAATTGGGTATCCTCTTCAATCATTCTTCATTCCAAGCAACATTGTCTAATTAATTACATACCCGATCTAAGCGTTGCATTCTCATTCACATTCAACCTCTAAAATCTTAGGATTTAAGTAATTAGTTGTGAAAAAATGTAAAACCTTAGTTGAGAACTAAACTAATCATACTCTCACTTTATTATGTTCTTACACACTCTAAACAACATCGCAATTAGCCAAACATCCCTTGTAAAACCATTTTTGATAATCACATTCAAAATTAGGACATAACACTTCATCACATTGTTAAAACAAAAAAAACATTAGGCCAACCTCATTTAAATGCATAAACCTATATGCATTTTTTGGTTACGTTTTAGAAATACATTTATTTAAAAACACTAGGATCATAATGTGTTTCAAAACAATAAGTTGAATCATAAAAACGTTTTTGAACATCAAAACGCATTTTAGACAACCAAATCTTCACATTGCTTGCATAAAAATATATACTAGATCATTCTCAAAAATATTAATCTTAACCAACATTTTATGATTTCTAGGAACCAACATGCCTCCCGCAACTCTCTCTTATCACAATGGTACCCTCAAGTATTTACCCAAACACCATATGACCAAAGGTCTTACTCCACACCAAGTCAATGTCTTTAAGGGGTTAGAGAAGCGCTATGTCCATGAGGGTAGAACCATTGACCCATCCTTCCCAGAAGGAAACTCCATCCGTCAAAACTTAGCTACGATCAACTTTGATTGTCTCCTATATATTGATGAGCCAATTTGTCCTAGGTTTATTCTAGAATTCTATGCTACGGTTGTGCTCACAAGCGATGAAGATGGTGAGTTATCCGTAAAATTTTCTATCAATCAACACGAAACTATCCTATCTCTCGATGAGTTTGCAAAAATCCTTGGTGTTCCAAACAACGGCATTTGTCTTTACACAGACAAATGGCCACTTTCTTCTCTAGACACCGATGAGCGCCATCCTACTTACTCCACTCCTCTTGTTAGCAAGGAAGTGATTCGTGACCATCTTTTCATTAGAACTTCCCTCACTAGGAAAAATCGCTCGGGTAGTGAAGTGGACAAAGACCCATTTGGAATGGAACTTAATGAACATCAACCTCAATTTAGGAGATGGGAAGAGGTCCTTAAAGCTAATGTCATAAGTTCTGTAGGGAATAGAGACCATGTGAACACATGCCTAAGCTATATGCTCTATAGTATCTCCACTAGACAACCTTTCAATTTGGCTTACTACATGGCACAAAGAATGACCGATATACCTCTAAATGGAAAAACCGCTCTTCCATATGGAATGCTTCTCACCCGTCTTTTTAGAGCCATCTCACCCATTCCACCAAATGATAGAGGTATTTTTCTTGATTACTCCCTCATTCCTCACACCTTTGTTCCTCTTAGTGGTAAGAGAGTCTTTAAGACTCATGGGAAACATTGTCGTTCACCTTCTCCTTCATCCTCATCTTCAGCAATGAGTGAAAATGATGATCTTCCCAACTCTAAGCTAGTCCCTCTTAACTACCTTCAAGAACTCCCCGCTATTGAGAATGTGTCTGAAGAATTCAAACAAACGAAAGGGATGTAGAAGTGCTTTGGAAGGTACTTGGGAAAGATTAAGAAGAATTTGAACCGCTTGTGAATTATGTTTGTAAGTAGCGTTTGGCACAACTAAGTTTTAGAACTTTGATATCGTTGAACTTTGTGACTTATGTTGTTTTGTACTTTTATACTCTATTACTATGGTTGGAAAATGTATTGAACTAACTCTTATGCAGAATCGGTGACATTTAAAATGTTGTCAAATTTTCAAGTATATGAAAAAATTTCACTAAGTATAGTGAAATTCGCTAGCCCCCTGTCAAAGTCTAACGGTAAGAGTGTTTTCATATTCATTTTTTGCATTTCCTAACTAGATATTGCTTTAAGTTTTTGTCCCAAGAGTTTTGGAAATCGCCGATTTCGTCTCGACCCTTAAAAATGTAGTCTGTGTCAAATCTGGGCACTGGCGGATCTGGCGGAACCAAAAATTGGGTTCCGCCAGTAGGAATTCTGGGTAAACCCAGGTTGGCCCAACGGAACTGGCGGAACCCAAATTAAGGTTCCGCCCATGTATTCCCAGGGTTCCGCCAGTCGACCTGGAAATTTTTCTTAGAATTTTCAAATTTCGATTTCCACATTCCTCCAAATCATCTTGTAAGATTAGAAACTCATGACCAATAACGAGTTACATGTATTAGGATCATTCTTAGACATTAGAATCAATAAAAACTCATTTCCCGCCAAAATTCAAATTTAACCATAACTAACCCAAGGAACCCTCACCCATAAGGCAAGGAACCCACAAAAAGGTTCCTTGGTATCCGTGAAAAATCTGAGTCAAAACACTATGACAAGACAACTAAGCATTTAGTGCAAATCTTGGTTTTTTTACTCTATCACCTTCATTGATTGACTTCCAATGATTTGAAAATCTTCATAACTCTTACAAATTGTATGGCACAACATCAAATCCAAACACTCCTTTCCATAACATGTTCTTCCTATAAATTGACTAACATTCACACTTCCAATTCACATCATCACCATCTTTCAAGTCTAGATAACTCAAACCTTGAAATGACTAAATCCAACACCTCATCCGAATCATCAAAGTCCATTAGAAATAGAATTAGTGTAAAACCATGTTGCTTCAACAAAACCCATCCAACTAAGCTCATCATCATCGAGTGACTCATCACTCAACATCTCCTCACCCATCCATGGTACAACCTTCCTTAACCTTCTCACCCCAACACCATCTCCAAAATCTTGCAAAACCAACATTATCACTACTCCACCACCAACTAAAACACCTAGTGATCCCACATCACCTTCAGCACCTAATCAACCTTCAAAAGGTTCATCACCTCGATCACCAACTTTAACACCAATGGAACTCTACCAAACACCTCCAACATCCCCACATCCATTTTTTGAAACCTTAGAGGACCTACCACCAAGATCATCTAATCCACCACCATTGCCACTTTTTGACACCATTGCTCAATTGGAAACACAACAAAAACCAATGTTTCAACCAAATGAGCCATTAGATCATAAACCTCATCAATCGTCATTAGTAGAGCGTTTGGCTTATCGATATGCTCAACCCTCAATCTTTCCACATGATCAACCACAACCATTGTTGCTCCACCCAATCTACAAAGAAATTCATGGTCCTCTTTACGGAGAATCAGGCAACCACCATCATGCACAACAACACAATCCACCTCAAACGCATTCTCAACACTTTGATTCCCTATTTCCATCTTATGAAGAAATAAAAGAATACATAGGACCCAAGTCTTCAAACACCCGCGAATAGCTCGACATTAGTTTGAACCATCTCTATGCCTTCAAACATTTGATTGACTCTCGTCTAAATCATGTCATAGAGTCTAAATCGGTATTACACTCATCTAGAGTACGAAGTCAAAACACCTCTCAACCATCCATGTTTGCCCCATCAAAAATAAATGGTGCACCAACAACTAATGAACTCCTTCCACCAAACTTTCCTCGCCATAATTGCAGAAATTGTGAGAGAACCGCTCATATTAGTGAACGATGTCAAAACGATATTCGTGAACTAACTTACGAAATGAGGTTTATCTTAAACCACATTTTGGAGCATTTAGACACCATCTCTCATTCACCTCAAGCTTAGAGCATTCTTTGTGGAGGCTTTGCCCCATTTAAGAAATCCTAGGGAGTACTCAATTTATAGAAGTAGGATTTTCTCTTTGTTATCTTAATGTTCTTTTATTTCAAAAAGTAGGCTAGAATTTTTCATTTCTTATCATTGACTTTTGCAAAGTCAACATTTTACTTGGAATGACTTCTTTTCTACTACTATTGCATTGTCAATAGCTCGTATATGTCGTGTGATTGTGATATATTTGCTCATATTCTCATTTTATGTCGTGGCTAGGCAAATTGTCATTATCATCAACTAACCACTTCTGGTGTAAGTTCAAAATCCAAGCTTCCTACCTTGGCACTCTATTTAGGGGGAGCATTATCCAAGGGGGAGCACGTGTATTCTTCCGCTCCACAACTCTTCTTTTTTGTTTCGACAAAAAGGGGGAGAAGATATATTAAACTTGTTCTCATCTTTAACTTTTGCATATCATATCATGAATTGAGTAAAACAAGTTCAATATAAAACTTTTAAAAGACTTAACACTAGAATTAGTGATTTACTTAAAAACAAAGTTTATGTTTTGTCATCAACAAAAAGGGGGATATTGTTAATGCAAATATCGTCTAAAAACGTTATTATATTTTACGATCTTCGCTAAGTTTTGTTAACAACAAAGTGTAAACTTTAATTTTTAGTAAATCATCATTTTAGTTATAGTCTTATTGTAAACTAGACTTTACTTTCATACATTTCATATTAAGCATAACTTGGTCATATTACTTAATATAGAAAACATAATATGACATCATAACTTACATCATTTGCATTTATGGAAAGCTTACTAAATGTAGTAGTTGACTTTCCATAAAGATCTCTTACACATTTGGATAGTTTCCTACTCAATCCATAATGTGTTGACTTACATAAACTTGATGTGACATTGCTAGATATGGAAAGATTTCTTGGAGTCTTTAACTGTCAGACCTGGCGGAACCCTCAGGGTACAAGGGCGGAACCCTTGTTTTGGTTGTGCCGGATCCGCCAGTCTGCTGGTTTGGTTGGCTATAAATACCAAGCCATTTGCAAGAAATCTCTTATCACTTTTAGTCATACTTTGCATACAAACACTTGTTCATCTTATCTAACTCAGTAGCAACTCACTTGTGTGATTCTCTTGTGTAGAAACAAAGTTCACAAGTCCATCCGAGAAGTTACAAGTTTCAACTCAACGTTGCAAGACTTGTTAGACTTCTATAGTGTAAACTCTTGAAAGTTTATACTTCATTTGTATCTTGTATTGAAGTGATCAGTTTGTATTTTAGGCCTTAAAATACATAGTGTGACGGGAGTGGTTGTACCCTTGTAAAAGAATTCGACATCTAGCTTAGTGTCGGAAATAGTGGATAGGCGATGTTAGGAAGGTTCTACCTTGAACTAGGACCCGATATCTAGCTTTGTACCGGATAAAGTGTAAGCGACGATTGTAAAGGTTTCTCCACCGGTGAAAGGAGCTTGTTGACTAGTGCTTGAAACTCTCGAGTTGGAAACTCGAGGCGTGGAGTAGGGCAAGGAAAAAGAGTCCTTGTAGCTGAACCACGATAAACAATCGTGTTGTGGTTTGATCGTTTCTTTCTTTATACTAGCATATTAATTATTGTTAATTATTTATAATTGTTGATTACACGAAAAGCTTTTCAAAGATTAATAAGTTAAAAAGCGGTAAATTATTCAACCCCCTTCTAGTTTTCCACACATATTACTCCCCCTTTGTTTGATTATACATTAATTATCGACGTCCGGCAATACGTGTATCATAATTGCCTAAAACCTGTGGCATCATGTTACAAGCATATTAATAAAAGGAGTCGAGAATAGTTTTTCTTAAACCCTCGGTCCAGTAAACCACATTACTCCCCCTTTGTTTGATAATACGTTAATTATCGACGTCCGGCAGTACGTGTATCCTAATTGCCTAAAACCTGTAGCATCATGTTACATCAGTTGGTATTCAGAGACAGCTTCTATTCGGGTTTCAATCCAGGAGTTGTGATCTCAATTGCAACTGCAGGTTGATTTTATATTGAAACTCAATAATGGCTGGTGACGATGTTAATAATGAACGATTTGAGCGGCTCGAAAATTTATTTAAACAACTTGAGAAAACTGTACAGAAGTCGTTGCAACAAATAACTCAAACCATAGCAACTTTAACGACACCTGACAATGATGATCAACCACAACGTGGTGATCCATGACGAATGAATAGGGGTCGCAAGAATGGTCGACCTGAGAGACAACATATGCAACAACTTAATTATGGTGGTGAAGATTCTGATGTTGAGAATGATTATGAAGATGAATGGGAAGTAAGAGGAATGCATTTTGGTCACAGGGGTGCTACTGATTTTGATTACCGTCAACGTGCAAAAGATGTCCCGAATTTCCATGGTTCAATGAATGTGGAAGATTTCTTAGATTGGATGAATGAACTGGATACCTTTTTCAAGTTCTATGAAATTCCTATGGATAATCGAGTTAATCTCATTGCATACAAGCTGAAGGGTGGTGCTCAATATTGGTGGAAAAATTTGCAACTCACTCGTGAACGACAAGGCAAACTACCTATCACTAGTTGGGAGAGAATGGAGCGAGAGTTACGTAGAAGGTTTCTTCCACCCAATCATGATCAGATTCTCTTTAATCTTCTCTAAAATTGTGTGCAAGGTAATCGTTCTATTGAAGTATACACGGCTGAATTCCATTGTTTGTCATCAAGGAATGATTTATCTAAAACCGAGTCTCAACAAGTAACACGGTACATCAATGGATTGTCACTTGAAATCCAAGATAGAATATCTCTTGTCCCCGTTTACATGTTAGATGATGCTTATAATCTTGCAATTAGGGCAAAAAATCAGCTTGCTAAAAAAAACCGTCCGCCTGTGTTTTCTTCAAACCAAACCAGCAATTGGTCAACACAATCCACGTTCAAGCCAGAGAGCAGCCAATCCGGCTCAAAGAATGATGTTTAGACAAGAAGAAACAATTTTTGAACACCTCAACTGTGATCAACAAGTCTACGAACCCATGTGAACGTCCCATAGTTGGTAAGTGTTTCAATTGTGGTTTACCAAGTCATCGCTCGATTGATTGTAAGGAAACCGGAGGAAAAGTTAATTTGACACTCAAGGATGATGAATTCGACAATGGTGAAGAAACAGATAACAAAGATGAAGATGATGATGCTGAAATATGTCATCCCGAAGGAGGAGACTATACAACAAAAGAATATCCAGCCCACTCCTTTGTAATTCAACGTATCTTGTTGGCTTCTAAAGTGACTGATTATCTCAACGACACAACTTGTTCAAAACCCGTTGCATCATCTTTCAAAAGGTCTTTGATGTTATCACAGATAATGGAAGCACCGAGAATATTGTATCAAGGGACATTGTGCAAGCGGAAAAACATATGAACCCGTACAAAGTTGGATGGATAAAATTAGTTGGTGATATGAAAGTTACCGAATGGTGCAAGATCCCTTTTAAGACTGCCAAGTACAAAGACAAGATCATGTTTGGTATAGCAGATATGGATGTGTGTCACATTCTTCTAGGAAGGCCATGGGCATACGATGTAAACACAACCCACAAAGGGAAAGAAAACACTTACACCTTTCATCATGTTGGTGTCAAGATGGTTTTATTGCCTTTAACTGATGGTTATATCACTAATGTCTCAAGTTCAGCACAATGTTTGGAAAAGGGGATATGAAATGTTGAAGCTAAAGTGAAAAAGAAATGAAGTTATGGACCGCTACATCTTCCTAACTAAACTCGAGGACGAGTTTTTCCCAAGAAGGGGAGAATGATGTGGTGAAGAATGCTTGAAGCCCATTATATGATGTTTGTTTGTCTTTATTTAGCAAGTTATTATTTATGTTGGAGTCTCTTTTCAGTTATATTTATCTGATAAGTTTATCAGATTAGGTCTAGGACTAGGACTGTCAATCCTTATTCTTTTGGGATTACTATTAAGTTTAGTATAAATAGGGGTTATAAGTTAGGAGGTTATTATGTTTTTGTTTTCCAGAATTTGATATTAATAAAAAGAGACTGATAATAGTTTTTCTCAAACCCTCGGTCCAATAAACCATATTACTCCCCATTTGTTTGATAATACGTTAATTATCGACATCCGACAATACGTGTATCTTAATTGCCTAAACATGTAGCATCACGCTACATCAAGTACCCTCCTTTATTTTGTAACAAATATTTGTATGTAACCTTGTTTTAATCAAAGTGGATCAATTTAAAAGGCAAACTCGACCACACAAAACTAGATATTGTAAAATGGCAAGAATCACATGATTTTACCAATTCATGGGCATCCCGATAAATTGTCGGCCAGTAGAAGCCGTAATTGAAGACTTTCTTTGCGGTGAAGTTGGCACCATGATGTCCCCCCGTGGGTCCACTATGGCATGCCATAAGAATTTCAGCGGCTTCCGTGCCGTGAACACACCGCCGGATCACTTCATCCGCACAAACTTTGAACAAATAGGGGTCGTCCCAAAAGTAATGCCTAACATCTTTGAAAAATTTCTTCTTTTGTTGGGACAACATCTCTTTCCTAATGAAATTCCCCGCATGGTAATTCGCAAAATCGGCGAACCATGAGGTACTTGAGTCACTTTTAGACACACTCCCAAGTGTCTCGAGAGGAAATGTTTCGGTAATTTCCTTTTTCTCGAGAACACTTTGATGGGGATTCTCTAGACGTGAAAGGTGATCAGCAGCAAGGTTCTCAGCTCCTTTTTTGTCTCGAATTTCAACATCAAATTCTTGAAGGAGTAGAACCCACCGCATCAAGCGTGGCTTAGCATCTTGCTTTGCCATTAAGTATTTTAAAGCCGAATGATCCGTATATACTATGCATTTTTTCAAAAGCAAATACAGTCGAAATTTTTCAAAAGTATAGACAATGGCTAACATCTCTTTTTCAGTAGTCGTATAGTGATGTTGAGCATCATTCATTCTCTCCTTCACATTAATTCTCACACACATTTTTTATTTTTTTTAGTAGTAGTTTTTTATAAAGTAGTTTTTTAGCTTTAGATTATTTTTAAGTTGAATTGTAATAGCTTAATTTTCTGAATAGCTTTTTCAAAGTGCTTATTGTATTAATACTTTTCAAGTTTATTAATGAATATCATGAAAGTTAGTTTATATCTCTTGTTCCCATCCATTTCTTTTATTATTATTTTCTTTCATCTAAAAATCTATTTTAGATTGATAGCTTATTGTAGCTTATTGATTAAGCATTTTTTTTTTTAATTCTTCATTTCTTTTCATAACTCTTTTAGTTTTATTAGATCTAATAATTTTAGGCTTATTTCACCTAGTCTCTTTTTAATTTCAAAACTTTTTCTTAATAAATCTAGTTAGATTATTACTTTTTATCTAATTAGCTTAATTCTTCTTTTCTTCAATTCAATCTAGCTTTTTTGCTTTGGTTGATTCATAACTAGTATAGATCTATTAGCTTTCTAGCTTTTTGGTTCTATTACTAGTTTTGCTAGATTATATTAACTTATCTATAGCTATTTTAATCTAGATTTAGTTTATTTGATGGCTTATTCGAACTAATATTGCATAAAGTTGTGATTTTTTCCTAGTTTCTCATCATTCTCTACATAAGGCGAGGAGTTTAAGAGTTTTATACGCTTACTTATTAATAAAGCTTATAGCTTTTCTAGTGTTTATAAAGCTAATTAGTGATTAAAGTCAAAAACTTTATTTACTAATTGGTGATATTAAAACTATTAAAGAAATAAACTTTATGATTTGACAAGTTTATAAAATCGGGTGGTTTATTATTCTCGTCGCGTTAAATCAGGTTCTACATTCTATTCCTTTTCACTTTTATATCATTAGTTTATTAATATAATCATGTTTGTTGGAATATTTGTTTTTATTAGTTTGATTGGTATACGTAGCAAGTAGCTTATTAGTGTTTGTTAAGTGATATGGATTTATGATTTAAGTGTAGATTAATAAAAAGGGATTGTGATTAATAATTAGTGAGATTATTTAGATTTGTAGTTTTATTATTTGAATGACAAAAGCCAGAAATCAAATTACACATCTAGTAATTATTTTCTTTTTAAAGGATTATTTTCAAAATAAACCAATGTTGTGAGAAAATAGTATTGTTTAAGGAACATAATTCATCGTCAAACCTTAGTCCACACTTAATGTTTTCACGTCACTTAGCAAACATATTTCCATATATCATTTTTAGAATAATCTAGTTGTCTTAATTTGCTCGTTTTTATATTAAATTGCGTTTTAGGATTATTTGAACTTTACATGCCTACTATGCTTTTCGTTTATGTTTGGTACTCGTAGTTTTAATATCCAATATCTCTATTATCTCCCACTATTCACTTCACAAACACGAACCGAATCACTAATTCAATTCACACTTCGTTTGGACACGACCCGGGAAAATACTTTCACCGGTATTTCTTTTGAACACTTAACATCTAAACTTACATAAAAAAGGCATTGCAAAGTTAAACTTCCTAACATCACGCGAGGATAACCGTCACTAATCACTCATGATTAAACTAAGCTTTCATTCATTATACTTAAAACCCAAGACAACATTTCTTCTAGCATTTCATTATGGGAATGGATATACACACTCTCTGATTTGGATTCCAGTACCCCACAATTTTTCTACACCATTTCATTATTCATTTCAATCCTCAAAGTCCTCATGGTAGTTTAAATACCGGTGGACTAATTAGTGTTATATTTTTGACAAAGTCCAACAATATCTATACCCTTTTTCAATGTCAAAGATTATGCATGAACACTACTAAGTGGCATACTCATACTCATACTCATACAATGTCTTTTTTGCTTTGTATTTGGGATTTTTTTCCATTTTTAATCATAGAGGTAGAGGCCACTTCAGCTTCTACAAGATGCATAACTTGTCCTAGCAAAATACTGTACGTTAGAGACTATATAAATTAATACTTATAGGACCTCCAAAATTTATTAATTTAAAAAATTATTAATTTATTGATATTAATTTATCTATAAATTAATGAATCGTGACCTTGAGAAAATTGTGTTTTTCACACCGATGATTCTTAGCATGAACTTGTCCAAAAAAAGTCCTAGTGAAGAACTTGGAGTAACAATATCTCTATTTTAGTAATTGCAAAATTGGATAGAACGAGTAATCACTTATTTTTGACGTATGTGTCCGGAGGACCCACACCGGACAATAAGCGGTACGCATATTCGAGAGATACTTGCCAAAGGTTTTTCAAGGCTTACGGTTGTACACCCTTTTTATCAAGGTGCCCCCTTTTACCCGGTAGTTCATTGCAAGAACCGAACTGCACAACCTAACCCGGATTTCACAGGATTGTGTCCCCCGTGTGGCCTGGCACCTAGCACCTAAACTAGGTGTAGCTCGGCGTGTTCCTTCTCAAGACATGACATGCATTGAGGTTGGGGTAGTATAAATACCCCACCTCATTTATTACAAAACAAACTAATTCACCAGCATTTACTATGTCATTTATTATTCAGCTTTTCGGCACAATATACTTATTTTCACGCCGGAGCTTGGTCTTTTGATAAAACCCAAGGTGAGGCTAACGCGTGTCTTTCACTTGAGTAAGTAGTGCTCGAATGATGTTGCTTCATCCAATCCGGAGAGACCTGCACGTGCTTTACCCAAGGTACAAACTTTTACTTCAATATGTCTCGTGACAGGTTTGTACATGACAACGCGAGAATGCCATCATTGGACCCTTGATAAATTGACGAGACCTGGACATAGAAAGCGAAAGCTCAATCCCATTAGATAAAACATTAAGTAAGCTTGTAACTGTGTAAAATCGTTCCTTTTATAGTGTAACGTACTAAGTACTAACATTTGAAGAATAATGGATTGGTTATTCTCAAGATATGCTGGCACATATGTAGGTGTTTGCACCCAACTACGTTAGTATATGACTATATGTATGTGTTATTAGACAATTGAATTCTTTGCTACTTATCAATATGCTTAGTGACTTAAATGAATTGAATGTTTAGTGACATTTTATTAATCATTTTGTAAAAAGTTCGTTTATATTTGTTTATTTATTAAATAAACAAGTATGTACAATATTTTGCGTTCGTATAATTAAATGAACGAACATGACAAAAGTCGCGTCCGATTATACGGTTATTAACATTCGTTTATGTTCAATTATTTGTTTATGTTCATATATCATTTTTTTAATTTTAATTGTATACTTTTAAAACAGGTTTGTTCAAACAAAACAATCTTATATGCTAAAAGCTTAAGTAGCCTTATAAATGTAAGTGGTCATAATAAATGACTCATGAATTGAAAGTGAAATTTGGATGCTTCATGTGTTAGTACATTGATTTAATAGTCATGCATAAGCATAAGTACATAGGAGATGAAGTGTTTGGTGCCATGAATGTATAAATTAAACACACCAATTAGTGGTTAGTCTTTTTACCTTCTCATCCATGAGTTACAAATATTTTATCAACTATATGATATGTCAAAAATCACACACAACAAAGCACAACTTCCTCCACATCGCGTGCACATTGGGCTACAACTTATTATGGTGGTAAAGTAAGCATCATATCGTCTTACTTATTTAGCATACTGATTTATATTGTTTCATGTAAATTTCATGTATGTTTTGTGTGTGTAACAATATAGGACATAAAGATTGCGCTTAGGAGGTTTGGTAGTAACATCATCTTCTCTAATGGTTTAAGAGATCCTACACATTGTTGTCTTATCAATTAAGTGAAACATGCACGGACATTTTTACTTTGATCGAAAATGCAATATATTGATTAATTGTATTTAAGTTACTAACGATCAACTATATCTAATTGTTTTTTGTAGCACGTCAAGAATCATTAAAGAAAGTGATCGACAAGTCACAAAAATTGTATCAAGAACAAAACAAGCAAAAGGCCAACTAATAACAACGACAAAGACAACAACAAAAACAAGAACAACGCCACGGCCATCGGTGAAATGAATACTTAGCATTCATATTAATTGTACGCTACAAATTAAACATACAATATTTTACTTCATGTAATACTAACGGGCTAATACTATTGATTCGTTAACAAGTAAGTTTCTTGAAAATAATGTGACGAACATTCAATTTTTAATCAATAATTATTACTACACTTTGTTGGTGCATTTTAATAATTTTGCTCTTAATGTAGTTTTTTGTCTTGCGTTGTGTTAATATCACTATAGAGATTAATTGATTATCTTAATATGATTTTAGTTTCATTTGTAGAATGACAAACAAATTTGGTAAAATGAAATTGTTATATTAGTTATTAAGAGTAGAAAAATTATATGTTGAGATTGATGTCTTCAAATATATTTATATATGCAATATGCTACAAATTAAATATATTGACACTATTGGACCGATTTTCGCAACAATAAAAAAATGTTGAAACTTAAATGGTTTTTGTAGATAAAATAAAGTTCGAGTAACTAAGCATAGTAATTTGGAGTTACCGTATTTGATATGAGAAACCAAATGGATAATTCATTGTCACAAGTTAGATCTCAAAATATAGAGAATATCACTTTGTTATCATTTTATATAAGGGTTACATTTATTTTGAAAGAACCGTATGCGTTTAACCTCCCTTTGACATTTAGCATGTAACTTATACATATTAAAAAATTACATGTGAAGAGACTCTTTTAAATGTAGCATCTTGAAAAAAGTCTCTTCACATATACTATTTTAATGTCAATAAACTATTTAAATGTGTGTCATGCTTAGAAAATGTGTGATAACATTACAACTTAGATATATAATGATTAAAAAAAGCCAAAGATTACGCTATGAATACTTATATACAGCCCATGTAATGACGAAAATTAGTGTTAAACAATACACTAATGAACATTTAGATTAAGTCCGTGTGCATCGCACGGGTATGAATGACTCGGTCTAAATATAAAAGTCACCAAACAACTAATTAAACTCATTCATAAACTCATGCAATGCTTACAAAAGTTGTGATACCATCGCAACTTACAAACCTAATGACGAAAATAAATACCACATTACACTATGACCAATTAGATAGAGCCCGTGTGCAACGCACGGGTCTGAATGCCTAGTACTTATAAAAACAAATACAATGCACAATTTAATAAAGTTTATATTTATTTTTCTACGTTCATTTATGTTCGAGCATTTATGTTTTTTTATTGTTTTAATGAACGAATATAAACAAAGGGAAAATGATCACTGCTGTGACAGCAGTGATCAGTCGCTGCTGTTTAAGGCTTCGTCAGGGACCATTTTTGCTGCAAAATGAACATTCAGGGACCATTTAGTAACATGGGGGGTGGTTTTTGTGTGTGCAGCAGGTAACTCCCTGCTGTGTTACAGCAGGGATGTTATCCCCATAAACAAATATGAACAACTTATTTTCTTAATAAACGAGCATGAACAAGAAAATTTGTTCGTTTAAGCATTCATGTTCATTTATTTATTTGGTTAAAATTAAACAAACGAACTTAAACAAGACTTTATTCATGTTCGTTCGGTTCGTTTATAGCCCTCATGCATATTATTTGCATGCGGATCTTTTACTATTTGAGTTTGAAGCATCTAATTATACAACTCCTATTGTAATAATATAATGAGTAAAGCCATAATCCCTTCGTATAAAGTTATTTAATCTTTTGCATTTGGTTCTACATCATATTAGAATAAAGAAACTAAGATCGTCCAATGAGGACGATTACGACAAACTTGGTTAACAAATACTAATAAAATTAGATATTTTCTCTAATCATGAAACAAATGAAAAAAAATATATTAGGTGAGGTTATAGACTGTAATTCCTTTTGTTTATTAGCTGTTGGTAATACGTAATTAATTCAAACATTGTTTAATCTTACCTTATTCAGGGTTTTTATACATTTAAGTGATGATGATTATAGTTTTTAGTACGTAGTAATTCATATGGATCATTAACTAATGTATTTATTTCGAAACGACCTGTCTATTGAGTATTGACTAGTATTTATTATTCTGAAATGAAAGGACTAAAATATTAATTGGAGAACCTATCCTATAATCTGTCCTATCATGTGAATCAAAAGCCCAAAAATGGAATTGAAGAGTTGTAACTTGTAAAAGAAAAAGAACAAGATTAGAAGCTGATAGCAACAAAATAGTAAATAAAGTTAATAATGGAGTGACACAGAACTTCTAAAATCCAAATATCCGATTGCCGGATTGTCCCCTTCCCTGTTTCTCTCTATATATCACGGGTTTGCCACCTTTCATTTATTTCATATTTTTATAAATTTGCCTCCAAATCTTTTACTCCTGATTAAAAGTTTTGTCCAAGTTATTGGTTAAAAAATTATAGGTTCTCCAATTAAAATTATAAGTTCTCCAATTAATATAGTACGTTAACGTGCATTAAATAACTAAAAAAAAGCTAAGTTTAATTAATGTCTATTTTTTTTCTTTCTAAAACTTAAGTGATGGAAGATTTACTACAAAAGGAAACTTACTCTTTTTTTACCTATGTATGGTGTTTCACATTTTGGTTGAGTAACCTCCACGTCTTGAGTCTAATCGTAACATAAACTCAAATCAGATAGAGATCTCTTCTAGTTAAGTTCGGCGTGATTACTTCAGATTCTTTCACCTTTCGGTGATGAAGTCACAAACTTTTACCGACTCAAGTATTGTTTACGGTTTAAAAGATAGTATTATACATGTGATTGTTCAGCAACTATTAAAATTTTAATACTAGTTAAACTCTTATGAAAGATGAGTAAATTAGCCTTACTCAAACCTAAGTTTTGAAACAACAATTTAAATCTTTTGCAGTCTACCAATAGGTTAGAAAACATGTTTATAAAAGAAACATATAAGAAACTTTGCCTTTGATAAAAAAGCATACAAGAGAATTTATAGTACACCAAATAAATTTAATAGGGTACAAATATATAAGTATTATACTATTGTGCCATCACCTATAAGAAATAAAACCCAAAAGAAAGAAAACTAAAAAACATGTAATCTAGCTAGCTAGCAAGTTGTCACTTTCCATATCACCATATCTTCTATAACACCATTCATTCATTTCATATTTCTCATTTCCACACCATTTCCTCACAAACTTATTATACTCAACTCTCATCAAATCTTTACTTCATTTCCTTTCATAAATGACATGAACAAAATATATCAACCAACATAAATGACAAGGCTATTCAGATCCAAATCTTGTGGCATAACACCTCCACCACAACAAACCACCACCTTTTTCCAACACAACAACACTTATGAAGATGACATTGACTTGTATTACCAAGACTACAACACACCATTTATAACACCTGACCGAAGTCATGATGACAATGATCCTCAGTCTCCTACTTTTACTGTTGTAGCATTGTTTTTGGCGGCTTTACGTAAATCTATTGTTACGTGTACAGTTGATGATGATTCTGAGGATGATGATCATGGTTCTTGTACTTCTTCGTTAGATATTGGTTGTCCTACTGATGTACAGCATGTTTCTCATGTTACTTTTGATCGATTTGATGGCTTCTTGGGATTGCCGTCTGAGCTTCAGTCTCATGTTTCTTGTAACCCTCCTAGTGCAAGGTACTTTTTTATTATTATTATTATTATTATTATTATTATTATTATTATTATTATTATTATTATTATTATTATTATTATTATTATTATTATTATTATTTTAAATGTGTAATATTTCTATTTTTAGAAACTAATGTTTGTTGCATTTTTTATGGATCTGAGTATTGAATTTGAGAGTAGAATAAATTGTAATGCTTTAGAAACAAAAAAATCTGGTTAATTGCGAGTTAAATAAGTTGTTTAGAGCAAAGGGCGTAGTAACACCAAAGTTATAAAATTTCGGTTTTTGCTTTTTAATACAGTAGATGCTCATTCTTTACTGTTTTTGCAATTGATTATTTAACATATCTATCATAATATTTCTGAAAGCAATAAGCATGTGTATAATTAAAGTCTCCATGTTATTAGATAATAAATGTACTTGTTTCTTTTCAATAACATTTTTTTTAAAATATTTTTGAAAGTACAGCCTTTATATAATTAGTTAATTACTCCCTATTTATAAAGCAATGGAAGTATATGAGTTTGACACTAATGCAAATATGTAATTATATATTATTTATGAAAATGGAATAAGGTAAAAAGTTTTGTTGCATAAATTATAAGAAAGGGGGATTTAGAGAATAAAAAGTTTTGTTAAATACATGCCTTTTTAGTACTTGCAAAGGAAGGAAGGAACAATTAAGCTTTAGAGTTTGGAATGATTCTTGCTTACTGTAGTTGAATTACGGTTGAGTTAGTTGGAATTTTTATCGTATTTCTGGTGTACTATTTGAAACAGTATACGTGTGTTTGGAGTATCAGCCGAGTCAATGCAATGTTCGTATGATGATAGAGGGAATAGTGTGCCGACCATACTTTTAATGATGCAAAAGCGTTTATATGAAGGGGGCGGTCTTCAAGTAATGCCTAACTCATTTCTTGCATAATTGTGAATTGTTCATTATTTTGACAGTATGTTAATTAAGGTTTCCTGTTTCTTGGTTGGTTGGTTTAAGGCAGAGGGAATATTTCGAATAAATGCAGAGAATAGTCAAGAGGAAGATGTTCGGAAGCAACTTAACAGAGGGTTTGTCCCCCATGGGATAGATGTTCATTGTTTGGCTGGCTTGATCAAGGTACTCTTAACTAAATTAATTTATTCGGCATATACAATTTATTCATTGTTTTTTTAATGAGTTAAAAATGTTTGGAATCTTAGGCATGGTTTAGAGAACTTCCTAGGGGCATACTTGATTCTTTGACGGCCGAACAAGTAATGCATTGCAACACAGAAGAGGACTGTAGTCGGTTAGCCAAGTCCCTTCCTCAAACTGAGGCTGCACTTCTTGATTGGGCCATAAATTTAATGGCGGATGTTGTCAAATATGAACCACAAAACAAGATGAACGCGCGCAACATTGCTATGGTCTTTGCTCCCAATATGACTCAGGTACGTCCATTACTGTTACCTCGACCTTTATTTTCTTTAAGGGGTGTGATTTTTATACAATCCCTTTTATCCATCCACCACTTAATCAGCGGTCTTAGACCATTTTACCCATTTTAAAATAAGCACGAACGATGTGGATTGGTAAAGATGAAAATTGTCAGGACCATTAATTTAGCGGTTTATGGCTAAAAATGCATATGTTTTCTTTGCATTTACAGTAAGAATCTGATAATGCAGATGGCGGATCCTTTGACTGCGTTAATTCATGCAGTCCAAGTGATGAACTTTCTAAAAACGCTTGTGATCAAGACTCTACTTGGAAGAGGTGAATCATATCCCGACGTTCAAGTGACATCATCTCCTCCTGAAAACACGAATCCAGAACGTCCGGAGTCTTTAATCAGATTAGCGAGTGAAAAAGATGAGAAATTTTGGAGCTTTCCAAGAAAAAGTGGGTCGGTGGTAGGATGTGAATACGTATCTGAGAAGAGCTCACCTGCTAACCATGAACCAAAGCAGGACGTTGAAAAGGAAGCGGTGGCAGCAGAGGGGATATTAGAAAGGTTAAGTTTGAGAAAAGGTGTAAGGAGATTATGCAAACACCCGGTTTTCCAGCTGAGTAAAAGTTTTAAGAGAAGCCAAAGTGTTATTGTAGATACAAGGGGTTGTGATGGTAGTGGCGGTGGTGGTGAAGCTTGGGCATGACCATCAGCTAGTTATTTACAGATTCTTGTCTGATTGCGTTAATTTTTTATTTTATTTTTGTTCTGCGAGATTGGTGGGTGCTTGTATATTGATGTTTGATTCGGTTAATAATGTAGCAGAGATATACAGATAGCGTGTTTGAAGTATAATGTGTCGTTTAAGTACTAACCGTACGTTGTAGCTAATGATTGTATAACACTATAAGATACTTTCTTCCATCTGATTTTTTTTATAAGAATGAAGTAAATTTTATGATATCCAATCCTTATATGACTCGAATACTATATGCAGCGACGATCGATTAATGTTGGTGAGAAAATTCTTTACAGCTTATGTGATTATTACAAGAAGTCATTGTAATAAATTATTTAGAATCAGAGCACACAAACTAGTTGCGTTCCGATTTGCAACAACGGGTTCCACTTTTCATCACCATTGATCTTCATAGAGACTATAGAGTGTTAGTTATATGTTCCAACTTAAAATTTTACGTCTGATATTGTTTGTCTTGAAAAAGTGTTTTACCATAAAAGTAATAGATTGTACATCTTAGTCATCTAACCATTATGTTTCCCTTGCAGGTCTCGGGTTCGAGGCTTGCTAATGGGGTTTTACTCCTAGGCGAAGCAGAAAAAAGGAGTGGAGTTTATTCCCCAAAGGCGAAGATTCGAAGAAGGCATACTGCCCACTTGAATGTCACTGCACGACTCGAACCACTAACTACTAACTAGCCGTTCTAAACATCATAAAGGCTCGGTAAGTATTCAGTACTTCACTTATGAATGAAATGCCAAAGCTCTTTAGAATCCTTTTTAAGTATAATCTTGAATTAAGGATTAGGTTCAGCAGTTGTGATGGGCTAAGATATATTTTGACTTTTTGAGAATAAGTTTAATGTATGCCATCCGGTCTTTAATTGGGCTTCTTGCATTAACTAAAGGCCGTGGACATTTGAGCTGTCATGCACCCATACAACACTACAATGAATAACCATTAAGGTTCCTGGAATCTATTGCGATAAATGTTAACCGAACTAATTGAAATGAATAAACCGAACAACCTCCGAACCGATGAAACACCCCTATCAGAGGACAAGGGAAACTTATTTGATCCATCGTTTGTGTACCACAAAAACCCTGGAAGCTGGAGATGGTAAATCACTAATTCTCCATGATTATATATAATCTGTCATGGCATATGGTCCAAAAAAGTCGCAACTTACATTATTGGAACTTGAGACCTTTGTTGAAAATTTGTAAGTCTTTCTCTGATAATAAGTCGTTGATATCTCTACTGATTATAAAGAGTTTATGTATTTTTTTAAAATCTTGAATCTTTAAACTTAAACTAATGTAGTTTGTCTAAATTACCCTTAAATACCTTTTAAACTTAGCAACTTTTCAAAAACTTGACAACTTACATTATGTTTTTTCTTAATCAATTTAAACTTGATAAATTTTCGAAAAACAGACTATATTAAGTTTAAAAAACACATGCTTACTATTTCAAAAAACATTCCCTTTGTATCAAGGGTTGAACCAGAATAACGATTTCAAAAGTATAATTATTTGTCGCTATACACTGTCGATTTGCGTAAATATTCGTCTAATATCTAATAATGAGGCTATTCTCTTTCACTCACTTGCATCAGTTTCAACTTTCAAGTGTTTATTGTATGTCGACTTGTCGAGCATGCAAGGTAGGGAAATATATTACTCCGTACTATCTTTTTTAATTTTGAACATGTCAATATGATAATAGAACTACATAGACATTCAATCTAGAATGTTGCTTCAATTGAACTGCTTAGTCAAATACCCCTTCAATAATTTCACCAAGCACTTACCTTTATATTGTCCCAAGGTCGTTATTGAGTATCACGAAGAGTGCTAGGTGCAGCTCAAATCATAAGACGAGTTTTAGATGCGTCATATCAGCTTTTACCCTATAACATTTTTATAACATAAAATCTTAAAAACACCATCCTTAATAATATTTCTCGAAAAAAATAAAAATAAATCAAAACACCACAGACACAACCGTGGATTATGCACATAACTTTTGTGCCTACATGGTACGCGGTGCAATTTAATCGTGTAATAAGAACCAACTTTGCCGTATAACATGTGTATAACTCCTACTAACGAGCACTCTAATCTTGTCCTTTATCAACATACACCATTTTTAAATAAAAACTAGCTGTCAAAAATGTGAACCGAGACTTTCTTAACATCACAGATATCAAGGTCGTCTTTGAGGGTGGGTGAAGTGAGCGGCCACCAAGGCCCCTAAAATTTATGTTTGATGCATAAAACTATAAGATGTTATAGAAATATGAACAGAAACAAAAGCTATAGGGCCTCAACTTAAAGCTTTCTCGTAAGAAAAATGAATGAACTAAAAAATTTATACAATAATACTTAAGGTGTGGCATTTTACGTAGCTTTGGAGTCCCATTTTTAGTATTCGCCCAGGACCTTTAAGAACCCGAAAACGAGCTTGACACATATAGTTTGCTTTTAGCTATTCTACTCATGTAAGTGTCTGTATTATAAGTGTACACATTTTTTTGATAATATGCAAATCATCCTAACTTTCTATGAGGGTTAAGCACACATGGCACATTACATCTTGCAAAGAACGTACTCCGTTGTATGAAAGATGGCAAACAATCGATAAAACAACGTAAAACCTGTTGCTTTGGGACGATTAATCGATGTCTTTATGAGCACGCGCGTGACAGTGATTGTATGCGCGATGGGCACAGTGTAGCCATCTTTAACTTTTCAAGATTTATTAATTTCCAGAGTTTCATGAAAGAGTACTGTATCAACTATCATGGTCATCAAGAGACTAAACAAATGGTGCACGAGGTTAATTTGCTTAAAACAAATGAATTGATTTTTGGCAATTCTAATTACAAACATGGTTCACTGAATATGGTTTTTTCCCGTCGATCTGTTTGATGCTGTCACCTCAAATGATGTTATATAGACATATAATGTTTATATAAAATAGTACCAGTAACGACCTTATGATTGGTATATAGAAATATAATGTTTATATAGACACACTTATAATGTGCAGGTTATTTAATGGTTTTCTCCACTTATCCATCTAAATTCGTTCCCCCTTAGCTTTGGGTTATTTTATAGACAACTAGCTAGCTAGCTAGTTTTACTGTTACTAATGGACAATATTTTAGTGAATGATTTTTCGAACAGTTTTTGATCTTTTATCCCTTCCTGTATCATGCATTTCTAGCTTTGCAAGATAAATTACATACTTCATTGATTTTGAGTCTATAAGGGTGAATATTTTTGTTATTTTGCTCAAAGAAATGAGATATATCATATATAACCTTAGACACTTGCCATTTACACAAAATATATCTACGGTGTCACACCAAGGATAACCTTAAGTATGACAATTTCTCTCTTATATTAACAAGAGATTTTCGAAAAGTAGAAAAATATTGTTAAAACAATTGACATTAGATTAACGAGTGTTTAATTTTAGCATGTAGAAGAATATAGTCATCTTAATGGTCAATAGAAAGTAAAAAATTTAAATAATTTGGTCAAACTCATCTAAATTCAACTCGTAAAAAAATATGTGTAAAACCTGATTTTGTTAAAAAAGAAATTAAAAAAAGTGGATAATTAATAAATCTTTAGATGTTAAATTTTAAATAAAATTATATGGACTTAAGTACACTTATCGGTTTTCATGTTTTTTAATATCTCAATAAATGTAACTATCATGGTAGCCGCCCGATTTGGCCAAAAACGTCTTTTATTTTTATGTTTTTCATTACAACAAGTTTATAGATGATGAGAATTTTATATCTGAATAACTTTAACCATACTAGTCCTTTAAGTTGTACATATTGGTCCATTAAGTTGCGTATGTTATGTTTTTATATTGTATTTTTGAGTGAGATGGTGATTAAGAATATTATTAATTGTATCTATTGAATAAAAGTATTTGTGATTTAAATAGTTGTATTAATGCATAATAAGTATTAATGAAAATCTTAAAATTAATTACTAGTAGCAAGGAAGTGTTAAAATGTATTATAGGTTGTATAGATAAATACCCCATACAATTTATACACTGTAGATTTTATATTTTGTTTAAAAGAATAATATTTTTATTGTTGTTATTTATAAATATTATTATTATTCAATACTAAATTAATGTATATGAACGAAATTAAAAATCCTAAAATTATAGCATGAGATACTATTTATACTATTTATAAAGAGAAAATAGTCAAAAAGTCAAGAAGTGAAAAGTGAAAAACTTAAATTAATGTTTTGCCTAAATTACCCTTAATTAATGCATTTACCACTCATTAATACAAATAATTTTTTGTCAACTTAACTATCAGTGCCTTTAGATGATGTCAGTTCCCTTCACAATAATGACTTCGATAAATATGAACAAATAAAACATAAAGTGATGTTATATTATTATATAAGATTATAAGCCAATCGAAGATGATAAATGAAAAAATGGAAACGTAAAATTGTTTTGTCAACTTAAGAATGAATACACATGTATATAAAAACAAACGTTTAAATACTAGACGAGTACCCGTGCATAGAAACGGAATTTTATAGCGGCAAATAGTTATAATTAAATGCCGCTACAAAATCCCGTTGCTATGCACGAGTACTCGTCTAGTGATATGTAAATGTGTAAACAACTGTGTGATTCTCTTTTATGACATTAAGTAAAGATGTCTGATTTTTTTTATTTTTTATTTTTTATTTTACATGTTTAGTAACGGCACATGTCATTTCTTTTTATAATTTGAAACTATGTGTGCATGGGTTTAAAAATGTTCTTAGATTATATTTTGCATTCATCTTTATAGATTTGTTTAATAAAGCTTCATGTGTGCGCCGTGATATATAATTAGTAAACATAACAATAAAAATGGTCTCGCCCGTTATGGTTTACTCGTTTTTTATTTGTTTTATCCCATGTGACACAAATTTTAGCATCATCTCAATGAAGTTCTTAGATTCGTTGCTAGATTTTGTTTCCCTTGGATTTGGATTATCTTATGATTAAAGAAAGTCAAGAACGTTTTTTAAGGACATGAGATTATTGAATGAGACTTCTTATCGTAAAAGATCTTCAATATCTATCCTTCAGTTTTTTTAGTAAGGGTATGTTTGGCGAAAGTAACTGTTGCTGGAACTGGTGCTGGTGCTGGAGATGGTGCTGGTGCTGGAGATTATAAAAAGAGATTATTTTTGTAAGCTACATGAATTAACCTTTGGTTTTAAGAGATTATGAAAGATTATTTTTTTTAGAATCTCTTATAAGTTATGTCTGTCAAACAAAGATTATTTTTTAAGTAGCTTATTTTTTTAAAAAATAAGTACAATCTCCCAACAATCTTGTGTGCCAAACATAGCCTGGTACTGTTTTACTTTTTTAATCTTTTGGAATAAGTACAAAGATTTTGGACTTGAAAACTTCCTAATTGTGGCTGTTGTTATAATCATAGATTGAGAAAGATCTCTACTCTTTTGTTAAACACCAAGTTGAAGGACAGAAATAAAGAAAATAATACTACTGGAGGTTTATTTTATGTTAAGGTTCAAAGAACTAATGACACTTGTGTACGGATGGTAATTTAATATAATCTTTCCTAGTGTGTTTCCTTAAAATAATTGCTGGTGTAATTAAATTTTGACATGATTTTAAAATGTCACAACATTAGACCGGACGTTAACGGTGTTATATCACCACGAAAGCAAGTCCATCATACGAGATCCCTTTTCCATTTTTATTTACCCACTTCATATCTTGGTTTCATGTGTTCTCTGAAATAACTCGATCTCTTCAATTTCGGGAAGGCCATAACAGACGAACACCACCACACACCAAAGGCATTGTTTTTTGTTGGTTAGGTGGTGTAAACCACCTAACAAGCTTTTTATGTTTTTAAGTCTGTGAGGAGATATTATGAGTATGTTTGTATAAAATGAAACATTTTTATTTGTTTAATTAGATGGTGACTATTACGACTCGAGAGGTGGTTTGTTGACAAGTTGATATGACATTGAAGTGAAGCTGATGATTGGATGACCAATTGACCATTACACCCAACCTTATAAATAGAATAAATCCTGTAGGCTAACATTAAAACACGTGATACAGTTTATGGATGGTGACTTTCATATTTATAATCCTTTTGTTCAAAAATAAATGATTATCTTTCTATTTATATTTGTATTAAAATAAATGTCGATTTTATATTTTAATAAGTAAAAAGATTGAAGAGGGAACCGAAGATATTTACTTGATAGAAAGTATAGTTAATGAAATATCTTATAACTACGTGTAAAATGAAAATGGACATCATTTTTAAGAGATGAAGTATCATATCATATTATGTACAAATTACATATTATATAGATCGTATAATATATTAGCTATCTCATATTGTAATAGGAATATATTATCTACAATAAGTAGTTAATTGTCTATAATTTTGTACTACAAATTGTAGGTTATATATATATATATATATATATATATATATATATATATATATATATATATATATATATATATATATATATATATATATATATATATATATATATATATTGTGTCATGTGATTCATTTATTGTGTATTTTTTATGAAAGATTGTAGCAAAGCTATCCCCTATTATAATTGTTAGTATTATTCATGTGATATAAGGCGCTGAACACAGTAAGGAGGGTTAATCATTCTCATTGTCTATGTCACGTCAGCTTTCTCTGTCCGGCGATTAGTTGCCACAGTAAAGCGACTTAAAATACAAAAAACATATCTCACAAAAATAACTTTTATATTTAATTTAAACATAAAAAAGCACACACAAGACAAATAATAGTACACAAACGATTTGGTCGTTTGGACGACCCATATCCAAAAAAAGAGACCAAACAATCGATTGATGATTATTCACCACAATAACAACGATCTATAAGGATTGGGTGATTGATCGATTCATTCCTCCTTTAAGCGGCCTTAGGCAAACATTCTTTAGTATGTATTGCAATTTTAATTTAAACGTTGGATATACCAAAGCAAAAAAATAACGCACGTGTTGCTTCACGAATTTTGCATGCTTGAAAAGCATAGTTTACCATCTCATATCAAGAACTTTTTAAAAACAATAACGCACGTGTTGCTTCATTTTCGATCAAGTGCATGTTTGGTGCCTAGAGTCAATAAGTTCTTGTGATTTTTGACTTTCAAGAACAGTACAAAAAAAATATACTACGTAATATCAATAATTTTTCCCCCCTTCATGTCATCAATCAATTATCCATTGCATGTTTCTTTAAAAAAAAAATAATAAAAAAATCCATTGCCTATTGCCTATTATCTATTAGGACTAAATCAAATCGAATGAATATGCCGTCTCATATATTTCGGTGGGCTCGTGCTACCACCATCAAAACACCCTAAAACACACTAACAAAATACACATGTATTAATATTGCACAAATTAATTAAACTAAATCTTCATATCGTGTGTCGATGTGTGTGTATAAATGTATGGAAGAAAAATCCCGTTGCTCCATATTCAACAAGAATAAGTTTTTTTTAATATATATATATATATATATATATATTTGAAGAGGAGTGATTGTCATTGTTATACCTGTATAGAAGAAAAAGAAAAACAATACTTTGAATTATATCGAATAAATTGTCAAATTGTTGGAGTATATATAAGGGTTAAAGTCGGTAGTTTTTTTACAGATTTTTGAAGAGTTAACTACATTTTTGGTCCTTGTGGTTTATCGAGTGTAATGATTTCGGTCCAATAGTTTGAAAAGTAACGGATCTTGTTCAAAATCCGACGAACGTAACATATTTGGTCCAATTTTTCATTGACCCTTAGTTTGACCAATTAAGACACATGAAATGACTAAAATACCCTCATTTTAATGGACTAAAAGTGTTAAACCTAGCAAACCATAAGGACCAAAAATGTAGTTAACTCATAAATTTATAAAACTAAAAAAATAAACTATTAACAACTAAAAACTTTTATAGAAATTAAAATTTATCTAAAAACTTGAAATACATTCTAAAATTTTTATCACAGCTAAACTTAAGTAAGAACTAATTTTCTTGTTAGAAAGAAAGTGAATTTAAAAACTTACGAAACTATTTTTAACGATTTAGTTACTAAAACTGGTTTTTAATCTATATACAATAATACTAAAATACTAAATTTTTATAAAATTTATAATAGTTATAAAAACTGCTTATAAGTTGACAGAAATTTGAGTATTCATTTTCTAAAAAAAAATGATTTTCTTAAAAAAAAATCTCGTTTTCTAATAATTTTTTAAAATCTATACACGTTTTTATACACACATTTTTCTCTACATTTTCATTTACGTTTTTATATACATTTTAATACATGTTTTTATCTCCATTATATATATATATATATATATATATATATATATATATATACACACACACACACACACACACTAGCTTTCTAAGCCCGCCCGATGGGCGGGCATGACTTATAAATATCACTTAAAAATTTTTGTTTAGCTAAATATTGGTGTTAAAAACTGTTTATTATACAAAGATTTTTAAAAGAATAGTACCAACATTTTTTTCAAATTGTTTGTGTTTGTTACAATGTTCTTTGTAACAACATATTAAATGAATTAAACTCAAATGCGAAATAATGCTTCTTTATACGCGTGAGGCTTATGAATATCATTGAAAAATTTAAATTAATGAAAATGAGTTATAAACATACCAAAGTATTTATTGAATGCATTAAGGACGAAAAAGTATTTATCGAATGCATTAAGGACGAAAACAAAATAACGTTTATCGAATATAATAAAAATTACAAAGTGATACGCAAGAACAAAGTATCAAAGCATAGGCCGCCCGATGGGTGAGCAAGCCTTATGAATATCATTGAAAAAAATAAGTTAACGAAAAATAAGCTATAAACATACCATTTTTTATTGAATCCATTAAGAACTAAAAGAAATAAAGTGTTATCGAATATGAGAGAGAAAAAGTTACTTGATATCTTCTAATTGCATGCCAAGTTTACGATCAATCTTGGTCTTGCCATTGCGATCGTAGACATTCATATCCGCCGGCGCAACTAATTGTCCAATGACATAACACCATGGCATGGCTGATAAAATGCTGAAATAGGCTACCCAAACAGCCCCTAACTAAACACATTATTTAGAGAGAACACCCCGGTTGCATTAAATATGAAAAATATAAGAAGCGAAGATGAAGAAAGAGTGTTGCAAATCCAAACTAGTTCTCCATTGCCTCAATGCTTTTTAGCTAATAATGGTACCACTAAAGCAACCCCAAGCCATTTTGTCTTAGACCTAAGGTATCTTTAATAATCAGTGACTGATTTCCTCGCTTCTATAGTGAAAAAAGTAAACTATACTTATTTATAACAAAAGTGGTACACAAAATGGGACTATAAAGTACAAAATTTGTTAAGTTAGCAATAACTAAATGTGTAGTGACTGAATTTTTTTAATAGTGTCTATGGTGATTGATTATGTAACACCCCCAATTCATGGTTGCAGCGGAATTCAAACTGGGTGTTACTCGATGGCACAATAGTCACAATAATAGAAAACGAACTCCAATTGAGTCGTTTTGAAAGATTTATCATTCAAATTGTATAAATATCAGAGGTTACAAAATGAGGTCCCAAATGGTTCCATGTTTACAATGTATAATAAATGTGTTTTTGAATGATAATAAAATTTATAGCCCTCTTGAATATCCGTGCCCTTCCGTGTCATCCTTGATCGTCATGAACCTGAAATACATGCTTGAGAGGTCAACACAAAGGTTGAGTGATATTCATAGAGTTTGTTTAATGTTTTGAACACAATATGTTGGTAGTGTGAGTTATAGACTCACACCAATGTTTGGAAAACAAATATGGGCCACGTTGTTACACGCCCGGAACAGTTATTATCAAATACTAAGCTTATGACACCAAAACGTTAACGGGTACCAATATCAATCGGCGGAGTTATCCCGGTAGGTACTTTGCCGTCATACCTAATGTCTCAAATATTAATGCATTTGTTTGAACTTAGTCAATACAAATGGGATTCGTCAATCCCAATAGGCCTATTCACAATATTCGCGCTCACTTGCAAGTAACCCTCGCAAGTGATTAAATGGTTCATAATATGGGATCTCGGTTTGGCAAGGATGGTACTTAGTAATAATAAAACAATCAGGCAAGCATACAATTTAAAAACATTGTGCTCGGTTAAAAAATAGCATGTATTCCCCCCAAGGGTTTGTAAAACAATGAAGTAATGTAAAGTGGGGCTATGAACTCACCTTAAGTAAGATAGCAAGTAATGAATGTAACGGTTGAATCGTGAAGGTTTCTATGAGCAACCTATAATAGAATGTCGCGACTTAGGATTGGAGTAAAGACTATGAAGTAGTGCCTATATATATATCTTGCATTATAGTCCATGATGTGGTATGATGTATATTGTATGTCCTTGAAAGAAAAGATTCATGAAACATGTATGTTTTGTATATCGTTTACTACCGTTCGGGCCGACATAATTCAGAAGTCATGTTAGTAAGCGTTCGAGGAGCCAGGACACTTTAATTCGTAAATCCACAACTCAACTCGACGGCTTACATAATGAACTCCTCACATGAGGCTCCCTACTATTGTAGTAGTTGATGAAATATATAAGTTTTGATCCGAAAAGTTACATGTCCGATATTTGAATAAACTTAGGAAAGTTTATTAGTACATGAAGATTGTTATTAGGGGTAGTTTCATAAGTCTTGAATGACCATTTTCTCTTGGTAATATCTCATGGTTTCCTTTTAGGTGAAGTAGATCCAAATTGCTTGTTCATGTTATCGCCTAATTCATTGTTTCATGTTTACGCCTATGTAAGTTGTTATAGTCATTTCGTCATGGCCTAGCCATGACCTTTAGTCCTTGTTCCAAGGTCATGAGACACAACCTTGGCTCTAGCCATGGTGGTGGTCTTGATTATAGGTCATAAGACCTCTTGTTCCATTTAAAGTATAACCATAATCTAGTGACTTTGGTCTAAAAATGGGCTGCTTAGAATTTGAAGAATTTTATCACTCGGAAAGCGTTTTTAGGTCTCGAGCTTCTTTGTTCCTGAACGAAAACGTCGTTTCGGACAACTTTCGTGTTTTAACTTTTTGATGAATCGGACCAGAAGTGGGACTTTCAAAACCCAAATTTGATCAGGAAGCTATTTGGCAGTTTTGCCGGAAATCTTTGGTAATTTCAAATCGTCATAACTTTTGACTCGTATACTCGTTTTGGGTGGTTCAAATTGCTATGGTTTCCTTATTAAGTCCTCTACTGTAATATGTAATGATCCAACATCATATTTTTACCATTTTGATCAGGTCTTACCAAGAAAGTCACTAGTTCACTTGTTTTAGTAACTTGTTTGTAACAATCAATAACAATAACTTGTTTTGCTCACTTTTATACATCATGGACATAACTACAAGACATAATATAGCAAGAATAACATGTAAATAACATGAACATGATTATTTAACAAGAATCAAGTTAGGGTTTGGCTCACAACTTTTGGCTTTCAAAGATGAAAGGAAGTTAACATGTAAGGATAGGACTTTAATAGACTTGCTTCAACCCACTTCACTTCATGCAATCTTTCTACCCTTGGTATTCTTGAAAGATGGATGATGAAGGTTTAGGTGACTTGAGTGGATTCAAACTCAAGATAAATCACCAAGTATATGAGGTTATGGAAGTGTTTGATGAATGATAACCTATCTAGGGTTTCTACCTTGAACTAGCACTTGAATCTTGCATGAAACTTGAAGAGAATGAGAAAATGAGATGGTGTGGGTGTGTGTGTGATGAGGGACGGCCAAGGAGAGGGAGGAGGGTATTTATATGGCTTGGAGGAGGTTAGAAATGTTGACTAGTCCAACCTTGGAGGCCAAGGTGAACACATGGATGAAATCTAAGGCCTTTAAGCTTGAGATAAAGCCACCTAGTGTGAAACCCCCCCCCCTTTATGGCGGTTCATGAACTTGGAGAGCAAGAGTTGGCTTTTGGATGATATTATCCAAGATATCTAGTTAGTTTTGACTCCGGGAAATGCCAATCGTAAATGATTAAGCCTCAAAACGTAAAACCGGGTGTCGTAAAATTATGGAACTTGAAAGTATTGATAAACATGTCCATATGTCCCATAATAAAATATAAAATGAGTGGTAGGTTCCATTTGGGTGGTAAACCCTGCTAAAAACTGGAAACACGGGTCTAAAACGCGTAATACGTAAAACGTACGAATATTGCGTAAAATTGAGAAAAGTAAAATGTTACTTTTCTAATGTGATAAAAATGATTTAAAATGACTTATAATGTCTAGACTGGGCTCAGTCTAGTGTCGGTTGGTATTAAATGTCTTTTAGACATCAAACCGTAAGCCTAAAAATCAAGGAATGACTTATAACATCAAGGGATGATTTTTGGTCAATGGAGGAGGGAAAAATATGTTGACTTTTTCTAATAAGTTGAAAACTCAAATCGTCTTAGAAACGCGTTTTGTGGTCTAACGGTTAATCGCCCATACGGTTAAGCGTGCTCATGCGAGAGTAGTACTGGCTTGGGTGACCTGCCGGGAAGTCTTTGGTCATGTTTTTCTCAGTCACGATTAATTCTCAAATAAATCATGAGCGTGTCAAACATTTTTCCGATGTGGGGTCACCTGACGGGATCGAATTTCGTTGTGCGTAGAATTTCTGAATGACGTTTTACCCTAAAACGTGTAATTCCTTAATAACTTTCACGAAAATGAGCTTATGAAAGTTAGATTTTTAATTTGCCATGGAAATGATTTATCATTTCAGCCCAAGAAATAAAAATCAAGTTTCGGGAGAAATTTTCGGGAAAAATGAATAGTAAAAGTGAATAGTGAAATTTTCCGAGAAAAGTAAATATCCTGAAAATGCGAATTGTTACAGTCTCTACCCCTTACGGGGAACTTCGTCCCGAAGTTCTTTGTGTGTCATATGTTGGAGTGGTGTCGATAAAGATGTGTGGTTACTTATGAGGACCAAAGTCTGGAATTACTAGTGATGTAGTTTGATTTGTCTCAGAATATGGTGTGTCAATAGAGATTGATAACATGGTTGAATATCAGTAGAGATCCATATAATAGTCGAATATCAAAGAAAATTGATATAGCAGTCGATTATTAATAGAAATTGATATAGTAGTTGTACAAAAATTGATATAGTTAAATATCAAAATGGAAATTGATATAGTTGTCAAGTATCAATAGCAATTGATATAACATTTGAACAACAATAGCAATTTACATAGGAATCCAATAAATGGAAATTGATATAGTAGTGGAATATCAATGGAAATTGGGATAGTAGTTGCAATCATAGCATAGTAGGTAATCTGTTGTTGTACCTAGTGTTTATGTCATGGTTTGAAGCGATGTCGGTGAAAAGATAGGATTTCTTGTGGTGAATATAATGTAGGTATCATGCCATACCCGAGCAATGTAATGTAGGTATCAAGCCATACCCGAGCAATGTAATGTAGGTATCAAGCCATACCCGAGCAATGTAATGTAGGTTGACTTCATACTTATGTTATTTCGGATACAAATAAGCCCACTTGTTTATAATTCTTTATTTACATAGAGAGGCATCCCAAACAATGTAAATAGAGAAATATAAACTTATGGTTCGGTGATTTACAATTTCTTTATTTAAATGAAAAGGCATCCCAATCCATTCAAATAATTACAAATCATCCTACTTAAGAATTCCCAACACAACATTCATACTTAATCGGTGAGTTACAAGGTAGTGTATTACGAGATGATACTGGTGTTTCCAAAAATACAAGATGAATATTCAAACTTGTAAAGCTGATAAGGGTGCTTGTGGTGTAACTATGGATGATTTGAGCTTTAAAAGTGCATCAAGATCTGTTAATGAGCTTGTGGTTCCAACGGTTGTGAAGATAATGTTATGATATGTTGATGAACAAAAGTGTGTAGTGTATGCTTAACATTAATACTCTTAGGTATAGATGTTGAGTTTGTTTTGAAAATCTTAAGAGATTTTAAAAGTTTATGATGGAATGGTATCCTAAACAGGATGGTACTTCTACAGGATGAAGAGAATAATTGGTAACTATCCCAAGATAGTAGTTCGGATTATCTCATAAATGAAAAATTTCAAGAATGAATTTGGATCATACAAATAAGGTGTTAAGATCTCGCTGAGTGGTAAGACACTATCGTGTCTCTAGATTGTTTTAATGTATTCTGGTGGTTTATCGTGTTCATGTAGGAAATCAACCTAAACATAACCCTAGTACAACTACTCTCAGTATTTGAAAATTCTAAGTCGAATATAGTTAGTCAGACTATATTCCACTGTCCCTAGGTTAAATATAGGTGACTAGTCTATATTTAGCCAAGGTTCGATAAAATTTTCAAATACCTAAACTAGGTATACTTTTGATATGTCCGTTGCTTTCGGGAAACTGTTCACTAAACAAAGGCGATGTCAAACCCTTAAGTTGCAAGTCCCGTCCATACAAGACTTGTAACGTATGTTTTCATATTCCATTGCATAGAAGGTAGTAAGGGTAGATACGTATGGAAAGGAAGTTTTAAGTAGTTCTAAAATAGAACATACTTGGCAAGGATCACGAACTTTTTATAATGAAAGTTTCAGAAGAAAACTTTGATAAATGTAAAGCTAAACTTCAGCTTTTGTAGGTGATGGATTTGTTTGTCCTTTAGAAATCTCATATTTCTTGTTTTGAAATCGATAGATTGTGACGGGTTTTTGATATCATAAGAAATGATATTGATGATGTGATAGAATAATTCTAGAGACCATTTGCACAAAACACAATGTCTCGGAAGTAGGTTAGACCATTGTGCAATTCACAATGTCTGGGAAGTAGGTTAGACCATTGTGTGACTCAAAACATTTGAGAAATGGTTAAGACCATTGTATAATACAATGTCTTGGAAAATGAATGAGACCATTGTAACTCACAATGTCTTGAAAAATGAATGAGACCATTGTATCTCACAATGTCTTGAAAAATGAATGAGACCATTGTATCTCACAATGTCTTGGAAAATGAATGAGACCATTGTAATTAGTTACAATGTCTTGGACATATAATGTTGGAGTAGGAACATGATTGGGAGAGTGTGGCTGTGCCGAAATGCCTTTAGAATAGGCATACACAGATATGTTTAGTTCATTGTTTAGATAAATGATTAAAAATAAACCGAGTTTATATATCAATATACTAATATGTTCATGTAGCATAAAATGCCTAATGTGTATATATCAATATACTTATATGTGTTCATGTAGCATAAAATGCTTACGGGGAAGTACTCATTTATGTTAAGGGTACATATATCAATATGCAATTATGTTTGTGTAGCACAAAAATGTCTACGGGGAAATGCTCAAAATGGGTATATATGAATATACAAATATGTTTGTGTATCATAACATGCTTACTAAGTCCATAATCGTCTGGAGGATGGAAGACACGGAGAGCGGAAGGCTATAAAATGTTTTTGCTTGTATATGTGGTTATAGTTTAGGTCTCAATTAGACCCGTTTCTCTATAACCATGGCTCTGGTACCAATCTGTAACACCCCCAATTCATGGTTGCAGCGGAATTCAAACTGGGTGTTACTCGATGGCACAATAGTCACAATAATAGAAAACGAACTCCAATTGAGTCGTTTTGAAAGATTTATCATTCAAATTGTATAAATATCAGAGGTTACAAAATGAGGTCCCAAATGGTTCCATGTTTACAATGTATAATAAATGTGTTTTTGAATGATAATAAAATTTATAGCCCTCTTGAATATCCGTGCCCTTCCGTGCCATCCTTGATCGTCATGAACCTGAAATACATGCTTGAGAGGTCAACACAAAGGTTGAGTGATATTCATAGAGTTTGTTTAATGTTTTGAACACAATATGTTGGTAGTGTGAGTTATAGACTCACACCAATGTTTGGAAAACAAATATGGGCCACGTTGTTACACGCCCGGAACAGTTATTATCAAATACTAAGCTTATGACACCAAAACGTTAACGGGTACCAATATCAATCGGCGGAGTTATCCCGGTAGGTACTTTGCCGTCATACCTAATGTCTCAAATATTAATGCATTTGTTTGAACTTAGTCAATACAAATGGGATTCGTCAATCCCAATAGGCCTATTCACAATATTCGCGCTCACTTGCAAGTAACCCTCGCAAGTGATTAAATGGTTCATAATATGGGATCTCGGTTTGGCAAGGATGGTACTTAGTAATAATAAAACAATCAGGCAAGCATACAATTTAAAAACATTGTGCTCGGTTAAAAAATAGCATGTATTCCCCCCAAGGGTTTGTAAAACAATGAAGTAATGTAAAGTGGGGCTATGAACTCACCTTAAGTAAGATAGCAAGTAATGAATGTAACGGTTGAATCGTGAAGGTTTCTATGAGCAACCTATAATAGAATGTCGCGACTTAGGATTGGAGTAAAGACTATGAAGTAGTGCCTATATATATATCTTGCATTATAGTCCATGATGTGGTATGATGTATATTGTATGTCCTTGAAAGAAAAGATTCATGAAACATGTATGTTTTGTATATCGTTTACTACCGTTCGGGCCGACATAATTCAGAAGTCATGTTAGTAAGCGTTCGAGGAGCCAGGACACTTTAATTCGTAAATCCACAACTCAACTCGACGGCTTACATAATGAACTCCTCACATGAGGCTCCCTACTATTGTAGTAGTTGATGAAATATATAAGTTTTGATCCGAAAAGTTACATGTCCGATATTTGAATAAACTTAGGAAAGTTTATTAGTACATGAAGATTGTTATTAGGGGTAGTTTCATAAGTCTTGAATGACCATTTTCTCTTGGTAATATCTCATGGTTTCCTTTTAGGTGAAGTAGATCCAAATTGCTTGTTCATGTTATCGCCTAATTCATTGTTTCATGTTTACGCCTATGTAAGTTGTTATAGTCATTTCGTCATGGCCTAGCCATGACCTTTAGTCCTTGTTCCAAGGTCATGAGACACAACCTTGGCTCTAGCCATGGTGGTGGTCTTGATTATAGGTCATAAGACCTCTTGTTCCATTTAAAGTATAACCATAATCTAGTGACTTTGGTCTAAAAATGGGCTGCTTAGAATTTGAAGAATTTTATCACTCGGAAAGTGTTTTTAGGTCTCGAGCTTCTTTGTTCCTGAACGAAAACGTCGTTTCGGACAACTTTCGTGTTTTAACTTTTTGATGAATCGGACCAGAAGTGGGACTTTCAAAACCCAAATTTGATCAGGAAGCTATTTGGCAGTTTTGCCGGAAATCTTTGGTAATTTCAAATCGTCATAACTTTTGACTCGTATACTCGTTTTGGGTGGTTCAAATTGCTATGGTTTCCTTGTTAAGTCCTCTACTGTAATATGTAATGATCCAACATCATATTTTTACCATTTTGATCAGGTCTTACCAAGAAAGTCACTAGTTCACTTGTTTTAGTAACTTGTTTGTAACAATCAATAACAATAACTTGTTTTGCTCACTTTTATACATCATGGACATAACTACAAGACATAATATAGCAAGAATAACATGTAAATAACATGAACATGATTATTTAACAAGAATCAAGTTAGGGTTTGGCTCACAACTTTTGGCTTTCAAAGATGAAAGGAAGTTAACATGTAAGGATAGGACTTTAATAGACTTGCTTCAACCCACTTCACTTCATGCAATCTTTCTACCCTTGGTATTCTTGAAAGATGGATGATGAAGGTTTAGGTGACTTGAGTGGATTCAAACTCAAGATAAATCACCAAGTATATGAGGTTATGGAAGTGTTTGATGAATGATAACCTATCTAGGGTTTCTACCTTGAACTAGCACTTGAATCTTGCATGAAACTTGAAGAGAATGAGAAAATGAGATGGTGTGGGTGTGTGTGTGATGAGGGACGGCCAAGGAGAGGGAGGAGGGTATTTATATGGCTTGGAGGAGGTTAGAAATGTTGACTAGTCCAACCTTGGAGGCCAAGGTGAACACATGGATGAAATCTAAGGCCTTTAAGCTTGAGATAAAGCCACCTAGTGTGAAACCCCCCCCCCCCCTTTATGGCGGTTCATGAACTTGGAGAGCAAGAGTTGGCTTTTGGATGATATTATCCATGATATCTAGTTAGTTTTGACTCCGGGAAATGCCAATCGTAAATGATTAAGCCTCAAAACGTAAAACCGGGTGTCGTAAAATTATGGAACTTGAAAGTATTGATAAACATGTCCATATGTCCCATAATAAAATATAAAATGAGTGGTAGGTTCCATTTGGGTGGTAAACCCTGCTAAAAACTGGAAACACGGGTCTAAAACGCGTAATACGTAAAACGTACGAATATTGCGTAAAATTGAGAAAAGTAAAATGTTACTTTTCTAATGTGATAAAAATGATTTAAAATGACTTATAATGTCTAGACTGGGCTCAGTCTAGTGTCGGTTGGTATTAAATGTCTTTTAGACATCAAACCGTAAGCCTAAAAATCAAGGAATGACTTATAACATCAAGGGATGATTTTTGGTCAATGGAGGAGGGAAAAATATGTTGACTTTTTCTAATAAGTTGAAAACTCAAATCGTCTTAGAAACGCGTTTTGTGGTCTAACGGTTAATCGCCCATACGGTTAAGCGTGCTCATGCGAGAGTAGTACTGGCTTGGGTGACCTGCCGGGAAGTCTTTGGTCATGTTTTTCTCAGTCACGATTAATTCTCAAATAAATCATGAGCGTGTCAAACATTTTTCCGATGTGGGGTCACCTGACGGGATCGAATTTCGTTGTGCGTAGAATTTCTGAATGACGTTTTACCCTAAAACGTGTAATTCCTTAATAACTTTCACGAAAATGAGCTTATGAAAGTTAGATTTTTAATTTGCCATGAAAATGATTTATCATTTCAGCCCAAGAAATAAAAATCAAGTTTCGGGAGAAATTTTCGGGAAAAATGAATAGTAAAAGTGAATAGTGAAATTTTCCGAGAAAAGTAAATATCCTGAAAATGCGAATTGTTACAGATTATAGGAGAGAGTACTCTTTCAAGAGATTGAAGGTAGCAGCAGGAAGGAGGCGAGGAAGTCTAAGTCAATACGACAAGTCAAACTGCTAGGTAGTCATAGGTAATCAATATGCTAACATGAAACACTTCCAAGTTAATTCAATCACCCACAACAAAGTAGATTGTCAATGTAAATGCCAATAGAAATCTGGTTGTGTATTTTGTGTACGCGAGCTGTTGCAAACGTACACATCCTTTATTTCAAGTTTACTTCATAAAGTTTTAACAATAACGATGAAATTTGGTAGCCATAAATCATACAATCTTAAAGATTTAAATTATATTGCTGTTAAACCTTTGAAGTCGAGGACTTCAGTAAGCAATGAATAAATGGACAACCAAAAGGATTAAATGTACCTTCCCGCCTAGCAATTCAACATCCTTTTGTAGTAAATCTTAGATTGATAGTTAATTGCGGGTATCTTTTTCTGCAGCAAAAAGTATAAACAAATAAACTTACATGTTCAGTGCAACAAATTAGAAGAAATGAAGATGTTGCCATCCAATCGTCATATCAAATCCGATAAATTTCCATCTACAATTAGTGGTCGGGTGTCATCCTGATGTCCTCACAAAAGATATCCACTTCAAGCCTCCCTAGATAAACACCTTGAGTGGCTTGGGAGAGGGTTCGAAAACAGTCTAGGGGATACCCAGGTTAGACCGCATACATTTGAATATTAGACTCGTTCTCCCAGAGTAATCCAAAACAGGTCAATCTATTGAATCCATGAATCAAATATTTATATCTATCAGAATGCAAGGAAGCAAAGACACATCTATGGGAACCATTGCTTTACTTTAAAGTATCTTAGCATGAGCTTCAGCTGCTTTATTCTTGAATCTTGATCTTAGAAACAATTGCATCATATTCCATTGTAGTAAGAGGAACAATCTCGTTTGCTATGATTGCTTTGGCACATCATCAAGCATTTTCTGCTGCAAGCTTTTCTCCTATAAATTAGAAAATAAAACACATAAATTATCAAAACAAACTGAAGGCCAATGTCTTTTGATCAAACAACTGCACACAACCATCTATACCTTATATTTTGCAGCACAAAGCTTATCCTTTGCTTCCTTTCTCTTTTAGACAAATTTGACATTTTGATCATCCATCCAAGTTCTTAATTTTCTGTCATGATATTGGAGCATTGAACAAATAACGGAATCATACCAACTTCAATATCAAACACAAATTACCTAAAATATGTAAAGTAATCTTACTCAATCTCATTTTGTGGTGGTTGAGCACTATTATCCTTCAAACTTTTGTCACTACTCACAATTTCTCCAGAAAGCTCCATTCTTTTGACTTATTTTTATTTTGATTCTTCTCATTAAAGGCATGGTCACCAACCCTATTTGTGTCTTGCATGACTTTAACTTGTTTTTTCTTTATTTTATGTAGTTTTTCCAAAAGCTGGGTTGCTCAGCGTCTTTATTTTCACTGTCCTCGTCATGACCATTAGCTTCTATCTCTTCTCTATTTGACAACTCACCCTCTTGTTTTTTAGCTTTGGAAGGATCAATAGAATTTCCAATAGCCATCGTTACAGGTCTCGTAATATCTACATGTTGCAAATAGAACAGATTATAGTATTATACTAAACAATAAATAAAGGATACCTTAATATCTTGAGCGTTAGTATTCAACAGATATATAAACAAATGATTGTAGTTAGCACTCTAACCTTGCAGACCTGCAACTCCAGCAAGTCGCAAGATTTCACGTTGTTTTTGTGCAGATTGCAAAAAGAATGTAACATGGTTTAGCCAAGTTGATAAAAAAGAACCATCGCTCTACAAAAAACAAAAAATGATCATGCCTTTTTTTGTAACTTCCAGGTGCAGGCACATGTCCTTCTCAAAATTATAAGTAAGCATATTTATTTGTATACAAAACGATGTGAATACCGTATCGGATTCTTCTTTGCAGGACAAAACCATGCCACAACCTTGATCATAAAAGACATGCTTAGGATTTAAGATAGGTGTCCTTGAACATGCTCCTGTATTCCCTGTAGTGGGTAGACGGGCTGGGACTGCACTACTAAAGGAGTCAAAAATTTCACCTAAAGTATATGATAAAAAAGAAAAGATGACTAACATCAAGGTGTAATTCGAAATATGATTTAATGCAAACATGAATGACTCAATTTCTTATTCACATAAAGATTATTCCTCCTTCCAGTGCTCATTGATATACATATCTTTAGTAAATTGGCAGAAACAAAAGTTACCAGATTGTAGGCGAGGTGTGCCCTTAATTGGGTTAGTTGTGACATTAGGATGCGCATCTGCACCACACTTTTGGCCTAAACCAAAAAATATACAGCCAATAAAACAAATTAGGTGTATAATATGATGTTTATACATATGTTGTTCAAGTTTAATAGATAAAGAGTGGCAATAATTTCGCGTGCAGGCCAAAGACGGTTAGTTGCTACTGAATACGACCGCCTCGTTGAATGCGTAGCTGTTGCAAAAAAGAACAAACATGATCAGGTAATTTATTTAATAGCAAAACCAAACACCATGAAAACTCTTTTGTCTCAAACAGAATAAGCAGATAAGAAGTTTTAATAACCAATCCCAAACACCCATAAAGAAGTAGTAAGTTTGTGCTTACACCATCTAAGATCCGACTTATCAAAAAAGTTATTTATCAATGGAACACACTACCTGTAGCTGTAAGAAGTAGCTGAAGCTGTTTGGGCATCACCTGACAAAGGTAATGAGTCAGGGATATGTGGGCATTAGCTTTAAGAAGAGCGCGTCTTCGACCCGCCATGGTTGCAAACACAATTCTCGTGGTGCTAACTTGCAAAAATACGGGTAGCGTTCAAACGTTCTGTAAGCAAGTGTAAGTAATATGAAAGACTCACAACTGACAATAAATATAATCATTCAGATGAGGTTGCATATGTTTAACTATTTACTACAAATACTTATTGTTGTAGCTTGTTGCTTTGAGCCTCTCCTCAAATTCCTATTTCTATTTGAATGCAGAAAGTGCATAGGTTTGAAGCAAACCTACTGCTAAAGTGTGCACATAAGAATAGGAATTCAAGGGGAAGAAGATCAAAGCATAGAGGTACGCCAAAAGTAATTATGTAGCGTTGATAGGAGTATGAACAAAAATTAAAAATTAACCAAGAACATAAACCGAATGTTGAAGATCGAAAAACAAAGAGAAAACAGGGTTACCATCATTCGTTGCTTATTAGGTCCTCCCTCGATCAGTTGTTTACATGATAACCTACACAAAACTATAACCACATAACACAACTTCATAGTCTCAACATATGAGATACAACCAACGTGAAGATGAATATATGTAGCTGGTACTGAACACCATCATAAGACATAAACGATACTTTTCCCTGCAAGTAATTAGGGTTTAGGAATTTGGGAGGGATAGAATGGTGCATGAATGAAAAAGAAGGAGATTAGGGTTTTCTACTGAGAAAAGGGCGATTAAGATTTACAATAACTTTTTCTGGTTTGTTAGTGCAAAATTGTAAGGGTGCGATTGGTATGAGTATATCAACTTGAGAATGCAATGGTATATCACAAGAATCGCCATGTTCCACTGGTTGAGGCGTTTGTGAGTGGACGCTAAGGTTTGGGTTCGATTCTTGCAATGTACTTAATTTTTAGACATTTTGATTAATCCGAATTTTAAACCGAATTTAATTATAAAAATTGTTTATAGGTTCACAAGTAATAGAATCATTTTCGAAATTAATTAAAAAAATGCAAATAAAATAAATTTTAAAAATTGCTTACATGTGATGACGTGGCAGAAATTGAATTACATGGCAATGACTGGGCAATGAGGTGGCAATACGCGTGTAACGCCTCCTGTTTTATATATATATATATATATATATATATATATATATATATATATATATATATATATATATATATGTATATCTATATATATATATATATATATATATATATATATATATATATATATATATATATATATATATATATATATATATATATATATATATATATATATATATATATATATGCTTTTATCTACGTTTACATAAATATATAAAAACGTATATAAAAAATGTATATAAAAATGTATAATAAAATGTATATAAAAACATTTATAAAAACGTATATAAAAGCGTAGATAAAAACTTGAATAAAAACGTATATAAAAAACGTGTATAAAAAAGTGTATAAAAACGTGCATAAAAATGTGCATAAAAACTTATATAAAAACATATATAACACTGTCAAGCAAGTTAGCCCTTTTCAAAGATATAAATATATTCGTTTTCAAACTATGGGACTAAAAGTGAAACACCCGACAAACCACAAGGACCAAAAATAATGTAGTTAACTCTTTTATTTAACAATACAGGTGAAAAGACAAAAATGCTCTCATACTTAACAGTCAAAATTGGTCAAACTAACGGTGGACCAAAACTTGGACAAAAAATGTTACGGGTCGTCGGATTCTTGACAAGATCCGTTACTTTTTAAACTATTTGACCAAGATCGTTTCACTCGATAAACCACAAAAACCAAAAGTGAAGTTAACTCTTTTTTGAAATGTAATGTGATAGGTAATATGGGATATTCGTATTCAATTAGGAATTTTGTATTATTTATCTATGCTATCTATAATGGAAAATCAATTAATTTTGAAAATGAAAAATTTAAATTAATGTTTTGCTTAAAATACCTTTACTACTTAAACGATTAGAAATTTAATGCATGATTCTTATGTGTGACAAATTTGAAAAACTTATATATATATATATATATATTACTTTCGAAGGGATATTAGGAAGTTGTATAAGCATGTATCAAAAACGGAAGTTGAATCCATTATCAAAATTCCTATATCTCAAAGTGGTTCTCCTGATAAGCTTGTGATACGGATCATAGCTTACAAGGAGACCCCCCTGAAGATCAAGTCCAACAAGAGGATGGGCTCGGTCAAGAAAGTGGCTAAGAAGACCCGTACATTTATTCCCAGCCCATCCAGCCTTTATTTGAGTTGCATCTTATGATTTGATATTATCTTTTCCTTTATTGTCGTATTTTCTTTCCTTGTTTAGGTCTTTGCTTTCTTATTTAAACAATTGCATATTCTGGATGGAGGGCATGTTTTATGAATAAGAATTTATATTGAACAGTGTTTGTTCTTTCTGTCATTCGGTTGGCCGAAGACAACCTTTTTTTCCTGCTAGGGTTTTTTTCTAGCAACCCATTTGTATACGAATCCGTATCAAGTGGTATTCAGAGCCCAGGAATCTCGCGATGTCTGCACCAGGAAGAGATCGCCAACACCAACACCGTCGATTCGCCGCCGGAGGCAACGGTTACGATGAACGCGATCCCCGTGATGTCGAGATTGAAAGACTTCGTGAACGGATTCGGGAACTCGAAATCAATCCTTTCAACCGATATGAAAGGCAGTACGAAAACACACCAACTGAATCGGGGTTGGACGAATCAAGTGAAGAAGAATTCGATTTTTTTTTTATAATCGGCCACAACCGCCGACTCAACCACAGAATCGCCGCCACCGACCTCATCGAGTACCACCGCCGATACAACAACCTACTGACCCGTTACGTTCTCTAGGGTTGCGCACCGACCTTCCAGAGTTTGAAGGTCGCCTACAACCCGATGACTTTCTGGATTGGTTACAAACGGTGGAGCGAATTTTTGACATCCGGGATATTCCCAATCACCTCAAGGTAAAATTCGTTGCCATTAAATTAAAAAAATCAGCATCCATGTGGTGGGAACATGTGCAGGCAAAACGTTTTCGGGAGGGAAAGCATAAAATTGAAACATGGGACAAGATGAAGCGCTTACTAAAGGCAAAATTCCTTCCTGTCACTTTCAAACAAGATTCATACTTGGATTATCACAACTTGAAACACGGGTCTCTAACAGTTGAAGAACTTATTGGGGAGTTCGAACGTATGCGCATGCGTTGTGGAGCCGAAGAAGATGAAGAACAAATCATTGCGCGATTTTTGGCGATCCTCAAACCTGAAATAGGAGATGTGGTCTCATTACAACAATATTATTCCTTCGACGACGTATGCAAACTAGCTTTACGGGTCGAAAAACAACTTCAAATAAAAGGGAAATCATCTTTCAAACAAACGAACACAAGACCACCAGCACCTACGGCTGCTCCTCGGGTCGGCCCAAACAAAGCCGATCCCCAACCACCTGTCACTTCTCAACAGGGGACATCCAACTCCCTACGGTGTTTTAAATATCAAGGAATAGGACACTTAAAGCGCGACTGTCCGAACAAAGAAGTTGTCGCTTTTGTAGACGTCACCGAAGTAAAATATGACACAGATGGGGAGGAAAATACTGAAGTCATCTATCCAGATCGAGAAGAACTTCTTGTTTCGTGTAGAATCCTAAACACCACTGTAGCCGAGGATGAGGATGATACTAAGTGGTTGCGAAACAATATTTTTTGCACCAGGTGTACTACAAAAGGAAAGATATGCACGGTTATTATTGATGGGGGAAGCTGTGAGAATATGGTTGCAACTTGCAACGTCAATGGTGGAAAAGTTGGGTTTCCACTGCAAGATCACCCGGACCCATACCAATTAACGTGGCTAAATAAAGGCAACAAAATCAAAGTCTCACACAAATGCTTGGTACAATTCTCAATCAGAAACAAGTATTCTGATGAACTGTGGTGTGAAGTAATTCCTATGGACGCATGTCACCTCTTATTAGGGCGACCATGGCTATATGATCGTCGTGCCAAACATGACGGGTTCCGTAATACGTACTCCTTCAAAAAGGACGGCCTTCACATTACCCTTGCACCGCTCAATCCACGTGACGACCCGCAAGAAACAAACACGGTCACCCAATATGAGTTTGTGGGGATCGCACGACAACAAACACACGTCCCGGTTTTTGGCTTGGTCATCGTTGAAGAAAACTCGACCTCTCATGAGCTGCCAGCGGCAGTTATTCCACTCCTCAACGAATTTTCGGATGTTTTCCTAGACGATCTTCCTGCCGGGTTACTGTTAATGCGAGAAATCCAACATTGTATCGACTTTATCCCGGGGTCTAGCATTCCAAATAAACCAGCATATCGAATGAATCCGAAAGAGTTCAATGAATTACACCGCCAAGTTAATGAATGGTTAGAGAAGGGCCTTATCCGAGAGAGTATGAGCCCATGCGCGGTCCCCACCCTACTTGTCCCCAAGCCGAACGGTACCTTCAGAATGTGTATTGACAGTCGGGCAGTCAATAAAATAACGATTAAATATCGTTTTCCGATTCCGCGTTTCGATGATCTTCTTGACCACTTAAATGGTGCACAAGTCTTTTCAAAAATAGACTTGCGAAGTGGATATCACCAAATCCGATTGCGACCCGGCGACGAGTGGAAAACCGCATTCAAAACACGAGACGGTCTTTATGAATGGATGGTCATGCCTTTCGGTTTTTCAAACGTGCCAAGTACCTTTATGCGATTGATGAACCATATTTTTAAACCGTTTATGGGCCGCTGTCTCGTCGTTTATTTTGACGGTATCTTAATCTTTAGCAAGAGTCTGGATCAACACTTGCTTCATCTTCGAGAAGTCTTTCAGGTCCTAAGGGATCCAAAGTTATATGCAAATAACTCAAAGTGTCATTTTCTCCAACAGGAGGTGGTTTTCTTGGGATATTTAGTCTCGGGTAGAGGTGTACGTATGGACACGTCAAAGATTGCTGCCATTACTACTTGGCCGACACCAACCTCATTACACGATGTGCGTAGTTTTCATGGCCTTACTTCATTTTATCGGCGTTTTATCAAACATTTCAGTACTATTGTTGCACCACTTACTGAAACTCTTAAGAGCAGCAAGTTTGTGTGGTCAGCCGCGGCCCAAGAAGCATTTGAGAAATTAAAGGTGGCTGTAACCAACGCCCCTGTCCTAGCATTGCCTAATTTTGAACTTGTCTTTCAAGTTGAGTGTGACGCATCAGGTATGGGAATTGGCGGCGTTTTGAGCCAACAAAATCGTCTAGTGGCATTCTTTAGCGAGAATTTCAACGAGACACGGTGTCGCTACAGCACTTACGATAAAGAGTTTTATGCCATTGTTCGAAGTTTAGAGTATTGGCGACACTATTTATTACCACATGAGTTCATCCTATTTTCTGATCACCAAGCATTGAAATTTATTCAGGGGCAAGCAAAACTGAACCCGAGACACGCCAAATGGGTTGAAACCCTCCAAGACTTCTGCTTTGTTATTCGATACAAGGCAGGTTCAGCCAATACGGTAGCCGATGCGCTCAGCCGTCGACCTTCGTTCCTGACATCTGCTGCTATCAATATAGCGGGGTTTCTCCCGTTTGTACCGTTATACAAAGATGACCTGGAGTTTCAAGAGATTTGGTCAAAGTGTGAGTTGCACCAGTTTCGTGATTACATACGGCGGGATGGATTGTTGTTTAAAGGTGCCAGGTTATGTGTCCCTTTATCTTCGTTTCGTGAAGCTATCATTCTAGAATGTCACCAAGGTGCCTTGGCAGGACATTTTGGTCGGGAGAAAACCATGTCATTGGTGGCAGAACGTTTCTATTGGCCTAAACTTGCAAGGGATGTTATGAAGGTGATCAAACAATGCCGTACATGTCACGTAGCAAAAACACATCATACAAACCAAGGTCTGTACACACCTTTGCCTACTCCTGACGGACCATGGGAAGATGCGAGCATTGATTTTGTTCTTGGTCTCCCGATGACACAACGGAAGAAAGATTCAATTATGGTTGTCGTCGACCGCTTTTCGAAAATGGCACACTTTGTCCCTTGTGCAAAAACTTATGATGCATCTCAGGTAGCTCGCTTATATTTTTACAGAAATCGTCCGTTTACATGGTGTTCCCAAAACCATCACCTCGGATAGAGACGTGAAGTTTTTAAGCCATTTTTGGCGTACTCTGTGGCGACGTTTGGGTACCAAATTGCAATTTAGTACCTCACATCACCCGCAAACCGATGTACAAACAGAAGTCACCAATAGGAGCCTCGGTAATCTCCTTCGTTGCCTGGTTGGTGACAACAAGCGGCAGTGGGATCTTGCCCTTCCGCAAGCGGAATTCGCTTACAACCGCTCTACTCATAGCTCAACTGGAAGAAGCCCATTTCTCATAGTTTATGGCCGAAACCCATTTACTCCGCTTGACTTAGCCCCATTACCAGACATTGCTTCGTTTAAGGGGGAAGGCCACGATCGGGCTGATCAAATTAAGCAAATTCATCAGCAGGTCAAGGAGCAGATTACTAAACACAATTTGCAATACCAGGCTCGTGCAAACAAGCATCGACGAAAAGTAGTGTTTTAAGAGGGGGATTTAGTTTGGATTTTCTTACGTAAAGACCGTTTTCCACAAGGTCGCTTCGGTAAATTACAACCTCGTGGGGATGGACCCTTTCGCATTTTGCAACGGATCAATGATAATGCTTATAAAATCGATTTTCCAGGGCATTATGGCGTTTCAGCCACTTTCAACGTAGCCGATTTGATCCCGTATACGCCAGGGGATAGCTTTGATGCTGACTCGGGGTTGAGTCGTTTTTTAGAGGGGGAGGATGATACGGATCATAGCTTACAAGGAGACCCCCCTGAAGATCAAGTCCAACAAGAGGATGGGCTCGGTCAAGAAAGTGGCTAAGAAGACCCGTACATTTATTCCCAGCCCATCCAGCCTTTATTTGAGTTGCATCTTATGATTTGATATTATCTTTTCCTTCATTGTCGTATTTTCTTTCCTTGTTTAGGTCTTTGCTTTCTTATTTAAACAATTGCATATTCTGGATGGAGGGCATGTTTTATGAATAAGAATTTATATTGAACAGTGTTTGTTCTCTCTGTCATTCGGTTGGCCGAAGACAACCTTTTTTTGCTGCTAGGGTTTTTTCTAGCAACCCATTTGTATACGAATCCGTATCAGCTTGTGTGGCACTTTGAATCTAAGGGTCAGTACACGGTTATAACAGGTTATAAACAAGCTCCTCTATGGAGGAAAAATGGATACTCGAAGGCTGAATCGAGCTCTAATCAATCTTCAAAGTTTTGGACAAAATTATGGAACATTCGTGCGCAACCAAAAGTTAAATTGTTTTTGTGGAAAGCTATCTCTAATTCCGTTTCCACAATGGATAATCTCTTCAGCAAAAAATGCTCGCCTAGTCCTATATGCCCGATATGCCAATCATGTGTGGAAACAATCGAGCATTTACTTTTTGAGTGTGATTGGACTCGCCCAATCTGGTTCAGTTCCTCTTTAAGCTTGCGGTCTTTGCCCTCAGGTACCAACATTTATCTTCGCATTCAGAGCTTTATTGATTATTCTCTTTCATATATAAAGAAGTAACTCACATATTGTCTATTGTGGCGAATACTTATTGGTCAATTTTTAAAGCTCGAAATTCCTTTGTTTACGAACATTTCGTTGTTTCTCCTCATAGTACTTTGGCCTCAGCTAATGCTCAAATTCTAGACTCTCATAGGTTTGTGGCCACTAAAAAGCCAACAGTCTCTAGCAGGTCAACCTCATAGTCTTCTCCGCGATGGATTCCCCCCATGGCTTTTTGGTGAAGATTAATTGTGATGCTGCCTTTAAAAATTCTACGGCTGCTAATGCTATTGTGGTTCGTGATTCATCCGGTTCCATCTTACACGTATATGGTATGCCTTGTCATGCATTATCTCCTCTTCATGCCGAGATCTTAGCAATACACTCGGCATGTCATCTTGCATCATGCCGCGGTTGGTACCATGCAATTGTTGAATCCGACTCCAAAGTAGCTATTTCTCTTTCATCTACGAAAACCATCCCACCATGGAGCATTTTTGCTCTTGTTGTTGATATTCGTCTGTGGTCGAAGAACATGGATTTGTCTTTCTCGTGGACTAGTCGAGATAACAACCAAGTTGCTCATTGTGCTGCTCGTCTTGCATCTTCTTCCACATTTCCTTTTAGTTGGGATGTATCATTTCCTCTTGAACTTACCTCGCTAGCGAGGTATAATATGTATTGTTTTTAGCTTTCTTTTATAAAAGTCTGTTTGTTCAAATAATAATAATAATAATAATAATAATAATAATAATAATAATAATGAGCTTTTAACTCTATTTCTTTTTTTACAAACTTATCTCAATCTCGATCCATATTTCAATAATGTTATACGAAACGCTTAATCACGATATCTCAATTATAATTATATACCGCTATAAAATTTCATCGGTATGCACGGGTACACGTCTAGTTTAAAAATTACATTCTAGTCCAAAAATATAAACAATCAAACAAAGATTCACAATTTACCTATAAATCGAAACTTTAACTATCACCGGTTAAAATTTTCCACAAGTTCTTTAACCATGCTAAGCCTTATCACAAACACCGAAGGTGAAATGTTACTAATAGGTGAAAACTGTGCAACGACTGCGAGAGATAGAGTCTCGGCCAGATGGAGATACAAATTAGCAACAAGACGAAATTGCTTAAAGTGTTGGTAAAAAGCTAAGAACATTGTACTTTGTGAAACTAATGAGGTTCGTCACTGATTCACAAGGTGGTCTAATGCATCCAAATGTATAAATACTGCTTCTTTTTATCTTAGCTCTTATCCTTCCTCCGGCCATACTTCACAAAACTTTCATCTCAATTCGGTTAAAAAAATAAGCCTTCAATTTCTAGCGGTATGGAGGTTTTACCCTCCTCGGCAAGGTCTCAAGTTCGAGTCTTGTCTAAGGCGATAGGGGTTTCCTCCTGCGTGTGTAAAAGGAAGGGGGACATTGCCTTTTGGGCTGGACCCAACCTGGTTGTATGAGCTCGCTACGCCTTCTGGGCTAAGGGCCATGTAGCCACAATTACCGTTAAAAAAAAAAAACAAACAAACTGCCTTTACCACGTTAAACGCGTAACAAATTCTGAATTTAGCAAACAACCACTGTAACATGACATGACATACTTCATACAAATAAATAAACAAAAAAAGTACTGCATTTGGATGTATATAACTAAAGTTTACACCAAAAAGTCTACAAAAGAGCACACTAACACACAAAAATCACATCACTAATCCAAATCTTTATTTACAACACTAAATTATAAAAAACTTGATAGTAAAAACTAGTTATAATACCCGCACGCGCGGGTTTTTTTTTAATTTTTTTAATGATATATTTTTATTTCTGAAAAAACAAATAATTTATTTTTTTGTTTGATTTATGATTTTTAATTATATTTGTTTATTATTAAAGATAATCATTTAAAAATTTAATCGCATCTTATCTATATTTTTTTGTATATATCTTCTACTTATGTAGTATTGCATCTTATCTATATTTTTTTGTATTTATCAGTATATCAACAAAACAAATTTTTAAAATTTTAAATTAAAAAATAATAATTAAAATATTACTTAATAAGGAAATATTTTTTTTTCAAAATAACCACTACGAATTTTGTTTTATTATATAAAAGATTAGCTAAAAAATTAAATTAAATCAATAAGAAAATACAAAAATTCAAGTAATGAAACTACATTTTCAAACACTTAACCTTAATTAAAACTTATAACAATACAAATTCTCAATCAGTTCCATCTTTTCCACCATAATAAAGTCAACAAAAACACACACTTTAACACAATACATAATAAAGATTATACAAAAAAAGAAAAAAGAAAAATATATTATACAAAGAGTACCTTAAAGGCATAAAGCTTTTAAAAAAATTAATGGAGTCAATTAAGCACAGTTGCAACGATAAATCAATGTTGGCTTGAAAGAAGTGTGCGGTTGATCCAAAAATTTTATAGTGTGTCTTTGAAGTTGATTCGAATTACAAAATCCATCAGCACCAATGTCAAAAGTGTGGTTTAATATATTAGTTAAATTATACAATTATGGCATTGTTTGGCTTTGGTAATTAAGGGTTTTTTTTTTTTTTTTTTTTTTTTTTTTTTTTTTTTAGATGAACGGGAAAATAAGGAGTTTTAAAGGAAATTTTAGGTAAGGGAAAAAAATTGATGGGGTAATGTAGAGAAGATACTTGTATTAGATTTTACAATTTAGTCCAAAAGTATTTAGTATTAAACTGTACATGCGTGTTTTAGACTTTTTAATATAAGGATAAACAAAAACGAATTTATGATATTAATGTCAAAGTAAGAAAATTTTAAGCCTTTTTAATAAACTTTTATTTATTTAAAAAAAACATTAATTATTTTGGTACGTAGGAGGAGAAGTTTCAAAAATATCTACGTCAAAAGAGTTTTCATTTAATAAATCTTTTATTTAATAAAAGAATTGCATTATTTCGAAGTGTTTTTGCAAAACATTTCTCATTGAAAAAAAAAATTAGACCAATAGTAGAGCTCAATTTTGTCACATAGGCGAAATCGAGCAATATGATTAGTCAATAGAAAGTCAAAATTAAATTGATTATGGTCAAACTTAATAAATTTGGTTTAGAAAAAAAATACATAAAAATATAGGTGTCAAATTTATAAAAAGAAAAACTTAAAAGAAGATGAAGTAATTAATAAAACTTTAGTGGTTGAATTTTACATAAATATATGAAGCTATGTGTAAAATTACAAGTTTTCATGTTTTTTAATAACTTTAGAAAAAACACAAAATAACCTCTTACACTTTATACCCCTTATACTTTATAATATAAACTTTGTTTAAAATGACATGTGTATTAGTATTAGTTTCAGACTTTCATCTATTTAAATTACAAAATTTTGTAAATATGTGAATTAGTTTTAATATTGTTAGTTGTAGACTTTCATTCATTAGAATATTTTTTTAAATAAGGACACATATTATTTTATTTAAAAGTTTAATTTATGTGTACACAGGTTTGAATATAAAATACGGCTAAATTATTAGTAACAGGAATATAAATATCAAATGGTAAGCACGAGTTACTGTAATATAAAAATAAATATACGCTATTCTACGTATAACAACGACTTATGAATTGTTATTTAAAATATATATATATATATATATATATATATATATATATATATATATCCATAAAAACATTTTTAAAACTTTACGAACCATATTTTAACTTCATTAACGCTCATTATGTGCTATTAAACTTGCATATTTTGTACAACATGATATCAATAATTAAAGTTAAACAATAACATCAACATCAACCTCAGCATGTCCGCCAGTTAAAAACATTATAAAAAGCTAATTATTAAAAAAAAACAAACACATGGGTTAAATAGTCATTATTTAATTTAGAAGGTGTTTTCTTTAGATTATATAAAAAAATGCACGAATCACAATTCTTATTTAATAACAATCACCTTCTAAAAAAAATGTAGGTGATAACCTAACTTTATTCATTGACGTGATGTTTCATAAAAAAAAATGTAATAGTTGGTCGTTGTAAATGAATTAAAGTATGTACATGAGAATTATTAAGCAAACATATACAGTTTTTAGAGCCTTCAGTAAGGTAACACACTTTGGTGTGTTAAGCCTTAACTCATCAACTTAACACACTGTGTTACCTTACCACCACTGAAAGTCAAGAGGTGTGTTAACTCGCTTGGGCAAGCGGTTAACGCACGTTAACATTGTATTAAAAAAAAAATACAATCAAGCCCAACGGCTAGTTTTTTTTTTTTTTAAAAAAAACTTCCATTTCCACCCCCTATATTATTTGACCGTTTGTAAACGGCTAAAAAAAAAAAAAAAAAAAAAAAAAAAAAAAAAAAAAACCCATTTTATTACAACTATAAATACCGCTTCACCCCCACAATATTTTTTCACACTTTCACAACTATTTTCATCTACAATACTCTTCTATTAGTATCGTTATTTATTTATTTATTTATTTTTTTAATTTCGTAATGTAATGTAATGTTGTGTTTTAATTAATGCTATGTTTTAAATAAATGAAGTGTTTGTTAAAATTTGGGGTTGAAATTGAAAATATTTGGGGTGGAGGTGAGTTAAGGTGAGTTATAGGTGAGTTACCTTACCGGGATGGAAAGTCAAGAATTAAGGTTAAAAGGGAAAAGCTGAGGTGGCGCTGAGGTGGCAGTGTGTTAAGACTTAACACACCTCCACCTTACCGCGTGCTCTTAATCAGGTTATTACGTTACTATACTGTGATAATGTTATTGAGTTGGTAATCATGGATGTGAGATACCATTCTTCTATACTTATGATATATGTATTAACCTCTTTTTGCTTCTCGATAGATCTGAAAGAGACTTCAACAGAACTTTGGTTTATGCATTATCTAGCTGATAGTTTTTAATAACATTTCTTATGGTTTAACTTTTTTGTTATACACACCAGGTTTTATTATTATTATTATTATTATTATTATTATTATTATTATTATTATTATTATTATTATTATTATTTTATATTTTATTGAAAACTTTTACAATTAATATTTGTGTTTTAACTATAAACACACTAAGCTATAATAGAATTAGCTGTGAGTTCAGAGGTTTTTTTTACTAAGCTTCTCAAAAAAACTTATAACTTTATCATAAACTTATTGTGTTATAGTTATTGAATAAGCCAATAAGCAACTTTAATAAGCATAACTATACACCCCTTTAGTTCTAATATTGAAGTTTTCTTATATGATGTTATAACTAACTTTATTGTTATCCTCACTATAATACAACATGTAAATGGTTTTTGCAGTTTTATGATATCATCACACACACTAAAGTGCAATGCAATTTGTTGTGTGCGTTTTTTGAAGAGGATTAAGTATCGACACATGATTGTCATGGAAGGATTTTCTACGCCTGCTCAAGGCATGAAAGGATAATTAAGTTGAGTTGCTGCTTTAGATAATACATGAATGTATTTTAATGTAACAAAGATGTATTTTAGTGCCTATATAGGAAATTTTATGGTGAGAATTCTTAGCATGTGTCTTTGAATGAGTTAATGAAACTTAACAGATGTTTGTTGTCATCAATAACACTATGAGTATCAACCAACGGTGTAAAATATGAGTGTTTTTTACCTTGATGATTTACGCCAATTGTAAAGAAAGTTGCACAAAAGGTCGGTAAAGATTCAAAAAATCATAAAAGACTTGCGAATGTACTCTTTGTTATTTTTTTCATGCATTTATAATTTACTTATACACGTAATTATAATTTTCTTATATAGTTTGGTCTCAGAGAAAAATTATTTTTATACATAAGGCATAAACGTAAGATTAAATTTGAGTTCTACCAATCACAACTTTTTTTGTTTCTCTTTATGCTATAGTGTAATAATCTATGTTAATTTTGTAATTTTATAATCAAACTTGAGAAGTAAATAGCACGAAATTATGAAAATGCAATTGTTCAAACAAAAAGGTATATTAGTAAACATTGTATGATAGTTATTCATAATCAAAGAAATGAATCAATCTTCAAAACTATCTAAATATGCTGCATATTTTAACAAAAATATAAGTAAAAGAAATACCACAATTACAAAACATATCGTAAATTGATAGCATGGATTTGCAAAACTAAAAGCATATATCACTAACATGTCATACAAGTCAAGTATTATCATGTAATTTTGTTTTAATGATAAAATATAATTTTTAATAAAAAAGCATTCTTCTAAAATAATATATAGATTATAACATATATACATATGCTTTTTTATTTTTTAGTGCACCAAGTAAAACCAATTGATACATGTTTAGTGATTCACTTCTTAATCGATAATAATATATAATCAAAATGAAATTTTAAAAACTCTATGCGTGCACATGTATTATAACTAGTAAAAGATTTACAAATAACACTATATAGGCTGCTTTATTATTATTATTTTTTATTTTTTTGAAAAAGACAATCAAACGGCATACAATATGTCTTTGTATCATCATTATTAAATATTTTTTTTAACAACTCTTAAGATAAAGAAATGTTAAATCGTTTTACCTCTCTTTCAACTTATCTTCTTACTGTTTAATTGTCAATTATACAGACTTAAAAAATAGCTACTTTATTAGTCACCGTCAAATGATTGACACCTAAGTGGTATGAGAATAGGTAAAAGGATTTAACATTTCTCTATTAAATGTGAGAGTTGATAGATGCATTTTTATTGCTTATTTGCACACTTTAACGTATAATTTGTGAAAGCAATGCATAATGGCTTTTATATAATAAGTATTATATCACAAACAAGTACGGACCCAGGATTTTAAAGAAGGTGTTGCACAAAAGATATATTAGGCTAACTAAAGTTACATAAGGTCTTGCTAATGGTAAAAATAGTTTGAAACGAAAATAGTAAAAATAGTTTTGAACTGAAACAAGTTCTTGCTAATGGTAAAAAGGGAGCGAACAGGATTAGATACCCTGGTAGTCCATGCCGTAAACGATGAGTGTTCGCCCTTGGTTTACGCGGATTAGGGGCCCAACTAACACGCGAAACACTCCGCCTAGGGAGTACGGTCGCAAGACCGAAACTTAAAGAAATTGAAGGGGGCCTGCACAAGCGGTGACTTTTTAGACGGCCCTAAAGAAAGAAGTACAGGAGCTGAAGTCGATTCGCCAACAGATAAGGGACCAAAAAGTCATTCTTCATATACCGCTCCGTGGGCTCCGAGAATAGAAGTGGTTCGTTTTCTTTATATACGAAATTAAATATTTCGTTTGTTGGCGATTTCAGATGTCAATTCGGCTGTTCGTCCCCCTTCCTACGGGTTCCCCCACCCCCTGAATAAGTAAGGCCCCGCTCTTTCTAATAATAATAAAAAAATAATAATAATAAAAATAAGAGAGAGGCGAAGCGCCCGTTTGAAGTGGCGAAGGTCTATGCTACAGTAAGGGGAAAAAAGTAGGTTTCGGTTACGAAGTCACTTAGTCAATTCCCCCATCATACTACCAAAAAATGAGATTCTTCCCGAATTCGAGTTTGCTGCTCCAACCATTACCAAATTAATACTAGTACTTCAAGTGCTTCTGTTGCGTATAATGTAAATCCAGTAGCGGATAAATTCCAACGAGCCTTTCAAACTAGTACTTTTTGTAGCAAGATGGGGCGACGCAAAAAAGCCGTATAGTGTAGGAGCGCTCACATTTTTTGGCTTACTCATGCACTTGAATTTCAAAATTCGGCTCGCTCCCGGCCTTTAGACCCTTGGCCCGCTTAGAAGTGGATTCGAACCATTGACATAAGGATTTTCAATCCTTTGCTCTAACTAGCTGAGCTACCTGAACCACTTTTCTAAAATCTGTTTTATTCATCGAATAGTGCCCTACTTTACCACTTGACTAGTAAAACTTAATACAAAAAAAAAGAATATATATATATATATATATATATATATATATATATATATATATATATATATATATATATATATATATATATATAACAGGTCGTTAATCCATGAATGGGATCTATATCTATACATCTCGATTAGAAAAGAATCAAGAGTAAAATAAATAATTGGAATTGATCGATATATTTCTCGAAACAAATGAAAAGAAAACGAAAGATGAAACATAAATCACGGATGAGCTTAGTCCTCTCGAGGACTTTCTTAAAAATAAGAAATTAGAACCTCATGTAAATACTATGTAATAAAGTTTAATTCTATTAATGGAGATTCCATAAATACTTCGTCCATGATCACAAATTGATGTGTGCAAATGAAAAAATGAGACCGTGCAAAATCTCTAATTTAATATAGGCCAATAATTACAAAACCATTATCACAATATAGTGGAATAAAATAAGATGAATATCCACTTTTAAATAATGTTTTGGTAGATTTTCTAGCAAAATTGTGACCATTATTTAAGGAGAAGGACCAATCGAAAAGGGAAGTGATTTGCACACTCCCAAAAATGATTGGCACACTCAAATTTTGAGTGTGTTGACATTTATACCCTCACATTATTTGGACTTATTCTTATCCTGTAAGGGTATAAATGTCAACACACTCACATTTTGAGTGTGCCAATCATTTTTGGGAGTGTGCAAATCACCTCCCAATCGAAAATCGTGTACTATCTCACACATCTTAATCTTAGCCACGTGCCAATAAGTACCTGCTTCTTTTCTTTCATCCACCCACTAGCTTTTCTCACTCGTTTATTTCTATCTTTCCTTCACACTCTTTCAATTTTCGTAACTAACAATCCTATGGATGATGATTTCCTAATTCTTTCACCTTCATCCTCTTCATCCATAATCCAACAAAACACTCACACTTCACCACCAACACCAACACCACAATCACACCATAAGTTACAATTCCTACTTCAAACACAACCTAACCACCCATGGGCATATGCCATTCTTTGGAAAACAACTTTTAACCATGACAATGTTCGACCTTGGACTTTAACATGGGCTGATGGTTACTTTCTCCAAAACCCGAATAAGCCCGTCCTTAAAGAAATCCAATCCCTTCTTGGACCGGATAATTCAGACGACGCAGAGTGGTTCTACGTCGTCTCATTGACCCGGTCCTTTAGTGCTGGGGACGGTTCTGCCCCAGCAAACTCATTTGCTTCTAATAGTGTCATTTGGTTAACGGGTGCTCATACTCTTTTGAATTTTGATTGTGAAAGAGCTAAAGAAGCTCATATTCATGGGCTAGAGACACTTGTTTATATTCCCACGACTAACGGAGTTGTGGAAATGGGGTCCTTTCATGTGATTAATCATGCCGAATCTGATTTAGCTCATCGAGCTAAATCACTATTCGGTGCTGGTTCTTCCTCTTCTTCATCATCTTCGCCTCCCGCTAATAATATGGCTAAACAACCCAATGATGACCATTTGATCTCCTTTGGAGAAATGGGTGCTAGGTTGCCACAAGAAGAAGAAAGTATGAACATTATCGATTTTGGAACAATCACGTTCGACCAACAGCCCAAGAAACCTGGAAAGATAGTCAAGAACATGAATATGAAAGGTAATGAGGTTTCGGAAACAGGATCCGAGGGGTCGGATTCTGATTGCGAGCTAGTTGTGGCAACTAGAAAAAAAGTGAGTCAAAAAAAGAAAGGACGCGATCCGCCTCTAAACCATGTAGAGGCGGAGCGTCAGAGGCGTGAGAAGCTTAACCAACGCTTCTACACGCTACGTTCGGTGGTTCCAAATGTTTCAAAGATGGACAAGGCGTCCTTACTAGCGGACGCCGTTTGTTACATCAATGAATTAAAAAGTAAAGTAGGCGAACTCGAAGCTCAACTCCAAGCCGCCACTAACCAACCCAAGTTAAAGAAAATAAAACTAGAAGTACCCGATGTCACCATTGACCCGATATCTAAATCCGCAAAAATATACACCAAAAAGACTCGAACAAAAATGATCGAAAATTTGGAAGTGGTAGTGAGAATGGTGGGTGACGATGCGATGATTAGAGTACAATCTGGTAACGGGGATTGGCCCGCAGCGAAACTGATGGATGCATTGCGAGAAATGGAAGCTAAAGTGCACCACGCTAGCATGTCGTGTGTTAACGACATTATGCTTCAAGATGTAGTCGCTAGGATTACTGGTTCTACTGAAGATGAAGTTAAATCTCATCTTCTTGCTAGATTAAATCAGTAACTAGGTATTAGGTTAAGAGTTTCAGTTTAATCTTTGTGATCATGTCATGTAAATTAGAATCTCATCGATCTTTATCTGTATGTTTGCTTTAGTATCGGCTAAGATTGTTTTTCCTTAAGGCCTTAAATGTATATATTGTTTAAAAGAACTAACATGATATAAGTAAATTACAAAGTCACTAACATGAATTATGACCCTAAAGTTTACAACGACATGTAACACTACTTTTGACACACGAGTACACGACCACAAAAACTGAGTAAGCTTTTGTCACAAGACTATGAACTTAGGCTAGACAAAGTGGTGACGCAAATCATCCACTGATTAACTTTTTCTCTCCGGCGACCAGACATGACTCAAGTGCCATAATAGATAACCTATGTATTTTATTTTATTTTAAATAGGAAATGATAGGATTTTTGAAAGTAAATTGTGTATACAAAACGGTCGTGTTTGTGACCGATTATGTTTTTTTCACCACTCGACCGATGTTCGACCAAGCAACCACATGGCATGACCGACTTCAAAGTCGGTCGACCCAGTTGATCGACCCGTCATTTCCGTTCCATTGTGTGTAGTCTTAAGTTTTGAGCAAGTTATAAACTTAAGTCGAGTAAATCAAGTTTACAATGTTTTACTAGTAGTTGAATGTACAAAGTTGGATGTGTCACACAACGTTCCAACATAAAACTTAGATTCCAACAATATTCGTGAAACTAAACTGACAGATTTGAAAAATCGTCCACATGTCATTGGGTAAAAGTAAGATTGTACAATTAATGTAGTATCGTGAATGAGTTTGTACGATGAAACAGGACCAATGAGGAAGAGTCACGTGATAACAGACAGGTAAATGAAACAAAAGTGACCGTTCGATAACTTGGTGCTACCTACGACAGACTTCAATTATTTACATTGTGGGGGCCAAATGTTTTGTCAATTGTTAACTTTAATTATCTATTGTTGTGTGGTTCAGAGATACTACATGGATTCTAAAATTACTAGAGTGTTACAAGAATATAACTAAAATTGGAAAACATGCACATGTAAATGGGTTTATTCATACGGAGTGATATGACAACTTGTGTGAATGGTGGACATAACGATATAGTACAAAATAGTCTGCATCATTAAAAAAAAAAAAATTGTAAATTGACGGGAACTCGAATGCTTTTAGGCATCAACCATTGTTCATTTCACAAGAAATAGTTCCGCCAATTCTACTGACTCAGTGGGGTACCAACTGAAATGAGCACGAGCAAAAACTCGAAGCCGTGGTCTTTTATCCTCAAAATCTATCGAGTAAGCCCTTGGTTTTTAGGTTTTTTGAAAGTGGATACCAACTGAGCTAATACCTTTTAGTAAATATTCGGCACCACAAACCATTTACTCCAATAATCATACATCATATATAATCTAGCCATCTACATTTAATTATTTTCAAAGAAAAATCATATACATACTCCATTAATCTGATCATAGGGCTGAGCAAACGGACCGGACCGACCGACGAATTGACCGAGACCGAAGAACTAGCGGTCCGGTCTCGGTCTCAAGTTTTTCCTTATTTCCGTCTCGGTCCTGTCCGGTTTAAAAACCGACATTTTGACTTCTTGGACCGGACTGAGACCGAGACCGACCAGACACACTCAGTCTCGGTCTTGGTTTTTGGGCAATTTCGGTCTTGGTCTTGGTCAGTCCGGTCCGGTCTTCGACCGATGATCAGCCCTTTCTGATCATCCTTTGAGCTATCCACATCACCTCGGCTTCAAGGCGATAGTAGGCCTCCTCCATGAGTGGCCTGTTCGTTCACAGTTTTTCTTACTGTTCTATGCTCAATTGTTCAATATGCTTGGTTGGTTCCAAAGAAAGAGTCCCACCCGAACAAGTAGTACTTTGTAATGTAAAAATCTCACAGTTGTTTCATGTTGAACTTAAACCATAACCATCATGTTAAAAAAGGGGAAATGATTTGCACACTCACACTTTTGATTGAGACACTCTACTATATGTTTTACATACTTGTACAGTACTTACATTATGCTTTAACAATTTGTATAATTAAGTGTCCCAATTAAAAGTTTGAGTGTGCCAAACTTGAAACATTTATGATACAAGTCATTTGATAATTAAATACAAACTTGTATCCAAACTTGAAACATTTAATCTATAGAAGGTTTCTTTTTTATTTCTTACATACAATTTCCATATGCCAGATATTTTGATCTCTTACCTTTTGTGTTTGGTTAATGGTTTGACTTATGAAAACATAACCGGACATCGAACAGGTTTTTTTTTCTCTTTCGATTGTTTGTTTGTTTGTTTCTTGTGGTTGAACCCGGTTTTTTTTCGAGTTTTCCAGGTCCCGGTTCTACCAATTGAATTAGTTGGTTCTATCCAGTTTTTCAGAACACTGGTACCTTTGTACTTGATCTGTCGTATTTAAGAAAATAACCCCATAAAATATTGAAAGTGTACATAAAAATTGTAATAGCATAACCTTTAGTAGACTCAATGATTGTACTTGGGCCATTAAATGAGTCCATTGGCCTCGGATGTACTATGAATCGTATGCTTTTTTTATGTCTCACTAAAACTCAATGGCTTCCTCACGAACGATTAAAAAGCAACATAAAAATGGTAATTTCATTGATGTATTTTAAGGGACCATTGTTTTGTTTTTCTATTTCTAGAACCTCAAGTCGAGTCCCAATTCCAAAGAACAATTGAAGCACGTGATATTGTTTGGACGATAGTATAGCATAGTGCGTACCTACTTCTATGGTTTTTAGTCTTTTACAATATTTTTTATGGTACTTAAACACTACTTTTAACATACAACATTCAACCCGTGCAAAGCGGCGGTATTCTTTTCCGGTTTTTTTATGGAGTTTGGTTGGTTTCTATTTCGTAGTTTTGAGAAAAAAATGTGTGTGGTTAATACGTGTAAAGCGAGAAGATTTTATGGACAAATTTTAATTTTCTAAAAGTTGAAGGGAAGTTTTTTAAATTGAATGGTGGAGTTAGGTTTGAAGGGCTTAATCTTAAAAATATGGGTTGGAATGATGTTTGGGGATTTATGCTATATATATATATATATATATATATATATATATATATATATATATATATATATATATATGGGGCCATTCATGTGAGAAATTTAATTTTTGTGTGAACGCGAGAACTAATCCTAACCACTCATTTTATCCTCCTTAAACTTTGATCTAATGACTATTATTAGCTAACTATTTTTTATGAAAAATTAAAAAAAAAAAATTCAAAATTTTTTTTGAAAAATTTTCAAAAAATTTTCGAATTTTTTTTTCACATGTGACGAATTTTTTTTTCACATGTGACGGAATTTTTTTTCACATGTGACGAAAAAAAATATTTACATGCGATGAAAATTTTTTCACATGTGATCGAATTTTTTTTTCACACGTAACAAAAAATTTTCATGAAAATTTCAAAATTTTTTTTCACATATGACGATTTTTTTTTTCACATGTGACGGAATTTTTTTTTTCACATGTGACGATTTTTTTTTTTCACACGTGACACAAAATATTTTCGTGAAAATTTCCAAAATTTTTTTCACATGTGACGAATTTTTTTTTCACATGTGACGGAATTTTTTTTTCACATGTGACGAAAAAAAAATTACATGCGACGAAATTTTTTTTTCACATGTGACGAATTTTTTTTCACAAGTGACAAAAAAAAAATCGTGAAAATTTCCAAATTTTTTTTCACATGTGACAAAAAAAAATTTCAGAAAAAAATATTTCGAAAAAAATTTTTTCGGGAAAAAAAAAATTTTCGAAATTTTTTTAACGAAATTTTTTTTTTCGTCAAAAAATTTTCTAAAAAAAAATTTCAAAAAAAAAAATTCGAATAAAAAATTTTCGAAAAAAAAAATTTTGAAAAAAAAAATTCGAAAAATTTTTCTCGAATTTTTTTTTTTCGAAAAATAATTTTTTAGAAAAAAATTTATTTTCCAAATTTTTTTTCGAACTTTTTTCAAAAATTTTGAAAATTTTTTAAGAAATTTTCCAAATGTTGATTAATTAATATTAGCCATTAAATTAAAGTTAAAGGAGGATAAAATGAGTGACTATGATTGCTTCTCGCGTTCTCACAAAATTTATGCTTCTCATTTGTATGCCTCATATATATATATATATATATATATATATATATATATATATATATATATATATATATATATATATATATATATATATATTGAACATTTATTTATGTTTTATATATTATTATAGATATAGATATAGATAGATTATAGATTATAGATAAACTAAGCGTAACGAGTGAACATATTTAAAAATGTTAGTGATAAGGTATCATGTCTTCTAGATATTCCGGAGGAGCTAATCCTCCCTAATCGAACATCTCTCGCAGAAGAATAGGAAACAAAGACTCCACGCTATAACGGTTCTCCAGATAAGCCAGGGTAAGAAATGTTATGCTAGGTACAGAGGCAATGATGAAGGGATGATTATTTCCTCCGGAGCTTAACAGACAGACGCTGACAACAATGGTACGGTGACGTACGAATGGTACAATGCTTGGTCCACAACGATCGTTGAGCACGTTAGGACACCTGAGCCCCAAAAGCAAAGGCTCGTGCTGAGTAGCGATTCTTATGCTGCATCAAGACGACAACCTCATCTATACAATCCTCATGTCGCGAAGCATGGGCCAGGTATTATAAATAGAGTTGTTTACTCCGATGGATGACAGACGTTTTTACACACACTCCACTCCTCACTACTTTTTCTCTCTCTACTTTATCTCACCAAAACTCATACCAAGTATATACTTATTCTCACATGAGAGCTTGGTCTCGAACTCAATACACGGGATGAGCTAACGACGCTTTGTCTTATTTCAGTGAAGGGATGCAGAAGAAGCCCAAGACTCTGAAAAACCGAAGCTAAGATCACTTACAAGTAATTGCACAAACAATTAGTTTTACTGTATGCTTGATGAGGATATATGAATACAATATATTTCTTCGTATGCAACTTTATATACTCATTAATAATTGATCCCTCAAGTAAAAAGAGCGAGCTTCACCTCTAGTAGCCTCCACGGGATGTCACACAACCAACAAAATAAGGCAAATCGCAACTATCTCTTCTTTGTTACATATAATGCAAAAAAGTTATTCTTTAATTCTTAAAAATACTTTAATGGTTAATCTCCAAAATATCCTTTTGAAAAAACTTAAAAATTACTTTTGTTTACTTTCCCACATAAAAATGTTTTTAAAAATAATATTAAAATAGTTGCATTAAAAATAGTTTTTGCTTGTTAAATAAATATTGTTTTTAAAAATTACTCAATCTTTACGTTTTTTCTCTTCTTTTACAAATTCATCACAATCCCGTTCTCAATCCGGATACATATTTCAGTCCCATTTTGCTAAAGTGGAATTGGTATGATGTTGTCATCTCGGAGTATGATGAAGATTTGCCAACGTCAATTGCTAAACTTTACACGAAATACTTAAGCACAATATCTCAAATACAATTATTTACCGCAATAAGATTGGGTAAGGATGCTCATGTCTAAAAGCGAGAACCTTTTTTTTGTGTTGCTGTCTTGACTCTTTAGAGCACAAGGTATGATAACCAAATTTTTGGTTAAACTTTAACCAAAGCCACGTTAAGGCGAGGTTAACCCCCCCCCCCCCCCCCCCCCTTTTTAAAGTGGCGTTAAGGCATTTGGTTAGGAGGTTAACGAGGCGTTAAGATGCATTTGAATTTCAAAAAAAAAAAAAAAAAAAATCACTCCCTAAATGAAAGAGTGTTTTTATAAATTGTTGTTTGGTTATTATAACAGGGGTTTTTGGTTAAAGTTTGGCGGCTGACATGACATTTGGTTAAACTTTAACTTTCGTGACCATACCTTATGCTCTTACCGACAAGGACTCACGAAGGCACTTGAATCCTTTCAAGCAAAAAAGTATAAATAAGCACATGGCTAACAAGCTTTAGACATTCACGCCCAAATCACTATCTCATCTCGGGGACAATGTACCATACTACCGTGCGAGTCCAAGTCCCATTGTTACCCATTTTTAAGATTATTTATCCAAGCCCACTAATATTTTTCTCGACATTGATCTTTTCATCTTTATATTCTTTTGACTGAATTTGACAACTTCTAATTTGGGCCAACTTGGTCCAATATTGCACCCACGTAGCATCTGCCTTTTTTTTTTTTTTTTTTTTTTTACATTTGTGTTTGATGTACAAACTTATAAGCGCTTACGAGAGATCCAACCATGATTCATCATGTTATAAGAGTTACCTCAATCACCTTGGAGATATAGACTTAAACTAGAACTCAATTTAATAAGCAAATAAGTCGTTAAGACATTACAGTAGTTCATCTAAGAGTTGCATAGTTTCTTTTTCTCTACTCGGCTTAATTCGGTGATTTTCATGATTATTTTCAAAAATTTAATTTATATGTGTGTTTAGCGAGACTTGAACACTAGACTCTTTGTAAAGATATCATTTAAAAATATTATAAAATTGCTAAAACAAACCATTTCAAACTCTGTTAAAGTTTAATCCCTAAAAAAAAACACAAGTTTTTTGATTTGTTAAAAGTGAAAGAGATAATTATTTTGAAATTCTATGACAGTAATCTTATCTTACTCTAGTATAAGGTATCATTTCGTCTTAAAAATTAGTAAAAAGTACAAGACTTGATGTTAATTGTAAATAATTAAATATTATAAGCAACGTATAATTAAAAAAAAAAAGAAAAAAGAAAAAAAAGTGTTATGATAATAGGGGAATTTATGTTACTTTGACTAAAGAAAAGAAGGCACAAAGTTTGAATATCTACATTAATATACTTACTAAAAGTAATAAAAAAGTTAATGTTTGTAATCATATTTAAGTTTTAGTTACAATTTACAAACTTATTGGAGTAATAATTAGAATATCACTTATATTCCCTAAGGCTATGTTTGGCAAAAGTAGCTGTGAACAGTAGCATTGAGCAGTAGCTGTGAGCTGTGAGCAGTAGCCAAAGAAGCTCACAGCTTCATAAAGAAGCATTGGGAAAATGAGCTTACCTAAAAAATAGCAAAGCCCACAGCTCTCATGCCAAACAAACATCAAAAATAAAAAAGCTCATTCTCACTGCTCATTACCCAAAAAAGCTCCCCGCCAAACATAGCCTAAGTTTAAAAATAATTATTTAGATGTTATTAAATTATTTGGTGATAATGAATACATAGTTTGCTAATATTGTAAAAAATAATCATGTTAGAGTCGAGATGGTGAACCAGGTAATGCAATACACCAATCGCCGGTTTTGAATCAATTTACGAGTGACATCTTCGAATCTTTTTATGATGGTCATATGTTTCGATAATTATGACATTTTTTTTAAGCAACCAACGGATTTTTCAATTATTCAAAAAGTGTACTTCTTTTAAATTTCGTTGACACAGTTCTCCGGTTATTTTGAGACGGTAAATACATATTTTTCTACAACTAGGGTAAAAAAGGAGTAAAAGGTATCTCACTGTAAAATTAATAAACAGAAAGAAATAAAAAGGTTAAAGGGGTATTTGTTTCGGCTTATATTGTCGTCTTATGACTTATTTGATTTTAAACTTATTTTTCATAAACTCATTTTTTGTGATTTATTTTGAATCTTTTCCTATATAGGTTTTTTATGTTATAATAAGCTTATATAAAACGAAAAGTTTCAAAATAAGCTTGTTAAACATAACACCAAAACCAAATAATTGTTTGAATTCGATTTAACCGATTTAATATGAAAAAAATCTGAATTCATTAAGTTATATAAAAATTGTTTGTTCGTAAATTAATAAAGAAAGATAATTGAAAATATTAAATAGTAAAACTAAAGGTATGCATTAAATCATCTCTTAATTAATATGAAAAATCTAAATTTATTAAGTTATATGAAAACTATTTTTCTGTGAATATATAGAAAGCTGTTGAAAAAAAAAAAAAAAAATCCTAAACAAACACCCACTTAAAAAGCAAGTGAGATATACTTTGACAGAGAAGACTCACATCCGTTTGACCACTTTTTCCGGCAACAAAACCGTCTTCAAAACTGGCCGCCACAACAATCTTAAAACGCTTATTCCCTCCAACAACAACAACACGACGAAGACCATTAATCACCACTTCATTCACTCGCCGTCGTAGTAGTAGCATGGATCTAAATTTCTTCAAGTTATGTTCGGGTCTTAAGTTCCTAGGATACTTAATGATCCTACTTGTCGCTGCTATTGTCGGTGTTTCTTACTATGTTATTGTTGTCCTCACTTGGGGCCCACGTCTTTTACACGATGGTGGTTTTTATGCGGTCTTGTCTTTTCTTGTCGTTCTACTGTTTCATATATTTGTAAGTCATGACTTCCTTAAACCTTTTAATGTCCTTTGTTTTCAGTTGTTATATTGCTATGTGTTATGAATATACTAGAATAGTAACCCGCGCAATGCGGCGGCGGGTACCTGTAACTATATTTTGTGTTATTCGGTTACATATTTAGTTGTCTTTATGTTTTATAAGTAGAAATGGTTAAGACAAATAATTTTAGTTTGAACAACCAACCTGCTTCCTAACAAACTTCTTAACCAACTTGCTTCCTAACCAGAGGCGCAGCTTCTAAGGGGCCGGGGGGGGCGGCCGACCCCCCGAAATTTTTTTTGCCATGTAGGGGTATATAGTTTTCGTGTAGAAAAATTTTGGTATTTTCGGTTTCGCCCCCCCCAATTTAATTCGGTTTCGACCCCCCATAGTATTAGGAAAAAAAAAATTTAGATCCCGACCCCCCACTCGAAATTTCCAAGCTTCGCCACTGTTCCTAACCGATTAATTTTGAATTCCTTCCATAATAAGCAAGTAACAAGTCTGAATTTTAAGCCTTTCTAATTATAGAATAGTCCCAAATGCATTATATAGTAGTATAGTATAGATACTGTGTATATAACGCCCCACAAAGCCCGAATGCAATGGACTAAAAACCATGGTTGAAGGATACAAGTAGCCCACTACTTCAAGATTATAAAGAACTCTAATGTTTTATCTCCTACCGATATGGGACGGCTTGTTACATACTATGTTTGTTTAAGGATATCCTATGTTGGTTGGATTAGTTAGTAATGGGTAGTGTTACTTTACCTTTACTTGTGTTATGGTGGTTGAGTTAGTTACACTTACTTGGTATTAGAGCACATGAAGTACGTAGAGGTTTAAGATGGTGTTTGGATTGCTTAGGGTGCGTTTAGTTTGAGAAAAAGTTTCTTACTTTTCTTTTCTCAATTTTGTAGAAAAAGGGAGGGGTTTTTTACGCTAAGTGTAATGGTGACCACTAAAAGAGCGAGGACACCACTGCCACAGTGCCACATCAGATTTCTCTCTCAAGGACAACTTCATGACCAATTTAGTGTAATAGGGAGACTGAGACACCACCAAAATATACCCCACAAAAACAAATAAATAAACACACTCCACACACAAACCCCATGGGGGAGGTGTAATGGCTGGGACTGCTTGGAACGCGTCCCTCTTGGGGGGCCGACCGATCAAGAGACCGACCATTACACATGGTCTTATCTCTACAAAGCATAGAAAGCGGGTTCAAATGATAACCTTAAACCCTATATATGTGTTACTGAACATGTTGGATAACAAAAAATGATGTTGTTTAAGGATGTCATATGTTGGTTTGTTGCATTAGTTAGTACAGAATGATGAGGTATTAGAGATTTAGAGCCCATGATGAGGTAGAGGTTTAAGAGGGTGTTTGTGATTTCCTTAAAAAATAATAATTTAGCAATTCACAAAATAGTGTTAGGATTTGCTTATTTCAGGTTTCTCTTTCATTAATGTCTTTAGGAGTAGAAAGAAGAACGTTTGAGGGCTGCATATCTATTTCTAAGGGTTGGTTAGATACGACTACACGAGGGCAAACTGCTTATAAGCTCTTTGATATTAGCAGGTCCCAACCTGTGCTTACTGAAAACTGCTTATAATTAAGCATATAAGCTGTAGAAGTTTAGATTAACCGCCCAAAAAAAAGCAGATAAGAGCAATCCAAAACACCCTTTAAGACATACTGCAAAAGCACAAAATATAGGAGGGTAGTTACTAGCAATGAAGCGAGTCACCAAACGGCAAGTATATTTAAGACACAGAAAAGTTCATAGATGTTGCCTCATTTTATGTTTATCAGGGTGTCTCGGACTAGTGTTGACGAAACTTGATCAGATTTTGTATGAATGCTATACTTCATCAATCTGGTGCTTATTTTGCCAATAGGAGCAATAACAACCCTATAAATGTTTACGTTAATTATTAAACTGTTCTATGCTATGAAGTATATACTGTTAGTTAGTATGGTGCATGTTGGAAAACAAAGAGTGATGGTGTCTAAGGATATCCTATGTTAATTGGTTGGATTAGTTAGTAACTGGTAGTGCCGCACTGCCACATTACCCTAACTTCTGTTATGGCAGTTGAGTTAATTACACTTACTTGGTACGGAATATTAGAGCACAAGAGATAGAGGTTTAAGAGGGTGTTTGGGATTCATTCCTGCTTATGCTTAGCAGAGAAACATCTTTAAAATAAGCATTTCAGGAATGAGTTTGGATTTGCTTATTTCACGTTTTACCCGAAATTAATGTCTTGAGGAGTAGAACGTTAGAAGGTTGCATAGCTGTTTCTCAAGGTTAAATTGTAATTTTTCTAGTTTCATTAAAAAATATGCACTTTGAAAAATCTGTGCTTATTGAAAACTGCTTATAAAGAAGCAGCTAAAACGGAAGCGGTTTGGATTATCCAAACACCCCAAACTGCTTATCTGCTTAAGAGTCGAGACTGACTACAAAACAATAAAAGCACAAAATATATGGTAGTAAGTAGTAGCTAGAACCGAAGCTGATTAACCAGATGACTAGTATGAAGGATTGGAGGAAACCTGATTAGATATTGTATGAATGCTACAATTTATCAGTCTGCTTGTTATTTTGCCAATAGGAGCAATAACAACCCCGGTTCTGAAAAAAACCTCTGAGTTGATGTAGTTACAATGATAAATTTTAAAGATACCTCGTTTTAACCAACTTCTATAAAATTGACAAGTTCACTCTGTGTAGGCACATATTTTGTCTAAATTGGTATGTGACACCCCCACTGGGTTGGTCATGGTTTTGAGCTTTTATAAAAGTTGCTTGTATAATAGCCTCTCCTTCGTCAAACACCAGACACATATTCTTTACCATGTTTCTCGATTGTAAATGTATAATACCGAGCGTGCCTACCTGTGGTTGCAAATCAAATTCGAGCACTGCTTCCTCCACCCTAACGTGCGAATACTTGAGGGTGTAGATGGGAATGTAGAATTATATGCAATCCATATGGTACTATTAGCCATCATTAGGAGTTGCAGAGCTGATTTTGCTGAGACTATTAGCGTTTGTCAAGCCGAATGAATACCGTCAAGCTTGTTTGTTTGGCTGGCTTTTTTAGAGGATGGGATAATCAGAAAATTGACGTGAATAATTGCCTTTTTCTATGGAGATCTATCAGAAGTTGTTTAACTGTGCTGATTTTGGATGATGTAACCAGTTTTTGGGTAAAAGGGAAATCCCCGGTAAAATATATTACTCCAAAAAACATTTAAGTACAACGGATGAGAGTGAAATCTCTTAACTTGGCATGTTACATAGGCAAAACCAAGCACCTAAAGTGCTACAAACCTGGACACCACATAAGAAAGACATGCCAATCTTATGAAAAACCAAAGAAATTGCATCTACTTCCTAAGATGATTCTTAAGCCGGATATCAAATTGATCACAAAACGCATCGAGGTAAGTCATAGACCTGAGCCTCGTATCCGTCAGAAAAATCAAAATCATCAGCTTGAAGCTGCTGACCTCCTCCAAACGATACATATACCTAGACATATCATCATTAGGTTCAAATACTTCATTCTCATCAGCAGTGTTCAGAAAAGCTCAAGGCGCACTAAGGCGCAAAGGGGGTAAAGAGCCTCGAGTCAAGGCGCATTCCAAGGCGCGGGATTCATGAATGCGAGGCGCACTAAAAACATTAAGTTTTTTATAACATATATGACTATTTATGTAGCTTAAATAACACAAAATAACATTAAAATACTTGATGCATGACACATATTGCCATTATAAATATTAAAATGGATCAGTTGTCACTTCTAAAACGGATCAACTCTTTGGCTCGATGACCTATATAAAGATTAATATCAGACTAAATATGCTTGTGTCCTACACTTGTAGCTTACATCTAACAAAGCTCACAATTTAACCCAAAATATCAAGCAAGCAATATATTAATATTCAAGGCACAATGCCATATTTTCATGATAATACGTCGTAAAGAAAATACTTAATGAAACAAAGTAACTTCTTAAAGAAAATTTCAATCAATAAAAAAAACATAAAATTAATTCAAATTTACAAATCATACAAATACTCACCCTATGACTTAAAAGGCCCATGTATCTTATCTTAATAAATAAATAAATAAATAAATAACTGTTACATCTCCTAGGCGCAAAAAGCCCCCAAGGCGCGCTCTTTTTGTTGGATTCATGCATGTCTTGAGCCTCGATTTGTAAAGAGCCCAAAGGCTAGAGCCTTGCGCCTAGGCGTGCCTTAGGCGCGATTTTGACAACTATGCTCATCAGAGTCACCCAACTCACCAAACTCAAAACCCTTAAGAGACAAATTAGGTTTTGCTAGACCAAATACTAGGTAACTTCTTGGAAAGAGCCTGTTGCCCAGATTTGCTAGAAGACACCACATTGGCCTCCATAGCATTAGGCTCATTAGGAACATCGACATCATCCTCCTTTTCCAACTCATTCAAAATATTAAACGAATTAGACAAAGGAGTAGTATTCATATCAGAATTGACATGAGAGCCTTCACAGGAGGACCCTTAGTATTATCATTACTTCATTAGCATTATCAGGTTTGTTAGTTGTCACATTCATTTCAACATATGGCTCAGAAGACGAGGCTCCCCCATTACTCGGCTTAGTAACCTGTCTATAATAACGAAACCTTTAGCTTGGTCAAGCTCACTCCATCAGTAGCATTATCAGGTTTGTGGACCTGTTTCAAAAGGTGTTTAGGTCTTTAGGGAAATGTTTGTACTGGTATTAGTTATGAAAACTCACTTATGGAAAGACGTCCTAGCTCTTTTAAATCTGGTAAGCAAGCGCACTAGTCTCTATCATCTCTAATCACAACTGTTGGTGAAATCAGTTAGTCTTTGGCTCTTTGCTAGAATATCTAACCTGTATAATTGATGAGGCTCATAGGGTTTCTCTTTGATTTACGTCTATTTGTTCCAAGCTACATGCTTTTCATGATGTACTGAATACAGCTCTTAATATCATACATCATGTCGCAGCTTGTGTTGTTAACATGGAGTTATATCATGGTAGTTTCCCACGACCCTGGTTCTGTTCCAGAAAACTGGAAACCCCCATCCGAGGAAAATCTAGAAGCTGGCGTTTCTACATCAGAGGAAGTGCCTGAAAATATACAAGCTTTGGGATACTGTCGTTACTGTAGAAACGGGAAGCCACCACGTTGCCATCATTGTTCTGTTTGTAAGTAACATCCGTCGTATTTACGTGCACTTAGTTTCAATGTACATTTAAAGTTTGTCCTAAAAGTGACTTGTCACATTTCCTGCAGGTCAAAGATGTGTATTGAAGATGGATCACCATTGTGTGTGGGTGGTGAACTGTGTCGGGGCACGCAACTATAAATATTTTTTATTGTTTCTGGTATTTGCTAGCCCTTTTTATATTTTCCAATTACTAATTTCTGGTAATTATGTAAATGACTAACTTGTTAGTGTCTGTAAACGCAGTTGTATACATTTTTAGAGACGACGATGGATACAATAGTATTGCTTCCCCGTTTCATGGAATTCTTCAAAGATGCGAAAAGTCACTCAAATTCACCAAGTGATCTTGCTCTTACCTTTTTGACTTTTGGTAACTATCGTCACCAATCTTGTAATCGCAACCTCGTGTGTACCAGATTTCATACTCGTTCCCCTGTTTCTTACAGATTTTGTACCTTGATGCAGTTTTAAATTTGGCTTTCGCACTGAGCCTTCTTTGTTTCATAATAATGCATGCGTCTCTTCTTTCGACCAATACCACTTCTGTAGAGGTAGTCATGAGATAAATACTATTCTCATTTATTTTTGTTTCATAATAATGCATGCGTCTCTTCTTTCAACTATTTTCTTATCTTCTCTTTTTTTTCGTGACAGGTCTATGAGAAGAAAGGGGTTGTGAGATGGAAATATGACTTGGGACGGAAGAAAAATTTCGAGCAGGTAAGTTATGCACAACATCTCAACTTACTTTTTTATGTGGTGCACGCCAAATACAAAGGTTTTTTAACAGAGCAAATTGTGTAAGAAAGGTAAATGACTTTTGGTCTCATTTCTATTTTGCGTGACACTTTGTTTATGCTCGGAAAAGAAACAAAATTTCAAAAAGTTTTATTTAGGGTAATCTTGTAAGTTAACCAGTTTATGTCAATGTCACACAAGATAACAAAAGACAACATGGTCAAATTTACGGTCACGTCAGTTGTCACATCGTCATTTTAAATAGGAAACATGATTTAGATTGCCCTCTATCAAAAAATTTCGGTGTAGCCTTATTGGCGGTGAATACAAAGTGTGAATACAAAATGTGAATACGAAGTGTGAATACGAAGTGTGTTACCCAATGTAAGGGTAACCCATCCCACTGCTCCGTCCCCGCAGTCATCATGGGAGAAATAAATAACATAACCCGCATAAAAGGGACATGATGCCCTAAATGTAAATGCTAACTAAAATTGAAATCATACAAAAGTTGGTTACGGTTTAATGTAATTTCCACGTCTTAAAACTTTCTATTCCTCATGATCCATGAATCATGAGGAAATTACTAAATTGCATACGAGACGATGAAAAATATGTTCCATGTTGCAGGTTTTTGGCACAAGAAAGGCGCTTTGGTTCTTCCCGTTATTTGCCAAGGAAGATTTGGAGAACATACCCGCACTTCACGGCTTGAATTTTCCAACGTGTTCGGACGGTGAATCACAATAATATTAACATTAAACCTGTACAAGCCCACATACATTATATAGTTGATGTGTATAAAAAGAAAATCATCTTATTACATTCTTGATTTTTTTGCTAGTAAAAATGTATGGGAAGCTTGAATGTGAAGGTGTAGGATGCAATGAGACATCCCACCTAATTCAATGATTGATATGCGTGTGAAAATTTAATTCATTAGTTTTCGTGTGCCAATTCTTTAAACATTGACTAGTTAAATCACTAAATGGATAATGAACATTATAACATTTTGTATTTCATAAGTTTTCATATTCACACTTAAGGTATGATTTTCTTTTTTGAGCAACACACTTAAAGTATGATTCACTAGGAGTGAATTGGCAAAATTTAATGTTTTGTTGACTAATTGTGTAGCGATTGTGATTTGTGACAATTTTCAACTTGATCATCTTATTGTGTTGTTTCTTAAAGTTCTCGAGTGTGGATGTTACATATTTTACTATAACCTTTTTTATTTATATAAAACCAGTTTGTCTAGAAAAGTAACTTAATTTGGTCACATTTATACTCAAGAAATAATACTAATTTTTAATGTTTTGTTGAAAATATTAAAATATGTATGTCTGCCAATCTACACTTTTTTTTTATCCAACTAATTTTCTTCTCTATTAAGAATTATTCAGCTTTCAATTTTTTTGTGATAAATAATCAAATTTCAATCCATTTAGGAAATTTGACTTACACTGTGTTTTCGGGTATCACTTAGGGAAGAAAAGTAAAGAAAATGAAGTAAAATAAAAAAGATTGTGTTTTCGAATATCACTTATAGAGGAAAAGAAAAAGAAAATGACTAAAAAAGAAGAGTAATTTGATGATTTTGTAGTAAAATGTTTCCTTCCAACATTAAGCTTAAAATGTTTATATTCTATTTTTTTATTATTTTTTATTTTTTTTTCCTTACTAAAAAAAACTTAAGAACTCACTATTAGTAACATGGCACATGAAAAAACCAGATGCTGAAATAAGATTATCGTATACAAATTTATAATTTAGAAGTTACAAATGAGCACACACACTTGGATGTTATGACGGAATAATTACTTCATTAAGAAAATGACACATATGCTTAAATCCTAATAAGAAAAGATGACCCAAGAACTATAAATTCCATTTCTCCTCATCTTTGTCTTTACTTTTAGGGAAAATACGGGCTGCGTATTACCGCGGCTACTAAAATTTATGTCTTGTTACCAACAAGGGGAAATACGGGCCGCGAATTACCGCGGCTACTAAAATTTATGTCTTGTTAAAGTAAAACCCAAAGTATACCTCTAATGAGTATTAATATTTAAGTCAACATCGGAGTGGAAAACAATAAAAATCCAAAATGTTATCATAAAATACTTTACTTTAAATATTAACAGAGCTAGATGTAGGAAGAAAAAGTGTTATCTTTGGGTTTTATTACATAAAATTTTCTTAATATGTTTTATCCGAAATAATCTTACCGATTACAACTTGTTGTCAGTGTAACCTAAAAATATCATATGTTATTTGAGTTTTAATCGTATTGTTTAAATAATCATAGTTGTAAAAGGATTTGAAAGAAATATAGTTGTCTGTAAAGTCTTTAGTAAAGCAAAAATATATTAAAGGGTGTTAACTAAAATTCAAAAAAATATAACCAAAACACCCGTATTTAAATATGCTAAAAAGAAATACTTTCAACATTTGGTTATATATCAAAAGAAGATTTGAGGAAAACAATTCGTGGAATGAAAAAATATTTCGCCAGAAAGACGTGCTCTGATTGAGAAATATTTAGACGATGAAGGCTATAAAGTTTTGTATTGTAATATATTTGAATTAATGAAATATAGTTTATTTGAGAAAAAAAAAAGAAAAAAAAAAGGTTGGTGGTGCCAAATTACATGTTGTGAGTGAAGGGGGTGTTTTGGGGTGTGGGTATTAAAAGTGAATATGTTGATATGACGTTGGGTAAGACCCAAATGACATGTTGCCATACCTTACACTAATGTTTTGAAACCCGGTTTGACCCAGCAGGGTCAACCGATTGAACTGGTTCCGAGCAAAAAGACGGGTCATATTAAACCGGGTTTTAATTCTCGAAACACAGTTAGACCCGCTGAATTTTGAGTGTGCTTGGTCAACCCGGTTCTCGAAACTCGGCCGGGTTTGATTTTTTTTCATTTTTTTTAAATAAAACAACTTAATTATATATATATTTGCGACTTGACCCGGTAGTCTAACCAGTTAAATCGATAACTCGGTAACCCGATGACTCGATCAGTTCAATTAAAAATCCTATTTTCAAACCATTGCCTTACACTCTTAGGATTCACGTGAAACTAAACATTCATTGTAGATTCTTGGTGAAATTATATCACCATTTTCATCACACATAACATAATACTATTAGAGCACTAGGTATCGTTGTGTTATCCCGCTGGTGTTGAGAAAAGTGCTGCCACATCAGCATCTTTTCCCATAACACCAGAATTCATTATAACACTAAAAACCCTCTCCCTCCTATAACACCAGTTTCTGGTGCTGTCAGGCACCCTTGTAACTTACTTAAAATTCTTGTTATGTTGGTTACATGATATAGCTCATGTAGTTAAAAATAAATGTGTTTTTCTTTGGTTTGGCTTGATGTCACATAGTCTATATATAACTTTTTTCTTACAATAGTTAATTTTATTTAGTTATATTGATTACCTAGTTATGTAACACAACTATTACAAGTTTGTACTTTTTGTTATCTACTAATGAGTAAGGATCAAATGAGAAATAAAAGTAAAATTAGAAGAATGAGAAGTAACCATAATCGTACATTTTAGATGCATCTAGAATAAAAGATGCAACTCTCATGAATTTCTCTTTATTCATTTTAAATATGTTGTTATAATTATTTCTCATTCTTCTTATTATATTTTCCAGTGTTCTAAAAGGCGCGCCTTAGCGCCGCAAAGGCCTCGCAAAGGAGCGAGGCGTTACCTCCACGCCACGCAATAGACTAAGGCGTCGTCTTAAGGCTTGGCATGAGATGAGGTGCGATAAGGCGCGATAAGGTGTAATAGTATTTGAGACGTTTAGGGGATTTACTAGTAATTGAAATTTGGGCATTGTATAATTGGAATTTAGGCATCGCATTTGAGGTTTACCAGTATTTGGCGTTTAGGGGTTTACTAGTATTTGAAAAAGATTACAAATGTAAAGAGAGTTTATTGACTTTATTGCTTATGTATAACATTTTTTGTTAACTCGATGTATTTAAAATATGATATAATAATAAAATATAATATAAATCTATAAATACTTTTTGCCGTCTTAATTCACGCCTTAAAAACGTCATGCCGTCACGCCTCACACTAAGGCTTGAGGCTTGACCATGCCGTCACGCCACGCCTCACACTATTTATAACCTTGATATTTTCTCTTCTCACTGGATCTAATAAAGAACTAATTTATAAAAAAGAGAAAAAGTTATCTCATGGGATCTTAAATATGTTGTAACGTGTAGAAGAGGTAAAAAAATGTGAAAAAGAAAAACCAAAACAAAAGAAAAAGAAAGTTGGATGAAAAAGGTTTGAACATATAACGTTTACTTTACCAACTAAACGCACAAACCATTGGGTTAGCATGACTATTACAATGTTATAGACTTTACATTGTCGATAAACATCTCAAGTAACCAATTTAACTTTATATTATTAGTTGAAAAGTTGGTTGAACTCGCTTGTGTTCTAATGATAGTTTACGCAAATGGACTTTACATAGGCTTCATGTCACCAAGAGCATGCTTTATAAACATCCATTAGAGATGCTATTATTACATGTTAGTGCTATATTTTTTTTAAATAATTTTGTTATAAATAGTAACTCTTTGGTTGATAATTGTATATATTAACAATAATATATAATATATAATATAATATAGCATTAAGTTAATGTATGAGGCGGGACTCAGAGAGTGAAGACTAAGAATCAAGACTTGTATGATAGAGTTAGAGTATAATGACAATAACACTCTGACTCCTTGAAGGATCTTCTCAAGCACTGATGCAATCTTAAGACTTAGTGCCTCGGATGAGCAACTAAGGTTCTGAAGTCTTGGACGGGAAACTTCTTTAGAAGATAAGTTCAAAACATTTATCAAAAGTCAATAAGTACTTTAGTTGTTATAAAGTACAAACAGTTATCAATAATGTTAAGTCGAAAGTATAGTTTTAACTTTTAGGGAGATGATTTGCACACTCCATTTTTTGATTGGGACACTCAATTATGTGCATTAAATTGTTGTACTGTGAATGTACACTGCTTTAACTGGTTGTACATGTGAGTGTCCCAATCAAAAAATAAAGTGTGCAAATCATCTCCCTATCTTTTACCTCATGGTTATAATTCTTTGTGAAATATCTGATAAGAATTAAAAATCGAAAACTTTGTGTCTTTACTTAAAAGTATTTACTTCTTATACAAGTTTTCATTACATCAATATTAAGCATGGAAGTAAGTTAGGTTAACTTTCTAGTTAAACTAATCGAGTAAAAGGGAACAACAAGATATGATCCAAGTTTGATTGTGGGTTTACGTGTACTGTATATATAAGTTGCTGATTATACAATATGCCTATAGAAAATCTAACATGATATCGGAGCATTAGCTTTGATTCTCGGACCTGGTCGGCCACCTTTAGCTGCGACCTCTAAGTTATCTCATAAAACCTAGCAGTTATCAATATCCTTCTCGAAAAAGAAAAGAAAGAACTCAAGTTTTCGGACTAAACCCTAACGCGGGTCATTGTTTCGACTATAACTCCCAGCCTATTAGGAGTTAACTGACATCGTCATCGCCATTGGCTTCGTAATTCAATTGCAAAGAAAAGCATATTGGAATTACAATTGTTGCCATGAAGCGCCAGAACAAGCCGCTAAAAATAACATTGGCTCACTGTTTTACTTAACTCATAGACTACTTACAGTTAGCTGACGTTGCCAGCGGCTTTGGATTTGTAATTAAATTCCAAAGAAATGCTACCAAAATCGATGTCCCCACCATTCAAACGTGGCGGTGTGCCGTTATATGTTCCAACAGTCGCCAGCATACCTCCTTTTCAGATCTACACTTATCTATGCGGTTGGCGTGCTGTCGAAGTCCTTATCATCAAACTATCCTTAGGTTATCTTTATTAATATACGTAGTAGTTTTTTTATCTCCGGTTCGATCTTTTGCAATTTCATCGCTCGAACTTCGTGAAGGTATTAAACGATAGATATTGGCCACGCTCAATTGTGAATTTTTAGATCCATTAGAGTTTCATGTTATGTATACTTTATATATATTTTCCTTAATAATACGATATACCTACAATGAAATTCTATACGAATGGTTCTATCTAAAACCTCGAGCTTGACTCAATTACGTCTATTTGATATTGACTTACATAAGAAAGGGAGTTGATATTGACAGTACAAAAAGTGATGTCAACACCACAATATCACACCCCTAACGTATAAGTTACAACATACCATGCATATAATTGTGATTCTGACATCACTTTTGTGGTATCAATATCAACTCCCAAAAGAAAACTTGACTCTCTTCTACAAGTTATATGGGCCGAGTGGTTGATCGAATTGAGAGGTAATGGATATTTTTGGCAACTTTTAGAACCTTTAAATAATCCGCAATCAATTAGGATTCAAAAATTCTTTAAATTTTGTTTCGAAATCTATGAAATATTACACGAAATAGCATTTTATTACACTTTCATCGTAGTTTACAACACAATATATATAATCATACAGCAACATACTTCTGTTTTACGGATGAAACCAATTAACTTGACATCATTATCAACAATAAACCAACAAACCACACAATCCAAGTTTACTGGGATTGCTATGAGAGTAACCCCAAAACACCATGTAACGAGCAATACACACCACCATTGCATTTGCATGCACTGATGCACAAGCTATTCATGAAACTGAATCCTTGCATATTGACACCCTAACAACTCAACATAACCCCTGGACCACCGCCACAAGATACTCAAATCTAACCACATCAATGTGCATGCATGCCGATCTTTAAATTATATTATTATTAAAAAGAAATAAACTATTAAGACATGCCATAGTCTACCTAGACAATATAGATTTCGTAATAGAATGATAACCGAGAAAACAAAAATAAAAACTAGTAACACAAAAGACACTAAACTAATTTTCAGAATCCGATGGTTTTAGTACAATGCTACATCATTATTCAAATTTTTTTTAACGGCAACTAACTATCTCACAATATATATATATATATATATATATATTACCAACTGCAATACTAATAGCATTTTTTTGAATCGCGAAAGTTTTTATTAGAAAAGAGACTCATCTACCAAGTGAAGATGAGTCAAGAGAAACACATGTGTAATACTAACATATTCGAATAACTAAATTTTGCCCGCCATATAGTTATTCAATAATCGGACGGGTTGGTGAGGATGATCTTCGAAGTACGTACTTGAAGATGTGTTAGTTTGAAAACGTCCTACATGACATAGCATCTAGTTATGCACCCCTCACTATTGCTAATGGCCTAATGGAGTAATGGGTAGAGAGAAAAGTTAAAGATGAAGGTTAAAGAGCAAATTAAAAAGATGTATATTATTTTTGCAAGTGCAATTTGATGTTAAACTTATAATTTGCTGTTTTTTCATAAATACAAAAAATAGCTTTTTGAAGAATATAGTAGCTAGTGATATAAGTGATTCAAGTTTAAATTTGGACAGGTGCTCATTGCCTGGGGCCGGGTCCTTGGGGGAGGGTCCGGTTGGCATCCTTAGGATGCATGGGACCAGGGTGATCCCACCGATCTTCACCTTTTGAGAAGTTTAAATTTGGTCCGAGAGGATACGTACGTATGGCCGAGATTGAACCAAGGTTTTGAAAATCGACCACAATTCAAAACGTGCATATAAGTTAGGTTTTGATCGAGCTGTTTAGTTGAGACTTCTTAGCTCAAAGCCCCCTCATGTGCATGCATGTGTAGGTTGTTAAAGGTCGACTTAATTTATTGAGACCAAGATTAAGCTATTAACCATACATTGTAACATTCGGTAAAATTTATAAAGTAAGTAAAAGAATTTCTATGATACCTACTGCAAAAAGTAAAATTTAAGTGATCGATGTAACTAACCTAGATAACCATGTCATTTCAAAGTGTTACTTAAGTTTTTAATGAGTCGATTACGCGATAAATCAACTTAAAGCTTCTCAAATGAATTTTAGTACATTTTTGACTATTAAAAGAAAAAAAACGCACACCAAAATAAACTCGTGGAACCAACCGTATATGCATGTAGTCAAGGGTCGTTCTTTAGGTGACATACCCTGAGTTATTTGACTAGTTCTTTTTCATACCAGACGAATTGTATTATGTGTAACATGTACATATTTATAATAAATGTATCTAGATGAGCAGTCACCTACCCACACCGGCCTTCTTAATCAGCAGCCAGCTACTTCTTCCTAATTAACCTTCATATAAACTCATGTGCACCACTAGCTCGGCATGCGTATTGTTTAACCACCAATTTTATTTCTTTCCTACACGTTATAATCTAATTAAAATTTATAATATAACTAACGTACTTCTATATCCAACTTATCTAATTTTGTAATAATGTTTCCCCATACTTTGTATTATATACTTTTTTCTTTGTTTCACAACTATGGGTCTTATATATGATGTACTGAATTAACGAGACATGTATATATGTGTGATAGATGATGAAAGGTAAAAGTTAAAAGAAACTTAAATAGACCTTAAAAGAGAATGAATAGCAACAAGGACCCTTGAAAAAGAAGGTCGTCTTAATTCCTGCCTGTCTGTGACGAGTTGCACAAGTAGCTAGACAGCTAATTGGGACCATAAGACATTGAACTACATGGAGTTAATTGTATTGGTTTTATGAACTAATAAGAGCCAAGTATTAAGCATATACAATAACTTGTTATATAAACTTCTTGTTAGTCAAAATGCCACAAATTTAATAGGGACATAAATAATCTTAAAGATACATTACTTAATTGGTAAAGTCGATCTTTCAAAAATGCACAAACGAAAACCCTAGTACGTTACGAATATCTTACAAGTTTAAACAAAAACTAAAAGTGTAAGCATTATATACTTCTTGTTAGGCGAAATGTTACAAATTTAATAGAGACATAAATAATCTTAAAGATATATTACTTAGTTGGTAAAGTCGATCTTTCAAAAATGCACAACCGAAACCCTAGTACGTTACTAATATCTTACAAGTTTGAACAAAACTAAAAATGTAAGTATTATAAAGTCGACTGTGGAGTAAAGAAACTAAAAACATCTCTGAAATATTAAATCGGCAGAGAAATCCTGATTATGACTGACGAAACTTTTCTGAATAACGATTGATCTTTCTAAAGATTATATGTATTTTATAGGTGCTTGAACAAAAAATAAATAAAATAAAATAAAATTAATTAATTAAACAACTAAGATTATAAAGAGTCTTTAAGGAAATTAGTTAGATAAGAATTTAAAAGCATAGATTAAATGATAGATTTGACTATATCACCAACATTTATTTATGCATGAATATGAATATGAATTTGAAAGAAGTTTGTATATGTGTTCTATAGGTGGTTGAGCTATCTATGGCCAGCCAGCCATCATCCCTAACCATTTAATGAAATAACCCATCCATCTATCATCTGCCCACCCTACCTATACATATACCACTTCCTCATTCTCATCTCCCTTTTATACCCACATTTCCAATTCTTTCATCCATCACAAAATCATACAAATATTCACTTATCCAAATAAACATACCTTGATACACTTTTTTGTTTTGTGACATTTCATTTGTGCTATGGATCATAATAGCACAAGCACAGTAGACATGGATAAGGAGAGGTTAACCGCTGAGCTCGATATCAAAGACTCTAGCTCAGTTGTTATTAAAATCCGAAGAAAACTTCCGGATTTTTTGCAATCGGTTAAGCTAAAATATGTGAAGCTAGGATATGGATATTCTTGTAACACGGCCACTCTTCTTATGCTAGTTGTTGTAGTTCCATTGTTTATTACAACTCTTATTCAACTCACGGGGCTTAGGCTTGATAGCTTTTCATTAATAGTTACTAGCGTAGATACCGCAACCGGGTTAACTGGTTGTGTTATCTTGCTGTTTCTCTCGGGCGTTTATTGGGCTAAACGCCCGACACCTATTTACCTGGTGGATTTCGCTTGTTACAAGCCTGAAAATGAAAGAAAAATGACGAACGAGGCATTTACTAAAATGACTGAAGAATCTGGCTTTTTTGAGCCAGAGACTTTAACGTTTCAGAAAAGGATCGCTCAGCGATCTGGTTTAGGGGACGAGACTTATTTCTCGGAAGGAATAACTGCTCGTCCCCCACAACTTAACATGAAGGAAGCTCGGGCTGAGGCCGAGCTTGTCATGTTTGGAGCACTAGACTCGCTTTTTAGTAAGACCGGGGTTCGACCACAAGAGATTAGTATTCTTATTGTGAATTGTAGTTTGTTTAATCCTACACCTTCACTATCTTCCATGATAGTTAATCACTACAAATTACGACCCGATATCATAAGCATTAACCTTGGTGGAATGGGCTGTAGCGCGGGCATTATCTCGATCGATTTAGCTAAACAGCTCCTCAAGGCGAACCCGAACTCATACGCTGTTGTATTAAGCATGGAAAATATTACACTCAATTGGTATTCGGGTAATGACCGGTCCATGCTTTTGTGCAACTGTATCTTCCGTATGGGTGGGGCCGCGATGTTGTTGTCCAACAAGTCGCGGGACAGACGTAGGTCCAAATACGAGCTAGCCCACACGGTCCGTACCCATAAGGGCGCGGACGATAACAGCTACAACTGCGTTTACCAAAGGGAAGACGACAAGGGTATTGTTGGTGTTTCACTAGCCCGTGAACTTATGGCAGTTGCGGGTGATGCACTTAAAACAAACATCACAACATTAGGACCATTGGTGTTACCATTTTCGGAACAGTTGATGTTTTTCCTATCACTTGTGAAACGAAAAGTGTTTAAAATGAAAGTGAAACCTTACATTCCTGATTTTAAACTCGCGTTCGAGCATTTTTGTATTCACGCGGGTGGGCGAGCAGTGCTTGACGAGATTCAAAAGAATTTGAATTTAACCGAGAGGCATATGGAGCCATCTAGGATGACATTGCATAGGTTCGGGAACACGTCTAGTAGTTCTTTGTGGTACGAGTTGTCTTACGCGGAGGCTAAGGGCCGCGTTTCAAAAGGGGATCGTGTGTGGCAAATTGCTTTTGGGTCGGGCTTTAAGTGTAACAGTGCGGTTTGGAAAGCACTAAGGGCGATTCCTGCGGGTTGCGAAGGCAATCCGTGGGCTGATTGTATCGATAGGTACCCTGTGAAGGTTCCAATCGAGTAAGTACAATCATATACTATCCCGATAAAAACATAACTACCTTAAAAAGTATCAAAAGTATAATTTATGTGATTTTGTAAATTGGATGGTGGAAAAAGAAATCACAATTAAGGATTTTCTAATCCCCAACTGATTGTTTGATGTAATATTTTTTTTTCTTAATCTTTTTTCTTTTTTTATGTAATCTATTTTCTATTTTAAGTTTGAATATTGGTTTATGATCCGATGTTATGGGATTTGACCGCACAAGTGTTGAACGAAATTGAACTGCCATTGACTATATATATATTCGTAGAATTATACTACGAGTAGTAAATATCATTAGTCAGTTCTTGTGACAAATGGGTCCCATGGACGAGAAAGATGTCTGAGTTTTGATATTTTTTAAGATATGAAAAGTTGTTTGTTTTATGTTGTACGAGTAATAAATATAGGACAACTCGAGTCTCGAGGTGAGGTTTATGACATGTTTCGTATAATAAGCAAGGTTGTATGTGACTGGTCCATGAGATGTGGACAAGTTTAAATCGTAAAGTGACAGAAAGTTAATGGTAAATGTCTAAATGGTCAGAATATACCGAGGAGATAAAAACGTGTAGAAACTTTCAAGATAAACACAAAAACACATAAAGTAAGAAAAACAAGAGAGAGTATCTTTTTTAACTATCCACAATGACTTGGACCTTTTAGATTCTAAATGCATAGTCACCGTCACGAATGCCGGGCATTTTGCATGCAATTTTTGGCTAAGTATTTGATCGGTGCTAATCGATAATGTGTTATCAGAACATTATAAGTTTATTTCAAATTCAAATTATTTCTTATTAAACGGTTAATAGGCTCTTGAAGGTTTAGAGCTAGTATTTAAATGACAAACATAACAAGACATGTTTATTTATTTTTTTAAGGCTTTTTTTTTTTTTTTTTTTTTTTTTATTTATTTATTTATTTATTTATTTTTTTTTGATAAAGTGTATTATTTCAAAAAAACGTTTAAATACATATGATGTTGGTAAAACTATACATCTAAGTTCGTTACATATGCGAAAACAAGCACACCTTTTATGCTTCAAAACATACATATCATAAGAATGACACCAAAATTCATGAACCTACTAAAAAAACAATCACTAACGACAAGATTACATTTGTGTTTTCACATTCTTCAACACGTCCGACTCGATTTTCTTTAGACATTGGTCCAAAACACGGCCAGAAACCTTGCAAATATTTGGAACTGCCACAATGAGAATTTCTTTCAAGTCAACATCAACACGTAAGTCAATCATAGCTCTCGCATAACTCGACCTACCCTATAATTCTGTGCACATTGGTAAAGTATAAGTGTCTAACATCAATGGATAACCAAGTTTTGTTGCAATAACACTCAACCCATCGTCTTTGAATGCAGTGATAGGAACATCATGGAATTTAACCTACACCGGAATATTGCACACGTCCTCCTTCAATAAAATCGCATCCGAAGACCACTTTTTCATAATTAATGGCACATTATGAATAAACCATGGACCATTTTCAAGTATTGCACATCCCGTTCTTTGAACTAAACTTAAAAAAGAACAAGCCTTTAGAGTTCATTGTAGTTCTAACAAGGCCATACTTATTCCAAGTGTTCTTGACTTAATTTTCAACAACCGGCTACGCCACTCTTTTGCCCAGAAAAAACCCACAAACAGAATTACTAAACCGTTCATTCACTTCAAGAACCGAAGCCAATTAAATAGTAACATCAGCCCATTACCAGCCGGAGCTACTAATGTACGAAAATTAACATCTTTCTTACTTGGTTCATCATTTCTAAGCTTGGCATGGGAAACAAGCCCCAAATCATTTCCACTCAATACATCATCTATGTTATTATTAGATTTTAATGGTTTCCCATCATCTCCTAATAACACTAGTTTTCCTTCTTGCATTTGCCTTTTGAATTCACGATTTTTTTTCAGCTAACGAAGAAGGATTAGGACTACCATATGCATCAGAAAAACTTGAAAACGGTCCGGATCCAGCAACACTGCTATCACCATCATTGTTCCCAGCATGCATATTTCTCCCAACTTCAACAACACGCGACTCCTTTTTGTAGTGATTACTACCTCTCCCACCTGAATCTAAAAAAACCCTTTTGCATTTTCACAAACCCAAAACAGGCACAGTCAATTAAAGGAATTCGACAATAAGCATAGTGACATGTCGACTCTAGGGTTTTAGAAAAATCCCTAACCAACCCTATGAATGTATTACGTCCAACAAAAAAATAAAGAAAGATAATTAATAAGCGTTTAGTAGTAGAAAAAGCACTTGACAAACCCTAAAATATGAATAAATTTGAAGCCCTAAACAAATAAACCAAAACCTTAATACATATTTAGATTTTTTGGCTGAATTATTGGATTCGTATCAATCAACAACACCAAATTGTAGTTGATGACCAAGAACAAATTCAATGAACAGTAGAAAGATCAAGAATCGGATTAGGAGTAAAGATCGATTGAAATTTAGTGTTAGGGAAAATACCCTAAATCGCCTTTGGGGAGAAGTTTAGCTGAAGATATGTTTATTTTATAATGCCCAAGCTATTTTTCAAAAGCTTAGCCAAACATCCCATGTTGATTAAATGTTTATCATGTTCTTATTGGGTTGAAAACTGTGTTTTGATGATTCACATTAGAAGATGTTTCCCAAAATGCATAAGTTGTTTTTATTATTAAAAAAACTGAAAAAGTTCGTGTAAACGACAGAGGACAAAATGGAGAGAAGATTTGTGTGAACGACCAAGTTTACAAACACAAACAAACAATAAAACTCTCTGTTGTATTTCTAAAGCTTTAAATTTATAAGACTAATTTTACTATTTCCTTTATACTCAAAATACATGGGTAAAAGTATAACCCCCGTTAATAGTAAAGGATTTTAGGTAAGACCAGGTCGTCCTAAGAGAGGTAATGATTCCTTATGTTAGCTATGATTAACAAAATTAGATTCTAATGATTGTAACTTATCACTAAGACCGTTTCTGTTGGATTTAAGATTTTTGTATTGTTTTTCCCAATTGATTCAAAAGTATGTTTATCCAAGGCTGAGCACATGAGAATCATAAGAAGTAGTATCACAGAAGTTACAAGGACAAAGCATAAAAGTAAAGTATGATGGTTGATCATGTAAACTAGTATATCTACTCTATGTATAAGAATCTCCTTTCGACCTTTGATTCTAGGTACACAGAATGCATAAAGTGTGGTCCAAGTATGAAGTATCAAGTATGCATTTCCTCTAGTCAAGCCGTTAGACATGAGACTAGCCCTTAAACGTATCATATTCAAGGTCATCATTTGTTTTACTAAGCAATTCTCACAAGCGTAGCGATGATTTGTTATAGACAGACAATTCATAATATAACTAACATGATTGAATCTTTCGACCTTTAAGCAATCACAATGGTCAATCAAGACAAATGATAAGAGACTCAACAATGATATATCAAATGCATAATTCATAGATTCAATATTCATGATACAACTCTTATAATAATCATGGCAGAAGTGCCTCAAATAAACATAAAGCTACTACTCCATACTTATAATAAAGCTAAACATGTAAACAGGTAATTTCATCATAACAATGAGTTATTACTAAAGTTACTCTTGTTTCAAAGTGTTTCTCCAGGTATGGTACCGATTCCAACTCCTTAGCTAGTGGTTTTTGGTGAAAAACCACTACTTCTTCTTCTTAGTGATCAAGATATGATTCTTGATTGAGGTGTGTGAAATACCACGAATTGGACCTCTATTTATAGTTGCACTTCAACCCTAATACATCCCTGGTGAGTAATGGCAAGCAAGTGATCAGCCTCATCATTGATGTGGCTCATTAATGTAGAAACTTAACTGTCATTAGAAGTACGCCGCACAACAGGTGTAAAACCGGCGGGCTTCTCCTCCATACTTGGCTCCAAAGTTTCATTATTTGTACTGAAGACCGGCGCATTTATAACAGATAACCGACGTACCTATTGTTTGACTCGTGGTTGTATTGTTGACCAAAGGTGCCCGTAAGCGGCGCGCTTTCTCCATAAGATCGGCGTGCATTTGTCCAAACTATGAATAATTATCTTGAGTCATCCGTTTCTTGTGCTTCTTGCGTCATTTCACCAATCTTCAATCCTACACATTCATTCGCATATTAAGTACCAAAAGTCCTAATAACAAGATTATTTACTACATAATTTACATAATAATGAGAGTATAAATATATATAATACGAGACTCATCAAATCCCCCCATACTTAAACTAATGCTTGCCCTCAAGCATAAAAGAAAAATGTTTTCCAAAATGAAGTCTTGTATAAGTTTCAAATATATATATATTTGTTGTGTATCCAAGACAACCAAGAATAACATGACATGCACCTCACGAATATGAATTTTATTTAAAGTTCACTCAAGCACTCATGTAAAATGGGTTATAGTTAAGGTTTACTCTCATAGCTCAGTCATAACTTATAAGAAACTTAAGTCTGAGAATCACTTTATTCGGGTTATATTGTTAGGTTTAAAGGTTATAAGGTATGGTTTAGATATGGGATCTATTTTGTAAGAAACTTAAGTCTGAGAATCACTTTATTCTCTTTATTCTTTCTCTTTTTTCATAATTATTTTTTTTAATCAAATTATAACAAACATAAAGCGTGCACTCTTTATACTCATCGTAATTGGTAAACAATCATACTTTTTCTCATATATACTCCAATCCTTAGATTCCCGACTAAGCAACATATTCTTGTTATTTTCGTGATGGATAAATAGAAACGAAATTTCAAGGCTCAGAAGGGTGTATCTAGTGGATAATAGCACTAAAGTGAGTGCCAAACGGGTTTAATTTAGTTTAGAAAATGGATGGCTTATATATGGTGTAAATCCTAATTTTTGCCTCTTATCATATAAAAATACTTATATCACCCGAATGTAATCTCACTGCGGTCTCATAATGATTTCTAATACAAGTTCTAGAATTACATAAATTATCGGCACACTCATAATCAAAGAAATCAAGCATAAAAGGTATATGCCGAAATAGGTTTGAAATCCTCACATTTTCGGTGGTAATGGTTATAAAATGTGCAAATAATGTCATCTAATCCCGATTCAGATTTCTAACGATTGTTTGGATACGTTTTCTTATAAAAATTTATTTACTTATAAAATTATTTGTTTTATACTCTTGTAATCGGCGTACATAACTAAGATGTGCATCGGTTTTTATTAAAATAAACGACGAACTTTTCATATACAAGCGGCGGTTTTATAAAATTTTATATTTAACAGTTTATACTAATATAACCATTCCTTTATTTTTCAAGTTATCTTCCCCCCCCCCCCCCCCCCCCCAATACTTAAATTAAGCATTGTCCCTAATGCTTTATAATTAAAAATAAATAAAGTATAACGGGAAAAATAAAGATAACGGTACTTCCCGGGTACTCTTAGGTTTTTCTCCGAGAAATCTTCCAAATTCTTGTCCATCTTTTGGACCATTCATTCCTGCACACACACATCATGCAACATAAACAATATCACAAAATTGTAATGTGCACTTGGCACACTACATTAGTCATATTATAATTATTTAGATAGTAGTTAAGATGTTCTAAATGTTTTGTGCCATCGTGGTGATGTGGTGGTGCAAGTGTTCAAGTTGTTTTGTGTGGGTACCAACAGAGGTACCCAGGTTACAGACGCATGAATATTGTTTTGAAACATTGTTTGAAATTGTCTTAAATCATGAACAACATACTAGTCTTCCAAATCATTTCACCAACAAACAAACAAACCAAACCCACAAACCCTCAGTACAAGCCAACAAAGTACGGTGGTTATCACTCCTGCTCTTCTTCCTTCACCATTCATTCAGAGGCTCCACCTCTAACACTTCCGGCAGGTTCTTTAACTTCCCACTCTCATCTCTTAAATACCAAAAACTCCTCACATCAACTGACTTACATCTCACAGGCTCACTAAATAACTCCATCTCCTCATTATTGAACAACCCCATACTCTTTGCAATCCTGGTAATGATGTGACCACAACACAAACATGACCCTCCAGCAGCAGCAGCTCCATTTGCTAAGTGTTGAGCAATGATAAATCACATTGAGGTGCCTCAATGGATGTTTCTTGTCAAAAGCATGTAGAATCCACAAATCCTCATCTAGAATATATTGCTCATGATAAGACCTGTGAAGGATTGAATGCACCAACAACTTATGTAACACTTGCAACATAGGATTCTTAATCTTCCGGACCCTTTTCTTTCCATATATTCTCACATCTTCTCCACTTATCTCTTTCCAATAAGCTGTTGCATCAAAATCTCCCTTTATTCTCTCTCTTTTACTAATCATGTAAATTAATTTGTCATTACAAGCTTCCTGTTCTAAAATCAATCCCATCATTCTTCCAAATTGAATCAAAGACACATTCGTGCTTTCTCCTCCAAGCCTAAAACTCATGAAAGGATCAGTCTCCATCCCCTCATCTCTAATCTCTTTCACGGCCTTCACGCTGCTTAGAAATTCTAATACCCTTTTCTTGTAGATTGGCTCCCTAATCTCCAAAGCTCTCTTCCACATCCATGAGGTGACGATCTCTGTGCTAAATATCATCCTGACTAACAACATATCCTCAATCCACTCAAAACACCCTAAATTTTTTATTATGCACCAGTCCACTATCCTTGGCACATGTATCTCTCTTTCACAGAGTCTACTCAGCTTACTATTCAAAATCTTCTTCTCCACTCTATCCACTTTTTTCCACATCAGATTTGGATGTTCTTAAGGTTTCCTCTTTGGTTTTTTCAAAGCTCCTCTAGTTCTGGATGCAACACTAGAACTTCTTTCACCTATATTCTACTCACACAATCAACATTAGTTGTTAGAAAACATAGACATCAAATATGTAATCAATTAAGCAAGTTTCATGCATACTGTGACCAAATATTTCTGGAAAAGCGGCGGTTTAAATTATAAAACCGGCGGTTACGTGACAAAATAGTGAAAATGTTCGGCGGTTTTTGTAAAACCTCGCAAAAATCCATATAATTAACAACGGTTAATTATATATTAATCTCTGTCATTATTTTAATCACCATTTTTACGGGAAAATTTTAAAATTTTCTTATTATATTTTTTTGTCGTTATCACGACATAATATAATTCACGAAATGACGGAACCAATTCTCGACACGTTACTCGAAATCTAAACAATTCACTAATCTTAAATTAAAAACTCTAATTATACAATAATACCAAATGGGCCCTTAATCTTTTCTCAGCTCAATACCTCGAGTACTATTCATCAGCCCAAGCAATAAGCCCAACTTCGATTCTTAAAATTTCATATGATCGACATGCATCAAGCTCCAAAATGCCTCTCGTATTCTCGATTTTTATACACGACACCTAAATATCACCTAGCCAACTATTAGTGTATCGAATCTCAAGTTCATAGGTCGACTTTTGATATGTTTTTAGAAGGCGAAGTGTTTGATCAAAATCAAGCCAAATCGATATATAATGAACTCAATACTTAACCGTTTTGTTTCATGTTTGTTTCTAAAGGTTCCTAATAACATTCTTAGCACGATTTCATGTTTAGATGTCACTCATGATCAGCCATAACCAATTGATACACGATTTCTCAAATCGTGTATGAATATAAATGGTTGTCGACATGCTTATCTATCCCAAGGACAAACTTCCACATTTCATGCTCTCACATTCTTCCTAAAGTCCTAGATGGCAGTAAATAACTCAAAGACGTCCCTCCTTACTGACACTACATAGTAACAAATGTTTGTTGATATTATTGGAGCCAAACGTATACAAAAATGTTTCCTATATCTATCACTCATTCACCACCTTTCTTCCTTCATAAAATACTTCTAACAACTCTCATTCACTCATAAAATAATCACTGAAGGACCAGGAGCAATTCATTCGCAGGTTTGTTAGCTTTTGAGTAGTAACGAGTTATTTCCATAAATTGTTACTTGGGTTATAATCAAGCATGTGTATTTTCTTGGTGTTCCATACATTCCACTCGACTCTCTACCACCTTTGAAGGTGTAGTAAGTTGCCCACAACCTCTCTTCAATTCCATTCCATTTCATACGTTATATATTTTAACCATGCATCATATTTTAATACTACTCGAACGTATATTATTTCACTTATTTATTTACGTATACATATTCATGTAGTACACTAAAAGTGACTAGCCTCTCTTGTGAAAGGCCTAGGAGTCACGATGCACACCCCTTTCACCTTTATTTTCAAGTTACATGCATCACACGAACTCATTTTGGATCATATATCAAACGTATAAAAATGTTGCAAAACTTAGAAATAATTCCAAGTCTTTCTCATATATAACAACGTCCCAAACTACCTAAGGATCACGCCTATATTTTGGAATCTAGCTTAACGAGCATGCCTTATTTTTGCACCATCTGTTAGACCATCTAGCTAGCTATCATTTTCGTATAAACAACTTTTAAAGAAACTCACATCTCGACACTCAAAATTCACCAAAGTGAATCGCTATAAATCTATTTTGAAAACTAACTATATTAACGACTTGGGCCTAAAAGCCCAATAAGCTGAAATTAAGCACTCCGTATAAGCTGAACCTAAAAGCTCTTTTGAAATGATTTTAGAACATGAAAAATGACATTTTTGATGAGCCCAACTCGTCTCACGATGTACGGTTTTTAAAACGTTAACGGGCCTTTAATTAGCTCGTTAAAAGCCCAATGATAAGTAAATAAGTTGCTGACCCTATAAGCTGTTAAAATAAGTTGTAATAAGCTTAAATATATCCCAGAAATACTCGCTAATTTTTTTCCATAATTTTTGTGAATTTGGACTAAAAATGTAACGCGACGACACCTAGAAGGACTAAAACTGCCAAACTGTTAAAACTAAGGACTGGAACAGTAAAAACAGAAACTATAGGTTATGAAATGATAGCTTATCATTTACCAAGCTCAGAATTGGTTATTGGACAATTTAGAGGACTATAGATGTAAATTTTATATATAAAGGACTAACGGTGTAACGCTAACGCCGTTAGTATAAAAAGTGTAAAAACTGGAAAAGGACAAGGACCAACATATTATATTTGACATTCTTATTTTATTTTCTATTTTACGTCACCCCATCACGTCATATGCATTTTCATTACATTTTATTTATATATTAGTTATTTTACGTTAATAATATATATAACGACATTTTAACTAGACACCTTTACGTATTGTTTTATCACGGTTTAAAAAGAAAACTTTGAAAATAATTTAAATAACTTATATGATATATTACTTATAAACATAAGAATTTCATTTGCATATCATCTTTTCATCATAACGATTAATTGTTATTCATTAATCGTTATTCATTTACCAAATAGTATTTGGTCAAATTCTCAGATAAATTTATTTATCAGGTTCTGTATTAAAGACGTTTCCATAATCATTCTCATAATCTCATCCGACTTTACTTTTCATCATTCCCGTATCAATCAAGGTGAGTCATAGCCCCATTTCCAATACTTGTTTTTAACTCATTGGGGGAGATACATGCTTGCATATACTTTGATAATTTTTATAAGTATATGAATAAATTACATGATTCAAATCTATTTCCTTATTAATAGTTACCTGATGAAGTTTATGACTTAAGATGTGATAAATATATGTTACTGGCGAATTGCTTAACTGAAATACTGATACTCAGATGATAATATTTTCAAAGTGATTATTGTGGCATGATACTTGACTATACTATAATATCCTGAATGATTCCATTATATCTATATGATATTTCTATGTTCAACAGAAATAATTGCTAGGAAGAGCACAAATACTCTAGTTACATTATTACCTTGATATTGCCTAAGTTACCTTCATCGCCATAAAGTCCCTCAATCATGAGCCATTAATCACTTGTATGTGAGCGCGAATATAGTGAACAGCTTCGAAACCTGTTAAGGATTGACCTCCTATCCCACTAATACTTGACGGAATGCCATTATGCATATGGTTAGTCGTATTAGTCGTGATACACTGTATTTGAATAAAAATAGGAATTGACAAATCACCTATTATAAGAGGGCAAAATTTATCATTGACTTGATAAATTACCTCTTTTGTTAACGTTTTGCGTGTTATGAGGTTTGGAGCAATATCTATAAGGAAATGTATGGTTTCAACATATATTTAGATACAGCTGTATAGGTATTTGACCAGACTTGAATTGTATATCTCATTAAATTAGCATCATGAGTTTCCATCTCGTGTTAGGATTATTGATTCCTTATTTTAATTTGATTGAATATCTATATGATTTATCTGTGATTATAATCAACATCACTCAATACTTGTTCTATCACTGTTAGTATTTATTATTATCAAATATTCCTGAAATCTATTGAAATAAATGGTTTTCCATAAAACTCTATGAACTCACCAACCTTTGTGTTGACACTTTTAAGCATGTGTATCTCAGGTAATTTAATGGAGCAGGACAAGACACGGAGCGAGAATATATTTCTCTGATAAATTAAAATGGTGTAAAAATCAAATATATCATTTTTACAAGCCTTTATATCTTTTAATGAGATTCTAAAGCAAATGTTTCATCTTTTATCAAAAATATTATTTGAATGACAACTAACTTTCAAAACGCTTCTTTTAAGCCGTTTATATGATTATAACCTCGATCCTCCTCGTAACACCCAAATTACTTTTACGCTGCTACAAACATAAATTTGGGGGTGTTACAGTTTTTATAAAAGCACCGCGGTCTTGGCCCAAAAGACCGACGGTTTTATTGTTCTGCACACAAAGTGCTCTGTTCTCTATTTCAAAACCTTTTTCAAAGTTAATAAACATCTTAATCATGTCCTATTAATCTTCTTATTTCCGATAAGCAATCTTAAGTTTCTATCCAAGCATATAAGTTCAATCTTCAACCAGTTAAAGCATAACATCAAGTTATCATGTATCAAAAACAACTTCTCAAAAATCCATTTTAAAACCTCTTAAATCACGTAATAGTTCATTGTAAACTCATTCAGAATATCTTAGCCAGGCAACTACATTGCATTCTAAGTGTAGGCAGTCACTTACTTAGGTCAAAGATAACCCTATATCAATAGTGACCAAATTTCTATAACCAATCAAGGGGCAAACTTAATATTCATATAAGATAACACATAATCAAACATCAAACAACCATAATCAGATTATCATAGCAAACCCCAAGTTTTTGATCATTAAAAACCCTAATAAATTCATCAAAAGATTAACACAAGTGTAAACTTACCCTCATTGTGTTGAATCCGAAGTTTAGATTTTGAAAATGATCTTGGAAATAGTAAAAGAGCGTCAGAAAGAGAAAACTGATGTGGTAGAATCATCTGTGGTCACCACTTTGTTCAGCCTAAAGAGAGGTTTGGCTAAGGTTTATAATCAAGACATCTGACATTCTGACTAGGGGTGGAAACGAGCCGAACCGAGCCCAGGCCTGCCAGAGCTCGAGCTCGGCTCATTTATATATATATAACTCGAGCTCGTTTTAAGCCTCATATTTTGAGCTCCAGCTCGGCTCGTGAAATTTTCAGAAGCTCGAGCTAGGCTCAGGCTCGACTAACTTATATAACATGTTGAATGAAATGAAGCTCGAAAGCTCGTTAATCACACTAGGTTCGAGCTCGTTTATTTTTTTAAGCTCGTTTGTAATTGGTTATATGTATATAAAATATATATACGAATATATTTTTATGGCTCGTTTAGCCTCGCGAGCCTAATCAAGATTTGTATATAAAGCTCGGGCTCGAGCTTGATTATTAAACGAGCCCAAACTTCGGCTCGAATTCAAGCTTGAGCTCGTTTAAGCTCGGCTCGTTCGAGCTTCTTGTCGATCCGATCTCAAGCTTTTCATGAACGGCTCGGATCGTTTCCACCCATAATTCTGACCTTCAAATTTATACACACTGCTGTAATTTGTTACAGAAACTAAATAAATTCTATTATATCCTTAGCATTTTAATTTAGAACTCATAAACCAAAACTATGCAACTTAAGGTAAATTGTACATGATTTTAACTTATAATAATTAATGTTTATAGATGGGAAGCCAACTACCCTCACCCGTTTCCTTAATCCTTCCACAGGTCACGCAGCCAGACTACACCACAACTAGGTCCCCAAAATTCTTAGGAGTAATAGCTTTATGGTTAGCACAATTATTCATTAATGATCTTTCTTCAATTCTTCTGGAGTAATTCCATTGTTCACCAATAGCATGATTCATGATTCTATCACTCTTACCAAAAAAATCCTTTAGGAACATGTTTAAGAAAATTTAAAAGTAGCCAAGTAGGAGTGTCTTATACATAGCATATGAACGATTGATAGATATTTAAAAGAAATTGATATAACAAATCACAATATTATACGTACTTATATTTGTTTGTTGGTGCATGTATATGTTCTTTTAGCTTTTTACTAGTTTCTAATTAATACGTAGTATGACGTTAAGAAAAGGTCTTATTTCGTGTACATATATACAGAAGTTTTCACTATGCATGATGAACAATCAAATGGCACTCCTACATGCATGGCTAGATCCCTCCATGTTTCAGAATTTTGTTTACTTTTTATTGGTTTTCTTGTATGTTTAAACTTGTTTACATGTAATTGTTCAACAACCAACAACCCTTTGCTACAAATTTTGATAAACATAATTAAATTACACACGATAGCTTGATATATGGGTTTGGTTAAAAAAGAAAAAAGTCGTTGCATTCCCATTGGGTTCTCTTCTTTCGGATATGCAATTAATTAACAAGGATATTCATGGCTGCTGGTTGCAAGCTGTTTGGCAAGTAGACGAGACTGGGAGTGACCCCAAGAGAATGACTGACGGTTTATGAAACCCACTATTACGAAATGTATTCCTGAAATCATTCCCATAGTTAATTATGAAATCATGCAGGTGGGTAAATTATTTTAGTTGTATAATTATCTAGAATGTCATACATATCATATCATCAATTACGTGAATATGAAATCATGCATGTTTATGAATATAAGATCGATTGAGAAAAAAAATCAATTTAGAATTGACTCAATCTCGAAAACGATAGAATTAATAAGTTAAGCTTTAAAATAATTGTAATCTTAAACATTTGACTAACGTTCCTTTCTTCAATCAAGAGAGTTTGTCTACTAGGCAACTTAAGGCCGGATATATATGGTATACGCCTTTATAATATGTACGTTAACGTCAAGGGTACATCTTTGCACCTAACAAGTATAAGGTTAAGGGTTCATTCTTTGGCAACTAGTAGCCACAACCGCTGAGTGAGTTATGTATGTTCTCCACATTATGGAAAGGCAGTTGATTGTAAGCTGGTTGAGATTACAGGTTATTAACCTTTTACACCTAACGTTCGTTTATCTTTGACACTTGACATTATGCAAAAGGACCACATTCGGCCTCATAAATTGTTAAAGAATTCGTATTGATTGAAGAGATGGAAGAAGTTAATCAAAGGGCAAAGAGTCAATGCAAGTAATAAAGCATAATATAGGCAAGTTCTTTTCCAAAAAAAAAATGCTGGATTGTTTGATCTATCAGTTAGGTTGATATTTAGCAAGACAATAATACTCAACATGGCATGGATGGAACGAGGTGGGTCAGGCCGTCTTGTAACACCTATAGATTTTTGTGGCATAGTGTAAATTTCTGTCAGTTTTCTTAAGTGCACCCGTTCCAAAACATTGTTTTTCTCTAGCTAGTATTGTTGTTTATTCTTTTTCCATGCTCAATGGTCAGAAGATCATGATATTGTAACTACTATACGACCTATATACAAGTTACTTTAATACAATTAGGTTTGCGATGAATAAACTCTGAATACATGTCGGTTAATGAGTTTACAGCGACAGAGAAAAACTGGTTCTAGCTGGGTTAGTATTGCCGTGTTCGTGTTGTGGTACATGTAGCTTTTAAGTTGAACAAGTCTTGGGGTCCTTTGCATTAATTGGTAAAATGGAATCATTTAATAAGATTGAAATGGTAATATGAGGACGTAGATTCGTTCATTTACTAACATGGCATTATTGTATGGTAGGTTAAAAGTGAAAGTACGATGTCAAATTTTTTCACTTTATCACATGCATGGTTATCCAACATTATTGGATTATATTAACATTCTTGTATGGTGGTTTAAAAGTGAAAGTACGATGTCAAATTTTATCACTTTGTCACATGCATGTGGTTTAAATCAGGGGCGGAACTACGATTAAAGTTCAGGGGTAGCGGAAAAAAAAATTAACCATAATTTTTTTTAAACGTACATTTAAATAATTAAAAAAAACACAATAATAAAAGAAGTTAAACAAATACTTAATAGATCTCAGAAGTCTCATTTTCGGTTTGTCATAGCTTGAAAACGAACCATTACATCATCATTCGTTACTTCGTCAAATGTCTCTCCTTCAACAGTACATACCATAACATCGTTCAAATATTTGTCCCCCATTCGATTCCGCAAATCCGTTTTAATAAGCTTCATTTTAGAAAAGCATCTTTCAACAGTTGCGGTTGAAACCGGTAAAACCAATGCAAGCTTCAAAATCTGATAAAATAAAGGAAATGAAAGATTTTTTCCGGTTTCCACCATTACCCGAGCTAGGTGACAAATCCCATCCAAATTCAAAAATCTATCATCTTCCTTTACCGAGTGATAAAAGACTTTAAGCTCACCCAAAATCACTAATGGGCCGATGGATTATCTCTCAAAATCATAACTTTTAAGCCATTAAACTCCCCTCACATATTGCTTGCACCGTCATAACCTTGACCCCTAATCTGTTAAAATAATAATAAACAATTAACAACATAAGCAATAAACATTAACATAGTTGAAAGATTTAAGATACAAACTTAATACTTACTTGTGATATGCTCAGATGGTTATTTGCTAACATAGAAACAATGGCTTGTTTTAGAGTAGAAGAATATGTATCTTGCACATGAGCAATTCCAATAAGACTCTCTTTAACAACTCCGAGTTTGTCAACATATCTCAAAACAATAGCCATTTCTTCCTTTAAAGATACGTCACTAGACTCATCCACTAACAAACCGAACACAATATCTTTAAGTTCATCACAAATCCTTTTACTTACCTCTTTCGCAAAGCAATCAATAATCTCCTTTTGTACTAGTGGAGACGTCAACTTATTATTCTTCTTTGCATTCTCCAATGTATACTTACCAATCTCCGGGTGCATCTCACTAACCAACTTTAAATTTGAAAGAAAACACCCCTTATAACGAGAACTCTCCGATTCATCATGACCTCTAAATGGTAATCTATTCTCTAGGCAGTGTCTAGCACTAATAACAGATCCTAATAATCTGTACCGATTTGCAACCTTTTCTTGTTCACTTATAAATTTTAGCTTCACATCAATGGCTTGCTTTTGTTTCAAGAGATCCTCACATTTTTTCATCGCCTTATTATGATGACTATTAACTGACCCAACATGATCTTTTAAGGCATTTGATTTACTTCAATTACAAAAGCCTTCACTTGAAAAAACATCTCTTCCACCTTGATTGCCAACTTTTTCTTTAAATAAATAACAATATAAGCAATAGGCTTTGTCTGTTTTAACACTATACTCTAACCACGGGTATGTATCAAACCATTGTACAATAAAACGTCTCTTATCTTTACCATACATTTTGGTTGGAAATTTATGATTTCGTGGTTGAAAAGCTTTTTTAACAAGATAGTGTCTTCTTATATCATCCACTTGATTAGGATGATAACTAGCAATCGGTGGTCTATCAAAAGGGTCCGAAGGTAGATCATTCAAATCAAATCCATTTGGAATCGAACCCGAAGGAGTTGAACTCAAAGGAGTTGAAACCAAAGGAATTGAAACCGAAGGAATTGAACCCGAAGGAATTGAAACCGAAGGAGTTGGTCCAACATCATCCTCTTGAAATTTTCTTTTAAAGAAATTGCCAATATGCACTTGTTTTTTCATGTTTCAACTTTCAAAAATCAAGTCCCTAATACAAAAAGATTACGAATTGCACTTAGAAAATATGAAATTGGTTATGTATTGGTTGAATAAACCTAAGCAAAATTAACCCTAATTAACCCTAATACTAAGAATGACAAATTGACAATTACATATAAAATTGAACCACAATTAACCCTAATACTAAGAATGAAAATTATGAAATAGACTTTGGCAGAATGGGGCGGATTTTTTTTAAAGAAAGCGTATGTTTTTTTTTGGTTTAAAATTGTGATTTGCGGCCATAAACATAGCAGCGGGTTTTTTTTTACTAGCTATGGGCTTTTTTTTAAAGAATGCACTTGGGCTTTTTTTTTTAAAGAACGTGTATGGGCTTTTTTTTTGTTATAAACTTGTGTATGTATTTTTTGGGTTTATTTATAAAATTGTGTATGTTTTTTTTTTGGTTTATTTATTTAGTGGGCTTGGGTCTTGGAGTTTTTTTAAAGAATGATATGGGCTTTGAAAATTTTGTTTAGGGGTAGCGAAAATTTGTTTCAGGGGTAGCGAAATACGAAACATAGTACGAAAAACATAAAAAATGGCCAAAAATTACACTACCGGGTAAAAGTTCAGGGGTAGCGACCGCTACCCCTGAGATACAAGTACATCCGCCCCTGGTTTAAATATCGATCATCATTTATATCACTTTTGATGAGTAAGTGAACTTGTTTAATAATCTTATGGCTAAATTTCCCTTATCAATAGATGGTTGCTCCAAAATCTTGCTAGGAAGTAATTTTGTTTTAATAGGAGTCTAATGTTATCTTATGAGTAGTGGTTTATTTTCTTGTTTAGAGAATAGGAAGTGTTTTGTTATGTAAGTTTTCCCGCAACGAGCTGAGATATGAGATTTCACCCATATCCGCTGTACTTAAACATTTTTTGAGTAATACATTTACCGGGTCTTTGACTTATTGAATGATATTAATTAGATATGATTTCTTTGACGTTTTAGTTTTCATCTATCTTTGTAATGATATTTGAATTTCTACAGTGATCTAATTAGGCAAAACTAAGACTGTTTCTTTGTCACGGAATACCAATGATTTTTATTTATTGTTGTGCTAATTTTCTTAATAAAAACCTGAATTTTCGTAAATACATGTTCTTCTAAAAAGTTGTGTTCTGTCTTTCTTATGATATTTGAATTTGTACAGTGGAATAATTAGGCGAAACTAAGAGTGTTTGTATGTCACAAAATACCGATGATTTTTATTTATTGTTGTGCTAATTTTCTTAATAAAACCTGATTTTTTGTAAATACACGTTCAAAAAAGTTGTACTTATGTCTTTATTTAGTTTGTCCATTAATAAGTTTAACGTAAACTTAACTTTTAGTTAAACTCAACTGTTATAGTGAAATTATAACTTTTAATTATATTTTCATCTTTAAATTACAATTTTGAAACTTTTGTGCACCCGGTTATTCCTAATCTTTGTTTATGCCACTGGTAGTGAATTAAAACATATCTATTAAACCATGTGATCCACTAATACTATATTTTTCGTATAAGCAAAAACGCCCAATTGATAACATGGTACAAGTTATGTTATAGACTTATAGGCTACAAGTTTTCCATCCAGAGTATGCATGAAAAGATTTGTATGTAATGGTTGGTCATCATGGAGAGAGAGTGTTCTCAGAAAATTGAAGCCTTCCATTGAGAGAGAAATGTAGATTGTTTGGCAGAGACCCTCATGGATGGGTTATGGGTACCTATTGATGCCACACTCCAATTTCTACCATGCTATTGTGGTGGCAGTTGAGTGGCTTGGTAGATTGGAGATGTAGAAATGCAGCTAAATGGTAGGTGCTATTAAAGGTGAATTGAGATATAGAGTATGGCTAAGAATAAAAAGAATAGTGCAGTCTGAGAGTTACTATGTTCTGTTTATCAGAGATTAGCATGAATAAGACATTATTTGAAGAAGTGTCTGATTTTAGATAGCATTGTTACGGTTGTGTTTGTTTAGAATATATGTCAGTTTTGTATATAGATTTGGGAAGTGTCCAAATCTTATTTCTTATTCTTATGATGTAAATCTTTTGGAGATTAATATAATGCTTTCATCTTTGCACAAAAAACAAAAAACAAAAACAAAAAAAAAAAAAAAAAAAAAAAAAAAAAAAAAAAAAGTGCGTCACGGTGACTATAACTATCAGTGACACATCAACTTTACATCGTAACCATAATAACAAAAGCAATTTTTGTGCTTTCCTATTCAAAATCGTGTATAGACGATAATCTTAAAAGGATTTAGTTCAATATTTATTCATCTAATCTATCCGATACACATAATTGTGTCTCAAAATCGGTTCCATCGACATAAACTAGACCACACAGTTCAATGATCCATAGGTGACTTGTCTTTGATCTCAACTACCTACAAGTGTTTTGTTGGCAAGTGTCTTTAAAGAAATGGCGATATATGAACTTCAAACATATCGAATTGTAATAGTTCATTAAAGTAACCACAAACAAAACCTAAAATATATCAGTTTTCAATTTGAAAGAGCGAGCTATAGACGACGACCAAAAAAAAAGTTGAGTAACCACTAACAAACAAAAAAATTATGGCTATTTCAATCATGAATTTCATAATTTTATTTAAAATACGTCAATATCTCCACAATCAAAATCAATTCATAACATCTCTATGAACCCTTTTTTCTATAGATCCATATGAATAGTCAGTTTTCAATTTTAGTGACATAGACCATGAGTGTATTAAAGTTATGACACAACAAGTAACAACTAACAGATTATGGATCTTGCATTAAAAATAGACTCAAACAAAAACTAAAAGTAAACGTGACGGATAAATTTCTTAATTGATCATGTTTGGCAACAAGTTTTTGGGAGAGTTTCGAAACGACAAGCAACAAGCGGTAAGCATTTGCTTGTTTGGAAACACCTCAACAAGTGTATGAAACATGATTAACTGCTCCAATCTTAAATGCTTCCTGAAGAAGCGACAAGCAGTAATTAGCATTTGCTTTGTTTACACTTTATAATTACAATTATAACTACGTTATCAAACACGTTTTTGAAACAAACGACTACTGCTAACTGCTTACTGCTACCGGTACGGTTCACAATTTTATATATCTACTCAAATACACTAACACCACGTAAAACGGCGGGAACAAATATTCATTTATTTTCAATTTTTGACTAATTTTCACTGTTAATAATAGTTTTACATTTTGATTTTCATATTTTGAATAGATAGAATGTAAGTGTGGTTAAGTTAATGTAAAGATGCAGAAAAATGAATATTTACTCTGGTTTTAAAAGGGAGGGAATCATATGTTGTTAATAGCGTTGTAGTATAGAAGATAGAAGAAAGGATCAAAGCTAGGGATACTTCCATTTCAAGGAAGCAGTTTAAATCATGACCTATATCATGCCATTAGTAGTAAATAGTGGTTAAGGGTTTGAAAGTTTTAGCAACATGATTGATAATGTGATTACATCCTAGTTATAATGCCCGCGCACGCGCGGGTTTTTTTAAAGTTTTTTTATTAACATATTTTTATTTATTAAAAAATAAATAATTTATTATTATTATTTTTTTTTTTTATGATTTTTAATTATAGTTTTTTATTATTAAAGATAATCATTTAAAAAGTTTAATCCTACTGTTAGTTGCATTTTATTTATATTTTCTGTATTTATCTTCTACTTGTGTAGTATATCAACAAAACGAATTTAGAAATTTATAAATTAAAAATAATAATTAATTAAAATATTACTTAATAAGAAAATAATCTTTTTGTTTGAAATACGAAAGTCCCCACTAAGAGTTTTGTTTTATTATATAAAAGATACCTCAATATATATACTTTTAACATTTGGGCTTGGGCCAAACTATACTAATGCTAATCTAATACAAATATTAATCCAAATCTAATACTAATAAGTCTCCTAACAAGTCCATGTTAGCTGCATCGTTAAGGTCACCCGCTCTTAACCGCTCAGTGGTGGCCTAGTGGCAAAATGACTCGTGACTATCACTCTCAGATGTGTGAACTCTCAAGTTCAATTCCTGATAGGTGTAAACAACCATGAAATGGTCACACACTCACACCAATCTCCTGAAAAGGGAAGGCACCCGGTGAGTCTATGTGACGGTGGTTCAAATCTCGTGAGTTTGTCGGCAAAAAGGTCGAAAACCATGATTACCAAAAAGAATAAGTCACCCGCTCTTAGGGACAAGCAAAAGAATCAAAGAAGTGAACTGGAAAGAGAAAAACCAGATTGAACAACCAAACCAGATGGTTCCGATTCTAGATTTTGGTAAATTTTCAAATTCAGATCCGTCTGTTCAAGTCCACCCATGTCACCAAAATTTAAGGGTGTATTTAGTTGTTAGAAATGAGAAGTTTTTCAGAAAAATTTTTGGAGAAACACAAAGAAAACAAAAAACATGTTTAAAATGAGTATTTTCTGAAAAATTTCTATTGAAAACCTGTTTTGTGCTATTAAAACAATGATTTAGAGAACTTAAATGTAGAATTCTTCAGTTTTCAAATGAAAAATAAATAAATAAATAATTGCTCCATTCTCAAGAAAACTAAAGAAAAAAAAATTAAAAACTTTCCGGAGCAACTAGAAGCAACCTAAAAGTTCAAAACTTTTCCTTTTTTATTTTGGCCCATCCCACGAATGCAGCACATTTGGGCCATTGGTTTCCATCACTTTAAACTCAACCATAAACCATCACTCTACTCCAAAACCCAAAACCCAATGTGGGCCCCAATACCCTTATCTTTCCGTTTACTTCCCGCCACCACCATCAACCACCACCGTCCAGTCACCGTCTCCGCCAAACACCCACGTCACCGAAACAACAAAAACATAACCTACGACTTCTCAGATGAAGACGAGGAACAAGAACCAGAACAAGAACAAGAAACATATGTTTCAAATGACCAACAAGAACAAGAAACATATGTAAGTAGTAGTAGTAGTAATAATAATAATGATGTTAATAAGATTAGTGGGTCTGCTGTGTTATTAGCCATGCAAAAAGCTAGTGCGGTGAAAACATCTAAAAAGGCTAAAAAGAAGAAGGTGATGGTTAAGAAGGTTAATGATGAGAATGTTGAAGTGGATTATGGTGATGTGAAGGAGTTGTGTATTAAGAGTGATTGGAAAGAGAGGTTAGATGACTTGGAGATGAAGCTTCATCACTTGATTCATCATAATACTTGATTTTTTTTTTGTTTATGGACCAGTGACGGAACCAGTATTAAAAGATATCGCGAGTTTTGGACATGGTGCATTTTATATAAATTATTATTATGTTTGATGTTTTTGATGTTGTGTTTATGGTAACTTATATTTAATCGACATAATTTTGTGCTTAATAAGGATTTTTATACGATGGCGTCCTCTATATGTCAAAACAATGAGGGGATTAAGCACAAGATTAGGTACCTAAATTAATTTTCTTATTAGTATTGAAGAAATAGTTATATGTGTTGGCAAGTTTTTTTTTTTTTTTTTTTTTTTTTTTTTTTTTTTTTTTTTTTTTTTGTAGTGGCATATTGATAATTAGAGATATAAACGAACCAGACGAAGCCTTGTGCATGTTGTGCGTTTAGCTTTGTCCGAACAAATGAACTGATACGAATGCTTAAACGAAGGTAGCATCCAAACAAACACACTCATTTCACAAGTGAGCCTAACGCAATAAGAATTGGGAGGGTGTTTAAGAGATAAGACTGTTGCGAAACTAGGATCCAAACAAGCACACACATTAGCAAGGTAAAAGATAAAAGACACTGTTTATATGGCCACACAAATAGAGTAATCGTGCTACTCCCATGTGTGAACTTATTCATGAATCAGAGTTAGAGGGCAAAACGGAAAGGGGTACTTCCTAGCGCCTAAAGCTTGGGCAACCCTCAAACTCTCGCTATATCCTATATGGTGGCAGCCAAGCCATTTTGGCAATTATTAGTCTCCACATCTCTACAGAAATTGCATCTGTTAAATTTCAAAGCTTGTAAACAGTTCTGAGTGTTTGGGTAATAAGTAATCCCAAACACTCCTCTGACTCTTTTAAAATAATGGTCTTGTTTTGAAGATGAGATTTCATTTGGTCAAATTCTTGATAATGGCTTAGGTTGGTGGATTCTTATGGATTGATGCAACTTAATTGAGTGTGTATGGGGTAGGCAGAAACATGGGGAAGGCTGCCATGGGGTATATCACTTGCTGGCTAGCTGGATATGTGCAGAAATATATACATAAACTATACATATAATTACCCCATTAATTGAAGTGCTCCAGCATGTAATTACAAAACACTTTTTTGACTTGACCACTTGGCTGCACTCTGCACATGTTATGTTAGTGTGGCCAACCAATAGACGATACTGTAACTAAATTAGCCAAAACCATATTTTTATTATTACAGATAATAAAAGGCAGGATACATGTGACTTGCTGCATTTACATCATTAACTAGAAACAACAAGAAGAACAACTCACCTATTAATTAAATTTAATCACACTCACAAAACCAATCAGAGTCACACACCAAGATTGAACTTTTTTTTCTTATGGGTTCTCCCTTGACCAAAACTAGTAAATAAATTAGCAGATTAACTAAAGAACTATAAACCAACTCATCATTGTCTTGAATCTTTGTAAATGAGATTCTTGAAGTTAGATTTTATTAGATTAAGTAATCACCGTAACCATCTTCTAAGATCGGTGGTTGAACAAGGGGAGACTTCTCCACCCGCTATGCTTTCTGTGTAATAGGATGAGTAATTTGACTGCTGTTCCACGCCCATGTAGGCATATGATTCGTTCACGCTGGTAAAACTTGGACTCCTTAAATTTTGACTGTTTGCACCATACGGGTCTGGAACTGGGAAAGATAAGCGCTTTTTGGCTGTTCCTGGTTTATCTCTGTCAGGAGTTGCAGGCCTTTGCCTTGGTGCACTTTGAGACCGTATCCTAGCCTTAGCTGACTCGGTTGCAGCCATGTAGTTAGGTATTGAGCCTCCACTTCCGCTTGTTGAACCCCTTGGATGTTGTAAGACAGTGTTGAAACTGTAGTTAGACCTTAAACTCGGGGTTTGGCTTTGTGTACTGTGATAGCTTCTGTCTTCTCTCACATAATGAGGGCTAGCAGAACGGACTTGAATAGGTCTTGTTTTGGATGGAGACGGTGTTACAGGGGCTCTATGGAGAGGTGAAGAGGATGAATTTCTTTGGTTTTGGTACTGGTTGTGGTGTTGGTGGTTATATTGATAACTAGATCTTCTCATATGGTTAGGGGGTATGGTTGAGTACGGCTGAGAGGTGTCCACTTCCACAGTTTTAAAACGGTCTCTCTGATCTGTTGAAGCTCGAGCCATGGGTCTGCTCTCCCATGGTTTCGAGCCCATCCAGCTATCTAACCATTGGTGTCTGTCTCCAACATCTTCTTTGTCACTTCCCATTGACGGGTTCCTATTATTTCTCCTCGTCTTTTGATGCATCATTCACAAGACAAAAATTTAATCAGAAGTCATTTACATTTCTTTGATTCTAGGCATTTAACATGTGATTATGTGATATGAAACAATAACGATTAGATAATCAGCTTTTCTGAAAAAATCGGCTGTAACAAAATGCGCCACAAGAGTTAGTGTTTGTTATAGACTTAGTTGTGACTTAGAAATTTAAGTCATATAGTCACATTCGAATGTAATACCAAACACCCCTTAATACAAGGAGAACAGAGGGAAAACAAACCTCTTGAGAGAAGGCTTGGGATAAGGTCTTCTCACGTTTAGCAGCTCTACTGTGAAGCATTGCTTTCACTTCCTCAATAGTGTGTGGCCGTTCATCCCAGTCATCAGCAATGCTACTTCCATCTCGGGACTAAAAGTAACCAAAACTCAAAGTAAGTTACCATGAAACATACAGACAGATAGACGGTGAAACAGATATAGATATGTAGGGTAAATGAGGCACCATGGATCTCCGATCAGAGATATCTTGATGATAACGCGAACCCCAGGCACTGTTTGTGTCACTAAATGTAGATTTCCGATTACTGCATTGATCAGATTGCTTCATTCGCTGATCAAGAACACGCGCCTGCACTCTAACCAAAGCTTGCATGCATTGAAGTGTCATTTTGGCTTGCTTTCTCACATTATGACCCCTCACTAATGCTTGCAGTTTTACCAGGCCTTTGAGTGCACGAAGTGCTCTTCGCGCCTACATAGTAAACACACACCATTTACTAATTATGTATTCTACGGCAAAAACCAAATATCGCCACATAAAAATATGCAAGATTCTGTAGACAATTAAGTTTTACTGGTTTACTTACCTAAAATAGTATAAAATTTTTTTGAAGTCAAAATGCAGACTTTTGTATATTGTGGTGAAAGCATGACATATGTTGCAGCAAGCATTTAGATTTCCAAAAGAGAGAATGTGGGAATACAGTGGGTGCATGTGGGCTTGCTGCATTTACAGGCATCTTCCCATGTGCTTTATTCTAGACTCTCCCAATTTGCTGAATCACCTCACTATGACCATTTTAAGATATTCCAAAACCATTTTCCTTGACTTGGAATATCAAAGTTTGATGTAAAAGCTTTGGTTTTTAGCTTCATAAATCAAGTCATTAATCTTATAGTCTACATTACTCACTTAATACGAATAAACAGCCGAATATCGAAACATATTAAACGACTGTATTGGCATGATTCCTTGTATAATGACTAATGAGGAACACAAGACAAGATTAGGAGCTTACTATGTCATTACATTAGCCCTTTCATTCTATGTTATTCATTTTGTTGCTGTGAAGTAACCACATGGTAAAAGAGGAAACTTCTTAAATGGATAGATCCAAAAACTAAAACCCCACAAAGAAAGTACCATCATCAATACAATGAAAATGAATGAATGTAGGCCCCTAATATAAACAGACCATAGACTAGGCTAATCAATAAAGACTCTAGATCTGTGCATTCACACTCACCAGATAACCTCTGAAAGCTGTCTGAATGATGATAGCAGCATAATGATGCCTTGAATTATTTACTTTTACAGGTGGCTTGCTCCTGCGAGCCACCTCTGCTGCAGCCGCGGTTGCTACCGCGGCTGCAACAGCACTACTGCGTTGCTCTGACACCCCTGCAGGTTGTGCAGATGACCCCACATGAGTCATCTGCTTGCTGGAGGGGTGTACAGGTGGTGGTGGTGATAGCACATTTTCCTGTATGGTAGTTGGCTTCCTGAACAACCATCTCTTCTTTTCCTTTTTCTACATTTATTACAAAAAAAAAAAAAAAAAAAAAAAAAAAAAAAAAAAAAAAAAAAAAAAAAACATTCATTAGTACTTTTTTTAACTAAACTTGAACGCGCAACCATTTAGTTTAACAGCTCGTAAATTATAGGCAAAATTACATATATCCCTCCCAAAATGAATAATTGCATATATATCTTTTGTGCAAATTTTTTATGCACATAATACAATGTTTTTATACATGCTTTGGATATATATATATATATATATATATATATATATATATATATATATATATATATATATATATATATATAATCATGCATTTTCGGAAACCCCTAAATTATATTAGGACACTGCTAGGACAAAGACACGTTGTTAGTAATAAACAACCAACATGTCTTTGATCTAGCAATGATAAATACCAAGAAAAACAAACCTTGTCATCATCATCATCAAGGTGGTCATGTTCTTGACTATGATCATTGGTTTTTTTGTTGGTTTTTTTCTCAGAAGAGTCTTTACTAGGAGATCTAAAAGCTCTTTTAACAGCAGTGAGCCATGAAGATCCACCTTTCTTTCCCATAATAATGATTATAATGTGGCTGCATTTACAGTAAAAGAGATAAAAAGGAATCAAGGCTCTAAAAGAAAGGAGTGAAAGAGATCTGAAGAGAAAAAGATGGTTTGGTTTGGTTTTGTGTGTGTTATGGGATTTTGGTGCACCTAACAAGTAATGGCAAAGCACTTTTTTTAACTGTAAAGGGGAAGAGGTGAGTAAATATAGAAGTATTTGTATGAGAGAAGGGATAGTGTGTCAGTCATGTGTAATTAGAAAATGGTTTTGTGGGGTTGTGTGTGGTGGTCAACACCTTTGCTTTGAACATCAAAATCTTAACTACATTTAAAGTACACTCTTAAATTATCCTACTTAGAAAATTGGTAATTATTTTACTTAATTGTTAAGTGAGGTTTTGCTAGTCTTTCTTTCATACTAATCTTGGAAATCTTATTGGCTCTTGAGACACAATCTTTGCTTTCACAATTGGTTTCTAAATCACAGTATGTAATTAGTTTTATTCCTAATCTATTGACTATGTAATTAATTTCTTTTGGTCGGTGAATGGTACTAATTACCAAGAGATCGTTTATGAAAGCAAACAATATTTTTACAACCCATATATGTATTTAAGACTTAAAAAAAAAAAAAAAAAAAAAAAAAAAAAAAAAAAAAAAAAAGTGAAAGTGAAGTAAAGAAAAAGAGATGATGTAAAGTGGTATTTCATCCCAAAAGTGGGGTGAAAGTTTTATAAACAAAATCCATCCACTTTCACTCAATTACTTTCACTTTACTTCTTAAAATAAAACTTGAGAACATGAGCTTTTTTATATGCGTTAATTACCAAAAGAGGACTTTTCTTGGTCAAATTCCCAAAAGGGGACAAAACAACTTATTTTCCCAATTTGGTCATGTGCTAACGTGCGAATGTGCGATTCCCTTAGTATCTTGACACGTGTTAAGACAAATGGGACTTGTCCCTCACTATCACTTGTCACTTGTCTCACCCACTATCTCTTGTCCTCCATGTGCCTAGACAAAAATTACTTATTTACCCTTAGTTTTATTTCCAGATTCAAATGTGCGATTTAAATATGCTAATGTGCGACTTCGCTTTATTTCCAGATTCAAATGTGCGATTTAAATGTGCTAATGTGTGACTTCGCTTTATTTCCATATCTTAAATAGGATCCAATTATCTGAAATATTTCCAATTATATTGCAAATGGGTTTCGGTCAACCTTTTCTCAATTATATTGCAAATGGTTCTAGTGGGATTCTTGAAACTGAAACCTTTTCGTCATCCAAACTAAAACTGTAACACCCCCAATTCAATGATGCATCGAAATTCAAACTGGGTGTTACTCGACGGCATAACAGTCATAATAATAGAAAACGATCTCTAATTGAGTCGTTTTAAAGGATTTATCATTCAAATTATATAAATATCAGAGATTACAAAATGAGGTCCCAGATGGTTCCATGTTTACAAATTACATTAGACGAGTTTTCGAATGATAATAAAATTTAAAGCCCTCTTGAATATCCGTACCCTTCTGTGCCATCCTTGATCATCATGGACCTGAAATACATGTTTAAGAGGTCAACACAAAGGTTGAGTGATATTCATAGAGTTTGTTTAAAGGTTGAACATAATATGTTGGTAGTGTGAGCTACAGACTCACACCAATGGTTGGAAAACAAAACAGTTATTATTATTACACTAAGTTTATGACACCAAAACGTTAACGGGTACCAATATCAATCGGCGCAGTTATCCCGGTAGGTACTTTGCCGTCATACCTATGTTTCAAATATTAATGCATTTGTTTGATCTTAGTCAATACAAATGGGATTCGTCAATCCCAATAGGCCTATTCACAATATTCGCGCTCACTATTACTAGTGATTAAATGGTTCATAATAAGGGATCTTGGATTGGCAAGGATGGTACTTAGTGATAATAAAACAATCAGGCAAGCATACAATTGAAAAGCATTGTGTTCGGTTGAAAAATAATAGCATGTATTCCCCCCAAGAGTTTGTAAAAACAATTAAGTAAATGAAAGTGGGGCTATGAACTCACCGCCAGTTGGATGATGTTTAATGAGAATGATGGATATGTCGTGAGAACTTCTACGAGCAACCTAGAATAATTGTTGCAACTTAGGTTTGGAATAATATCTAAGAAAACATAAACGAGCCTATATATGTCTTGCATATAGTTCATGATGTAGTACTTAGTATATAGTGTAAGTCTTTGAATAAAAGTGGTTTATGAAACATGTATAGTTTGTATATCGCTTACTACCGTTCGGGCCGACATAATTCAGAGACCATGTAATAAACGTTCAAGGAGTCAGGACACTTTAATTCGTAAATCCACAACTCATCTCGACGGTTTACTTTAATGAACCCTTCACATGAGGCTCCCTACTATTGTAGTATTTGATAAAATATATATAAGTTTTTGATCCGAAAAGTTACATGTCCAAATAATTGAATAAACTTAGGGAAGTTTACTTTTGGATGAAGATTGTTATTACAATGAGTTTCTTGAGTCTAGTATGAATATTACTTGTAAAGTTTCATGGTTGTTTTGACGGAGTAGATCTAAATTGGATGATTATGTTACAACTAACTCTTTAGTTCATGTTTTCGACTTAGAAAGCCATAAGGTCTTTAGCCGTGGCCTTGCCGTGGCTTTGGTCATTGCTACCATGGTCTTGAGACTCATCCTTGGCCTTAGCCATGGCTGTGGTCTCGGCTTTAAGGTCATTAGACCTCTTGGTTTTACTTAGTCATTACCAATACATGGTCATTTGGTATTAAAAAGGGGCTGTTAAGAATTTGAAGAAAAATATCACTCGTTATGCGCTTTCACGGCTCGAGCTTTTTTGTTCCTGAACAAAAACGTCGTTCCGGACAACTTTCGTGTTTTAACTTTTTGATGAATCGGACCAGAAGGGCCACTTTCAAAATGGTCAGATTGTTAACAGGTTGTTTTAGGCAGTTTTGGCGTTTTGGTTTCGCTAACTTCTTTTGGCCATAACTTTTGACTCGTGTACTCGTTTTAGGTGGTTCAAATTGCTATGTTTTCCTTTTTAAGTCTTCTATAACAGTATGTAAGTGTTTCATATCATGGTTACTCTATTTTGGTCATGGTTCTCAATATAAGTCACTAGTTTCCTTGATTACTTAACATAGGTTAACATATATTTTCCATAACTTGTTTTAATAGTTTTTATACATCATTGATGAGGCGAAAAATGATCCGTTTTTAGGGGGTCATTTAAGCCCGAATCCGAATTTATTTGATCAAATATTGCCCTAAATCGTTCCTTTTGTGATTTTAGGTACTTTGGGAGTGAAATCTGGAAAAGGAAGCAATTCGGACGTTTTTGGAGCATAAAAGTGAAGAAAACGCCAAAGTCTTAATTTTCCATACTGGGAACAGTCCATGACGGAGTCAAGAGGAGTTTCCTGATGGCGTCAAGAGTAAAAGTCCATGACGACCCAGAAGAGTTTTGACGGCGTCATGAGGGTAGGGCGTCAAGAGTTAAAGTCGTGACGGCCTAGAAATGCAATGTTCTTGACGGCGTCAAATGTAGATCTAGGCAGTCCGAGGATTGTTTTGGCGGCGAGGTGACGGCGTCACCTATTTGGTCTTGACGCCGTCAGACCCCTTTTCCTATATATAATTTTCTAATTTTTCACATTTAAAGAGAGAAGTTTTTGGAGAAACCCTAAGTACGATTTTGGTGTAACTTTACAGGTTTTTCAAGGGTTCCAACCCCTTGATACCTTGCATGATTAATCAAGATAAGTGTTCTTCTAATTCAATCAATATGTCTATGTGTTGGTTGTCTATATCATGTTCTTGTCATAATTCTATCATGCTAGGCTAAATCTATCTTGTGTTTGCTTAGATCTAATGAAACCTAGATGTTAATTATGTGTTGATTACTTGTTTATTCTTGTTTTGGATGAATGATTTATATGTTAGGCTTAAGAAAACTGGCAGATCTCCAAATGGTAACATGCTTGAACGTCTTAAGAAACATGAACCGAGGCGCACTAGGTCTTTATTGGTTGTATTTAATGCATGAGCCACTGTTTACAATCCCTATAGTTGTGCTGGGCATGGTGTAGGAGGAGATAAGAGCTCATAGAATTGGGGAGTTATGTGTGCCACCCCATGAATGGTATTAAGGAATACGATCCGTCATCCATGCAATTATAACAAGTAATTAACGTGTAAAAGATGTCTAGGGAGTAGTGAAATCTAAGTAAACATATTTTCTCCAATTACTGCTCACAACTTTAGTATAAATTAGCTTAATTTCATTTTTAGTATTTTATTTTGATTGCATCTTAGTATTGGGTTAGTTGATTAGCAACTAATTCCGCCCAAATCCTTCAAACCCCGAGATTTTAATTGCTTTCTAAAAAATATAAAAACACAAAAATAATCATCCCTCACCTTTAGAACTAGTATTTAGGCTTTCTAATCCTAGCGACACTATTCCTAAGCTGAACGATCAATCCCCCGGTACTTGTCACTATACTATACTACAACGATCAGGTACACTGCCTGGTGGGGGTTGTAAGCTTCTCGAGATCCCTCGAGAGGTAAAGCCTGTTGCGATTCCTACGCATCAAGTTTTTGGCGCCGCAGCCCGGGGAATAGTTATTGTCTAGGTTAGAATTTCTTTTTATTAGGTCTACTTGCTAGATTCCTTTCTAGTAAGATTTTATTTTTATTTTTATTTTTAGGTTTTCTTTAGTCTATCTTATTTCTTTGTGCCTTTGTTCGTAACCACCCGACACCATGGACAATGGGAACATCTTTGAACCCGTCATCCCACCACAACAAAACCCACCACTAGAACCCCTTAGGCCCCGAACCTTAGGAGAGTATTCCCGACCTAGCCACCAAGGCTACCGAAACACCATTGAGCTCACCGGAGCCAATGTGACCCCCTTGTGATTCGACACCATCCGGTTGGTGCAAAGCGGATGTGCATTCCATGGACTTCGTTCTGAAGATCCAAACCAACATCTTAAGGACTTTCTCAAAATCGTAGACTCCATAGACCTAGATGTTGAAACTAGAGAGACTACCCATTTACGCCTATTCCAATTCTCTCTACGGGATCAAGCTAGTCAATGGCTTGAGCGTTTACCCGCGAGATCCATCACCACATGGGATGATCTCACCACTCGTTTCCTTGCTCAATTTTTCCCACCGGGGAGAACTACTAAGCTTAGAAATGACATCTTGATGTTCCAACAACGTCAAAATGAATCTCTTTATGAAGCATGGACTCGTTTCAAGGACTTACTCCAAAAAGTCCCTCATCATGGCATAGATCTTTGGCTCCAAGTCCAAATTTTTTATGACCATATCGACATCTCCACGAGGCGAGCCATTGACCAATCGGCCGGTGGTAAGCTACGTGATCTTAGTGCGGAACAATCATGGGAACTCATAGAAGATCTTGCTCTCTATGACAACGAAAGTTGGAATGATCCCCGTGATTTGAACAAAACATTCAAGGCAATATCTTTGCCTTCGAACAATTCTAGCACTCCCAACCGTAGGATCATGGAACTTGAAGGTCGAGTCAAGTCTCTCATGAAATCTTACGAAGCTCATAAACCTTCAAGCCAAGTAAGCAGAATCGCTTCTACATGCAAACTATGCAATGGCCCTCATGAGACCCATAACTGCATGGAACTTCCAAAACGTGCTTATAACGAATTCACATCATCACACGTAGGTCAGGGTCCTCAAACTTCTGCCGAAGCCTATGAGGCATGGAAGGATAAACCTGATTTTAGAGGGTACCAAACGCGAAGCGTATCCTTCAATGACTCCTCACCACTCACTTGGTCCGAGCATTTTCCATCACAAGGCATTCCTTGGCAAAGCTGTGAAGATACTTTAAAAAAATTCATTCTATCTCAAGAACTACAGCTCGCTACGCTCGAGGCCAAATTTAAACAACAGCAGGCTGATGTGAACAACAAGATTTGTAATCTGTTGACTGCTATCAAAGAGCATATTGATAATAAGCCCATTCACGTTGATGAGGTTAAATCTGCTACCGTCATGAGTCCACCAGCCTCCCCTGTAAAAATAAAAAGTCCTAGCAAGTTATTCAAACATCTATCTCCTAACGGAAAAGAACCTGTCAACCCCCCAGGACCAATCCACTTCGTAAACACCATCACCGCAATATCTGCTTCAACATCCAACCCAACCCAACAACAAACTAACAAATTCAGTCGGACAGCTAAAGATGAGACCTCAAGGGCTGACCATGCTTCGGCAAGGAAACCTACCGACTCACCTGAGCAATACACCGCGCAAGAATCCGGCAAACCGGATGAAGGAAAAGAGAAATCGGAAGAGCATGAGAGAGATCCAACCATTTTGGGTAAATCTATGATGGGAGAACCCGAGAGAAAAATGGAGGATGTTATTAGTGGGAGTAGCAATAAGACTAAGGAAAGTGACCCTAAAGTTTTCAAGATCCCCTGTACCATTAAGGAAAAACTCTTAACCGATAGTCATATAGATCCTAGCTTCCCAGTCAACATAATCCCCCTTTCCCTATACCACAAAACCTTCCCAGAACACATTGCGTGCGAGTGAGTAATAGAAAATTTATCAATTAGGATTGGAGAGCTTGTTTACAATACTGACCTCACCGTGGTTGATGACGTGGACCCTCTCACCAATCGAACGTTAACCAACCTTGTCCTTGGGATACCATTTATCAATGAATCGGGAGCAATCCTTGATGAGAAAGATGGTAGTGTAGTACTCACCAATGGTGTTAGGAAGGTAATTTTTCGTAGGGATAGTGAGGAGGTGTACGAGTATCGTCCCTCCCTTGAGGGGAATCTATATGAGTCAAAGGATGGAGAGTTGGGGAAGATAAGACGACGTGATCCGAATAATCTCAAAATCCCCTGCATGATCGGTCATAAGTACTTCGATAACATATACATTAATGTATTCCTGCCAAAGAATTTTATGTCATTGTTTCATTATAACAATATCTGCAGATGGGGGATGATTTACAAGGGAGAGAAAGTGGTTGGTAAGGATCATGAAATTCAGTTGTTCGTAGGTAATATGACATTCACTATGGAATTCACGATTGTGGATAACATAGAAGACTATGTCGACCCCAGGTTATCACAAGTAGTTTTGGGAGCACCTTTCTGTGAAATCACTAATTTGATAGTGGATGACTTGAACGGAATCATGACCTTCACTGATGGGATTAGGAGGATTTCATACCAAACGCCATACAAGAGAAAAGACCTTAAGGAGATAGATTGTGACGGTCTTGATATGATGAGCTCCCAACTTATCTTGTGTAATGAAGATGTTAGGAGAGGGTGTAAAAACATTTCTGATTTATCATGTGGATTTTTTAAGGATGTTAGTAAGCTTGGTTCTAAATATCGACAAGATGTTTTCGAGTTCGAAGACCCGAAGTACCAACACTACGAAAGCGATACTGGTTTAGAAGACGACCTAGAGAGTGGAACCAATGATGAAGTCACGTAGTAACCCATGACCTTGAGTCTAGCTACAAGACTCGTAAATAAAGAAAAGCGCTTCTTGGGAGGCAACCCATGTTTTGTGTAATTTTATTTGTTTGTTTGTTATTTGCTTCCGTATGCATGCTTTATTTTTATTGTTGGTAGATCATGTTTCTAAACTAAAATGTGGAAATACTTTACTTTGTTGTTTTGGCCTAGTCTTAACTCCACCTAGAAGTATTTTTGCAAAAGATAAGTGTAAGGGGAAACCCCAAATATGTTTTTAAGAAACAAACCGATCATGATTCTCCACAATATTAAATGAGCATGTATATTCGTATTTGTTAGAGTCAAATGCTTGTATTGAGTCATAATGAAGTTTTGCAGGATTTTCCAGGAAGTAGGACCAAGTTTTTTCAGAAATTTTCCGGAAACTTAACATAAGGATTTCTACAGGTCCATTCTGACGGCGTCAGGGATTTACTCTTGACGGCGTCAAGAGTTAAAATCTGGAAATTTTACCGGTTTTGTTTTTCTAACAGAGTCTTATGGTTTTTGTGAATTATTAAGTTTTATAATCTCCAGGAGATCTGCAAACTTCATTCCACAAGCATTATATCTTATCTTGTTTTCTAGGGTTTAGTAACTTATATAGGATGCCGCCGATTTTACGCGAGGTTGTCTTGTCTATTTTGTAAGGTTTTACAGGTTATGTGTGACAAGAAGATGATTTATATTCTGGAGGGGAAGCTTTGATTGTTCATTTTCTTGGAGGAAGATTTAACCTGACCAACCTATAATCCATACCGAGCGAATCAGGGGAGTATTTGGTTTCATTCTTTTTACTTACTTCACTTTTACATTCTTTACTTGAACATTGGGGACAATGTTCATCTTAAGTGTAAGGGGAGGGTAAAAAGATGATACCTTACATATGCACTTTCGATTGAGTTTGTTTTGTTTGATGGTAGATGTGTAATAAAACTATGAGAAATACTTGTTAGTGCAATTTTAGTGCCAAATTTAAAATTTTTTACAACATTTAGGAGTGAAACTTTAGCCATAGCAAGCGTCTCATGGATAGGAGATTGTATGACTAGCACATAACCGTATATTCAGAAAAATTTTCCACCCAAATATGTGAGGTTCGCCTTTAGATTTGATAGGAAAAGCATTTACTATTAGTGCTTATGAGTGTACCGGTAGCATTTAGATTCTAGAACTTGCGTTAGTGATGCATCCCGAGACCGCTAGTGAGACTACATTCGTGTAGTAGGATTTACTACATGATAAAAGGCATTAGGATCACCCTTGTGTTAAACCCGTATTATAATTATTTGACCATTTAAGTCATATTACTTGGCTAGTTAAGTCAACTAATTTTTCCCACACCCTTAGCGTTGTACTCATTTTTAGTACACGAAACCCCTAGTACACCCCTCCGAGCCTATCTTTTCGCTTCTAACTTTAAGCATTTTACTTAAAGGAAGAATTTGTTACACCCCACTTAAATGTACAACCAAATTGCCTTAGCCTTCCGTGTATGCGCTCATTTTTAGTGCATTATTTTTATTTGTTAAACCCTAAGTTAACTTTATAATTGATTACATGGTTGCTAAGTCGAGTCATATCCTTGTACATATTGTTTTGGGACGATTGGGACTCATGGGTAAGTACTTATTTTATGGAGTAATGGGGAAGAACATCATTTTATTACCCCCATATGTACGTTAATCTTAAAAGTGCTCAAAGTGTTTTGATTATCTTAATTCGAGTCATTAGATTAGTTTATTGTAAAGTATGTAAAGATTCAAGTGTAACGGAAATGTTCATTCCCTATGATGTATTATTTTGGATGGTAGGGTAAGAGTGTATGCAAAAAAAAAAAAAAAAAAAAAAATCGAAAAAATAGAAAAAGAAAAAAAATAGAAAAGGAAAAAGAGAAAAAAAAACATACGGACTACCATCCCTTTTTATTCTATGTTCATTTTATGTTTTTGTTATTTTCCATTTATTAGCTTAAGTCGAGTCTAGTCTTGGCTTAGCAACGCCATATTGTACATGTAATTAACTAAGATTGTTAACTCGCCACCAGTAAAACTTCCTTTATCCAACAAAACCGTGTATTTCATATCCCTACACCTAACGTTACAACCCTTTAAAAGACCTCTTTGATAGTTTATCCTAGGTGCTTACGCCATGTGGTGGAGGTTTGATCCTTTCCCAAGCCTATGGTAATCTATTTTGCTATGACAGGTAGTGAGAGATATCTTCCGTTTCCATATTGTAATTTACACTTTATTACACCCGAGAGATGTGAGTATCTAAACACTATTTGTGAGGTACTTGTGTATGACCTCCGTGCTTGTCTATTGGTCTTTAGTGGAACGATTATTTGTTGTAATTACTTTTATATTAGTGTTAAATGACCCCTAACTTGTCTTTTGAGTAGAATAAAAGCGCATTTTCTTGAGGACAAGCAAATCTCAAGTGTAAGGGTATATGATGAGGCGAAAAATGATCCGTTTTTAGGGGGTCATTTAAGCCCGAATCCGAATTTATTTGATCAAATATTGCCCTAAATCGTTTCTTTTGTGATTTTAGGTACTTTGGGAGTGAAATCTGGAAAAGGAAGCAATTCGGACGTTTTTGGAGCATAAAAGTGATGAAAACGCCAAAGTCTTAATTTTCCATGCTGGGAACAGTGCATGACGGCGTCAAGAGGAGTTTCCTGACGGCGTCAAGAGTAAAAGTCCATGACGACCCAGAAGAGTTTTGACGGCGTCATGAGGGTAGGGCATCAAAAGTTAAAGTCGTGACGGCCTGGAAATGCAATGTTCTTGACGGCGTCAAATGTAGATCTAGGCAGTCCGAGGATTGTTTTGGCGGCGAGGTGACGGCGTCACCTATTTGGTCTTGACGCCGTCAGACCCCTTTTCCTATATATAATTTTCTAATTTTTCACATTTTAAGAGAGAAGTTTTGGGAGAAACCCTAAGTACGATTTTGGTGTAACTTTACAGGTTTTTCAAGGGTTCCAACCCCTTGATACCTTGCATGATTAATCAAGATAAGTGTTCTTCTAATTCAATCAATATGTCTATGTGTTGGTTGTCTATATCATGTTCTTGTCATAATTCTATCATGCTAGGCTAAATCTATCTTGTGTTTGCTTAGATCTAATGAAACCTAGATGTTAATTATGTGTTGATTACTTGTTTATTCTTGTTTTGGATGAATGATTTATATGTTAGGCTTAAGAAAACTGGCAGATCTCCAAATGGTAACATGCTTGAACGTCTTAAGAAACATGAACCGAGGCGCACTAGGTCTTTATTGGTTGTATTTAATGCATGAGCCACTGTTTACAATCCCTATAGTTGTGCTGGGCATGGTGTAGGAGGAGATAAGAGCTCATAGAATTGGGGAATTATGTGTGCCACCCCATGAATGGTATTAAGGAATACGATCCGTCATCCATGCAATTATAACAAGTAATTAACGTGTAAAAGATGTCTAGGGAGTAGTGAAATCTAAGTAAACACATTTTCTCCAATTACTGCTCACAACTTTAGTATAAATTAGCTTAATTTCATTTTTAGTATTTTATTTTGATTGCATCTTAGTATTGGGTTAGTTGATTAGCAACTAATTCCGCCCAAATCCTTCAAACCCCGAGATTTTAATTGCTTTCCAAAAAATATAAAAACACAAAAATAATCATCCCTCACCTTTAGAACTAGTATTTAGGCTTTCTAATCCTAGCGACACTATTCCTAAGCTGAACGATCAATCCCCCGGTACTTGTCACTATACTATACTACAACGATCAGGTACACTGCCTGGTGGGGGTTGTAAGCTTCTCGAGATCCCTCGAGAGGTAAAGCATGTTGCGATTCCCACGCATCAATCATGAACATAACACAAAGACCATATATAGAATGAATGAAACATAATAAGCATGAAAATGATATTGAGCAAGAAAGTGTATTAGGGTTTCTTACAACTTTTGGCTTTCAAAAGAAAGGAAGTCAAGTATGAAACTAGGACACTAAACCTATGCTTGCAAACCTTTCACCACAACTCTTGTAAACCCTTGGTAATATTTACATAACGCTTGTGAATACCATTTAACCTTAGCCCCTAACATCTTGTGTAGCTCCTAATTCAACCATGGAATCACCAAACAAACTCTTGATTCATGTAGAGAATAGCTAGGCCTTCAACTTTGGTATGTAACTTATAACTTAGAAATCAAAGGATCATGGTTTATGAATTTATGTGTGGCATTTGGAATGAAGAGAAAGGAAGAAGATGAGTTGCTTTTATAGTGTAAATGAGTAGGTTAGGAAGGTGTTAGGAAGGTGTAGTGAGGAGGTTAGTATTTAGGATATTTTTCCAAGACTTTTCAAAGCTTCCTAAGCAAGCTTGGACACATGTTCACACCCTAGGGCTCAAAGCAAGAGATCAAGACACATACTAGGTGATTCCCCCCCCCCCCCCCTTCTAAGTCGGCCAAGGCTGGTCTAGGGTGACTAGATGAGTAGTCATGGTATTATCTAAGCTACGGAGTGAGTTTTGGTTCCGGTAATTGCTAACGGTAAGTCGTTAAGTCCTGAAACTTAAAATTAGGTATCCTAAAAATATGAAACTTATAAATATGTTAGAACTTATTAATATAACCTATCTTAGCATATTTAATGAGTGATAAGTTCTATCGGTTTGCTTAAACGCTGTTAAAACTGGAAACGCGGGTCTAAAACGCGTAATACGTAAAACGTACGAATATTGTGTAAAATTGAGAAAAGTAAAATGTTACTTTTCTAATAGGATAATAATGATTTAAAATGACTTATAATGTCTAGACTGGGCTCAGTCTAGTGTCGGTTGGCATTTAATGTCTTTTAGACATAAAACCGTAAGGCTAAAAATCAATGAATGATTTATAATATCAAGGAATGATTTTTTTGGTCAAATGAGGAGGGAAAAATATGTTGACTTTTCCAAAAATGTGAAAACTCAAATTGTCTTAGAAATGTTGTGCAGGTATAGGCTAAGGTTACGGCTAAGTAAAAGTGCTTAAAAACGTAAATTTCTGTTTCTGACGGTCCAGGGTCTATTTGGTAACATTTTTCTTAGTCATGATAAATTCTCTAATTAATCATGAGTGTATCAAACATTTATTTGATGCGGGGAAAATTAACGCGGTTGAGTGTCGTTGTGCATATGATTTTTGAATGACGTTTTAACCTAAACGTGTATTTCCTTAATAACTTTCGCGAAAATGATCTGATGAGTGTCAAACTTTTATTTTGCCATGGAAATGATTTATCACACGAGAATATGAAATAAAAATTAAATTTTGGAAAATGAATAGTGAAAGTGAATAGTAAAAATGAATAGTGAAATTTTCGGGGATAGAAGTTAATCTGAAAATGCGAATTGTCACAAAAACCTTTTGTAGATCTATTAAAAAAATCAAGAAAAACTTGTAGCTCTATTAAAAAAAATCAAGAAAAATTCGTAGATCTATAAAAAATCAAGATTGATGGTGGATATGTGGTGATGTTGATCAAGTGGTGATGGTGATGAGGTGGTGATGGCGGATCTGTTGTGGTATTGATCAGGTGGTGTTGATACGTGGCGGTGGTGGGGTGGGGGTGGTGGTGGTGGTGACTGGAAAAAAAAGGGAGAGAGAAAGTGATGAAAAGAAATAAATGAGAAGGGAGAGTGGTGAGGTAACATTAATATTAAAAAAGTGGGATCGCACATTAACACATGACCAAATTGGGAAAACTAGTTGGTTTTGTCCCCTTTTGGGAATTTGATCAAGAAAAAGTCCTCTTTTGGTAATTAACGCTTTTTATATTTCATCACTTTCACTTTCTTTCACCCCTTTTCATCAACTTGAGAACATAGTGTTAGTATTGGCGATGGACTAATAACATTTTTTAAGTAAACGACATGAAACATTTATGTAATTTATGTAAGATTAATAATATTAATTAATTGATTAAATAATTAGATAACACATATGACCTAATATAATATTTGTAGTCTAATACTTGAGCTTATATCAATCTTAATCTAATACAAATCTATATATATATTTTAACTCTAATACAAATCCACTAACAACCCCCTGCTGTTAGAGCGAGAGTAGAACAAACACTCAAAGTGTCTCGAAACTCAGCAAACAAAGCAGGCAGTACTTGTAGATTCACCAATGATGTATTTTAGGATATCAAAATTTTCGGATTTATCTATAAAGAAGTAACACCAACTGGCATATTGAAGAAGTAACACCAATGGTCGATCTTTAGTCGACTTTAGGTGGACTTTAGATGAAGATTTGTCGAGCTTTAGTCGACTTTAGATGTAAAGGAAAAAAAACGTGGATAATTTTAAAGAAACAAAACAAACAAAAACAACCGAACATAATTCTTTCTTCAACCAATACCAAATTCAAATGAATCTTCAATGAAAACCGAAAATCAAAACAAACGATTTCTTTAAACCAGACATGATCAAACGAACTTTTTTTTTTTTATTATTCTAAACTGTAAGACGTAAAGACTAGTCGAGCTTTAGGAGGAGACTGGTCGAGCTTTAGGAGGAGACTGGTCGAGCTTTAGATGACCTATATCTCCATGTCGCTCCAAATCAAAACCAAAAAAGAAAAAACAAAAGCGTCAAAACAAAACCAAACATCACCAGAAAAATTCAGCAACTTTAGCAGTACTTCGACATCCTATATCTCCATGTAAAAACATCGAATGATGAATCCCTACGGTGACGTCCTAGATCATTGTGTCCAGAAGCTATGATCAGAATATCAGTAACATCCAACGGTTAACGAAAATGCTAGGCCAATGTTACCACGCCAGTGCAAAAAATGACAAATTGTAATATAGCAGTAACCTCGACTGGTTTCTGTGACTTGTTCGAATTTCATATTGAAAACTGAATGGTCAAACGCTAGAACTATTGGTCTAGTACCTGCATTACGATTTTCAGAAAGATTTGACGGTTGACAAAGCTTAGATTGCATTTTTCCCATAGCTGTGTAGATAATGACGAACGAAAAAGAAAACGGCATCCCTCCAGTTCACCGACAATTAGCCCGTCTCCGAAGGATGACAATAATCCGGCGACTTGTACCTAGCACTTTGATACCATGTAAGATGAATAGCATTTGATCAATTGATTTCATTGAATAATGAGAAAATACATATGACCCAATATTTATAGCCTAACACTTGAGCTTATATTCAGCCTAATCTAATACAATTACTAATATAATTTTAACTTTAATACAAATTCACTAACAATCTACTCTTATTTTTATCCAAATAATTCATCTATATATTTGTATACAATAAGGAGTACCCAACCTAGTTGGAATAAAGTGTTCCAAAAAGAACTTAAGGAATTGTTTTGGATAATCGGGTATGATTTAGCTGATTTTAACCATACATGTCATGATCACAAGCATCTTTAAAAATGGAATATGTACCTCACATATGGGTTTGCAAGGGGTACTCGTGGTCCCGGTGATGTAACAATGAACATTGAACACCAAAAAGAAGGTAGCTAATCACATGAGAGTAATGAGACTTTTTAACAAGGTTTTTACTAACTGAGCACAAGTTATACATACCAAAAATACACAATGACTTACATAAAAGTACATTTGTCTCTACTTTTATGTAGATCTCTGTATACTTTTTTATAAGCCCTTGTGTATTCTTGGTGTGCTTAACTTGTGCCCTTATGGCACAAGTTAGAAAAACATTTAAATAATGAACATTAGACACCAAAAGAAATGTTATTCGGTGTGTTTGATCAATTACCAACATGCTAAAAATCTGTGTAGAAAAAGGTTAGTCGATTACAAACCAAGTAAATGTATAATCTACTACTATTACACTTTTCCCGTTCCAAAAAGAAATTAAAAAAAAAAAAAAATATATATATATATATATATATATATATATATATATATATATATATATATATATATATATATATATATATATATATATATATATATATATATATATATATATATATAAAATTACTAGTTTACGTTTAATGACCGTACTTTGTATAAAATCGGCTATCTTACATGGTACTTTTTTCGTAAAGTTTTTCTATCTTGTGTCATTTTGACACATGGTTAGAAACATTAGTTGAATCCCATTTAAATTATCATCTTTACATACGAGTTGATATTAACAATTTTGTAAATTGGTGATGTTCATTGATCTTATTTTAGTTTTATATAAAAATAAATGTATTTAAGGAAACAATTATGTCTATTCAATGCTACTATCCATGCATTTAAGGAAACAATAAATGTATTTATGAAACATTTTAAAAGCACATGGTATCGGAAGCTCGAAGGGGTGGCGTCATCGCAAAACGACAACCTATTGACACCAGTCTGGAGCTATAAGGTCTTGCGCCGTGGTGGCCAACCCACGCTATACGTATATTTTTTTATTTTTTATTTTGTATTTTTTTCCCTCTTATATGAACATTGGGTACCGGCTAAAAAATTGGACGTTTGAGGATTAAAACTAGCCGTTTTTTTTAAACAAATACTCACTTTTTTTCCAATTTTGTACCCTTTCAAAATCGTATAAATACCTCTTAAATTTTCTAATGTTTACACATACTTCTACATACAAATCTCAGCAATACTTCTCTACTATTACCTTCCACAAAATGTTATGGATCCAAACAACTTTGATCATTTCGGTTGTTACTTTCAAGACAATGCGGATAGGTATATGCGGTATTTTCAAGCTTGTGAAAAATTTCAAGCTTTGTGTAATCAAGAAGCCGAGAGTTCGGGTCCTCATACTAGGACAAACATACCACTTGAATGAGAGATTGCGGAACAAAGGCTACTAGAATTTTTTTTTTGGCGATGAAAATAGTCCACCTAAATAACCGGAGAGGAATTTTAGGTGAAGGTATCGTATAAGTTGAAAACTTTTCAAAACAGTATCGTATATGTTGAAAACTTTTTAAACAAATAATTAATGATATTATTAATTACAATGTTGACCTTCTTCCTGAATACACTTTTATTTAAACAATGATCAGATGCTTTGGGACGTTTAAGTATTAGTCCTATCATGAAATGTACATCGGCCATACGCATACAACACAACACCCGATACATTTGACGAGTACATGCAGATTGGTGACATTGTTCACGTGATTGTTTACAAAACATCACTAAATGCATATATGTACTTTATACATAGAAGGGTTTTTAAGAAAGCCCAATTTATATGATATCCAACATATATATGCATTGCATGAAGAAAACATGGACTCCTGAGAATGCTCGAGAGCACTGATTGTATGCATTGGGAATGGACAAAATGTCTGAAGGCATTACATGGGTAATGCAAAAGACGTGATCATCAATACCCGACTCTAGTGCTTGAAGTCGTTGCGTCATATGATTTGTGAATTTGGCATGCATATTTAGGTGTTCCAGGGGCAAATAACGACCTCAATGATCTATATGGTTCACCGTTATTTGATGACCTTCTTGCTAATATAGCTCCGGAAGCTGCATTTGTAGTGTATGGAAAAACATACGAAAAAAGTTACTAGTTAGCAGATGAAATTTATCATCATTGGTTTACGTTTGTGAAATTGTTTTCTATTGGCAAGGGATGAAAAACGGTGAAGTTTAAAAGAGTTTAAGAAAGTGCAAGAAAAAAATGTTAAATGAGCTTTCAGAGTCCTACAAGGTTGTTGGGGAATTATACAACAACCCGCATGTGCTTACGAAGTTAACGCGCTACGTAGAATCATGTATTATTGCATTATATTACATAGCATGATATTGAAAGATCAAAATTTCGCATTTAGTGAATTAAAAGAATTGTACGTTTCTCCACAACTGAATATCCAACGTACTTGTGTCGATTGATGCGAGATACATCAAAGGAAAAACACGGAACTTTGGGATAGAAGAGTGCACAACAACGACCTTCGACAAGATATCGTGAATTATTTACGGAACCTTAATCACTAAATTGTAATTTTTTTTCAATGTATCTTTTATTTTTTTCTGTACTTTTTTGTCTTTTTTATTAATGGAATTTTAATTTTAATTTAATATGTTATTTTACTTGAATAAATAAAAAATGGGTGGGATCCATAACACCAGGAAAAAAATATATTTTATATTTTATAGGTTCTGATATTATAGGAATAGGCGTTATTAGATACGTAAATATTATGTCCTCCTACTAATCTTTCTACTTATCCTCCTACTGCCTAGGTGTCATTCATCTAACGGTAAGTGAGAAAGTGAGCTACATTTCTAATTTTATAGATTATTGACAACTAAGTGATAAGAGGATAACTAGTAAGATGAGTATGAGAATATAACATTTCTCGTGTTATTATATATACTCTACTGGCTCACTTTTTACCATCTTTATAAACATTACAACACAATTTTATCAGTTTTTGTCTTTTAATTTTATTTTTTAATATTCTTGACTTGTCAAACTTTGTATTTTATTTATTCCATAATTTCAGTTTTTATATGTCATTTTTACATTTAAATACATTAAAATGTATTAACAAGAGAAGTTCTGGATTCTCTATGTATAGCCAGTGTTGGTTCATATGAGTAAATAAGCAAGTGTATAGAAAACATAATCTTCAAAAAGATGATGCGTACCTCGTAAAAGTTACAACTTACAAGGAGATGCTCTTTTGAAAGTTACATTTTTGTTTATGAGATATTTTGTGTCGACGATCGAGTGATGAAAAAAGAGGATGGAAAGCATGGAAAGAGATGACACGGTAATCTATAGTAAGTGCCATTTTATTTGTAATTTTCGCTCTTTTTTCAAAGTGTAAAAAAGTGTAAGTGGGGTTTTTTAATCAAGGAAGTGGGATACAGTATCATCAAAGCTATATGATAACTATTGCTTTTTATAGTATGTATTAGAAAATATGTCTTCAATGTTTACTCAAATTGGAGTAATCATTACAGTTCATCTGTTACATATTTAAGTTAAGAAATGTTACAATGATGGCCTGGCTTGCTTTGAATTCTGTTATTTATATCGTTTTTTACTAACATATTTATATGTCACAACTCATCGTATGTACCTCATACACTCCCTTGGTAATGATACGCCATACGTTGGTCATTTTATCATCATCTATTTTGGTTGCATTGTTGTCTTCTTTCTTTCTTTATATTGCTTTTATCTCCCTGAAATATGCTAACATAATTTATGTGCATGCATAAAGAAAGATAAGATACAAAAAGACTAATTGAATGGTAACTGGGGCAACATGCTCTACAGACATCATCCGACTGCACCATGTGTCATGTGTCAATTGTCATGTATGTTTTTTGATGAGTGGAAATTTTTTTGTTAGTATTCTCGAATTTGCTATCAACAGACAATAGACCCATATGGTCTTCAGGTCTTCAGTTTGATACGCCATACGTTGGTCATTTTATCATCATCTATTTTAGGTTTGAAGTTTACTACACTATTATTGTTTGACTAGTTATGATTTACAATAATATTTGTTAATTTATCCTGCTAAAAGCAGGGCACGGTTATAGGTGCCAAAATGGCACCTATGGCGCCCCTATAATTATTATACTGCATCGTCTCTTTGTGTTATAGGTGACAATGACGTTTGCTTCATATTTCTTATGGTATGTTATAGGAATGTTATTGGGGCAGGTGCTTATCTTATAAGAGTGTTAAAAGGTATAAGGTGACGTGGCGACACCTATAGTTGTTATAGGGTACAACTGCACCTTGCACTCTAATAGACACTTGTTGATAATGCATATGATTTAGTGACGGATCCAAGACAAATAGTTCTCAAATGCATCTTATTGAAACTATATATGACTAACACAACATGTTTGGACAAGGTACATTCACAAAATTCGGATTTTTGGCACAATTTTATGCTACAAAAGAAAAATCCTTGTGTTACGCTACAAAAGAGAAATCCATGTTGTTTACATTGATATTTAAACCGTGTTACATGTACATAAGGTGCATACTGTATAGGAAAATTACATTGTTCAAGTTGGTTAGACATCTCCAATTGTTATAGGACCATACATTTACCGGTATATATTGGTAGTTTAAAGGCATTTAATTTTGCCCTTCTTAAAAAGTGGCGATAGAGGTTGATATCTTACCCAAATGCGCTTTGGGTTAAAGTCATTAAAGCGTACATGGTCAAGAAGGTGGTTCCGAAAATCAAGGCTGCAATTTCAATGAAACATGGGCAAAGATAGTGGGTTCATCTAATTACTTATACTTGAAAGACATTATCCTTGCTAATTCGTTTATGTTCAAAGTAGGTTGTGGCACTCACATTCTTTTTTGGAAGGACATTTGGATAGGTGAGTCTCTTATTTATATATCCGGTATAATAGACTTTATCGTTTGGAACAAGATAAAGACTGTTTCATTATTGATCGCATTGAAAATGGGCAATGGCTTTGGAATTGGTCGAGGACCAATCTTGGAGTTCGTAATTTTGCTTACTTGCATGACATGCGTATAGATATTAATCTTGTTGATATAAATGATGTTGCAGATTCTTGTGTGTGGACGTTGGGTTTAGATGGTAAGTTGGTAACTTTACAGTGGGGGTTTCTCATCACCTTATTGATTCCAAGGTCCTACCCTCGTTGGTTCCTTTGACTACATGGGACAAAACTCTTTTTAGAAAAGTTAATATCTTTATATGGAGAATGATCTTGGACCGGCTGTCTCAAAGGTTGAATCTTTCACCTCGTGGCATTAACATCCCGACGATCTCTTGTCCTTCATGTAATGGTAACGTGGAATCCTCTAATCACGTTTTCTTTGAATATGACATCACTATGGAGGTTTGGAGACTTGTTTGTAATTGGTGTGATATCTTATTCCTCCTTTTACTTCTTTTGAGCATTGGAAGGATTGGTCTCGCTTGTGGCACACTTCTAACGAGAAGAAGCATCGTTTCTTTGTTATTTTTGCTTCCTCTTTATGGTGGCCATGAGGGTTTCGCAATAATGTTACTTTTTGTTCGCATCCGATGAGGAAAAGTAACATTTTCGACAACATTCGATCATCTTCTTTTTCTTGGCTATATCATAGCTGTCATATGGCTTGTAATTGGATAGATTGGCTTAAGTCTCCTATGCTGCTCGCGAGTAATGGTGTGTAATGATGTGTTTTGCTTATCGCTGCCGGGAGTATCTGTTAGATTATGGACATTATTTTAGTAGTTGTATGTTAGGATCGAACTCGAGATCATGGGATTGCACACAATACGTATGAAGAGAAAAAGAAATAATTATTTATAAATGTTATACGTAATTATTAATAAACACAAAACTAGTAATGGAAATTAGTATTTAATGAAAAATGACTAATGACCTATTGACGAAGATTAGGAAAGTAATACTAACGAATATTTGGAAACAAGGGAAGGTTCCGGAATCTCTTTGGGATTACATAACCGATCGGCCAAGGGGGTTCTCCACCTCCTTTATGCCTTGAGCTCCAAGTTTCAATTAGTATATATACAAACCCAAGATGTATTGTTTTCTCATAACTTGTACACACACATCTTGGTGTTTTCTCTCCTTCTCTTTGTCCCATTGTCGATCCATCAAACAATCCCATAAGGGATTTGATTTTATTGAACAAACTAAGTTTTGTGTTTAATTTACTTGCATATTTTTTTTTTTTGATTTAGTACGTGTGTACAAGAACGTGATTCAAACACATTATTGTTTGATTCTTGGATTGAATTACAAAAGAGGTAAGGGGTAATTCTTATAATCCACATAAACCCTAATTAGGGTTCTTGATTGAAGATTGCAATTTGATTCTTGTTCGGGCTAGAATCACTAAGGTATGTTTACTATTTACTATTGATTAATTAATTGCATGTTATACGATCTTGTTATAACGCTTCCGCATATGCTCTCTTGATGTGTTTGGTTTATTTTATATGATTGTCATGATATTATAATTCCAACAGTGGCATCTAGAGCCGTTATAATGTGTAATTAATTATCGAAACGCATAAAAATTGGATCTTGATTCGTTTAGTTACATGTTTTTAGGGTTTTTTAGATTCCTAACCCTAATTTTTTTTATGGGTCGATTTAGACCTTAAAGGGTTTTAGGGTTTTGGTTTTTGATTTTAATATGATTAGAAACCCTAGGATGTCATGTAATTTGTTATGCGTTTTAGTAAACGATCTTGCTGCAATATGTTAATTGTTAAGCTTAATCCATAAAAAAGTGCATATTTGCATGGATTTTATATTGTGTGATAATTTAAATGGTTTAAATTGGATATATATATATATATATATATATATATATATATATATATATATATATATATATATATATATATATATATATATATATATATATATATATATATATATATATATATATATATATATATATATTAATTGTTAAGTTATATCGAAACATGTAAATTTATTAATAGATGTCGAATTGGGGAAGACTCCAATATTAAGTAATCAATTATGTGCTATGTGGTATTTGTTTAGTTTTGGCTAACGCAATCGATTTATCGATGCATGTGGCTCTTTTTCCTAGAAGAAGAAAGCCTTAATTGAATAAATACGTTATACACCTAGATTTGATTATTAATAGGACTATTGAATAAGATTTGCATGTGGCTACATGTTTTATACATATTTAATTGTTATGTTATGTATATGTTTATTTAGTTGTTTTATTTTTTATTTTATATTACTTGTTTTTGTTTATTATTATGTTAGACATGTTTATAAACGAAAAGGGTAATTTTTTGAATAGAAAAATAATACGGACTAAATAAATGGCGAAATTGTTTTGGTTTTAAGAGTAAATTTCAAAGGATTGGTTGATTGATGTTTTTGTACATAGTGTGCGAAAGGCGGACCGAAGGTTGCCATCCAATGTACTTGTATAGAGGGGTTTTAAAAGCTCATGCACCTACCGGTTCTCTACAACTGCTTGGTTGTCGACTCTAGACTTACCTATATCACTATATTACGTACATTGTCATCTTAAGGGTGAATTCACCACAATTCCACAATGATTATCCGAAACACTAAGCCTTAGGGCTTATGCAAAAGTACGATATAGTGGACGATAATTGTTGGTAATTCTTTAATTGGTGAACCCGATACCTCAATCAAAACTTTGTTGTTTTACTCTTAGCAAATTGGTAATAAAAATGTTTTGTAAAACCAATGTTATGAAGTTGTATGCATGCTTCTTCATACATTATTTTGATCACGTCAAAATTTAATACCCTTATAAAATTAAGTCGAATGCCATCTAATTAAGAACACTTGAAGTTGTAATTTACGTCATGTGAGAACTTGGCGAGATTGCAATGGAGAGGTAAATTTCATAAATTCATTGCTAGCAGATCAACTGATGTGATGGATTTGTGAGTTTGCAGTTTTTAAGTTAGACGACTTAAATTGAGTAGGAAGTGAGATCTTGGACTCAAGGCATTAAGATGGGGACCAAACATGCTTACAATACAAAAGTTTTGTGATTGTAAATCCCATAAATCTAGGAATTGCAATATGATATTGGCAGTTATTGTTCGACAATTACCTTGTTGAATACTACCATTACTAGCAGATCAACTGATGTAATGGTACTATGTCAATTTGGATCCTAGCTTTAAGAAAATACTACGGTTTATATAAATATTTACCAATTGGTATATTATTTTCTTAAAGACCTAATTATTGAAAATACTGAAATTGAATTTTGTAATTCGTTTTAATGTATTAATGCAACGTTCAAACCGTAAACGCACTTTGGGCTTTGGTAAATTGATCTATTTCTGTTTTCAAACAAATGTTTGATTAAGAAATATTTACTTAAAAGACAAAAGAAGTCTCCTTTCTATGAAGGAAGAGTGAGACACAATCCTATTCCTTTTCATGAATGAGAAAGGATAATAGGAATATTAGATATGTCTAAATTCTAATATAACTCATAGCAAATTTTTAATAGTTAAGAAAATTGCGTACATTTTTCATAGGGATTTCATCATCCTCATTCGGTGATTAAATTCTTAGTAACAAATAAGATATTTGGTTAACATAAAATTATGTATGACATTTTATGAGTTATTATAATTAGAATCTAGACTAATTACCGCAAAATGTTTAAAGACAAACTAGTTGTTTTAACTATTTTAAAGGTGCTACATACATTGTAGGATGGTAGACCTATTAAGGAAGAAATTGCATGCCCAATTTTCAAGTTAATAGCATTTGGTTGATGGTCCATCATTTACATAGTAGAATACACTTTTAGTACATAAGTAATTGTTACATATGGACATTCAAAGGTGTAGGAAAGTTAAAAGCACACTATTTTCTTTCACTGGATAGGAAACATTTACAATGTTGTCAAATTAAGTGGGAGTATTGTGTACTTATCACTGAATAAGGAATTATTGTAATGATCTTTAATTCAATGGGAGTTACAAGCTTTGACATCTTGGTAGCTAAAGATAATTACTTTCCAAGTGTAGACACTCATACTTTTAAGGATAGTCTTGTACGTTTCCTTACTAGACATTGTTGTTTTACATATACTTGTTATGCTAAAATCTATGACACAATCATATTGAACACATAAACAAATGCATGACATGTTGTTTATCAACTATATGAGGTTGTTCCATGCACAAGTGGGAGAAATGTTATCTTTAATGTGTGCAAGAAACAACTCATAAAGATATGATTTAATGGATTCTCTTGACTACAAGGTAAGAGAATAATGTTCTAATATTAATTCTAGAAACACTTGGTGTTACAATTTATGTTATGTGAGAACTTAGCTAGATTGCAACAACAAGGTGAATTTCATATTTCATTACTAGCAGATCAACTGATGTAATTGAACTATGAGAATTTGCAGTTTCTAAATTAGAATAATGTTCTAATATGAATTATACTAAGCTAATTCAAGAAACACTTGGTGTTACAATTTATGTTATGTGAGAGCTTAACTAGATTGCAACAACAAGGTGAATTTCATATTTTCATTACTAGCAAATCAACTGATGTAATTGAACTATGAGAATTTGCAGTTTCTAAATTAGATACCTATTAGAACATGTGTCAATATGATATCAAGACTACTTTAATTTGTATATTTATGAATTCATGGAATGACATAAATTAATAAAGTAATCTAATGCTGCTTCAATCTGAATATTTATGTGTTCTTGGAATGACATAAATAAATGAATAAAAAATGTTGTTTACATTATTGTGAAGTAATATATAAACTTGAAATTACTATTGAAACCAAAAGATGGTGTTCATAATTACTTTAGTTAAACATGTTTATGTTTCATTGTAAAGATATAAACATAAAGTCTTTTAATTGTTTCAAGACTTATAATAAAGTAAGACGTTATCTTGTTGTGTTTTTTAATTAAGACATATACATGAAGTTATTAAATTGTTAAATGACTTATAACGTATAGTGGGATTATAACAGTTTATGTTTTCTTGTAGAGACATGGACATGAAGTGACTTTGTAAAAAGTACTTGTGTTATAAAGCATGTAATCGGCTTGAAATACTATTATACCATTATAATGAATTAGTAGGTAAATAGACAAGTCAAAACGAATATGGTTATCTTAAATATTGTTAGATTGTCTTACAATATTAATACAAATGAAATACCAAATGTTTATGGTATGTTCAGTTAGGAAAATCAAACTTTTGTTATATTGTTTGATTAAAGATAACTATGACTTCTTTTCTTCCAAAAGTTTTCAAGGTTAGAATATTGAGTATGACTTGGACATATTTAATAAAACTCCAATCTAGAAGATTAATAAGACATCATCATATGATGGAATGTGATGAATGTGATGAATCACATTAAGTCTTAAATTGAAGTTCTAAATTTGTTTAACTGCTTATGAAGAGGTTATTAACAAAGTAAAGTCAGGAACTGTCAATATGTATTTGTAATATCACAAAAGAGAATATTGTATTGTTGCTTTATTTGCTAAGTATTTAAAGATAGTCTTTAAATTGCTAAAAGCAAGTGGGAGTTTTGATCTTTAAAAGATAAAATTACAAGATACATAATCTTCTAAAATACACTAGTAAATATCATGATGAAGTTTGACATTTGAATGTTAAATCTCAACATGATAATAAAGTTTGACATTTAAATGTTAAATGTTAAATCTCAAAATGATGGAATTATCATTCATAGAATAGTAATATATCTCAGATATGTGATTAATATGCTGAGGGCTATGATTTACAGGATTATTGTAAACCTGATAATCATTATGATACATTACCAAATATGAAATTGGGTAAAGTATACATGATATGAATGATTAAGATGTTGTCCATAAAGATAATCAATTTTAGAAATGTGGTTTATCTTAATAGTTAGACTAAAAAATGAAGATGAGTTTCTTCAAAGATAAAGTAACCCTTGTGGTTTAAATCTTTGTATAGAAATCATATGAACAATATTGTGCACGTATTTAATGCATGTCTTATGACAAGATTATTAATTACACTTAAGCAATTAACTGTGATTGAATATTCTTTTCAAAACACATTAAATACATAAAGATTATGATTGTCATATTTATGAAATTGACAATAGAATATCAAAACTCTTTTTGAGTGATTACTTGAGCGAGGACGATAAGTAATCAAAAGGAGTTTATGAATTCAAATAAATCTTTGGAAGTGTATAAAGTGCAATAATCCATGGATGGATAAATGCATGCATCTAGAAGATTACTCTTATGTTTAATTATTAAATTCATGTTTTGATTTATAATTGAAATAAGATAATTTCTAAGTATTCCTAAAAGCTAGTGGGAGTATTATGTTTAATTTCTTAAATCATATATGTTGTAAAACATATAAAAAGTAACATTCCATATAAGTAAATGTTAAGTATTAGAATGGAATGAAACTTTACTTGTAAGATTTAGGAAATAAGACATATAACCTTGGAATAAATGTTTATTGTTGAAACATGTGTGGTAAATGAATCTAATATAACATGATATATAATTTAGAAAGTCTAAATGGATATGAATGACATGAATAAAATCTAAGTATGACTCAAAGATCTTTCATGAACATCATGTTTTGTTTTATCATGCTTGATTACAAGATGATTTGGCAATATTAATATCTAATTAAAAAGTTATTAGATAACTTGTGTAATATTCTAAATGAATATGTTTGATTATAGAATCACATCCTAAATCTGGAACAGCTTCCAAATTCTATAGATGAACAATTTTCAATTGTTGTGAAAATTGTCATAGCCAACAAACTTGAAAGTTTGAAGGGCATCAAACATTACATAATAGATATTAAGGTTTACGGGAAGTTTTAATAACATATTGTTGTTGCATACAATGATGTTATTGAAATTGAGATGACACTCAATACTAGTTATGGTAAGGATTTCGTTCTTTGCTATATGTACTAGTTGTGCTTACTAAAAGCATAAGTTGCATTATACATTAAAAGAATAAGAATACTTTAAACTTTAAAATGTTTGGAAGGTTAATTATCATAAATTGGTGGTTAAGGATGTCTAACATTTTTATGAAATATGGCATTATCAAAATAGTTGACTATGCACATATAAGAATTTCAATAGTTGAATTATTAAAATAAGTATTCTTAAAACTCCGATAGATCAAAGTTGGATGATTTATGTCTTGTCAACAAGTATGAATATCATTGCTTGAGACATAATTTATCAACAAGAGTTATCATGCATTGATCTATTTAGTATTTGGATAAGGGATGATAAACAATTATTATGATAAATTGAAATACATGGTATGTTTAATTTATAATATATTGTATCCTATATTTGTATGTTTAATCCATGAATAAATGTTATTCTAAATTGTCCGTTGTCAGTTAATAATATGAGAATATTATTAAATCAAGACAAATATGAAGGTTGGTATAATATACTTAAAGTATATTGATGCGTAGTCATGCCATTTCAAATGATATTCAATGATACCGAATATAGGACTTATCCCAACTACATGATGTTACTTTATAGATTTTGTTATTAAGTAAATCATGAGAAGTTATCCTCAGACTTGAGATGCAAGATAAGTGTCATGAATGTAGTACATTTTTGTGGAACAACTTAACGCTATACGTAACTGGTAGTCATAAGGGTTGTTTTCAAAAGTGTTACAAAGTTTGTGGGTTTTGCTTGTAGTCAAGATAGAATTTGTTCCTTCAAATTTAGTTTTGGAGTTTAATACTGCTGGGCCCCTCGTAGGGTTGTCAAGATGTTTGCATGGCCGTGCCTAAGATCTTCCCTGAATATGTTCAGATGATTTGGTAATCTTGATCAATAACTAACAACGAGAAACAGAATGGTTAATTAAGGAATGACTTTAATCCATATCCTTATTAACATGGTATTAGAAACAAAAGGATAATAATAATGAGAAATCATTAAAAGGTTTTTCCAGGAGCCTTACTCGAGATCGTACTAGAGGCATCGGCGTGTTGCAAGACGCTAACCGATGTGATTACACTATTAAAATATGTCCAAGTGGGAGCTGTTAGATTATGGACATTATTTTAGTAGTTGTATGTTAGGATCGAACTCGAGATCACGGGATTGCACACAATACGTATGAAGAGAAAAAGAAATAATTATTTATAAATGTTATACGTAATTATTAATAAACACAAAACTAGTAATGGAAATTAGTATTTAATGAAAAATGACTAATGACCTATTGACGAAGATTAGAAAAGTAATACTAATGAGTATTTAGAAACAAGGGAAGGTTCTGGAATCCCTTTGGGATTACATAACCGATCGGCCAAGGGGGTTCTCCACCTCCTTTGTGCCTTGAGCTCCAAGTTTCAATTAGTATAAATACAAACCCAAGATGTATTGTTTTCTCATAACTTGTACACACACATCTTGGTGTTTTCTCTCCTTCTCTTTGTCCCATTGTCGATCCATCAAACAATCCCATAAGGGATTTGATTTTATTGATCAAACTAAGTTTTGTGTTTAATTTACTTGCATAAACTTTTTCTTGAATTAGTACGTGTGTACAAGAACGTGATTCAAACACATTATTGTTTGATTTTTGGATTGAATTACAAAAGAGGTAGGGGGTAATTCTTATAATCCACATAAACCCTAATTAGGGTTCTTGATTGAAGATTGCAATTTGATTCTTGTTCGGGCTAGAATCACTAAGGTATGTTTACTATTTACTATTGATTAATTAATTGCATGTTATATGATCTTGTTATAACGCTTCCGCATATGCTCTCTTGATGTGTTTGATTTATTTTATATGATTGTCATGATATTATAATTCCAACAATATCGACTTTTTTAGGCGTTTGATTCATTTTACCTTTATGCCTTTTCTTATTGTATTTTTTTTTTCTTCGGGCTTGTTTGGGGCTACATAAAAAACACTCTGGAGTGGGGATTTTTCTCTTGTCTCGTAATTGGCAAGAGTTTTTTCATTCTTTTTGCATTCTTCACAGTTAAAGTTCTTGGCTTCTAGCGCTTGCTAGTAGCTTTTTGTTTATCTTTTCTTGCTTTTCAAAAAAAAAAAAAAAAAAAAAAAAAAAAAGGTATATAATTGTTAGACTACATTGAAACCCGTAGGTATAACTTTATTAATAACCACTATATATATTAAAGGATAATCGGCCAAAGTCCGGTCCGTGGGCTTAGGGTCTATTAGGGTTTACTCATGTAATCTCTATATAATATGCATGAATAATAATGATAACCTACGGAGAATTATGTAGTCTAACATAGTATTAGAGCGGGTCTGATCCTCAGACCTAGGTGGCTAAGCCGCCTCCTATGTCACCCCGTCAAACTCTAGAGAAAAAAAAAAAAAAAAAAAAAAAAAAAAAAAAAAAAAAATCTCTTCGAAACTGTTTCAACATAAGCCCCATCAAATATTAATTCATTATGTTCAACAGAGGGTTTTTCTTCATTCGGTTTTGGAGGATAGAGGAGGACCGTTAGGCTAGGCAGCCCTTTTGGGGTTAATGAGAGAGGAGGAGAAGCACCATATAATTCGCAAAGTTTAAATTAGATCAATCCTTGATTTGGTTTTTATTTTGTTAATTATCTTATTATGTCGTTGGGTTATTGGAGATTCATCATATACATATAAATGGATGCAACTTTGCGATTGAATACTATCATAAGCAACAATCTAATTCGAACTTGGTCAAAATCAAGGTACACCCTTAATAATTAGTGTATAAAATCATGTTAATAGGTATTTTAAATTATTTTGCAAAAAATTGTATATGAATAATATTGTGTTGTTTAGGTTTTACATATAATCTATTAGATGTGTTGCTTAAAATTGGCGATGAAAAGGCTACGTAACTTTTAGTGTATCGTGGAATGCTTGAAGAATTATGTTGATGAATAAAGGGTTGCTTTAGATGGTTGACTGTTTTATTAATCTTTTATATAATAAAATAAAACCTCCAGTGATGACTTTTGTATTTAAAAAAATTAAAAAAATACCATTACCTATAATTGATTGCCTTTGATGTCTTTGTTGTTCTGAAATTAGGAAAACTTTAATCAAGATGATGTGGCTTTAGGTCCATGGAGGATGATGTTAAAGAACTTAAATCATGAATGACCAGATAAAAAGGTATACTAATCTTTGGAGCTTCGCATCCGTAAAAGCAAATTTTTTTGTAAAGAAGCTTAGGACATATGCATATGCAGGGACAGCGTAACTGTAATGTCTCCAAAGGATTTACCATAAGTAATAAAGTATGAAAGAGATAACCAAATCCCTTTCCTTTTTGGTATAAACTAAGAGTAGCTTCTTATACATCCCATTATGTCAAATGTATTTTTTGTTGATTCTTCTATACTATTGAACCCTGAAGCGACTTTGTTTATGTAAGCCTTAATATTTTAGGTAACAAGAATGCTGGATAAGATGTAAGTCTTATATTATACATAAGTAGCCGTGATAAAAATCTTCCTTTTACAAGCGCATAATGCTCAAAACTTGGTCAAGTATAGTTACATGTGTACTTACCTTTAACAAGCATATAGCAGAATGCTTAAACCTTGACATATAATACATTGCAGAGTCACCCATCAAGCTTGCAATCAGTTAACTATGTTTGTAGTTTTATTTTGTGTTTATATAAACCAAACTGACTGAAATTGTTTACCATCCATTCGTTGGGTAAGCTTTATATGTTCATTTACTCTCTTTTGTAAGCTAAAAAACACAATTGATAAGTAGCACTTCATGTAACTGTAAATATATATTTTTACTTTAGTGTATGATGTTAGAGAGAGTTAATCTGAGATCTGGTTTTACAATTGTATATGATGAATGAATGGAACAATAGTTTAGCTTTCTTAAAAACAATTTACAAGCTAGACCCAAAAGTATCAACAATACAATACAAAGCATGGTTGTCAGGATCTCGATCCTGATCTTAGCATCTTACGATTTTACGATACTACAAAGCAAAAACGATCCGGATCTTACATAGGATCTTTGAAAGCTTAAGATCTTATAGGATCTCGATCTTAATCATAGGATCTTAAGAAAATGATATTACAAAACTATGATATATAATAATTTTGTGTTTATGATATATAATAGGGGGCTTTATTTTCAGAACCTTGTTAAGTGTGGGAACTGTGAGAACTCCAATTTTGCATTAGAAAACATGCATGTTCATATAAAACATGTATGTTTTCTTACATGCACCTTAATACAAATACTTGCGTAACATACATGTTCATATAAAATCATTTTGCATTGATATGTTGCACTTAACAGTGTTTTATATGAACATGTATGTTACGCAGGTATGTGTATTAAGGTGTATGTAAGAAAACATACATGTTTTATATGAACATGCATGTTTTTAAATGCAAAATTGGAGTTCTCGCAGTTCCCGCACTTAACAGGTTCTGAAAATAAAGATACACTATATAATAATTTGTAAATTTGTATAATATTACAAAACTATTAGGAAAATGACATTATAGTAGGATCTTAAGATCCCGATCCGATCTTACGATCACGATCTTGCAAAGACGAAAACGAACCTGGGTAGGATCCCGATCTTGAAAACCTTGATACTAAGGACATGTGTTATTTATAAAACAAAATTTTTCAAAAATTTAACCAAATAAGGAAATAGCCTTATTTATTATAATTTATGTTTTTTATAAAAAAAAAATGATTTAATTATTGCAAGGAAGATTTAGTATCCTTGAAATACAAATTTCCCCGCTAAAGGTTGCGTGATTAACCAAATTCCCACACTAATGGTTTTGCTTTATTATATAAAAAAAATCTCATATAGAATCTATTGGTGATAAAAATATTGGGACAAGTTTTTAGAAACTTTAGTAATTTTAATGGTATTAGCACAACAACTTTTAATCACTAAACCATCTAATAGTTATATATATATATATATATATATATATATATATATATATATATATATATATATATATATATATATATATACACACACACACACACACACACACACTTTCGTTACATTATTCCAAAAAAAAAAAAAAAAAAAAAATCACCATAGCCAGAATTTTAAAATTTAATTTTAAAAAAAAAACATCGTAAGTTTACGAGAATTCTAACAACACATACTCGAGCTATCTTAATCGTATATCTTGGTTTATAAAATTCCATGTAAACTTATTGAAAACAGAACCATATATAACCATTAACTACGTCAAAAAAAAAAAAAAAAAAAAAAAAAAAAAAAAAAAAAAAAAAAAAAAAACCTTAAATTAAAGCCAAAAGTTAAAAATCATAATTTATTTAAAAGATTAGAAAAAACCCCGCGCGTGCGCGGGCATTATATCTAGTACTATTTATGTTATCTTCTTTATTCTTTTCTAGGCTGACAAAAAAAAAAAAAATGTTTATTGTTTGTTTATTAGTCGATTGTTCGTACGGCTTTGTTACCAGTCGACTAAAGTTGACCGTTGGTACCAGTCCCTAAAGTCGACCGTTGGTACGGTTGTGTTACCAGTCGACTTAGCCGACCGTTGGTACCAGTCACCTAAAGTCGACCGTTGGTAGGTTTTGTACGAGTCGACTAAAGTTGTGCTTTTACTACGTTAATGTTGTTTTTTTTTTCTTTTCTTTTCCATTACTACTCCAGTCCGAGCTTTCGCGATTTCGCCGCTCGGACTGCGAGAGAGTATTAGAGGATAATCGGTCCAAGCCCGGTCTGTGGGCTTAGGGTCTATTAAGGTTTACTCATGTAATCTCTATATAATATGCATGAATAATAATGATAACCTACGGGGAATTATGTAGTCTAACATTTAAGGGATGGTGTTTATGAAAATGTTTAGCAACATGCTACCTACAATAAAAAGTTTAAAGCACAAATGTATTGGAGAATTTTTGTTTATGGATTAGTAAACTGATGGTATTGATTTGTAGTAATGTTGACATATTTACTTATTTAGGCCTTTAGTTTGGGTGTAAATAGTAAATATCAGATCGTGGAGAACTAGTTTACTGATTCTCAATACTGTTTGTTATGGTGTCACACTGTCACGGGTATTCCTCAATCCTCAGTTTTGTACGCTCGTCTTGTTTTTTTGATTGATAAAACATACTTGACTTCACAAATTTTGGATACAAAAGATCTAATAAGATCACAATGAAAGGATGTAGATTAAGTACAGCATCGATAACATCCTCATCTCCAGAAAAGATAGTGTTTTAACTTCACAGATGACAACAAAAGCATTGTATCTGTTACAAAATTATTAGTGATGATTGAGAAAAAGCAAAAATATCAAACAGCATCAAGTGGAGACACACTGATTCAAAATCAAGACCGCACGAGTTTCAAATAAGATTAGAATCGAAAGCGGGTTTATGGTTTTAGAGAGGAAAACTGGCCCCAATGAAAGTATGAAACAATCAGCATCACTAGTAACCGATGCTTTTTCATCAACACTTTTCGACAAACACCTTCAAATTTTCTCACTCGTTACAACTTGCAAGCCAGTAACATTGTCAAGATTTACAAACTTACCTACTTAACCCTATACAAACAAGAAGGGGCACCGATACCCTCAATCTTTAGGACTTAACTAACTTGTTCGTGGTTTGGTCAAGTATGGCAGGTTGGGGTTTTTGTAGCAATAACATTTGGGCAAATTATAAAAAAAAAAATATATATTATACTTACCACGTATTTATCTTCTGGGTAGTGAACAAATTTTTTTCATTTTTAGCACCATTAACTTGTCTTTTTTTTCATCTTATGGGTAATATGTGACTTGCTCAACCGGTACCAAGTTCCACCATCACCCAGAAGATGAATAGGTGGCAAGTATAATACCTTTTTTTATAATTTGCCCTACCCATCACCACCCACTCCGACGACCACTGCCGCTCCAACTACCTCAACCCACAACCCACCTTCTCCTTCCTCTCTCTTCCTCCTTCCTCATCACACAAACCATAATTAAAAAAAAAAAAACCCAAACATCTCCACCATTCGCCGCTGTTATTTCTACCGAAAACCACCACTGCCACAACAACCGCCCTTATTTACTTCCCATCATGTAAATAACACGAAATAACCGTATTCCAACACCCCACATCTCTCTCAGACATTTCATCAAACACCTTAATTGCAACCCGAAACATCCCATATTTCGCATACATACCGAATCATTCCTCTCGACACCAACATAATACCAAACCATTATTTATTACATTTTTATTATTTTTATTCGTTATTAAACTCCAATACCCTCGAAAGTACACAGATTATCTACCTTGGATCTTCGGTATCAACAAAAGAGATAGAGAGAGAGAGATGTTTTCAGTGGTGGATGTGTGGCTGTGGTTGAGTTACGAGTGGTGATAGAGATGTTTCTCGGCCCGTGAAGGGTACCAGAGTAATGGAAATAATGTAGAGATCAAGGAAATGGTGGTAGCGTGTTCATGTTGGTGGCAGTGGTGTTCCGGTGACCCAAACACTTGGGATATATAAAGTAAGGATTTACCAATAGGGCAAATTATATAAAAAAAAAAGTATTATACTTGCCACATATTCATCTTCTGGGTGGTGGTGGAACTTTGTACCGGTTGAGCAAGTCACATATTACCCATAAGATGAAAAAAAGACAAGTTAATGGTGCTAAAAATAAAAAAAATTTATTCACTACCCAGAAGATGAATACGTGGCAAGTATAATATATATATATATATATATATATATATATATATATATATATATATATATATATATATATATATATATATATATTTTTATAATTTGCCCATAACATTTCAGTGTTGTTCATAATGCGATTGTGAATCCAATTAGAGCATATAATCCTTAATGAGACAATTGTGAATTGTGAAACAACTGCTATCTTTTATGCCAATACAAGTGAAACAACTGCTTTTCTTTTATGCCAATACAAGTGAACCAAAACTTTGTACCATTTTTTCAAAAGATTTATCAAGAATAGATCATATTGATACGCCTTGAACAACATTTTGCTTAAATAGCCTTTAATTAACACTAGTAAAAGAAGTTTGGTCATCTAGTTTTTGTTAGAGCATGGGGTACGGGGAGCTGGTCGCTGGCGCCATCACCACCAGCCAAGCAAAACCGACGGCGCACCGTACCGGTGGTGGCGCCGTCGCTTTTTTTTTTTTTTTTTCCTTCTTCTGATTTGAGCTTGTAAAAATCGTGTTTTATTAAGGCTGTTTTTTTTTTTTTTTTTTTTTTTTTTTTTTTTTGCTGGTAACAGCAAGAAGCCAGGAAGAAGATGACCCCTTTCTTCCTTTTTTTTTTTTTTTTTTTTCATTTTACATTTTTGGGCTTGGGCTTTGCATACAATCTTTTTTTTATACAACATTTTTGGGCTTGGGCTTTACATACAACCTTTTATCATTTTACAAAATGGATTTGTTTCTCTTTTATTTTATTTTTTTTCACTTTTCATACAACCTTTTTTTAATTTAATGCATTTTTTTTTTTTTTTTTAATTAATGTAGTTTATTTTAGTTAATAATATTGTGTATGTTTAATTTTATGTAAAAGAAAAAAAATTGGCCAACGGCACCAGAAATTTTGATGCCAACGGATACCCCTGAAATATGGTGCCGTGGGATTTCTAGTGCCATAGGAGCAACTCTTATCAATATGAACTACAAGAAATTTGATGCCACGGCTTGAAGCCATGGCACCACTGCACCCAATGCTCTTAAAGAATGCAACTCTTATCAATATGATCTATTCATCCAATCAAAGTTACAGTAGGGAGATTTGCCCTGCTTTCTTTTAATTGCTAAATGTACTAAAGTCTACACATTATTTGACAATGCAATGTACATGTCTTCCCACCATATTTGTGCCATGTATCACCAGTTGAATTTAGTCATGAACATAAAACTAGAGAGCAAAGCCTAGAGTATATGATTTTACACAACAGTGAGCCTCTACAATTTACTTCGTTCTCATTCCCGTATAATTATTTATGCTAAATGAACTACAAGACTCATAGATAAAAATATACTAAGCTTTGTGATAGAATAACTGGAGATCGGCAAAATAAATAAAGGGCATCCGCAAATGCAATGCCTCTTCATAGACAGAAATTTTAAATGCAATGCCTCTTCATAGACAAAGAGAGAAATTTTAAACCAGTTATACTTCTTGAATTAAACAAACAATTCAACAAGTTTACTTTCATAGGTAGTTAAAAACATAAACGACTAAAAAGATGCAGAAGTTGGGAGAATAACATAACAAGTTCCACTCCAGTAGACAAAACACTCCCTGGTGAATCTTTTGCTCTACTTTTTCAGCCTTAAATCCATTTGCTTGGCTTCTTTGTCCTTAGCTGTAACCAAAAAGGAAAAATGTTCGACCAATCAAAATAAGGACTTTTAATACACGCTCATTTGCATTCATAATAAAACTGAGAGACTGATTACTTGGTTGCTGTGACCACACTTCTTCTTCCTGCAGTTTACAGCCCTTGGGTGCAGACGAGCATAGCATCTAGCAAAAAGCAATTTGTTACATACAGCCATACAGGTAAATGATCAACGAAAACAATAGAAAACATAAATTCAAATTTGAATGACCAAAAAAGATGCAAACATGTTCAAAAGCACATCTTTGTTGTAAAAAAGATCATCCGCAATGAACAAGGCAAAACTAAACACTTCCATTGACATTATCAAGTTACAAAGTTGCTTTTAAAATTAAAAAGCCAAAAGTTTAATATTTTAGCTGGTAACATTCAGTTGACCATAAAACAAAAGATGAAGAAAACCTAGAAGTTCTAATAACTTGGGGAAGATTTTTTTTTTTTTTTTTTTTTTTTTTTTTTTTTTTTTTTTAATAAAACGCTTAATCATATATCAATCACAAAACTTATACTCCGTAACTCTTTACAAATGGATAATATAATTGATCATGGACACACCCACCGAACAAACTGATTATATCACTAATAATGATCCCTCAAAATGGCTACTCTACAATTCTGTTACAAACCAATTTGCAAATTATTTAAGCATGAGATATGTCAAATGTGATACAAAGGCATACGTGAGATAAGAAAACGTCATCAAAACATAATGCATATCCACTTTTAATAGTAAACATAAAAAGGCAAAGAAAAGAACAACTCACTTGCGACAAACGGTCTTGTACTGATTGCACTTCTTACCCAATTCCACCAAATAAGGCTCAATGGTTGTTCTCCTCGTTCCTCCCCTCAGCCTCATGACCAAATGAAGGGTTGACTCTAAACAAACAGCCCAAAATCAGAAACCAAACAGCACAGCATAACAAGAAATACGATCGGAATCCAACTGAACAGACCATCAAATTTATGTTTCTTTGAGCAAATATGTATGTCAAGCAATTGGAGTAAAACAATAAAGACAGTAATCCAATTTAATTTCCGTCACTAACTTTTAATCAACAAACTGATGTTGAAAAAATCTTCGTAAATTAATAAACTAATGACAAACAACCGAGTTCATTATTGTTGCAAGTTACTAAGGGTGTTTGTTTAAGCTTATTTGTAGGCTTATGAGCTTTATATGATTTTAGCTTATCAAAATTTCTGGCTTATTTCGAGACTTATGGGCTTATATAAGTGCATTAGTCTCAAAATAAGCTAAAAAATATGAGCTATAAGCTCATGAGCCCCCAAATAAGCTTAAACAAATACCCCCTAATTCACCGTCCGATAAATAGATTCCTTCACTAACTTTCAATCACCCGATATGTGTTTAACCTTATACCCAATATCCTAACCACAAACAAAATTAGCAGGTATCTTCAACAAGAAAATTTAAAATAAAAAATTTCACCCAATATCTACTCACTTCTGTCACCCGACAAACTTTTAACCAGAAAATTATTTTCCCTTAAATCAACCGATAACTTAACACATTTCGTCCGACAACCACATAACATTTATAAGTACTAAAAACAACAACAACAACAACAAACACACAACTACACAAGCACACACTGGTCGTACAATAAATAACATATAACAAAAAAAATGTAGTAAGAAAAAAAGATACCCTTTTGGATGTTGTAATCAGCAAGAGTCCTTCCAAGTTCCATCTTCCAACTGCTTTCCAGCAAAGATCAAACGTTGCTGGTCTGGTGGAATCCCTGTTTTAAAACCAAATAACAAAACATTTATTTATTTCATTTTAAAACCGTCAAAAAAACATAAACACAATGGGTTAAAAACCGGGTCTGTGATCGACCCGACCGGGTCACCGGGTCGACGGTTCAACCGGTTCATGCAAAAAAAATCCCAAACAGCTTATACACATGTCGAAACAACTTTTCTGTAAAAATCAGCATAAAGTCTAAACACTAGTTTTGACCCTTTTTGGGAACCGGTTGACCCGTTTGACCCAGGCGGGTCGAACCGGGTTTATAAACATATATGGTTTCATTTCAAAACTTAAAAAATAAAAAAATAAACAAATTATTTTTAATTTTTTTATTGTCTTGAATAAAAACAAGAAATAGACAGACAACACAACATTTGTTCATTTAAAAAAAATAAAAAGACATAACATGCATATATATAGATACCTTCCTTGTCTTGAATCTTAGTCTTAACATTGTCAACGGTATAACTGGATTCAACTTCAAGCATGATAGTCTTACCAGTCAATGTTTTCACAAATATCAGCATCATCTTTCTTTTTCTCAACGGCGGTTATGATTATTACTGTATTGTTTTGTTGGGAACAAATGAAATGAAGAGGTTTATACTTTATACTCTTCTCACTTCACTTTATGCTTATTTTATTAGGGTTTCTTTTGAGCTTTTGCGGGATTGAGTATTGTTGTTTGGGCTTTTTAAGCCCATGCTCTTATTTTTCATTTATTGGGGATCTTCAAAAACCGTCATCTTCTAAATAAGTGGCTAAATTAAACATCACTTCAAACCACTTAATTTAAAAAATAAACCGTTACAACCTAAAAGGGCTGCAAAATTAAGGGTATGAATTAGTCGTTTAAAAGTCGTAGTTAAAAAATATTATAAGAATAGATTGCATTGGTTTGGAACTTTAGATTATTATGCTATATCTATTGTTTTTTTCACTAGTAATTTTTATAAGCTTCATGCCTATAAAAGAAAATGTGTTTATGAGATAGTTGCCGTTACAAAAAAAAGAAAAGAAAAAAGAAAAACTTCGTGCATATAAAAATAAGTGTAGTTGTTACTCGTGCGTTGTTGCAGATTTTATATTGTGTTTAAGACTTTAAGCTGACGGGTGAAAGTTTAGTGTTGTAAATATATACTATTATATTTGACATAATTTTAATCAATAGCTTTTTGTAAATGAGAAATAAGTAACACATGGAGTAAGTTGAACTTATATAATAGTTGCAAATATATTTTAAACTGATAAGAATAGTTTATAACATATTTGCAACTATTATATAAGTTTAAGCAAATATGTTTTTCTATATAAATAGTCTAATTATACAACTGAAATTGCTCAAAATTTTATAAAACAACCAGCCATATCTAGATTGTCTATATTTTTATAGGATTATCAATTGTATAAAATATATTAATATTGGTCTTATTTTAATCACGTTTGAAAGCCTTTTGAACAGTAGATTTCTTAGAATTAATTTTTTTTATTGAGATAATTCTCTATGTGCTCTGTTCGTCCAAAGTTTATATTTTTCTTAGCCCAAAATAAAATGACTTCTCAAAATGTCTTAAGAGACTTAGCCGACTTGGGCAACTTATTTTCCACCTTTTAAATGTTTACAAGTGTCTCATACAAGTGCAATAATGAAGACAAGTGTCTCCACTCTCCGGACGACTTGTACTTAGGATGGAGGGTGTGCTTGAAGGTTTTCCCTCGCCACATCAGCTCCATGTCATCAAGAAACTCTTTCTTTAACTTTTTCCTTAACTTTCCTTTAACATTTGCATTACCTTCTCTCTCTTCAAATATATTTTTTTTTTTTTTTTTTTTTTTGTTATTTAAAAATACCCCAAAATACACATACCCACTCACAATATACGCACAAAAATAAAATACAAAATCTCTCTCCCATTGTTATTGGTGAAACTGCTACGGGATTCAAACCATGCAAGGGAAAAATTACCCCTTTTCCCGAAAAGAGAGGTGTCAATTTTTTGGGTTTCCCGCTCCCACACCCTATGGTCTTATATGGGACACTTATTGACATTTAAAGGGGTGGGGGATAATTAAGTTGTCCATGTCGCACAAATCTCTTGAGTCATTTTAAGAAGTCACAGTTTTTTAGTCTAGAAAAGGTATAAACTTTTGGCGACCGGAGCACATAGAGAATTTACCTCTTTTTTATTTTGTTTATGAAACGTAAGACTAAAATTTTAGTTGTAGTTTTTAAAACTTTTCAAGGTTTAAAACTAAAAGTATTATTATTATTATTATTATTATTATTATTATTATTATTATTATTATTATTATTATTGTTATTTATTGGTGAATGTGAACTTATTTTCTACTTCGCACGTTTTTGTTGCTTTTTTCATCAATTATTAACCACATATTAATAACCGCATTAATTTTTATTCATTTTTCTTTAATGAATAGTAACCACTAACTAGACAATTATCCGTGCCTAATCGCGATATTGTATAGTAGTGTCAATTTATTTGTGTGTGTATTTTTTTTCCTTTTTTTATTAGTGTAAGTGAGAGTGAAAAATGTTTGTGGATTAAATTATAATTTAGTATTTAAATGATTAATATATTATATTGTCTTTTATAAGTGAAGTTATTATAATCGACTAACATTACTTATTTTGCAATTTGTTAAATTGTTAGCAAGATCAAATTTTAACCATTTAATCTTTACATGTAAAAAAAAAAAAAAAAAAAAAAAAAAGATCGTACCTATAAGTTTTTTCAAAAGAGAAATGCATTCACAAAAGACTAGTTTTAATACCTGTGCACGCACAGGGTTTTTAAAATTTCGTTTTAATTATGTATTATTATTGATTAAGAAATGAACCACTTAACATGTTTCAAATGGTTTTACTTGATGGACTAAAAATAAAAGTTCATACGTATATGTTATAACCTACCTATTATTTTAGGAGAATGCTTTTGGATTAAAAATTATATTTTATTATTCAAGCAAAATCACATGATGATACTTGACTTGCATGAGATGTTAGTGATATATGCTTTTAGTTTTGCAAACCCGTGCTATTAATTTACGATATGTTTTGTAATTGTGGTATTTCTTTTACTTATATTTTCGTTAAAATATGTAACATATTTATATAGCTTTGAAGATTTATGTACCTTTTTGTTTGTAAAGTTGTATTTTCATAAATTTGTGTTATTTACTTCTCATGTTTGATCATAAAATTTTCAAATTAATATAGATGCTTACACTATAGCTTCTTTATTACATAAAGAGAAACAAACAAAGATGTAATGGGTAGAACTCAAATTTAATCTTACGTTTACGTATAATGTATAAGAATAATTTTTCTCTAAGCCCGAACTATATAAGGAAATTATTATTACTTGTATAAGTAAATTACAAATGCATAAAAAAAAATGACAAAGAGTACATTCACAAGTCTTTTAGGATTGTTTGAATCCTTACCGACCTTTCACTTTAATACAACTTGTTGAAGCGAAAAATGAACCATTTTTAGGGGGTCATTTAAGCTCGGAATTGAATTTATTTGATCAAATATGGCCCTAAATCGTTCATTTTGTGATTTTAGGTACTTTGGAAGTGAAATCTGGAAAAGGAAGCAATTCGGACGTTTTTGGAGCATAAAAGTGAAGAAAACGCCAAAGACTTAATTTTCTATACTGAGAACAGTACCTGACGGCGTCAAGAGGAAATTCATGACGGCGTCAAGAGTAAAAGTGATGACGATCCAATACAAACCTGACGGCGTCACAACAAGGGCGTCAAGAGTTAATTTTGTGACGGCCTGCATAAGGAGATTACATGACGGCGTCAGACCCAGATCTAGGCAGTCCGAGGAACTATTTGGCGGCGAGATGACGGCGTCAGACATTTGTTCTTGACGCCGTCACCTTCTAAACTCTAGATATAGTTTTCTATTTTTTATTCATTAAAGAGGAAAATGTGTGGAGAAACCCTAGGGCCAAACTTTGTGAACCCTAGCTCGTATTTTACAGTAAATTCAAGGGTTTTCACCCCTTGAATCCTTTCATGTGCTATTGAGATAAGTCTTCTCTTAATTCAATCAATATGTCTATGTGTTGGTTGTCTATATCTCGTGCTTGTCTTGATTTCAACATGTTAGGCTAGATTTATCTTGTGTTTGTTTAGATCTAATGAAACCTAGATGTTAATTATGTGTTGATTACTTGTTTATGGTTGTATTGGATGAATGATTTCAATGTTAGACTTAAGAAAACTGGCAGATCTCCATTGTGTAACATGCTTGAACGTCTTAGGAAACATGAACCGATGTGTACTAGGTTTTATTGGTTGTATTTAATGCATGAGTAAATTCTAATGATCCCATGTTAGGAGCTTCTTAGCCGGCTCGACATAGGAGTGAAGTAGGCACTCATAGGATTGGGGAAGTAAGTACGCCACCCCATTAATGGTATTAAGGAATACAATCCGTCATCCACGCAACTATAACAAGTAATTAACGTGTAAAAGATATCTAGGGAGTAGTGAAATCTAAGTAAACACATTTCTCCCATATATTGCTCATAACCTTAGTTTAATTTAGTTTATTTTCATTTCTAGTATTTTATTTTGATTGCATCTTAGTGTTGGGTTAGTTGACTAGCAACTAATTCCGCCCAAATCCTTCAAACCCGAGATTTTTACTTGCTTTCCTAAAAAATATAAAAATACAAAAAGAATCATCCCTCATCTCTAGACCTAGTCTTTAGGTTTTCTAATCCTAGCGACACTATTCCTAGCTGAACGATCAATCCCCCGGTACTTGTCATTATACTATACTACATCGATCAGGTACACTGCCTGGTGGAGGTTGTAAGCTTCTCGAGATCCCTTGAGAGGTAAAGCCTGGTGCAAAACCCCACGCATCAAGTTTTTGGCGCCGCAGCCCGGGGAATAGTTATTGTCTAGGTTAGAATCTCTTTTTATTAGGTCTACTTGCTAGATTCCTTTCTAGTAGCATTTTATTTTTATTTTTAGGTTCTCTTTAGTCTATCTTTTCTTTGTGTCTTTGTTTGTAAAAACCTTTCCATTGACTATTCCGTTAGCCATTATGGAGAACGTGAATCCACCATACTACCAACCACGAAATTCACCCACTCCAAATGACATTTTGATGTTTAAACAACATGAGGATGAACCTATCTATGATGCATGGGCTCGTTTTAAATATTTACTCCGAAAAGTTCCTCATCATAATTTCGATATGTGGTCCCAAATTGAAATATTTTACCATCGTGTCGACCACTATACCAAAATGGACATTGACCATGCCGCAGATGGGGACCTTTGGGGATTAAGTGTTGATGAAGCATGGGAAACCATAGAGAATTGTGTCAGACTTTCCAAAAAAATGGACAACCCAACAAACATTGTTACGAATCAATTGATAGCAAGTTTAAAGGAACAGGCAAGAAGATTGTTTGGGGATAAGCGTATAGATGAGATAACTGGGTGCACGAAGTGGTTTGATTTCACCACAATACAAGCTGAGCACATTGGTAATCATGATAAGATGGAGGATAGAGTTGAAAATCTAAGCCCACCAAGTACCCCACAAGTCCTACCATCATTTAAGGCATACACACCGCCCGTGACTTATTCGGATGAAGTAGATGAGACTTTAGGAATCCCAATTGAGGTAGAACCTTTGAACCAAACACAACTAGAGGATATAGGTTTGAATGCTTATAATGATAACCTTACCCTTAGTTCTAGGGAAGTTCCTAGTTTTGATGAACCAGAGCCTCAACCAAAACCTCATCTTCCATCCTTGGATGAAAATTTAGGAATTGAAATAGGTTCCGATCCACCCATCAAACCATATAGTTCGGGTAGTCTTAGGATAAAGGTAGTGGACTCTAAGCCTTGTAGAGAGGAAGCCAATATATGAGTGGAAAATGACCTTACACGCTTACATCACCCATTTATGATTGATCACAAGAAACATTATGGGTTTAAACCGGGTTTATTAGGTCAAGATGGATCCCCAACTAGTAGTCTCTTGAAGTTGATATAAAATGATCCCTTTCTAGGAGAAAATCATAATACACCTATTAACCCGATTGAATTTGGTAAGGTTATGATGATAGGAGCACACCCTTTTGAGTATATAATTCATCCACCACTCTTTCCTCACATGGCATATTTCCACCATAAGGGTGTGTATCGCTACTTTCACCCGCACTTAATCCTAAGTGTAGGGAAAACTTCCCCTATTTCTGTTAAATAAGGGTAGAGTCAGGCTCGTGACTCGAACAAAAACAAGCGCTTCTTGGGAGGCAATCCAAGCCCCTTTTTATTTGTTTGATTGTTTGTTTGTTTGATTGTTATTTGCTTCCGTATGCATGCTTTATTTTTATTGTTGGCAGATCATGTTTCAAAACTAAAATGATGAAAATACTTTATTTTGTTGTTTGGCTTAGTCTTAACTTCATCCAAAGGTATTTCGCAAAAGATAAGTGTAAGTGGAAACCCCATATATGTTTTTAAGAAACAAACCCGATCATGATTCTCCACAATATTAAGTGAACATGTATATTCGTATTTGTTAGAGTCAAATGCTTGTATCGAGTCATAATGATGTTTTGCAGGATTTTCCAGGAAGTAGGACCAAGTTTTTTCCAGAAATTTTTCGAAAACTTGACATAAGAATTTATGCAGGTCACTTCTGATGGCGTCACGAGTTTACTCTTGACGGCGTCACGTGTAAAAATCTAGAAATTTTACCGGTTTTGTTTTTCTAACGGAGTCTTAAAATTTTTGTGGAATTATCAGTTTTATAATCTCCAGGAAATCTGTAAACATCATTCCACAAGCATTATATCTTATTTTGTTTTCTAGGATTTATTAGTATATGTAGATTGCCGCCGATTTTATGCGAGGTTGCCTTGTCTGTTTTCTCAGGATTTACAGGTTATGTATGACAAGAAGATGATTTATTTTTCTGGAAGGGAAGCTTTGATTGTTCATTTTCTTGGAGGAAAATTTAACCTGGCCACCTTATTATCCATACCGAGCGAATCAGGGGAGTATTTGATTTCATTTGTTTTACTTATTTCACTTTTACATTCTTTACTTGAACATTGGGGACAATGTTCATCCTAAGTGTAATTGGAGGGTAAAATGATGATACCTTACAAATACACTTTCGCTTGAGTTTGTTTGTTTGATAGTAGATGTGTAATAAAACTATGAGAAATACTTGTTAGTGCAATTTTAGCGCCAAATTTAAATTTTTTTACAACATTTAGGAGTGAAACTTTAGCCATAGCAAGCGTCTCATGGATAGGAGATTGTATGACTAGCACATAACCGTATCATTCAGAAAAATTTTTCACCCAAATATGTGAGGTTCGCCTTTAGATTTGATAGGAAAAGCATTTACTATTAGTGCTTATGAGTGTACCGGTAGCATTTAGATTCTAGAACTTGCGTTAGTGATGCATCCCGAGACCGCTAGTGAGAATACATTCGTGTAGTAGGATTTACTACATGATAAGAGGCATTAGGATCACCCTTGTGTTAAACCCGTATTATAATTACTTGACCATTTAAGTCATATTACTTGGCTAGTTAAGTCAATTAATTTTTCCCACACCTTAGCGTTGTACTCATTTTTAGTACACGAAACCCCTAGTACACCCCTCCGAGCCTATCTTTTCGTTTCTAACTTTAAGCATTTTACTTAAAGGAAGAATTTGTTACACCCCACTTAAGTGTACACCCAAATCGCCTTAGCCTGCCGTGTATGTACTCATCTTTAGTGCATTATTGTTATTTGTTAAACCCTAAATTAATTATCTAATTGATTACATGGTTGCTAAGTCGAGTCATATCCTTGTACATATTGTTTTGGGAAGATTGGGACTCATGGGTAAAGTACTTATTTTATGGAGTAATGGGGAAGAACATCAATTATTACCCCCATATGTACGTTAATCTTAAAAGTACTCCAAGTGTTTTGATTTTTTTTAATTCGAGTCATTAGATTAGTCTATTGTAAAGTATGTAAAAATTCAAGTGTAAGGGGAATATTCATTCCCTATGATGTATTATTTTGGATGGTAGGCTAAGAGTGTATGCGGAAAAAAAAAAAAAAAAAAAAAAACGAAAAATTCAAGAAAAAGAAAAAAATATATACGGACTACCATCCCATTTCATTCTATGTCTATTTTATGTTTTTGTTATTTTTGATTTATTAGCTTAAGTCGAGTCTAGTCTTGGCTTAGCAACGCCATATTGTACATGTAATTAACCAAGATTGTTAACTCACCACCAGTAAAGACTACCTATATCTAACAAAACCGTGTATTCTATATCCCTACACCTAACGTTACAACCCTTTTAAAAGACCTCTTTGATAGTTTATCCTAGGTGCTTACGCCATGGGTGGAGGTTTGATCCTTTCCCAAGCCTATAGTAATCTATTTTGCTATGACAGGTAGTGAGAGATGTTTTCCATTTCCATATTGTGATATATACTTTATTACACCCGAGAGATGTGAGTATCTAAACACTATTTGTGAGGTGCTAGCGTATGACCTCCGTGCTTGTCTTTGGTCTATAGTGGAACGATTATTTGTTGTAATTACTTTTATATTAGTGTTAAATGACCCCTAACTTGTATTTTGACTAGAATAAAAGCGCATTTGCTTTAGGACAAGCAAATCTCAAGTGTAAGGGTATATGATGAGGCAAAAAATGAACCGTTTTTAGGGGGTCATTTAAGCCAGAAATTGAATTTATTTGATCAAATATTGCCCTAAATCGTTCTTTTTGTGATTTTAGGTACTTTGGGAGTGAAATCTGGAAAAGAAAGCAATTTAGGCGTTTTTGGAGCATAAAAGTGAAGAAAACGCTAAAGACTTAATTTTCCATACTGAGAACAGTACCTGACGGCGTCAAGAGGAAATTCATGACGGCGTCAAGAGTAAAAGTGGTGACGATCCAGTACAAACCGGACGGCGTCACAACAAGGGCGTTAAGAGTTAATTTTGTGACGGCCTGCATAAGGAGATTACATGACGGCGTCAGACCCAGATCTAGGCAGTCCGAGGAACTATTTGGCGGCGAGATGACGGCGTCAGACATTTGTTCTTGACGCCGTCACCTTCTAAACTCTATATATAGTTTTCTATTTTTCATTCATTAAAGAGGAACTTGTGTGGAGAAACCCTAGGGCCGAACTTTGTGAACCCTAGCTCGTATTTTACAGTAAATTCAAGGGTTTTCACCCCTTGAATCCTTTCATGTGCTATTGAGATAAGTCTTCTCTTAATTCAATCAATATGTCTATGTGTTGGTTGTCTATATCTCGTGCTTGTCTTGATTTCAACATGTTAGGCTAGATTTATCTTGTGTTTGCTTAGATCTAATGAAACCTAGATGTTAATTATGTGTTGATTACTTGTTTATGGTTATATTGGATGAATGATTTCAATGTTAGTCTTAAGAAAACTAACAGATCTCCATTGTGTAACATGCTTGAACGTCTTAGGAAACATGAACCGATGTGTACTAGGTTTTATTGGTTGTATTTAATGCATGAGTAAATTCTAATGATCCCATGTTAGGAGCTTCTTAGCCGGCTCGACATAGGAGTGAAGTAGGCACTCATAGGATTGGGGAAGTAAGTACGCCACCCCATGAATGGTATTAAGGAATACAATCCGTCGTCCACGCAACTATAACAAGTAATTAACGTGTAAAAGATATATAGGGAGTAGTGAAATCTAAGTAAATATATTTCTCCCATATATTGCTCACAACCTTAGTTTAATTTAGTTTATTTTCATTTCTAGTATTTTTTTTTGATTGCATCTTAGTATTGGGTTAGTTGACTAGCAACTAATTCCGCCCCAATCTTTAAAACCCGAGATTTTTACTTGCTTTCCTAAAAAATATAAAAATACAAAAAGAATCATCCCTCATCTCTAGACCTAGTCTTTAGGTTTTCTAATCCTAGCGACACTATTCCTAGCTGAACGATCAATCCCCCGATACTTGTCATTATACTATACTACATCGATCAGGTACACTGCGTGGTGGGGGTTGTAAGCTTCTCGAGATCCCTTGAGAGGTAAAGCCTGGTGCAAAACCCCACGCATCACAACTTTCTTCATAATTGGCCTAAATCATCAAGGTAAAAGAAACCTATATTTTAGACCGTTGGTTGACACCCATAGTGTTATCAATGACATCAAACACCTGCTAAGTTTTATTAACTCATTCAAAGACAAATTACACTCCGAAAAGAATTCCTACCATAAAATTTCCTATATAGGCACTAAAACACATCTTTGGTACATTAAAATACATTCATGTATTATCTAAATCAGCAACTCAACTAAATTATACATTCATACTTTATGAAGGTGTAGAAAATCCTTTCACGACAATCATGTGTTGATACTTAATCCTCCTCTAAAAACGCACACAACAAATTGCATTAAACTTTAGTGTGTGCGATAAGATGATAAAACTGCAAAAATCACTAACATGTTGAATTATAGTGAAAATAACAACAAAGTTAGTCATAACATCAAAAAAGAAAACTTCAGATTAGAACTAAAGGGGTGTTTGGTTATGCTTATTAAAGGTGCTTATTGGCTTATTCAATTACCATAACACAATAAGTGTATGATAAAGCTATAAGCTTTTTTTTAGAAGCTTAGTGAAAAACCCCTGAACTCACAACTAATTCTATTATAGCTTAGTGTGTTTATAGAAAAAACACAAATATTAAGTGTAGAAGTTTTCAATAAAACATAAAAAAGAGTTACTAAAAGTTGGTGTGTATAACAAAAAAGCTAAACCATAAAAAAAGTTACAAAATACTATCAGCTAGATAAGACATAAGCCAAAGTTCTGTTGAGGTCTCTTTTGGATTCTATTCAGAAGCAAAAAGAGGTTTACACATAAATCATAAGTATAGAGTAATGGTTGTATCTTACATCCGTGATTACCAACTAAATAACATTATCGTAGTATAATAACGTAATAACCTGATTAAAACTATATATTATTGCTGAATATTTCTCACGTACATACTTTTAATTCGTTTACAACGGCCAACCTTTTTTTTTTTTTTTTTTTTTTTTTGATAAAACATCACGTCAATGAATAAAGTTAGGTTATCACCTACTTTTTTTTTTTTTTTTTACTGAGGTGATTGTTATCAAATAAGGATTGTGATGCGTGCATTTTTTTATATATATAATTTAAGAAAAACACTTTCAATAATAAACAATGACTATCTAACCCATATGTTTGTTTGTTTTTTAATAATTAGTTCTGTATAATGTTTTTAACTGATAGACATGTTGAGGTTGAGGTTGATTTTATTGTTTAACTTTAACTATTGATATCATGTTGTACAAAATGTGTGAATTTAGTAGCACATAATGAGCGTTGATGAAGTTAAAATATGCTCCGTAAAGTTTTTAAAATGTTTTTATGGATATCCATATACAAATTTTACATAACAATTTCATGAGTAGTTGTTATAAGTAGAATCGCGTATATTTATTTTCATATCACAGCATTGTGTTTACCATTTGATATTTATATTACCGTTACTAATAATTTAGCCATATTTCAAACTCGTGTACGCATAAATTAAACTTTTAAATAGTAATATGAGTCCTTATTTAAAAAAAATATTTTAAGGATGCTGGCAGTCATGCTTCCGAAAAAAACCATACCTCCCAAATCCATCAATAATATCATTCCATCTCATCCCAACCATTTCATACTTTTTTCATACCTCCCAACAGATTTTTAGTGGCAACCATGCCTTTTTCATACCTCCCAACTTTTTTTTTTTTTTTTTTTCATAAATTATATTAAACAATTTTATTTTTTATTTTCATAAAGAAAAAAGGGAAAATTCCATAAACACCCCATCCGTACAACTCCTCCACCCTAAATGCCCCACATTTTTTTGTTTTCTTCAAATACCCTAAGGGGAGATGGTCGCCTTCAAATCTTAGGCGGATGCTTTTAGATAGTAACATGTGTCCCTATACATGTCCCCACCAAGTACTAACATGGTACCACCCTCAACAGGTACTTTCTTGGGCGACTGGGACCACATTTTTTGGGCGACTTATTTTTTTGTCTTTTTTGTAAAAAAGTTTATTAAATACATTTTTGGTCCTTGTTGTTTGCTGGGTATTTCATTTTTAATCACTCTTTCTTTCTCTTTAATAAATAAAAACTAATCTTGCTAAAATACAAAGACATAGGTCATGGATATACATGATTCAAAATACCAGCACATGATACATGATTCAAAATACCAGCACAACAAGAATACCAGATTTGCAGCACATGATACATGAATACCAGATTCAAAATATATGATTAAGAATCTTATCCATCCTTTGAATAGCTCACTCAATAGTAAAAGCTATAAGTCATGGATATACATGATTCAAAATACCAGCACATGATCTAATATAGCAGCTCATATTATCTACTCCCAAGATTTCGAAAGCTCCCTTTCTTTTTTCATCTTCTTCAAGATAACCCCGATACCACCATCCAGAAAATACAAATACAAAAATACCAGATCCGGTGGGATTGGATACTAACAATAGCTAGATTAAGTAAGCAAAATAAGATATATGTGTTTTACCGTCAGAAAACAAAAGGTGAGGCGGTGGTGGCTCTCGGTGGTGGTGGCAGGGGGCGGTGTTGGCGCTGGTGGTGAGGGGTGGCGTGTGGTACGAGGGAACTCGGGATAACCTGATCTACGTTTTCGTTAAGAAAAATATTTTTGGCCGAAAAAAATTATTCCGATGGCCGGAATCTCGCCGGAGAAGACGACCGGATGGGAGAGGTCGCCGGCAGTGTAGAGAGAGAAAGGATATGTATGTGTTTATATGAGAGAGAGATGATAAAAATGTGTATGTGTTTTATGTATTTATGTTTATGTGAAATACCTAGCAAACCATAAGGACCAAAAATGTATTTAACATAATTATTAACTTTTTGACAAAAAGACAAAATGGTCAAGTCGCCCAAGAAATGTGGGTCCAGTCGCCCAAGAAGTACACTTTGATAGTTGTACCATGAAAGTACAAGATGGGACCATGTATAGGGGACACATGTCACTATATTATACTATCCGCCCAAATTTTGGAGGCGACCTTCTCCCTTTGGGGTATTTGGAGAAAACAAGATTTTGTGGGTTATTTAGGGTGGAGACCATTGTACTTTTGGGGTATTTATGGAATTTTCCCAAGAAAAAATTGACAACTAGTTTAACAATCATCAGTTTGGCCATCACTTCTCTCCCACTTTCATCATCTTCATCTTCATCTTCATCTTCAACCCATCCACCACCACCACCTTCAACACTTTCTACCATTCAAACCCCATTTCAAACCCCACAAATTTACCCATTAAAAACCCACTAACAAAAACAGCAATAAATATTTACATGTATGATTTACCATCAAGATTTACTTATTGGGTTATTGAAAGCTACGAGCTTGCTAGAGGTGGCTTAAAAAATGATAACCCAAAGTACCCTGGTAATCAACATGCTGCTGAATGGTACTTGTTTCTTGATATAAAGGATTTTTTTTTCTTGTGCCAACGTTCGAATATTGCTCCCAACGGTTACTTTTTCAACGTTCAAATGCCCAAACCGCGGAAGCAAAAATTGCCGCTCAACCCTTGCCGCTGGCCATACCGCCGAGGTGGCGGCGGTGTTCACCGGCGGTATGGCCATGCCGCTGGTCATGCCGTTGGCCACTGCCACCATCCTAATGGATGAAAGTTTAAAACTTACATTAGTTTAAAAAAATATTTAACTTATATTAAAACTAATCGCATATTTACCAAATTTTGTAATTTTAATGAATGAAAGTCTAAAAACTAATACTAAAACAGAGTTAATATTATAAAGTATAGGGGTATAAAGTGTAAGGGGTTATTTGTGTTTTTTTATAAAGTTATTAAAAAATATGGAAACTTTTAATTTTACACTTTACTCTATATAAATTATTTAAAATTGAATCACTAAAGTTTTATTAATCACTTCCTCTTTTTTTAAGTTTTTGTTTTCATACATTTAACACCTATATTTTTATGCATTTTTTTTCTTAACTAAATTTCTCCACCAAATTTATTAAGTTTTACCAAAATCAATTTAATTTTGACTTTATATTGACTAATCACGTTGCTCGATTTCGCCTACGTGGCAAAATCAAGCTCTGCTATTAGTCCAATTTTTTTTTGCAATGAGAAGGGATTTGCAAAAACACTCCGAAATGATGTAATTCTTTTATAATATAAAAGATTTACAAAACAAAATTCACACAAAAATGTGTCTATGTGATTATGTGAATATGGTAGGTGAAAGATAAAAGAGAAAACACTATACAAGATGATTGGTCTAAATCACTTTGTTAGCCCATGATATTTTTTAACACTCCAAATCTAACTACTCTGCCAATAAGAATATTACAGTAATATATGGTCAAAAATGCACCAGGCTTAAACACCCATCCCATTACATGGTACTAACTGATAATATATGCACATTGCACACAGCACCATAACACAACCATAGCCACTGGTCACCAAGAAAATAAACTAAACTACACTACATCCCACATGCAAATTTATATAAAAATATGTATATCGCCAACAAGTAATACGTCATAAAAAGAAGTATGATCTGTTCCATCTACGCAAGTCAGACGTTGGCTTGGTTTTGTATTGAATTCAATTTACATTCAAATAATTGATCAAAGAATGCAAATAAAAATATGATTATATGAAAGAAAAAAAAAAAATCAAATAACAAAGCAAATTTCCAACAGGATAGATACTTCAAAATGGTACTAGTCGGCTCGGCTTTATAGATACTTCAATACACCATCCATCTGTTCGAGCCGCATATGTTACGAAAGTCATACCCACCACCCTTGTTCCTCCTACGCACCATCCCACTAGCCGGATAAAATAAATATTCAGGATCAGTCGAACCATCTGTAACAGTTTCATACGTGGATTCTGGGCTGAATTTGGCTCCTTCAACTGAAGGTTTGCGATCCTTAAGAACAAACGTGTCCAGATTTATTGCACCATCATCAAATTCACATTTGATTCTGGTCTCATAGATTCCAAGGTTCCCTTGTTCCATGGCCTCTAAGGTCACGTAGAAAAGATAAAAATCTTTGCACTTGATGTACTTGCAGTCCACAATTTTAGAATCACTGATGTTCTTTTTGTTGCCCTTGTTAATATACAGCTGATAGCACTTGTTGAAGACCTTAACAGCAAAAGCACCAATAAAACTAACCAAACCACTAGTAAGATCAACTGGATTATAAGCTTGCTCAGGAGTCGGATAACATATTCCGTTAAGTGCAGTAATCTTAGCCTCCTCATCGCGCTTTTTAAACTCCCGCCAGGCTTTAATTTTCCCCAGTTTATTCAGCTGAACACACTGTATATATGGGTTCGGAGGTATCTTCTTAGGCTTTTCCTTAGCAGGAACTGGGTGACACTTAACGGGCACACAGATGCCAGCGGTATCCGGATGGTATTTCCAGTCAGATGGCAGGAGTCGCAGCCCTTTGTAGAACTTAGAGACTACATCAATCTTGCTCATAACATCCTGTAATTTTGATTCCAAACCCTTGTTGCACTTGCCCTCCTTTATCTGCTTATCGAGCAAAAGAGCTTCCTGAATGAACCGGTACAAATTCTTCGGAACTTCAAGCTTTGGTTCCTTCGAAGTCTTGCTTCGAGTTACCCTACTAGCCATGCCTTCTGCGAATTGAAACCCTAACAATCAAATCAAAATCAGGGATAAATAAGGTTTGTATCTCATTCGTTCGCAATATACGGTATATAAATACTAGTATGTGGAGGATTCTAGATATGGGCCTTGAGCCCAATACAAATACATAGGCTAATATTATGGGCTAAGAGGCCCAGGTACGGTAACGCTCCAACGGGCGTTATGGCCTACGTGGCCAGCATTGGGGAGGCGTTATGATACCGGTATGCCGACGTGGCCAACGTTATGCTTCAAGTTACCACACAAACGTACGTTGCAATGCCTTTTTTTTTTTTTTTTTTTTTTTTTTCCTGAGATGTTTGTGTGTGTTTTGCAGAGGCATCGAGAGGTAGAAGCACAAACCAAATTATTTTAGTTTAATGGATTTCTTTTATTTAGTCCTTGTTGTTTTCTTTATTTACTGTTTTAGTCCTTTATTTATTTATTTATTTATTTTTTTAAGTAAATAACATTTTTATTTTTAGTTATTTGTTTAAATAAAAGTATAATTTGTTTTTTATTTAATATTTATTTTGTTAAAATAATTCGAAAAGAAAAAAATGTGGGTCTCAAAATGTGGTGTTATGATAAGGAGTGATTTTTGATATTAAATGTTTTGGTGATAAAATGATGTGGTGCTGACGTGACGACACTTTTTGCATGTTAACATGTTACGGTACCTTACCCTCTAATAGTCATGTCATTAAACATTTTTGTAAAGAGCTATGCTATAACTACAAAAGGTTTAGATGACGTTTCCTGTTTAAATTATTTGGGTTGACAAGTCTTTAATTGACTTGAAATGTACTTGACTAACTGAGGTATTCTTAAACCTCTTCTAAGCAGGTTTAGATGTTTTATTTGGTGGTACTGGTTCTAAGATGTATACTGTGTAGCATGATTACATTCTTTAAGTTAGTCCAACAATTGTTATAGGACCAAACATCTACCCGTAATTAATCAATGATTCACGATTACGGCTATCATTCTAACACCCATGAAGCGAAAATATACGCAAGAATCACATACTTAAAACTCGCTTACAGATGCAAGGTTGCTGTTAATGAAAATGGATAGAGTCAAACTCAAATTCGAGTAGGGTGGGTTAGCTGAAGATCTATACTATTATGTTAAAACTTATACAGCTGTTGGCTTAATTAAGGTGTAGCCACATTTTCCTTGGCATAAGGAGCAACTTCTTCACCCTCGACCCCGGGCTCAGCACCTTCCACTCCCAAGCTCAGAAGCGCGTCCTCCCACTTTTTGGCCGGTTTCTGTCCACATTTGAACAAACAAACATGATTAAGAATACAACTTTTAACAAACAACCCCTTTTTCATATCTAGTTGTGACTACTAACCTTCCATGAAAGTTCTTGAGCCATACAATTTTGAATAATTTCTGAAAAAGCTGGAGTACCATAGACAGCCAATGCCCTTGTGACAGTCTTTGCAATTGCAGTTACATCCGCTGGATCTACCGTTTCACACTGCCAAAGTATATTCAAACTTAGTACTAAAGCTGAATTCATTATGCATAAAATAGAATATTCATTCAAAGTGTTATTACCTCAACGTTAAAAGCGCCCATTTGAAATCCTGTATAGCCTTCTTTCACCGTGTCAACTAGCCCTCCAGTTGATGCAACAATAGGCACCTACCATTCAAAGTTATATTACAGAAATAAGTACTTGTTCACGTGTGTAAGTGTGGAATGAATCAACGCAAGTTATAAGTTGTATGCTTACACATCCGTAAGGCATTGCTTGCAACTGAATGAGACCACATGGCTCAAATCTGCTAGGCACTATTATAAAATCGGCTCCAGCTATAATCATATGAGCCAGTTTCACATTAAATTTCGCAACTCCTCTGGCTTTAAGTGGATACTCTATCTCTAAATCATCCAACTGCTTTTCCATAACCTTTTTCCCCGTTCCCTAAACCAACAAAACAGTTCATGAATCATTCGTTAAGTTTAAAAGAATCAAAATATTTAACATATATCTTAGAAAAGGCTTCATACTAGTAACTTACAAGAACTATAATCTGGACTTCTTGGTCTATGAATTCAGGGATGGCTGCAGCAAGGATATCTGAACCTTTTTGCTCTTCAAGCCTACCAATAAATCCTATGACCGGGATGTTCTTATCCACGGGTAACCCAACTTCCGCTTGAAGAGCTTCTTTTATAAGCGGCTTTGCACTCATTACAGTGGTAGCATCATATTTGACACTAGTAAATTTATCGGTCATGGGGTTCCATTCTTGGGCATCCATTCCATTGACGATTCCCTGAATGCCTCTTTTACGGATGATATTATCTAATTCCACTCCTTTGTCTGGACCGGAAACTAGTTCCTCGGCATAGTAAGGGCTAACTGTTAAGACCTTGTCTGATTCCAGTATTCCCGCTTTCATCCAGTTAATCTTCCTTCCCTTTACAGGTTTGTCATATCTGCAGCGTTACAATAACGCCCCATTACAATCTCGAAATTATAAGGTAACTATAAGTTCATGTAAATAAGCTCCAAGGTTAATAATTACCCATCAATGAAATCAAACGAGCTTTTGAACTCGTCTGGAAGATTGAGGAGTGCAAAGTCTGCAAAAGCAAATCTGCCTTGGTATGCTATGTTGTGGATACAGAACGCAACCTACATCCAAAGCCACAAATTAAATCGAATCATATATATATATATATATACTAGAAAGGTGCCCGCGCGATGCGGGGCGGATTATTGGGGTGGTGGAAAGTGGTTGTTGGGGTGGTTGTTGATGTGGTTATAAATTGTTGGGGGTGGTTGTTGAGGTGATTATAAATTGTTGGGGTGATTGTTAGGGGTGGTTGTTTCCATAATTAGTAAGTAAAAGTCTGAATTTTTAAGCCTTTCTAATTATAGAATAGTCCCAAATACATTATATAGTAGTATATATATATATATATATATATATATATATATATATATATATATATATATATATATATATATATATATATCAATGTTGCTAATTGGTGTTACCTTAGCACTCGGATACAATCCTGCCGGTTGATACATGCTTTTCAAGTAGCATGGAAGGAGTGCGGTATGCCAGTCGTTAGCAATGAAAACAACATCTTCCCCTGCATAGAACAAAACATCATTAATATATTTACACTGTCTGTAAGCCAAATTAAGCCTCATGGAATATGGATGATATCATCATACCATATGGTCCTGAGAAATATTCGCTACTATTCAGGTTCAACACTCGTGGAGCTTCCAGAGCTGCCTGTAGTTTTTATAATAATAACAACTTTATATAACAAGCATTACACGATTAAGAAACATGGAAATCATATGATATTAGTTGTTAAAACTAACCTGGCATAATAAGCTAAATCTAATCTGATTATCCTGGTAGTCTATTCCAGCAACAGGTCCATAAATTTTTGAAGCCGTTTTTCCCCAAACCTGAAGCACATAAATTTCGTTAACATTGGCTCATTTAGTTCTTCACAAGTTAATATTTACATTTAAAATGGCATCCGGACCTTCTCAAGGAACAATGGGTGATCCACAAACACCCTGTCAACACCTCTCTTATAGCAATGGAAAAATCGCACCTTTTCTGTCTTGTCCCCAGCCTTGAGCTGTGAATATCAAAAGGAATATCAAGTCAAACGCTCGGAAAAAATTGACAAAATGACCACAAAAACATGACACAAATTGTAATAATATACCTCAACTTCAACTTCGGTATCCCAAGCATCTTTGTATTGATCATAACGAGGTGATACTGTCATCACACGATGCCCATTTGCCTGTGCAATAACACAGATTCAACACGTACAACGTGTCATCAGGAACAAGTTTCTAAGACTCAACATTGTTCTGGTCAACTAAGGGGGCGTTTGGCATTGGGCTCTAACAGTGCTGTCATTTGAGAAATACTCATAATTCTGTAACGAAACATGTGCTAAGTGTTTGACAAATTGTTAGATGTATAATAACCCCTAAACTATCAGTTGAGTATAATTAGTTTTGTTGCAACTACTTTTTATGAGCTAAATAAAGATCATATCAAATAATCAAAGGGTGTTTAGGATTTCCAATTAAAACTGATTTTGATCTTGAAAAGTATCAGATAAGCAGTTTGGAATAAGCAACTCGAATATGATTACTCAAAAGAGCTTCTTTAACCTTCACATAATCATATAAGCAGCTTGAATAAGCAATCTAAGTATCCAACTACCCTCAATAATTTGTATATTTCGGTGAGCAATGGCCAAACACTTACTGAGACAAGTCTCACTATTCTCAAATACATAAAACTAATTAGCCCATCAATTATTTAGGTTTTGAAAATGCAATTATAAGGCTAAAATGCACACAGGAAAGAGAGAACATACAGCCATGGCAGGAGGAAGACCACCAAGCACATCACCAAGTCCACCAGTTTTGCTCCAAGGACCTACTTCCGCTCCAACGAAGATTAAATTCATCCCAGCCCCACAAACAATCATGAATTTTCTCGAGTTCCCATTTTGAGCCTTTCTAGCCCCCATCACCTTAGCATTATGCACAACTCTAAGTCCTTCATGAACCACCATTTGCACCTTCCCAACTCTAAACCTATCACTTGCTTTAACCTCACTTTTGTTAGCAAATATAGCCACTCCATTGTTGACACTTGACCTTCTTGTGACACAGTTCCATGCAGTCGTCGCTGTTGCCATCTTTGCAACTTCTGTAAATCAAGAAACAGTTAATAATATTTTTGAACTACAAAGTACAAACATTAAGGACTAATATACTTAAGTAAGAATAAAATGTAACATGGGTTTTGCTTAGCAGTATTTAAATGTGCCCGTCAACTAAGTGGTTAGGTACGGTGTTCAAGTCTTGAAAATAACGTGAGTGAGTTTGCGGCTAGAAAAATATTAAAAAAGCGAAAAAAGAACATGCTAGAGATTGTAAAATTTTGTACCTTGGTGAATGAGTGGAGATAGGAAGTGTTGCAAACGAGATGGAAAGATAATGAGTTTATATTGAAGTTATAAGTGTTGAACGTGTGGTGAAGATTAAATTCACGTTGGGTACAATGCCAAAATGCAAAATACCACAAATAATAGTAATAAATTGTGTACTGTGTTACTTTGGTGTTTGGACATATGCTTCCAAGAGACATGATATTAGTGTTCACGGCTTACAATTATTCTGGTCCCTTTATAATAGGACATATGGGAATATAAGCGAATATTATTGCAACTTGAAGACTCAAAAATGTAAATGGTAGAGAAGTAGAGAACCGGACCGTCTGCTACCATTAAACTGCGTTGAAAAAGCTCAATTTTGGCTAAAAAAAATTTTTTTGGGCTAATAATTTCCTAAAAAAAATGAGAGGAAATAGAAAGAAACTAATTTTAAACATGTCCAATGACAAAATTATCCTTAATTTTTGAACTTTATATTATTCAAACATGGGTATAATTGTAAATGTAGCAACATTTTTCGTTTCTTTCTTTTCAACTCAAGAAAAAAAAAAAAAAAAAAAATCCAACTTACAAAATTTTTCTTTCCTTTACCTAGTGTTATAAAAAAAGTATTGTCACTTCAACATTTTTTTCTTATAACTAAACACAAAACACCCCTTTCTATTCCTAGTGTTATAGGACACTCATAGACCCTACAGTTTTATTTTTCGTTTATTTAAATAAAACAAAACATTAAATTAAAATTAAAATTCATTAACAAAAAGAGACATAAAAAAACATATAAAAATAAAAACAATACGTAAAAAAAAAGTAAATAAACTAAACTAGTTCTGAAATAATATTTAGCTTGAGTTGCCTTTTTGGCCTATTCGATAATATGCTTGTCTACCTTTATCTCGTCGGTGTTAATTGCAAGCATCTTCAAGTCCTCGTTTCTTGTTTGAGCTTTGATTAATTCCACTCTCGCCATAGTCTCGCATTTCAATCGTTCCATCTTCACCTCACAATCTAAAGCGAATTGTTGTTGCAACATTTCCTGAAACATTTTTGTTGTGAATTATAAGTGGCGGATGAGTTTGAAGATCGTTGACTTTTAGACTTTTATTCTTTGCCGGATGGATGCGGCAAAGCATCATCTCCAAAAATCTGGGGTTCTTCTTCGGTTGGTCGTCCTTAGTTTCTTCTTGTTTATTTTGAATCGGAATTTTTCCATTTATGTTTGTCTTTCAAAAAATCCCAAGCTTTTTTGTGAGCAAAATTTTCTCCTCGATATCTTTATACAAAGCTTGAAATTGCTCATGTGTAATATGTTTGGCAAATGGGTTAAAGTTCGAGAATTGGTTTGAGATTTGGTATGGCGAGCCGAATGATGGTAGTTAGTCGGTGTTTGAGGTGATGAAATTTACGGATGTTGGTGTGTTTGGATTAGAGGAAGACGAGGGATTCAGTATTTGATTTTGCGGGTCGGCGAGCATAGAGTTGATCCATTGTTGATTGGGATTCATTTGTTAGTATAGAGGCAGAAATAAGAAAAGTATTTTTAAAGGTAGAAAATGAATGCAGAAGTGTGTGTAAGAAAATAAAAGATTAAGATGATATTTATAAGATTTTTAAAAGGTAAAAGTTTGAGAAAAATAGATATTTTTATTTAAAAAACGGCTAGTTTGACCAACCAACGTTCACTATTTTTTTAGCTGTTATTAAACTTTCACAATTGAAAAAAAAAGATATAAAATAAAAAATAACGGATTGCATGGGCTGGCTCGGACGTCGCTAGAACCGATGGTGCAAGGTCCGGTTTCCGGCTCGCGTTATCCACTCGCATTATCCGTTGGCTCGAGGGCCACCAGCCAACGACACCAAGTGCTCTTACAACATCATCTTATTTAGGCCTACATGTTTACTACCATCAGTATAGATGGCGCCAATGAACGAAGTAGTTTGAAGCATGAGTTAATGTTGTTTGAGGCTAACTTCATCCATGACACCTTGTAACTAGTGACACTGTAGACAAAGTCGGTAATATTTTAATTTGACAATTACCGGTATTTATACTATTTTATTTCTCAAAATTTCCAAAATAGCTAAGTAGTTGTTCGTTAAGTAGTTCAATTAGAACAAAACATCACCAAAGCTGGTTTATAAAATCAATCATTACTCGTCAATTCATCCCTCCTCAGTCATAATGTTGATCTTTCTAATTTGGTTTGTACCTAAATGATTGTTCGATTTTAAAGTTTAACCAATCAAAATATTATTGAAATACCAAGATGAAATTTTATTAGTGCATGTCGTGATGGTTAGATTTCTTTTAAATTTAAATTATCGGGCACTCATTGGGGGGAAAGGTGGCCTTGCAATATGCTTTAAGTTGTGCTCTGGGTGACTATGATGTTTCCGCGCAGTTGCCTAAACAAGTAAATGCACATTCAATCGACAGTCATAGCCCAACACGCCAGTCATCCTGCCATTTCTTCCACCATTAAAATTCTCTTAAAACCTTCAATTAACCTTCAATTCTTGCCTAATTTTCAATTTTAAACCGTGAATCTTGTTCGAATTGCTATTTTACAGTGTTTCGCTAGGTTTAATTTTGATTTTTTTGATTTTTCAAAACCCTAATTTTTCCCCCAATTTCGTTTCATATCAGAAAAATCAATAAAGGTGTAGATTTGATGTTTCGATGAACATGTATTGCTCATTGGATACTAATTGATTGTTTTCCTGTTTCTATTGTTCATTTCATCCATTTTCGTTTTCTAATGACGACTAAGAAGAAATTGAAAAGACAAGTGAAACGGCCTAAGAAGTTTGATGATCATGTGGTGGAAGGTATGAGTCAGAATAGGGTTGAATTGAGTGATGAGGATATTGAAAGTCAAGTTAGGGCTGATTTGGGGATTAATGAGTTACAGTTTGGAGATAATGAGAATGTGACTGATAAGGGGATGTTTGGAAATGAGAATAACTCTGAGAATGTTCATGTTACTCCCAAGGTTGGAACTGATACTAGTGGAAACAAGGAAGTGATTGTTGTTGATAGTGCTACTAGTTCTAACAATGGGATAATAGATGGTTTGGTTAAGTCTGCAATGAATCCTGTAAGCCCCAATGTAAGTCCTCTTGATTGTAATAAGACAGCTAATGTTGAAGTGAATAATGAGAACAATTCTGAAACACCAAAAGCTCATACACCTAACACCAATAGCATACCTAATGCTAATATGTCATATGCAAGTGTTGTCAATAATAATGTTGAGAAGGATGACAATAAGCTTGATTTTAAACCAACTGTACTCAATGAAGATGGAACCGAGTTTGTTATTTTTGATGAGGAATTGGTTACTAAAGGTTGTGTAAAGTGGAATTCAACTGTTTGTGGGTACTTTGTGGGGTGTAGAATGAGTGTAAATGAACTAAATTACCATTTGAGGAGAATGTGGAGCAAATATGGATTAACAGATGTAAAAATGAATGCTAATGGGGAATGCTTTTTTAAGTTTAAGAAAGAGGAAGGTATGCAAGAAGTGCTCAGGTTAGGTCCTTGGATGGTGAATAATAGACCTTTTTTTGTTCAAAAATGGGATCCTATTATGGGAATGGAGATAAAGGAAATGAGTAAGATTCCTATTTGGGCAAAATTGTCTAATGTTCCACTGGAAGCTTGGAGTAAGGAAGGAATAAGTGCTTGTGCTAGTAGTATTGGTACTCCATTAATCATGGATAGTATGACTACTCAAATGTGCAAAACTGGTTTAGGGAAAGTGGAATATGCTAGAGTGTTAGTTGAATTTGATGTGAATAAGGGCTTTAAAGATAAAATTCATATTCAGTATACTAGTAAGGATAATGTGGTAAAAGGGACAAAAACTGTGAATGTGGAATATATGTGGAAGCCTGATATATGTAGTCATTGTGTTGTATTTGGGCATAGTACTAAAGATTGTGGAAAGAGACCTAAGACCGAGATTGAAATAGGGGAAGAAAAGAGGAAGAATGAGAAAAAGCAGACAAGTGCTAATGAGTTCATGGAGGTATATTACAATAGAAGAGGGGGGAGAAGAGTATATAATGGTGATAAAAGGTATCAAGAGGGGCATAATAATGGTGCAGATAGGAATGCAAATGTGTGGAAAAAGAAGAATGTGAGTAACATAGAGCAAAATAAAGCAGCAGAAAGTAATATTGGCCAAAGCAAACCAACTGAGAAAAAGGAGAATCAAAATGGAAGACTGTATACCTTATCCAAGGAGAAATTTAATGCAATGAAGCAAACTGCTAACCAATATGCTGTTCTGAGTGACATGGAAGGAGAAGAGAGTAAACCACAGAGCATAACACAAAGAGAAAATAAGAATAGGTTTGATGTATTGGGAAGTGAAGGTAGCAATGAAACTTTGGACACTAATGTTAATCAAGAGTGTCAGGATGAGGGAGATGTATGCAGGGATAAGAATGGGAAGTCTTCAAGTATGTTAGAGGATATAGTCAGAGATAAGGAGGTTGATGATTTTTTCACTCGTTTGCAAAAGGAGGATGAAATGGTTGGTATGTTTGTGGATAATAAGAGGATTCCCACTGTTGAAGAATCAAAGCAATGGGCTGAGTATATGTTTGGGTGGTATAAGGAAAAGTAGGGAGCAAAATGGAAAAGTGAATGTCCCATTTGAGGAAGATGTATATGGCTTAATGTTGAATATAAGAAGTGAATATGCAGGATTAGACAACTATTTTGTCCTTGTAGTTATGTATGCAAACTGAATTTGTTGCATCTGACCTTGGTCATAGTTGTATAAGTGATGTAGTTAATCTGATTTCTGACAGGTCTAGGATTTGTGGTTTATCCTTCTGGATGGGTCTGTCCATGCCAGTGTTGAGGAGTTTGTATGTTCTCTTTGATGATTAATACATTTTTCACCTTTGCACCAAAAAAATATTTTTTTTAAATTGCATGCTATTGAAAATGAACATGTCGAATATTCAAAATGGATGAAATAATTCCTAGTTTGATCGGGCCTCATGAGCATTTTTAATAAACTGATAAAAGGCTAAAGTGTCATAACACCAAAAAGGTACTGCCACCTCAGCTTTAATACTTTAACATCAACACCCAAAAATCAACCCTTACAATAAAACCACATTAACACCAACCATTTGTGACCCACATTTCTGTTTTTTTAAAAAAAAAAAAAAAAAAAAAAAAAAAAAAAAAAAAAAAAAAAACTACAAATTAATCCTTTAAATATTTTATTCATTAAATCACTCCTTAAATAGTATTTTATTTATTAAATAAAAATACAAATTAAAAATACTTAAAAAAATAAACATAAATTTAAAAAACAAGCGGAAATAATTTAAATTAGTTATAAATGATTTAAATAATTATAAAAATGATTTGACCGGGTGTAAATATATTAGTTGATTGTATTTTTGATGATGTGGGTTATCAAACGGTTGTGATTCGGTGATTTATAATGTAGGGTACTTTGAAAAGATTTGACATAACAGAGTAAACAACAACAACTTTACTGACTGTTGACTAAAACGTTTGACTTAAAACTCATAACCTCTTATAAATGATTAAAACTCATACTCTCTTATCCTTACTTTAATCTCACAAACTCAGATGGAGTGAAATAATCATTTCTTGTGTTCTTGTGAAAAAGGATATATAGTGAAAAGAAAATCTTGCCAGCCCGATACCTATGGTAGACCTTATTGTGCATGTCCTCTTTTAAATGTAAACAATCATACATTTCTTATTAATGTAAATATTAATGCGTGTTTTGCAACCTCGTAAAAGGTTTTACCTCTCAAGGGATCTTTAGAGATTTTGTAATCCACCAGGCAGTGTACCTGACAGTTGTAGTGTAGTAAATGGTGGGTCCGGGAGATTGATCATTTTATAGTGGAATAGTGTCGTTAGGATTGAAGTGTAAGTCGACCAGGTCTAAAGATGAGGGATGATTCTTTTTGTATTTTTATATTTTATGTAAAGCAATTAAAATCTCTGGTGTTGAAAGAGTGGGCGGAATTAGTTGCTAGCCAACTAACCCAAAATTACTAATTAAACTACAAACAATAAAATAAATAACAAGAAAAGTAAATGTGGCGAACTTCTTATAAGAGAAAAATGTGTTTACTTAAATTTCACTACTCCCTAGTTATCTCTTATTGATATATTGAGTTGTCACAATTGTTTAGTTGAAGGATTGTATTCCTTAATACCAGTCGTGGGGTACGTACGTCCTTCCCCAACTCTATGAGTATCTATTTCTTCTTATGACGACACGTTTAGTATCCTATCATAGAATCATCAAAATCTACTCAAGCATTAAATACAATCTATAAAACCGTAGTACACATCCGATTACGTTTCTTAAGACATTCAAGCTTGTTACCGTATAGGAGATTAACCAGTTTTCTTAAGCCTAACGCGAGTCAATCAACCAAATAATCAATAACAAATCAACAATAAAAAATTTATAACTAGGTTTCATTAGATCTAAGAAAACACTAAGAAATCTAAGCTAACATGTTATTGTAAAGAAAAGACAAACAATTAATCAAACAACACATAGACATATTGAATGATTAAAGGAAGAACTTATCTTTAATTGAACATGGAAGGAAATAGTTTTTGAAACCCTAAAAATGCTGTAAAACTTGGACAAGGGTTTTTCTCCCAAGTTGTACTCTAAAGTTCCACACTTTGAATGAAAAAAATCCAAAAATATATATAGAGATACAAATGTGACGGAGTCAGGTTATAAGTCCTCACGCCGTCATCTAGCCGTCATTAGGGCTTCGTGATGCCCAATCCAGCTGCTTGACGTGGTCACTTGTAATTTCCTCTGGGCCGTCTCTTGTAACATTAATACCAAATGTCCTACTTCCATTTACACGTGACACCGTCACTGTGTAATTCCATCAAAAGTTTTCTAGAGCGTCACTTACAATTATTTCCACCTCTTGAATCTTCAAGTGACGGCGTCACCTTATAAGGCGTGACGTCGTCACCTTGTAAGGTGTGACGTCGTCAGGTGTATTTTCCAACTTAGTTTATTGATTTTGTCGTTTTCTTCATTCTTGACTCCAAAAACGTCTAAAATGCTCCATTTTTCAGAATTCTTGTCCCAAGTACCTAAAATGAGAAAAGAAGCGATTTGAGGTAATATTTAACCATATATTTATGATTTAGGGCTTAAATGACCCCCTAAAAACGTATCAAATAAATCCTTATCAAATACCCTTACACTTGAGATTTGCTTGTCCGCAAGTAAATGAGCTTTTATACCAATCAAAATACAATTTATGGGTCATTTTAACATTAGTATAAAAGTAATTACAATAAATGATCATTCTATCTTAGTCAAAACAAGCACGGAAATTATATATACTAGCACACAATAAGTGTTTGGATACTCTCATCTCTCGGGTGTTATAAATTTATATATCACAAATGGAAATAGAAAAATATCTCTCACTACCTGTCACTGCAAATAAATTACAATAGGCTTGGGAAATGATCAAAACCTCCACCACTTTGGCGTAAGCACCTAGGATAAACTATCAAAGAGGTTTTTAAAGGGTTATAACGTTAGGTGTAAGGGTAAGGATAACACGGTTTGTTGGATAAATGGATATTTTACTGGTGGCAAGTCAATTGTCTTAGTTAATTTCATATACAATGAGGCGTTGCTAAGCCAAGACTCGACTCAACTAACTACAACTCTTTTTGGTATTTTCAAGACACTATTTGACTCTTAACATGAATAAAAGAAGCGGATGGTAGCTCGTTATATATATATATATATATATATATATATATATATATATATATATATATATACACACACACACACACACACACACACACACACACACACACACACACACACACACACACATACTTTTACTCTACCATCCAAAATAATACATTCCAGGGAACTAACTTTCCCCTTACACTTAAACTTTTATATAATTAAAAATAAAGACTCGAATTAAGATAATCGAAACATTTGGAGTACTTTAAAATATTAGCGCACATATGGGGGTAATAAATGATGTTCTTTCTCATTACTCCATAACACTAGTACTTTATCCATGAGTCCCAATCGTCCCAAAACAATATGTACAATATATGACTCGACTCAGCAACCATGTAATCAATTATACAATTAATTATGGGTTTAAACATGTAACAATAATGCACTAGATATAAGTGCATACAAGGAAAGCTAAGGCGATTTGGGTGTACATTTGGGGGTGGATTGTAAACAAATTCTTACTTTAAGTAAAATGCTTAAAGTTAGAAACGAAAAATATAGGCTCTGAGGGGTGTACTAGGGGTATCGTGTACTAAAAATGAAAACATCGCAAAGATGTGAGAGAATTACTTGACCAATGAAGTCAATGTAATTATAATACAGGTTTAAAACATGGGTTATCTTAATGCCTCTTATCAAATAGCAAATCCTAACTACACAAATGCAGTCTTACTAGCGGTCTCGGTATGCATCACTAACGCAAGTTCTAGAATCTAAATGCTACCGGTACACTCATAAGCACCAACAATTTGGGGTGGAAATTTTTGAGTGGTACGGTTATTGTGCTAGTCATACAATTTTTATCCATGAGACGCTTATTAAGACTAAAGTTTCACTCCTATATGTTGCAAAAAAATTTACAATGGTGTCAAAATTACCCTAACAAGTACTTTTTTTTTTTTTTTTTTTTTTTTTTTTTTTTTTTTTTTTTATAGTTTTATTACACATCTACTATTAAACAAAACAAAAATCAAGTGAAGTTGTAGTTTCTAAGGTATCCCAATTTACCCCCTTACACTTAAGTCGAACATTGGTCCCAATGTTCAAAATAAGAAGTGTAAAAGCAAAGTTAAATGAAAATGAAAGAAACTAATACTCCCATGATTCGCTCGGTATGGACAATATGCTAACATGGTTAAATTCTTCTCCAAGAAAATGCACATGCAAAGCTTCACTTCTGAAATATAATCATCTTCTTTTCCAATATAATCTGTTAAACAACAAAGAAAACAAACACGAAACCTCATGTAAAATCGGCGGTAAATTTTATATAAAAGTAAATCCTAAAAAGCAAGTAAAGATATAATGCTTGCAAAATAAATGTATGCAGATTCCTGGAGTATAAAAATTTTAGATTTTATGAAACTTTACAATTTCAGCAGAAAAAACAAAACCTGAATTTTTTTTCCAGAAAATAACTCTGTTAGTGCAAACGTTATGACGTTTAATCTATATAGTGTCTTCATGTTTTAATGATGACAAACACGTAACTTGTAACACATAACGTAAAATGCACAAGTTACTCGTTCACACATCAACGTCTCTCGACATCACTTCTGGTATGAACAAACACTTTACCAACTTTGTTAAGTGATCAAATAAAATCCTTTTTGTCCTTAGACCTTACATTTTATAAATGTGACAAAACATTTTTACAAAAATAAACTAAAAAAATTATTTTTGTATTTATAAATAAATGTTTTAATAAGAATAATAAATTTGAATTTGAATTTCAAAATGTCCAAACGGCCTCATTTCCCGCCCAAATCAGATAAAATTTCACCAGGTAACATTTCACCACTAAAGGACAAAAACTGTCATGGAGGTCCTTTATCTATGTGACGGCCCTTATTGATAAAGGACCGTCAAAGGTTTAAGGGACCGTCTGACGCTCTTCGTGCAGGCTATAAATATTGACCCATTTTCATCAGAAAAACTAATCCTCTTTGCACAAAAAATTCATGTCCTTTCCTTCTTCCTCTTTGATCACTATAACTCTTTTGGTATGTGTTTATAAGTGATCCCGACATCCACTACATCATGTGCAAGAGATGAACACTCGAAGTCGTCAAGAATCGAAGTGTTGTTGAGTCCATACACCAACGTAACTAGTGTTATGATTTTATTTTTCCTCTACCTCATGGGTAAAAGAAGAACTCTAGACTTAGATGAAGAATCGAGATGTTATAAGAGTCCACACACAAACGTAACAAGTGTGACGATTATATTCTTCACGAGGTGTTGTAACTAGAATAGGTCTTGTAATATTTCTGACTTGTGTGTGAGTCGAGGATGAGGTTATTTGTGTAAACTTGGATAGTGATGTAGATCCAAGAAGTCTTGTAACTAGATTAGGTCATGTAATTGTTTTATGGTGTGTGGTGTCCTATTGTGTAGGTTAGGAGTTAGTTGAGTCGGTGTGTGAAGGCTTGGATCGGGTGATGATCCAAGTGTGTCTTATGTGAAGGCTTGAGTCGGGTGAAAATTCAAGTGAACAGGAGTGCTCGTTCGTGTGAAGGCTTGGATCGTGTGTCGATCTAAGTGGGACAAGAGTGCTTGTTCGTGTGGCCACGTGGGCCTTTCAATAGATTGGTTCTAGCTAGAATTAGGACTCGACATTCCGCTTAGTGTCGCTAAACTTAGTGTAAGCTTGTGTACGGTTTGTTCTGCCTAAAGGGAGCGTGTTGATTAGTGAAGTAACTCTCGAGTGTGGTACTCGGGGAGTGGAGTAGGACGAAGAGGTGCTTCGTGTCGAACCACTATAAATCATCGTGTCCAGTTTGCGTTTTCTCTTCCTTTTTCTTCACTTTCTATACTTGCATTACATTTATGTTTGTATGGCTTTGTGTGTATATGTTTGCGATATCAAGTAGTTATCTTAGAAACATAAAACATAAGAAAACTTAATCAAATGTAACAAACATGCCCACTGGTGGCGGTCCTTTATACAAGGACGGTCCCCAACATTTAAGGGACCGTCGGTGTATATTAGGGACCGTCCCCAGTGCAATCAGAATTAGCTTCAAACATATAAGCCTCGTGTCATGCTTATGTGATTGCTTGTTATGAGTGACATAACAACTATTCATATTTAGTCACACTTGATCGGAAATTTGATACGAAACATTTTTAAGTACTAAAGAGGAACGTATTCACCCCCCCCCCCCTCTACGTTTCTACAAACTCCTGACGCCGTCAGAAATGATCTAACAGAATTTTTTTTTATTTTGTTTCCAGAAAATTTTTAGAAAAATCTATGTTTTATTACCTGGAATCCTACAAAACATTTATTGTGACTCGATACAAGCATTTGACTCAAAACAAATACAAATATGTATACTAATTTCTAATTGTTATTGTTAATATTCAATCCGTTTTTAGAAACAAATATGATCTTCCCTTACGCTTATCTTTTTGCAAAATACCTTTATATGTAATTAAGACGAGGTTAAAGACAAAATAAAGCATTTTCACAATTTTATTTGAGACATGAACAATAAACAATAAGGAAAAGTATGCATACAGAAACAAATATAATCAAATAAACAAACAAATAATGAAAAAGATGCTTGGATTGCCTCCCAAGAAGCGTTTTTCTTTATTTACGAGTCTTGTAGCTAGACTCAAAGTCATACCCTATTACGTGACTCCATCATCCGTTACGCTCTCTAGGTCATCCTCTATCTTGGTTTTATACTCCGGACCTAGTTGTAAACATTCCTTGTAGAACCAAAATATTTTTTTTCATTACGTAGTCTACTCCTTTCCTCTTGTCTTCATCATTCCTATAATGTACCGACTGCTTAAATTCCTTTTCTAGGTTTGGCATGAGTCGGAATTGTTCTATCTTATATGGCATTTGGTAGGCAATCTCGTCGATCATGTCCTTAAACTTAACTATCCTTAGTGATGGATCATAATTCATTCTAGAGACTTCAACGAATGGTTTTCCTAACACAACATTAGATTAATTGATGTCGACCGCGGGGCTAACATCTTCTAAAATCACCAAATCTATTACACAGGTAAAAATTCCTACGTAAACGGACAACCCTCTAACTCTCCCCACAAAATTACTTGTTTTTCCAGTAATGGGGTCTATCCTAGGAGCTAATTATTTTTTCAAAATTCAATTTTAGAATGTCTTAGACAAGATATTTATGGGTGACTCGAGGTCAATGTAAGCTTTCTACACATGCAAATGCCCAATATTGCATGGTATGTTTATGTTGTTTAGGTTGCCGGCTCAAATGATCGGTGGATTTCTATAGATTGATGGGTTAGGATCATCCAATAGATTCTTGTGGTATGCAAGCTCATCCTTAGTGGGAAGCTTGTTGAAGTAATCCTCTACCTTCTCCACCTCCTCCTTGACATCTTTCTTAAAATCACTTCCTATCTCAACCTTACCTTCATCATCTTCCTTGCAACTCCTATCAAGTGGCTTAATAGTGATGACGTTGACAAAGTGTACGTGTTTAGATGATGAAGGGTCCTTAACCTCATTTCCCCCACTAGGGTTTCTTACTGCTTTGGTAGACAGGGTCATTCCTTGCTTATTTAAGGCCTTTATCAAATTATCAATTTTATTGGTCATCTCGTTTTGTTGTTGGTTGAAATCGGCTTCAAACTTAGCTATACGAGCTTCTTGAGATGCCATAAAATTAGACATCAATCCTTCAAAATTATTGGCATGGCCGTAATTGTTGAAAGGATTGTTGCTGAAAGTACGGTTCGAGGACGGGCCGTTTGGTTGGAAACAATAAGGCGTGACGTTGTCAGATGTATTTTCCAGCTTAGTTGATTGATTTTGTCGTTTTCTTCACTTTTGACTCCAAAAACATCCAAAATGCTTCATTTTTCAGAATTCTCGTCCCAAGTATCTAAAATGAGACAAGAAGCGATTTGAGGTAATATTTGACCATCTATTTACGATTTAGGGCTTAAATGACCCCCTAAAAACGTATCAAATAAATCCTTATCAAATATATAAATAATTTGTTTGTTAAAAATACATTTCTTATGGTTTCCTTACTATGTAACAGCCAGGAACAAATGATTATGGATGTCGATATTTTATGTGGAAGGATGTTTTTGATCACCAATTCGGTAAAAGCTCTTCTTAAACATCTGAACCAACACAATGCTCAAACTGCAAGGTCAAAGAACTTATGATTAACATGCTCGAAACAAGAAACAAGAAACAAGATGTTGGAGACAAAAATTAAGATGTTGTAGGCATCACTGGAATTGGAAAGGAATCCCGATGATCACGCATGTAAGTCGGGTGCCATACTCCATGAGCTTTTAGATGACATAAATAATCTTCGTATGGAGTAGGTGTTGTTGTTGTTTAATGTGTTATAGTAGTAGTAGTAGTAGTAGTAGTAGTAGTAGTTGCTGTTCTAGTTGTTTAATGTGTTGTTGCTGTTCTAATAGTAGTAGTAGTAGTAGTTGTTGTAGTTGTTTAATGTGTTATTGTTGTTTAAAGTGTTATTGTTGTAGTTGTTGTTTAATAAAATAGAAACACCTTAGGTATACGGTTTATATTGCACTCCGAACACATTTAAAATAAAAATCAAATTACAAATTAACCCCCTTAACTAATATCCCATTTCATATTTTTCAAACAAACTAAATTCATTTCATTTAAATAAAAATACAATACGAAACTAAAATACAATACAAAAAATGTAACAAATAACGATACGATACGACAAATTATGATACGAAATCACAAATCATCCAACGGATTTTGAGCTTTTAGATTGCTCACTAATTGTTGATGAGTTCTTGCTTCTCATTTATGGTTCTCATCACTTCTTACCTAACGGCCTTCAAGGCATTTGAGATACGCATATCTGATTTCGAGGTCATTTGCAGAGTATGTTGACCGCAGCTGTTAAGTGGCCCGTCGAGAGGCAGCGAATGCATCCTCGTTTCCTCCTCACTACGACTACGCATCTGTAGCATATAACGAGTCATTTCGTCCAACAAATTGTTAACCAACTGGAGCTCCGCTTCTTGTTCAGTCCGTAGTCGCCTAAGGATAGCGTTTCACATCTTGTTTGGTTCGTTTGTCATAGTGTTTGTGTGAAAATGAATGTTTGTACATGCATTTCGTCCCAAGTGGCTTCAAGCCGTTGCTAAAGTTGCGTTTCCGGTATCATAACGTCGGACAACGCTATGCTACGTAGGCATAACGCCGCCCATCGTTATGGTACCGTGGCCTCTAATTATGGCATTCTTGCTTCAGAAGACCTTAACTACTAGGCTTTATATGACCAACTTTGTGCCGGACTGAGTGGCAATCTATCACCCGCGGTTATTCAAATAAGTCGTGTTTTCCGTGATTTTCCCACGTTACAACTTCCGTACCAAAGTTTAAGCTCTTTTTCGTTTGTCTTTTCCTTTACCGATTTGGGCCACTTGGCCTTTTGCATTTATGTTTTCCTTTTCAGATTTGGTCTCCCTCCATACTTTTATGTCTGCCATTACTCACTTGTTTGATTTGCCTTAAAATCATCCAAATTAATTTTTTACACTTTAAAGTTTTACTCAAAACTTCTTTAAGTGCATATATATATCTAGCTTCAAAGTCGCCATTTGTAATCCACATATGCTAAACTCGCTTGTTATTCTTTTTGATCATACCCCTAAGTCAATTAAGAAAGATTGTTTGCTCACATAACAGACAAAGCTCCACGAAAGAAAAAAAAGAATGATCTCGGGATGACACAAACACAAAGATAAATGTGCAACTTAAATATTTTAATCCTTACACTTTAATGCACATAAACAACTACTCGTACCAAAAAATAGATGCCAATCTTCATTATTCCTTGTGCATTTTCCACATGTCCCATGCATCATCATCCTCTTTCGAACCTTTTCTCTTATTTGCATGCCACGACTTAACTCTCCACCTCTTCACCTCTTTTACCACCTCTTAATTTCTCATCACGTACAAACAAGTCCTTCACACTCGAAACAAACCATTTCTCACGATGGGTCACGATGACAAGCACGAAAAACACATCGATGTTGTACATATAGACGACCACGAAAAACACAACCACAAGGACCACACTTATCGCGACACCTACGACCGTCAAGGCACCCGTCGCAAAATCTCCGCTGTTGTTGTCATATTCCTCCTACTTATCCTCATAACCGGCCTCGTGTTATGGCTTCTTTACCGACCCCATAAACCAAGGTTCACAGTCGTTGGTGCCACGGTTTTTGCTATAAACGGGGGTACTACCATGCAGTTCACATTAGTCACTAGAAACCCGAACCAACGTGTCGATATACACTACAACCACCTAGTTGTATTCCTTTCGTACAATAAGCAAGCTATATCTCCACCACTAATGCTACCACCTTTGCACCACGAAACAAAGACCACAGTGGCTATGACCCCCATGTTGCTAATCCCACCTGAGTTCGTAAACGGGTTGGGAAATGATGGCGGTTACGGGGCGGTCAGTTTACGGGTTGTTTTGACCGGGAAATTGAAATATAAGAGTGGCATATGGTCTAGTCACAAAAGAGTGTATGTGCGATGTGATGTGTTGGTTGGGTTGAAGAGAGGATCATTGGGTGAAGTTCCTTTGCTTGGGCCTTCTGTCTGCAAAGTTGATACATGAAGGACTAGTATATACATGGTTAAGCTAAGTGTTTTAATTTCTTGGTAACTTGTAGCTTAAGTGCTCTACTTTTTTTAACTTCTAGTTTTCTTTTTGATTTTATACAAAGTTTTATGTAATTAGTTAAGGGCAATTTGTTGATTCAGTGTGAGAGACTAAATAATACAATAAGAAGTGTTCACTTTGTGCTAGTCGTATTTTTGTGCTTTTAGTGACAAAATTTTATGACCCGGAACTGGTCACTAATCGAACATCTGCTAGTGACTAATCTGGGGTTACAAAAGATTGTTCTGCCTGTGACTAAAAGTGGCCTAGCATATAAAGTGGCCTATTAGTAACTGGAAATTAAGAAGGGCTGTTGTTATTAGTATTAAGAGGGCTAGCTATTTGCTTGGAAGTTAAAATATAATATCTTTTATCAACATGGGAATACTTACCTTGGAAATAATTTCCGTTGTTATATAATCTAGACCGACACATACGAGCGACATTTAGTGAACTTTAGAAATATAAATCATGAAAACGAAAGAATCAGTTTCGGACCTGAAACCAAATGGTTGGTTTTAGTCCTTACCAGGAATGGCAAGATGCTTATGCGACAGAAAGTATACTAGTCGTTATAGCCATTTTTATTTGTTAACTCTCTTTGTGATTAGTAGATCAATAACTTAACAAACATATCACCGAATATGTAAGATGACATGCTTAGAAAGAAGGCACCAAATAGAACAAAAGATGCAGATTCTGAATATTACATGGAAATCATGTGCCTTTATAAGATGTTCATCATCACATGCTTCTTCCCGTTAGAATTTTATTACGGAAATAATAGGAAAAAAGAAGATTAAGTAAATATTGACATTGCTCAGGCTGATCGACGCTTCAATACGGCCACTGTATTCTCAATCATCAGCTGCTTCCAATAATGTCTTGGTATGTGCATTTAATTTTCTCTATCAAAGCTTCCCTGAAAACCCAAAATTACAGTCAATTACAGTTGGTTCTTGGTTAACATCTTATATAAATTATGGCGAAGAGCATGAATAAAGTACCTATCCGGTTTGAAAACCAAGTTCCTGTATGCAAACCACTGTAGGAAACAGGAACAAAACTTAGATGTGCTAAAAAATATATGTACCTCAAGCTAGCATTAAAACAACATAAAACAGTATAAGCTTACGCCTGTGTAACCGATTCCAACAAGCTCAAGCACACCTGGAATCAATGGAAGTCTGTCTATTGCCTGATCCAACACACAATGCCAAAATTACTTTTAAGCAAATTAGCATTATAGATTTCTATAGTAGAACTCGAGTCTTAAAAGAGGTTGTAAGTGCTCACCGAGATCAATCCTGTGGAACCCCAAAGTAAAACAGCTCCGGACACCGCAAGGCTACTCACCGCATACTTATCTTCCACTTTGTCCCACTACATATAAATCATTCCGCGTGTTAGTAATTGACCTTTATCCAAAGATAATTCATAGTATTCACTACGTCTCAAATCAAATGTACACAAAGAAAAGGTTATAGAAAGGTATAGTTAATGTAGTTTTGGTTGGTTGAATGTAACTTCTACACCTAGCTAACCCAAGGCCTTTGTCTAGTGGTATGTGAGTTTCTCACAAATCTAGAAGTTGTGGGTTTAATTCTCGCTGAAGGCATTTGTAAGATATATTATGAGATACGTGGAATATGATGTGAAAAATTGCCGTTAAAAAGGAAAAAAAGAACTTATACACCTAGAAAAGAAACGGAATTCTAAAGGAAGTAATTCTAGTCAAGTTTTGTGATAAACTGAGAAACTTGGTAAATTTTGTGCATCCACTCTTATGCAAGGACATCAACTTATTTCTGGACCTTAACTTTGAACTCAAGATTGTACATTCATTTTAAGTGTCGGCACAAGTAAATTACCAAACTACCCTTGTCACGTCAGCAAAATTTATCATCTACACACGAATTAATTAAGAGTATGTTTTTGACAATGGCACACCAAAGTGACCATGTTAATTTTAAGTTGTAGACTTTAGCATTACTATAGAAACAATGGATGATAACCCATATGACGATAATGAGGAACATGAAGATTTAATTTGATATCAGTCTTCCTAGTCAAATTAGACGTTAGTCATGTTTGGTTCGGTTTTGGGTCAAATGTATTCTAGTGGTTAGTTGTGTTTTCCTTCTTAATGGAGGTAGTTGTGTCTGTGTGTAATGTAAGCTTTACCGTCTATGTAATGGGCTGAGATGTGAGATTTCACTCACATACTGTGTACTTAATTGTTTTTTGAAGTAATATATTTACCAGGTGTAAACCTTTTTACCCGAAAATTAGAAACAATAGAAATGAAATGGATATATATTCGTAAACTTACCGCCTCTTGAAGTGGCTTAATGAGGTCTTGAACATCGGGGGCAGTCTCAGCAGTTGCGTCTCCACTAGCCATGGCAGCAACATTTCGGGCCAATTTTCGACCTGATCATATATACCAAAAACATATTAATAATCTCTAGCTATAGCTACATGTAAACCAAATATATAGTAGTACTATTAGTTAGTGGAACTAACAGTATCCAGTAGCCTTGGAAACACGGTTTTGCTGCTGAAGAGATGGTGGTGGGAGTGAAGGAAGTGAGACACATTGAGCTGATGTCACGGCCCCTTGTCGCAACGGAGCCCTGCCGTCGATAAGGGTGGTGGAAGACATGGAATGTGCAGTGGTAGCCATTATCTCTGTCTTGATGAAAACTCAAAGAAAATTGGCAGTCAGGGTAATTGCGATTTGTTACAAGTATTTAACTATATGTACTTGCTACTTGTTTTATTATTCCAGTTTCTTGCACATATGTGTTTAAACAAGCTAGTTTGGATATTTTTATTTTGTTCTGTAAATATTTGCCACAAATTAAGCTTGGAGGAGATCCAACTCAAATGGCACGTATGCATGAGACAACCACTCGTTTTTTTGATAATCTAGATAGCGCTGACGTGTTAGTTTGGATAGGATGTTGCTAGTTTATATGGTGTTTGATTGGGTGATATGAGATCCCACTTTAATAATATTGCATTGTAGTAGTAATACATTATTGCATTTCTTCAACGTTTATGGCCTACATCAACTACCAGTATAACTTAAAGTGTACAAAAAGGTTTACGTTTTACATGTCGGTAAAGAGAATTTTTGCTACATTTACCGGCGTAAAAGCTAAATGTGATTATTAAGATGACTTGATACTACTTGAGTACTTTTATCAAGTTGTTTTCTTCCCTACATTTTACACAAACTTATATTGTGACCATGATATTTCAGTTTCTCTACTTTACTACATATTGGATCAAAACTCTCATCTGCTTCATTTAAAGAACACACACGGCCATGGCACGGTAGCCCGATAAAGGTCCTAGGATGAACGCGAAAACACGTAGCTAGTCTTACCTTTAGATAAGCCCGAATTATATTCGACAAGTACCGAGCCCGCCGGCCATAGGCCCGTTTAAGCCCGAAACTCTAAACAGACTGGTCCTAGATAGTATCTGAAATAGGCATGATCCACTTTAGACTTTACAAAAAGAAAATTAAGCTTGATGAGAAGTATGGATGTTCTATTCCACAATTCTTCTACCTATAACACAATAATCAACCCCTTATTTAATACCATAACCACCATTATTTAATATCATAACCAGTTTTCTTCTTACCTAATAAGACCAAAAACAAAATTAGGTGCAAAACGCAGATGAACACCAAAAATTTTCAACCTCCAAATAAGATAATACCAACATTGCAAACAGTAATCGTTGTTAAGCACCAATTAATTTCACATAATTTCTATGTTTTATGTAATATTTTGGGTTTTAGTTTTTTCCATAAGTCATGCTATTCATCATATGAAACAAACATTGCATGCCTAATATATTAAATATTTGATGATCTGCTTTTATTTTTTGGATGGTATAGAGAAACTGGTGAAAAAGTTTTCGTTGTCATTTATAATTTTGAGTTACATATGCTGGTTCTTGTTGTGAATGTTTTCAGAGTTACACGTTAAAGTTGCTAACAACTAGAATAATTGGCAAAAGAACATGCTTTTACAACTTTGTCAAACAAGTTGCTAACAAGTAGACGATAATTGGCAAAACTAGAGAATTGATCTAGAACCTGACCAAATTCACATTTTGAAGTATGCCCACATATGCATAATTACTGTAAAGCCATCGGCCCCGGTGGCTTCAGCCTTCAAGCAATCAATGAACAATGTGCACTTATTTCTTCCATTATCACTTTTTTTTTTTTTTTTTTTTTTTTTTACAGAATTATAATTTTTTATGTCTAACTTACTTGATATATAAATCTTTAGGTGAAATATGCATAAACGAATGAAATTTACAAATATAATCATTAGTTTAATTGTTTAGAAAACATTAAATATATATGTTTTTGTTTGGTACTATTTTTAAGAGGGTAAAAGCTATAAATACTCAATGTACTTTCTATCATAACTCATTACGCTTTCTCAACTTTCTTTTATTGTCATTTTACTTAACAATGTTTCACGTCAGTTGCATAATGCTTAATTAAACCGTTCTCTCTCATGCAAAAAGACTTAAATACCTTTTTTCATTTTCACCAGCACATCACCATCAAATTAAAATATTACTGAGTATCAAATTAAGCTGCTGAATTTAAGTTACCAAAAGCACCTAAGAATAAGCTAAAGCACCAAAGATAGCCCCAAACAACAAAGCATGCCAAAAAGTTCTTTTAGTATATACCATCGTTATCAATGTGCTACTTGAAGAGTAGTAAAATTTGTATTATAGTTAGTGGTGTCAGCGGAACCTCGGTCCATGTAAACATTGAGAAGTTAATTAAGTGTCGATTCGTGTTTTGCTTGAAATTGTCATTACGTAGTTGTTAGCTTGTTATGGGTTCAACCAATGTCTATCGATTGAAATAACCTTTTTATAATTAATTACGACAAACACCATTACTCACATTTTACCTCTTTGCATTGTGAATGGCGCTTTATAAGCTTGTAATATGTTAGGTGCTTTTGGTGAGTCGACTAGTCGAGAAGGTGTCCGGAACTTATGGTGTTTTGTTGGGTTAATAAACGTAGAAGATGAAGATGTTATAAATGACCTAAATACCCTTAACAAATCATTTCTATTATGTATTATGAGACTTAATGAAGTAGAGGAAGTATAATGAGTTATAATATAAAGTACATAGAGTATTTATAGCTTTTACCCTTTTTAAGAACTTCTTTGTGACGTGATTCTCATCATTGTACTACCAAATTTTAATAATTCAACATTATTGGGTCAACATTCAATTTTGTTTTTACTAGATTATATATTAAATTCAAGACAAACATTTTCTTTTAAACATGAAAGGAGAGCTATGAAGATAATGTTTATGATGATTATGAATGCGAAGATCTAACTCCCGAACAAATTGCATTCTGTGATGCGTTTGATATAAGACTTTTTGGTCAAGTTAGACGTTAGATTATATTTGATTTTGAGTCAAATGCATTTCTAGTGAGTCTAATGCATTCTGTGACGAGTATGTTTCCTATAATGTTTATGATGATTATGAATGCGAAGATCTAACTCCCGAACAAATTGCATTATGTGATGCGTTTGATATAAGACTTCTTGGTCAAATTAGACGTTAGATTATATTTGATATTAAGTCAAATGCATTTCTAGTGAGTCAAATGCATTCTGTGACGAGTATGTTTCCTACATCCGTTGTATTTAAACGTCCTTTTTAGAATAATATATTCACCAGGTGTTAAAACCTTAAAAAAAAAAAATGTTGTTATCAAGGACCACTTTTGATATTGGTGTGTATGTGTATTGACTACTTTACAACCAATAATGCGCATGTTAAATATATTTAAGTTTATGTTAACTTGGTTGGATTCTCTTAACCTATTTTATTACGGTATCATATTTCCGAAATTGGATATTTTGAGTATTTATTTTTATGTTCAAGGATCTGTCATCTATATATTGATCTTACTAAAATTTAAATTAGACAGAATATTTTTTTAGCTTGTACGGTATTTGTTTATGAAACCCTAATTGCTTGACGTAATTAAAAACTAGCCAGCGTAATCAAAACATCATTAACATTTTGAAAATTCAAATTAACTTTTTCCAAATAAACTCATGAAAGTCGTTAATTTATACACAACTTTCAATTCAAGTACATATTTCAAGTGGACTATCATCATCACACTTTGAAATCATGTGCTTATGTTAAGTGAGATTTTTATCCCATTAAATTCTTTAGAAGGCGTACATATTGCTGAAAATGACTTGAAAGCTAGTATATCTATATTTGATATATATTGTTAAAAAAAACTATATTTGATATGTTAAAGCTAAGGTATAGTATAAAACAATTTACATAACTACGTTAAAATATGAGAGTCTATTAGTATATATTTCATTTAGCTAGCTTATAACTTATGTTTCACCTGTCTCTTGTTATTATAACAAAAAGAAGATACCATTCGAAGGTGATAAGATGATAAGTGGCTAATAAAATTGTTAAAAATATATATATAATTTTTTTTCCTCAACAAACTAGAAATTGGATTATATCAAAGCAAGAAACAAATATTTGAAACTCTTCAATTTATCATGAACTAAATTGAACCGAGATAAAGGTATTAAACCTTTTGCATATATTTCCGATACTTAAACATTAAGGGAATGATTTGCACATCACATTTTTTTATTTATACTTTCACCACACTCTGTGCATTAGCATGTTGTATGGTATGCTATACAACTTATACAGAATGGTGTAAGTATAAAAAAATTGGGTGTCCAAATCAACACCCAAACATTAATCATGTACATCACAAGAGGTTAAAGCATGCATGTTGTAAGACATTGTTTGAACAGTTTCAAGTTAATCCTCGTAGGCACAACTCTTGTTTCTCTTCTCCAAACTGTTTTTAGAAGAATCCGACGACGACGAAGAAGAAGATGAAGATGTCGTAGCAGTCATGGCGCGCTTTTTAGTCATATATTTTTCGGGATGTTTGTTATGTGACTCGATCAAATGAGGAAAGTTAAGCAAAGCATGAGACCCTCGGTGCTTAAACGCTGCTCGATCATAAGCCATAGCTGCTTCTTCAGGCGTCTCGTACGTTCCTAGCCATAATCTCGCGCCTTTCTTCTCAGGATTTCTCATTTCTGCTGTGAACTTCCCCCATGGGCGCCTTCTCACCCCTCTAAATTTCCTCTCAGGAAGTGAAGGCAACACCTTAGCGACTATATCCTTCACATCATCTAATTTATTACTGTTCTTAACACGCGGTTTAGACTCGTTTTCCTCAGCAACCGGCACCACATTTCCTGTTGAGAAATCCCAGTTTAACGGGACCGAAAGATCACTCCCGGTGGCTGGAATATGGACTGTATTATCTGGGAACATTTGTTGAGTATGAATAGGATCGTTTAAATTATCATCAGAACTACTGACAGAAAAAAAGTTGTCACAAGTGTAATTAGTGACAGGAAATAAGTTGTTGCTATTTTCATGAAACAAGCTAGAGATCTCGAACTCCTCAAGATTTGGCAAAGGCTCGATCAAGTCTTCCATTAAATATGAACTAATCAACCCGGAACTTGAGCCCGCGTTGTCTGCCAAAACGGATGACTCTTCAGAAAGGGTTGGAAAATTCATAGCATTAGAATTGATCTCCGGGAAATCGATGGGGTAACAATCATTGTAGAAAGTTTCGGAATGGTCATCGAGAAGAAAAGTACGAACGGATTCAAGTTGAGTAAAATCAAAATTTGTTTGTTGATCATACATTGTTGCTAAATTGGCTTTACTTTGCTTAAACTTCTTGTTTTGGATGAGAGAAAAATAGCAAAAGGTTGATGATATAACTTTTGAGATTTTGGTGAAACTCATATTTATAGGCAGAAAAAAGGGTAGGTTTATAGTGACGTTCAGTGTCGTTTGCTATTTTATAAAGTTCCTTTTCTCTGAATTCCTGGGATAGAAGTTTGTCTTTGACTTGTACACACACTTTGGATTTGATGGGAGGCTAAATAGTAAATACAGTACTACTGATATTTTCTACCATGAGAGTATTTTTTAATTAACACACTCAAATCTCAAATGTACAAATAATTAGAGCAAAATATTAATAATGTACATGTATCTGATGTAATAATTAAAGTGTCCTAATTAATACTTAATATGTACGAATCAATTCCATTTCATTATACACATAGACACAACTAAGAGCAATCGGTGTCAGGCTAGCTGTGCCTCACCGTGGTGACATTGCTGGTTCGCCGTGACTCGCTGCCACACCAGCTAATCTCGCCACAGCTCACCATAGAGCAGCTACTCGTCTGCACGGCGAAGCAAAATATCGTCCTTTTGGTTCTTGTGTGTCAGAAGTGAACGTTTGATAACGTTTTAAAATTTTAATATCGTTTTTTTTAGACATAAATTTACACACCATAAATGCTAACACATTTTTACAAATTTTACACAACCTTTTATTTCAAAAACACTATGCTATAATAACAAATACATGAGTAATTCATCTTATTCCAGTGAAAGTAATCTTGATTAGATATCGGAGCTCGAGATAATTCTGCAAGAATATGAGTTTGAGCAATCATTGCAGCAACAAGAAGCCCAAAGTTCACACAGCCGTAGATACATCCTCCGTGAACGTGAAGCTGCTGAAGCACGTCTAATGGCCGACTATTTTGGTGACGACCCAAAATATCTGGACCCAAATTTTAGGCGTCGCTTTCGCATAAGCCGTAAACCATTTTTAAAAATAGTATAAGGTATTGAAACATATATTGAAACTCATCATCCTCTTCTCAAGCATTTTGATTTCTTTAGAGTCCGACCCGATGCTACGTGTGTAATGGGTTTTAATGTAATTATGAAATGCACATGCGCTCTATGCCAATTGGCGTACGACATATTACCTGATGCATTAGACGAGTATTTGCAAATAGGGGAACATTGTGCATGCGAATGTCTAGATTATTTTACTATGTGCATAATCCAATTGTATACGACTGAATTTTTAAGAAAATCAGACGTGAATGACGTTCTCAACATATACAACTCACATAACACGGTTCATAAGATACCGGGAATGTTGGGAAGCATTGATTGTTTACACTGGGAATGGAAAAATTGTCCAAAAGAATAGCATGGGCAGTTTCACATAGATGATAAAAAGTTTTCAACTATAATACTTGAAGCCATTGCATCATACGATTTGTGGATTTGACATGCCTTTTTTTGGGTATCGGGTACGAATAACGATCTTATCATTTTGAATAATTCTCCGTTATTCAACGACCTGCTTGACCCCGTTGTTACGTTTGAAGTAAACGGGCATATATTTCAAAAAGCATATTATCTTGCTGACGAAATTTATCCCGAGTGGCCATCTTTTGTCAAATCATTTACGGTTGCACATACCCCAAAAAATGCCGAATTTAAACAGAAATTGTAACAATTCGCAATTTCAGGTTAACTTTTATTCCCGAAAATTTCACTATTCACTTTTTACTATTCACTTTTCACTATTCATCTCAGAAATTTTTATTTCATATTCTCGTAAGTTAAACTATTTTAACGATAATCCGAGAGTTTGACGCTCGTCGGATCATTTCTGCAAAAATCACAAAGCCGTGTCCGAGATTTACTTTTAGGTTTAAACGTCCTTCTAGCATCCCGATATATCCATAAAACATTATAAACAATAGAAATATGATTTTCTATCATTTTATGACAATTCCAAAAGTTTCGGAATTTTACGTTTTCCAGTTCAGCGTTTTACGCGAATTACGCGTTTTAGACCCGTGTTTCCAGTTTTTAGCAGGGTTTTCGCACCCGATAGAACCTACCACTCATTTTATATTTTATTATGGACTATATTGACATGTTTAACCATATTTATAAGTTTCATATTTTTAGAATACCCGGTTTTACGTTTCGTGGCCTAAAAACTTACGGTTAGCAATTTACGGAGTCAAAACTAGCTACATACTTAGGATATTATCATCCAAAGACCATGACTACTCATCTAGTCACCCTTATCATGTATAAACCGACTTAGGGGGGTAGGAGTCATCATTTTGTGGCTTGATCTTGACCATTGATCTCTAGGATGTTTACAAGTGTCTAAATTAACCATGGTTACATTCTAACCCAATATATGGTTAACTATTTTTCTCATCCTATAAATAGCCAACTAATAACACATAGAAAACTTGCACCACACCTTCTTATAACCTTTAAGTCCTAAAACCTAAGGCACTTTTCTTATATTTTGTAAGAAAGTTAACTAGTTTTTGAAAGAAAACTAGTGTTTGATCTTCAATCTTGGAAATTTTCTAAGAAAAGTTGTTATAACTTTAAAGTCTCCAAAAAGACGTCGTTATAATCTTCAAATAGCTTTGGACTTCAAGAAGGCATCGTTATAATCTTCAAATAACCTCGGTTTATCATAGGTTGCAAAGGAGGAAAGCTTGTTCAAACAAAGTCCTAGTTCTTGTCCTAGTTTCCCTTTTTCATTAAGGCCAAAAGTTGTAAGCAAACCCTAACATACTTTCTTGCTTAATTATCATTTTCATGCTCTTTGTGTTCCTTTCATGCTATATATGTTCTTGTTATTGTGTTCATGATGTTTAAAAATGGATAAAACAAGTATTGGTATACATATGTTAACTTATGACAAGTAAACAAGCAAACTAGTGATTTTTATGGAGAACCACGACCAAAATAGTATAACTTTGATATTTGACACTTATTTACTGTTAAAGAGGACTTAACAAGGAAAACATAGCAATTTGAATCACCCAAAACGAGTATACGAGTCAAAAGTTATGACCATTTGAAGTTAGCGAAACCAAAACGGCAAATCTGCCTAAATTGCATTCTGATCAAATTATGATTTTGAAAGTCCCACTTCTGGTCCGATTCATCAAAAAGTTAAAACACGAAAGTTGTCCGGAACGACGTTTTCGTTCAGGAACAAAGAAGCTCGAACCCTGAAAACGCTTTCTGAGTGATAATTTTCTTCAAATTCTTAACAGCCCGTTTTAAGTACCAAGTAACTATATAATTGTTATAATTAGATGAGACCAAGAGGTCTAATGACCTAAAGCCAAGACCACAACCATGGCTAAAGCCAAGGTTGAGTCTCAAGACCATGGTAACATGACCAAAGTCACGGCAAAGCCACGGCTAAAGACCATATAACTATTAAAGATCAAAAGCTTATATATATATGTTATCGAATACTACAATAGTAGGGAGCCTCATGTGAGGAGTTCATTGAGTAAGCCGTCGAGACGAGTTGTGGATTTACAAGTTAAAGTGTCCTGGCTCCTCGAACGTTTACTCCATGACTTCTGAATTATGTCGGCCCGAACGGTAGTAAGAGATTTACAACCTATACATGTTTCATAGACCACTTATATTCAAAGACTTACACTATATACTAAGTACTACATCATGAACATTATGCAAGACATATATAGGCAATTCGTCGTATTCTTAGACGTTACTCCAAACCTAAGTCGCAACGTTCTATTATAGGCTGCTCTTAGAGACTTTCGCGATTCGACTACCACTTTCATTTCTCATTACATAGACTTAAGGTGAGTCATAGCCCCTACTCTTTTCGTACTTGTTTTTAACTTTTGGGGGAGACACATGCTCAACTACTTGTTTACTTGTACAAATACTCAAAACGTCTATACTTGATTGCTTACATACATGACTGCGTTATACTTAATTGCGTTATTCTATTTATTGACTAGTAGTTGTCTTTGGGAATTGACTCCCAGTTGTCTCTTATCTTTGGGAAGTGGCTCCCAGTTGTCTTTGGGAATTGACTCCCAGTTGTCTTTGATACATCCTAACATTTGCAAATGTTGGATACATCATAAAAGTGAGGTCTTCGGAGATGAAGTAGAGACTCACTTCTAATTGCTTAAATTGTCTTGATGAACTTATACATGTCTTATTCATACTATATATGTTAGCAGTGGGTTGTGAACACACAGGTTACAAGTCTCTTATGGCGGGACTTGTAACTGAGTGGATTCACGATGCCTTTGCTGTGTGATCATTCTTTAAGGCTTTTTCAACTGTTTTAAGACAAACTCTATGAACTCACCAACCATTGTGTTGACACTTTAGCATGTTTATCTCAGGTTAGTAAGGCGATAGCTAGTGCGTGGAACTTAGAGTCAAGCTGCATATTCTGAAGACTTACGCTTTTATCATTTACCATTCAAAACACTTGTATACATTTATGTATCATACTTTGGAATCTCATGTTTGTAACTTTGAATTCATTAATCGAATGGTAACTTTTCAAAACGTCTCATTTAGAGTTCGTTTTCTATAACTTGTACTTTGTATTATGAAGTAGCACCCCAATGACACAGTCTTCCGCTGCGGTATTTTGGGGGTGTTACAGAAATAAGAAAGTACTCGAAAAGATATTGAAATAGCTTTTGGTGTCCTCCAAGAACGTTGGCATATTATTGCCTAACCGGTGCGTGCATTTACTGTGAACAAGTTACGGAGAATCATGTACACGTGCATCATATTGCATAACATGGTTTTGAAAGATAAAAAATTTGCGATATCCGAAATAAGCGAGACGTATATTTGTCCTCGAATAAATTTACAACAGGAATGGGTCGAGCGATGCGAAGTGCAACGAAAGAAATCCATAGAACTCCGTGATAAACGCACACACGCATCGCTTCAACGAAATCTCATCGAGCATGTTTGGCAATGACATCAATGGGAAAATTTTCAACAACAGCAACAAAATAATTAGTTTCTCTATAATTTGATGTATTTCTTAAGTTGCGTATGTTTTTTTACCGTATCTTTTTTTTCGTATCGTTATTTTATGTATCGAATGGTTTTTAATATGATGTATTGTATTTTTATTTTAATGAATGAATATTATTTTATTTGGAGATGTGAAAAAAAAGGAAGTGGTGGAACTAAAATGAGTAAGTTGTAGTTAGTTATGATAAAAGGGTTGTAAAAGAGGTTTCGTTATAGTAATGTGGCACCTCGTGAGACCCAAATGAAGAGTTTTTAAAACTCACTGCACCAATTGCTTTAATTGATATGTTTGATGAGTGATCAAGTTGTTTTGATTAAATATTTACAATATTAAATTATTTATGTTTCCACACCATGTTCAATAGGGGTGAGCACAAAAACCGAAAAACCGAATCGAACCCGAAAAAACCAAAAAAAGACGAACCGTAAAAACCGCCTCATTTGACAAACCGATGGTGGTGGTTTTGAATTTTATAAAAACCGAATGTTTGGGGTGGTTTTTGGTTTCCTAAGAAAAACCGAACCGAAAAACCGACCCGACCCACCTTTATATATGTTTTTATATAATTTTATCTATATAAGAAATTTGCAATTTAATTTTAAAGATTTGAGTATACAACTTTATCTTTTAAACAAATAGTGTTGTTTATTATCTATATATTCAAATTTGTTATATTTATAGATGTTATATCTTTGTTTTCGAAAAGTAGTGTTCTTTAAATGTTTTTGCAAACGAAAAGTGTAAAGCCGCAAAGACCAATATTTTATATTTTAGAAAATGTTTGGTTGTTTTGTACATTTTTTTTGAAGCTTTGGATTGCCGGATATTATGCAATTATTGATATTTGTTTAAATATTTTTGCTTGAAACTTGGAATCGTAAGATTAAAACTTGCTTGTTTTCAAGTAAGAAAAAACCGAACAAAAACCGAAACCGAACCGATTCACTGTCAAAAACCGAAAAAATCGAAACCAAATGGTTTGTAGTTTTCAAAAACCGAAATATATGGTTCGGTTTTTGGTTTTACCATAAAACCGCCCCACCCCGCCCCATGCTCAATTGTTCAATATTTAATATAAATGTTTTTCTAAAGAAAAAATTTGCAACATTAATTTGTATGCAAAACGGTTTTTATCTCCTCTGATTAGGGCTGAGCAAATTCACAGGAAAACCGACCCGAACCGACAAACTGACCGAAATCGGATCGAACTGACCGAACCGACATTTTTCGGTTCGGTTTCGGTTTTGTATAATTATTTCGATTTTTGTCGCTTTTTCCGGTTCGAAACTTGAAAACCGACCCGAACCGAGTTATTCGATTCGATTTCGGTTTTGATATCTATTTCTCAGTTCTCGGTTCGAGTTTTTCCCTTTTTCGGTTTTCGGGTTAGGTCGGGTTTTGTCAGTTCGGGTCGGGTTTGACCCCGATGCTCATCCCTACCTCTAATATGCCATTACTTCTTATTTTTCTTTAAGTATAAATTATTTTAAATTCATATACTTTTCTTTGATAACTACTTATAATTTAAAATTTTGACTCAATAAACAGTATTAATTTTTTTTATTACATTAAACATTAAACATATGTAATCACTTTAAATTTCAGCTATACATGGATACTCGCCTAATATTTATACAAGTTCGGTGCCCACACAAAATTTAGACATACAAATCAAATTTACTTTAAAATACAAATATTATGAATATACTATGAGTCGTACATTACAAACTGTTGTTAGATGTTATTCTTACATTAATTCATGTTGGTATTACGAAAATTGCCTCATGGTAAGGTTTTTTTTATTTTTATTTTATTTATTTATTTTTAATAATTTTAAATACGAATACACAAAACAAAAAATTTAATAAGAAATCTTTTATATAATAAAACAAAAGAAAATTTTTCATTTCAAAAAAAATGAATTCATACTCTTTTAGTAATAATTTTATTTTAAAAAAAAGATTATTTTCTTATTAGGTAATATTTTATATTTATTCATAACACAAGTAGAAGATAAATACAAAAAATATAGATAAGATACAATTAACAATATGATTAAAATTTTTAAATAATTATTTTTAATAATAAAAAATTATAATTAAACATTATAAATCAAACAAAACAAAGATTAAATTATTTGTTTTTTAATAAATAAAAATATATGATTTAAAATATATATATATATAAATGAAAAAATAAAAAATAAAAAACTCACGCGTTCGCGGGCGTTATAACTTGTTGTTATATATAATCATACGCGGAGCAAGTATTTGGATTGTGCCCGCTAGCTCAGCAGTCAGCTTGTTAGCTTACGTTTTTTACAATTAAATAGTTAAACTATAAGCATTAACTTTGAAGTAGTCACACACAGATTTCTTAATACATATTTTAAGTATAAGCATTAACTTTGCGATCGCGATTAAATATTATTTCTATCACTTTAAGTGAAATTATTTAGTTATAAGGCGATTTATCTAAGTAAAAACAAAACGATGTAGATATTAATTTTACATGCATGTCAAGTAGATGTATGATTAAAACCCGGCCCCGGCGCAATGCCTACATTGGTTTTTATTTTTTATTTTTCTTTTAGGTATTTTAGCTTGATATGTAATGACATAGGGCCTGTTTGGTAGGGGCTTTTCGGAGGAGCTGTTAGCTTTTTGTTACAAAAATAATATCTTCGAACATAAAAGCTCCGTTTGGATACATTAACTTCAAGCTTACTTCAAGCTTTTATGTTAAACAAATAGCTCCTAAATGAAAAGCTGATTCATGAAGCTTTTTAAACTTCTTGGAGCTGTTAAAACTTTAAATTACTGATATACCCTCCAAACATTTATTTTTAATTATAGATATGTCCTTTTATGTCATTTTACATCTTATAATTACATTTAACAGCTAACTTACTAAACACTTTTATTGAAAAAATGATACAGCTTGTAGCTCATGTTAACAGCTTTGCAGTTAATAGCTTACAGTTTACAGCTTACAGCATACAGCTTACAACTAATTTTGCCAAACATACCCATAATATTTTGAACAAGTATTCGCACCGAAGACCAAATAAATTAAAAAAATGCGATAGTTCGATTATTTATACAAGATTAGATAATTAATTATAGAGGATGAGGACAAATATCTTACGAACTTGAAGATTACATTTCTGAAGATTAAATGTGATATTTCTAATTAGTGATTTTCTAACTTGTGTCTTTAGGCACATGATAAGAAGTGAGGCCCTGGTATCCCTTTTTTTGTAGTTTTTGTTATTTTTCAAATAAAAAAAATATTTTTTTTGTGCCTTTTTGTAAATCCCTAAGTAAAAAGGACACACGGATCCATTCTTATCATGTGTCTAACGGTACATATTAGAAAATCCCTTCTAATTATAAGGCGTCATTAAAAGTTAACTTTATACTCAAATTTGAACCAATTGTATATGTAAGATTGCTTACATCCTAACATAAATTCCCCAACTTAATGACATACTCTAATTAACATATATAGTTACATTATTAGGTTAAAATTATATAAAATCCTTTAAGATTATATCATGTAAAGTCCTACTATATTTGTAGATTAAATCTGAATGTCAAATAAATATATATTATAAACCCCGTCGAAACACTGTAGGATAATCTCCTCATATATAACACAAGAATGAGGCGCCCACTGCGTTGCAGCGGGGTTTGCGAGTAGTAACGTGCGCTTATTTTGTACATATATTGTATGTTATTGTGTTTATATGGATTTTCATATTTTTTGTGTGTGTGTTTAGCAATATTTTGAAACCCGGGTCAACTTAGCCTAGTTAGTCGTTTGAATTGGCTGAGGTAAACGAAATTGTAAAAATAAATAAATAAATAAAATGGGTTAATCGGTTAGACCTTCCGGGTTTTAAGTGATTGTGGTTAACTCGGCTATAAAAAGCTGGTTGGGTTTGGATTTTTTTTAATAGAAAAGTGGGTTATCCGATGATTTGACATGATCGATTAAAAATTGGTTTTGAAACTATTTGTGTTACGGGTTACATAATTTTTTTTTTTAACTTCATTTTTAAGTTTTCATATAAGGTGAGTCATACACCTATGCGACTAACCTCACTTTTCAATGGAAAAAAAAACTATTGTATTATCATACCCTTTGACTGGAACAGTTCCCAGGGGAAAATGTTGTATACTTGTTACTTTATGTAGTAATTAAATGTACTGTAATTTAAAAATGGTTATTTCGTCCATATTTTATTAAATTTTGATTATTTTATGTATCGATTCATAAAAATACTTGATTTGGTTCTAAAAAAATATGCGATTCAATACTAAAAAATATGTCAATTGATACACAGAATAATTAAAAATTCAAAGTTATGTTGTTATGCATGAAATAATCACTTTTGAATGACGATACATTTAATTAAATAAAGTGATAAGTATACTATATTTTCGTTCAATTAGCTCGATAGTAAAAAACAATGTATTAATACGTTATAAAAAGTTTGGGATTTCCTATAAAAGGAATTATTAAAATTTTAAGACAAAAAATATTAGTATAAAAGAAAAATTAAAAAATTAATGTAAAACTTAAAAATTTAAATATTACTTAAACTATAGTAACCCTTCTAATAATGATATATTTTAGTAGAATTGGTTATAAGAAAAATTCACTAAAGTCATACGGAGTAACTATCAATTTAATACTAAAATTTAAAAAAATAAAAATGTTAATCATTTACACTATAAGTAATTCAGATGTTCTACTTTTAAAAAATATATATCTACTACGTTATAAAGTATTTAAGATATGCTAAATAATAAATGTTTAAAATAAAAACATTTACTCGTCATAAAAATAATCACCGAGTACATGTCGCCCAATCAATTAAACTATTAAAAGTAACGAAAAGTTTGATGTTCGAATGGGACACGGGAACCCTATTTTGTCTCGTGTTTAAATAAAGGTAGGTGGCGGCCGCAATGTTCTTAGTCAGTCGATAGTTATATCTAAAATCCAAGCCATCAAATTGGCTGCACAAAAGACAAAAAAAAAAATCTTAACATAGAATCCAAATTTTTCTTACGTTTGAAAATAAGTATTATCTTTATAGTAACACAGATTTAGAAAAAGAGTACAATGATCGCATTGTTAATCGATCACATGCCTTTTTTATTGTATGATATCGAAAATTGATATTTATTTGAGATTTAAAAAAAAAACAGTAGTAGCATGAAAATTAAATTGAGTCTGATAAAGTAAAGTTAAAAAAAAAAAAAAAGATGAATCCTTTCGGTTAGGGGCGAATCCGGAATTTTACGTTAGAGGAAGCCAATAGTATACCATGAAACACAAATGCAAAACACTATATATGCGAACGAAATCTTTTATATAATAAAAGAATTACATCATTTCAGAGTTTTTTTTACAAAACAATCTTATTAGAAAAAAAATTGGACCAATAGGAAAGCTCGATTTTGACACATAGGCGAAATCAAACAATATGATTGGCCAATAAAAAGTCAAAATTGAATTGATTTTTGTCAAACTTAAAAATATTTGGTGGAGAATTTGATTGTGAAAAAAAACAAATGAAAATATATGTGTCAAATTTATGAAAATAAAAACTTAAAAAAAGATGAGGTAATTAATAAAACATTAGAGGTTGAATTTTAAATATACTATATGGAGTTAAGTGTAAAATTATAAATCTCCATGTTTTTTAATAACTTTAGATAATAAACAAATAACCCCTTACATTTTATAATATAAACTTTGTTTACAATTACATGAGTATTACTATTGGCTTGAAACTTCCATCCATTAAACTTACAAAATTTTATAAATATACGAATTAGGTTTAATATAAGTTAAATATTTTTTAAATAAATATTAGTTTTAAACTTTAGACTATTAAAATAATTTTTTACTATGGCGTTAAATAAAGACTCAAGTTATCCTATTTAAAAGTTTAATTTATGCGTACATAGATTTGAATATTAAATACGGCTAAATTATTATTAACGGTAATAATAAATATCAACGACTCATATAATTATTATTTAATGTTTATATATGGATATACTGAAAATATTTTTAAAAACTTTACGGAGTATATTTTAACTTAATCAACTCATTATGTGCTACTAAACTCGCATATTTCGTACAACATGATACCAATTATTAAAAGTTAAACAACAACATCGACCATAACATCTATATCTGCTAAATAAAAGTTTATATACGTATATATTTTAACTTATAACAACAACAACACTCGTGCTACTAAACTCGCACATTTTGTATAACATGATATCAAATATACGCGATTGTACTTATAACAACGACTCATGTAATTATTATTTAAAATTTATATACGGATATCTGAAAAAACATTTTTAAAAAACTTTACGAAATATTAGATTATTAAGTGGGTAAAATCTAACTTAGGCCGATAATTTATAGGTTAAGATTTGATATTAATTAATGACTTAAAGTAGCTATCAGCTTAATGAGACTATTGTTAGATTTCAGAACACATCTTTTTTAAATTTAAGATTTTGAATTTAAATTAAGCTGAACTGAATTTGGTGCATCATATATATATATATATATATATATATATATATATATATATATATATATATATATATATATATATATATATATATATATATATATATATATATATATGTGTGTGTGTGTGTGTGTGTGTGTGTGTGTGTGTGTGTGTGTGTGTGTGTGTGTGAATTGATGTTTGATTATTAATTTGAAAACCCTAATTTGTTGTTGGAGTAAATTTTGAATTTTGGATTTTAATTAATGTGTTTTATTGATCATTTCGACACTTTAACAATATTTGAGAAGCCAAAACTAATGGGCATCGAATAAGAGACTAAATGTTGATATAAGTTGTGAATTTATAACCAAATGGTTTGAATTTCTAAAGTCCTAATTATTGATCACATTTGATCTAATTCTTTGTTTAAATCTTGAATATTTATTAAGTTCTAATTTTGATCGGGTTATGGAGATTGGATTGTTTTAATGGTTTTTTTTTGGATGATAATTCATCTATTTTGAGGTCATTTATAAAAGGGTGGGTTTTAATATTTTATTGATGTTCATTACGTTAATTTTGGACTTTATATAGACCGGTAGTAAACGATGAGTTAAATGTAGGTTTTAACTTGGAATACTAATGTGTGGGCTATGGGACTGGAGCTACATCTTTGTACGGTTATACCAATCACATCCTTCTTCCTAATGGAGAGGCATTTGGGAAAGGCACCAGAGCACGTGAAACGACATTCAACATCGGGCAAAATAAGTTTAAATGATCAATGTTATAATGCTAAACGTGTAAAACGAGAATCATATATTGCAATATCTAACAAATAGGGCTTGGAATTTAATTTTTTTGTGTTTTTTTATCGATAGAGGCTGTCATTGCAAAATGATGGTTACGTTGGGATAAGTCGAAAGATGTTCCGCCAAAGGTACTTCTACAAAAGAATACATAAAGCCTTACATTTTACTTGAAGTTGCATTCTCGATGTATCTTAAGTGAAGTGTGAAGTTCAGTATAGTTTGTAAAACTAAATTTAATTTCAAAAGGTGTTATTAGTGAGTTTTTGGAAGTATAATTAATATTTTTCATATACTGTATATTGATATTACAATTTTCAAAATTTTAACATCCACAGTGTAGGCATACGTATTAGGTCTATTCTGATGTGGTCTAAAAAGTTGTACAAGTCAATACTGAATCGAGCATAATTTTTTATGTAAATATTTGTAAATGATAGTTTAACTTTCCCGACCTGTTTCATATTAGTCAACTTTATTAGTGATATTGCTACACTTTCAACTTACAATAGCTCAACATATTATACTATACAGGCGTGATATAATAGTCCACAATATAACTAACAACATAATATAGTATTACCAAAAGCTTCACTATCTGTTTTTGTTTAAGAAATTAAAATAGAGACTCAATTTTTGGGTGGTGATTAACAAAATGGCAGCAAGGCAATTTATACAAATTACCATTGGCGAATAAGACCTTATCACTCTATGTCACGAGTCATCAACACTCTCCTTCTATTCATTTCTGTAAAAAAAACTTATTTCTAAAACTATTAGTTATACAAGAACCTATACATAACAACTTTAACAGACTAACAAATAATTGACAGAGAGATCATCAAATGGACCGCACGACTTTAAAAAAGTTACAATCAAATAATATGTACATTTTGTAATGGTATCATCAAAATGCAAATCGTGTTATGCTATTTGTTTACATCAATAAAAACAATTAACGTGTAAAAGAAAGAAGATATGAGGGTGAAAATAGAAGATTCATAAGCAGTGGATCGTAACAATTTTGTATCAAGTCTTTAAATACGACATTGATATACATTATTTAAAAAAAAGAAAAAAAACGGACAATAATATCTAAAGTAAATATGATCCATCTAAAAGTTCCATGTTGTATACTAGATGAATAAATGTAAAGTTCAATACATTTTAAGATAATATATTCGATATTAAATACATGATAAAAGTTTTATATCAAAACCCCGTGCGTGCACGGGTATTATAACTATTTGGTTGTGACATAAACTACCATGCTACTCGTAATAAGAATATAGTATACCTTCAAACGTAAAAGAACATTTAATAAATTTGTCATATTATACACTTTAGGGTTTAACTTTTACGACCAATATAGTTTTTAAATTTTAATTGTTGCAAACAGAGACGAAACTAGAACCAAATATGATCGAGTGCATATATTTTTTGAAACCGTAATATAGATTCACATTTTGATAAACTATGTGCATTTAAGATGCATAAATAAAAAAATATTTTTTTTTTCAAAAATTAACACAACAAAAAAATCCAAAGAGTTCCGGGCACCAGCGAAAACCCTCCGGTCCCATCCCTAGTTGCAATGGTAATAGAAGGACAAACAAACTTATCATTCAAAAGCTAAATCTTTGACTATCGACATTTTAATTATGATTCACTATTTTGTTCTAAAGCTATTAGAAAGAATCAGTTACTACGTATCTTTTCACATTATAAGCTACATATAAGTAAACTCTAAGAGCAATTTCATCAATAACGCAAGCCTTGCGTTAAGTCTTACGTGGACAATCTTTAACGTGCATTAAACCCACGTTATTGATGCGCCGGATCGCGTTAACGTGAAAGATTCACGCCGGGTGAAGCTATTCACGCGGCGTTAAACATTTTTTTTCTTTTCTTTTTCTTTTCTTTTTTTTTTCCGATTTAAATGGTTTTTTGTAGGTTTTTGTGTTTGTTTTAGCGTGTGTTTCGTGTGTGTTGCAGGTGTGTGTGTGTAGGTGTGTGTGTGTGTCGAGAGGTAGGAGATGGCCTGGTTATATCTTTTTTTTTCTTTTAGTCCATAAGGTTTTGTGTATTTACAGTTTGGTCCTTGTGGGTTTATGCAAATTGGTTTTTTTTTTTTTTTTTTTGGTAAATAAATTTTTATTTTTAGTTATTTGTTTGAATAAAAATGTAATTTGTTTTAATTTGTATTTTGTTTAAATAATTGAAAAAAATGATAAAAGTGGGGCTCAAAATGTTGAGTTATTGTTGTGAGTATTTTTTTTATGAGTTAATGTGAAAGTGTTAAAGCTGATGTGGCGCTGACGTGTCACTGTGTTAAAGTTTAACCCAGGTTATTGATGTAAGAGTTCTAGTTAGTTTTTAAAACTTAACTAATAAAACTTAAAAGATAGAATTTAAAACATGAAAGGAATAGAATGTGGATGTGAAAGATTAAAGAGCCAAAATAAAATGCTTAGCATAGACAGACACAACTAGTTAGGAGGGGCAAATTGACCATTTTATTGAAATTTTATATAAGGGTAAATTACACCCTTGGTCCTGAAGTTTTTACCGTTTAGTCCCCCATTTGGGTTTACTGGCAAACGGGGTACTCGAAGTTGCTGAACGGTCCTTTGAGCCCTATTATTGATAACGAGTGTTATTTTTCCTCGTTAGTTGACTAGTCAATTGGTTTTTTCGTCTTTTCACATCTTACTTTTGGCGCGTTTGGTCCCTTTCCCGCCTAAAGTATTGGGAATCGTTTATCTACCTCTCAAGCCTATTTATAACCCTCGATTCTATAGCAAAGAACACACACAAACATAGATATCCCTTTCAAACCACACTTCAAACAATGGCAGCAAATGGAAACTTTCAAAATGATGTAGAAGAGTACGAGAGAGTCCTAAACAACTATTTGTTGTTTGACGCAGTGTTTTTTGATTTCGGGGATGAACCCATAGCAGAGTATGGGTCGTATAGGCAGGTGGATACGTAGATGAGGACAAGAATACTCAACTGGCTAAGGACAAAAGACTTTTACCGGGATGAGATTTTAGGACTGAATGAGGTGGAGGAGGAGGAGGAGGATCAAAAGGATGTGGGGGATGATCAAAGTAAGGTGGTGCAGCAAACTGTGGAGGAGCAACAGCAAAAGGGAAATGTGTTGTTGCATCAAAACAAGGAGGAGCAACAAGTGGGTAATGGTTTCGGGTTGCAAGATGTTTATGCATTGGGAAGCAGGATTAGTGCTCTTGAAATTTTCTTTCAACAACTCAAGGAAAGGAAAGAAAGCAGGGAAGAGAGCTCTGGTTCTAACAAGTTGGTGTTAAATGGAGTGAAGTAATTTATGATGATGGTGTTTGTATGTTTTTAGTATGTTTTATGATTAGATGTATTGAATGGTTGTAAATTTTAAACCGTATCAATGAAAAATTTGATGTTTAATTACAGTAATTTTTTATGGTTGCTTATGAATTACCAAATATGTTTGATTTAAGGAAGTCAAAAATACAAAAAATTGCATAAGGGTAAGTGGTGAAAGAGGAATGGTTATCTGTGTTTCCCTTGATGTTATACGGGTGTTTGGTTTCTTGGATAACAGCAATCTTTTTTTAAAATTTTGCTGTTATCTTGTTTTGCAGGCCACTCAAATGGAAGAGACCTTGTATCATAAAGTTGTAATTGTATGATTGTACTTATGGTAACCTCATAGGTAGTTCAAATTTTGCCTTTGGGGGGGGGGGGGGGGAATTGGACAGCTGTGTTTGGCTAAGTAGGAGGTCTAAATAGTATGAATGTACCATAATTTGCAGAAAATATGAGAAATACTAACATATAAATCTTGAGGACATGATTTGCAGAAATCATGGACCCATAATTTGCAGAAATCCATAACCCAAACACAAAGGAATAACACAAATTTTTAAAAGATAATATCACATTTAAACTGCTACCAATAAGTCAAATACATTAACATCATTCCAAATAAGGCTCTCTGTTAATAGTAGCATCATTAATTACATTCATAAAAAGTTAAGACAATTTTACAACCATCATCAAAAATTAATAAGTTTTAGCATTTTACTAAAGCTTAAGCTGGAGAACCTACAACATCTTCCTTTTGCCTTTGCCTTGCTTTGGCTGCACTCACCAATAGCACTCCACGTTTTCTTTGCTGCCAGCCCAAGGACTATATCTTGGTCAAATTTGAGTTTGTGAGCGGGGATAGGCTTCACAACTAGGGTAGGCAGAGGTAGGACATGATTGTTAGCTGGTAGAGGCTCAGGAGATTCAATAACTTGAAGAGGAACAACTTCTATCGTATCAGAGCTTGTAGTAGAATCAGACTGTTTTGGATAATACCACGCAAGCAATTGGGGTGGGATTCCAAGAGCATCACTGCTTGAATTAGAACTGCTTGAATCAGAGCTAATGGGTATGACTTCTGCAAATAAAAAACCTATGTCAGTTTGATTGAGGAAAATGTTAAGAAATATCACTATCTAACAAAAAGCTTTTGAAGGTATACCAATATAGAATTCAGTGACCCAATACTCATTTTGGTATTCTCAATGTAATCCCAAATAAGGCTGCAATGTAGAAGAATCCAGTATTCTCTCATTTGGTCCTCTCATTGTTATCCCAAACAAGGCTGCAAGGTACTCACTTTGGTGGCCAAGCACAAACAAGGCTACAATGTTCTCTCTTTTGGCCAAGAACAAATAAAAGCTATTCGAGGTTCCAATGAGTTCTCTGAATTGTTCATCATAGTGTAATCCTAAACAGGTACAAAAAAAAAAAAAAAAAAAAAAAAAAACAAAAAAAAAAAACAAAACTAGGCACGTTACATTTGGTTAAGAAAAGAAGTTGACATGCTGCAATACAAGGTTACCAAGGCAAAGGTTTGTTCAATTAAGGCATGGGCAAACTTTAATAAAACCTTAGACAACACACTTGTCAAACTAACTCATGGTGTGGTTAATGTGCCAAGAGTAAAAGTTGATATTGTTGCTTTTGAAGTTGTTGTTGATCAAGTTGTATCTGATGAAGAGGTGGAAGGCAATGGAAGGCCACTGAAGAGGAGAAGGGTGTATGCTGTGAAGAGATTTTTTCAAGATGTTACATTGAAAAGAGTCTCTTCACATGTAATATTTTAATATGTATAAGTTACATAAATTATTTTAAATATGAAGCGATGTCATTAATGTTGGAGATCTTTTATATTCATCTCCATGCTATGTACACAAGTTTGGATTGCCTCAGGACACATGTGATGCACACAAGTTGGATCTAATTGTTTTTTTCGTAATGTTCGGGACTAATTTTTGATTCATGTTTGAAACTCTCATTTTTTGTGAAAGATGGACTTCGTTGTTCAAATAAATTACATTATTAAAAGCGAACTATAAAACAAATTTCCTTTTTAGCAAAACTATAAAAACATAAAATATTAAAGTAATTAGTATATTAAAGAGTATAAATTATAATTCGTATAATAAATTATAATTCGTATAGTAAATATTGCATGTTTAATTTGTAACGTACTATTAATATGAATACTAAGTATTCATATATATTGACACCGATAGCCATGACATTATTCTTGTTGTTGTTCATTGCATTTTGCATGTTTTGTTCTTGATACAATTTTCGTGACTTCTCGATCTTTTTCTTTAATGTGAAGAGTTTTTTTTTATAAAATATTATATTTAAATGAGGCTTTTCATATGTAATCTTTTAATATGAGTAAGTTACATAAATTATTTTTTAATTAATGCGTTATTACAACATTTTTCCATAAACTATAATATCGAATTTGGAGCATTCATTAGTAACTCACTCTAAGTATTTACAGTATGACGACATAAATCACATGATCTCAAACTCAAATGAATAATGCTTACTTCGTGATAGGTGTAGGATAACATTTGAAATACAATTTTCTTCTCCTTTATATAATTCTTCGATTTAGAAGATTCTTATTGTTAAAATAATAGTGTGATGATATTTTTATTATATACTACCATTTTCAATATGTAACATCGACATAATTTACACAGTCATATCAAATATCAAAGTCACGCAATATTTCAAGACGTTTAATTAAGAAAGTGACATTAACACACAACAAGACAAAAAACTACATTAAGAGCAAAAATATTAAAATGCACCAACAAAGTGTAGTAATAATTGTTGACTAAAAATTGAATGCTCATCACATTATTTTCAATAAACTTACTTGCTAACGAATAAATAGTATTAGCCCGTTTAGCGGTACTACATGAAGTAAAATATTGCATGTTTAATTTGTAACGTACTAATAATATGAATGCTAAGTATTCATACCACCGGTGGCCGCGGCGTTGTTGTTGTCATCTTTGTCATTGTTGTTCATTGGCATTTTGCATGTTTTGTTCTTGATACAATTTTTGTGACTTCTCGATGTCTTTCTTTAATGTTTCTTGACGTGCTACAAAAAACAATTACATATAGTTGATCATAAATACAGTTAATCAATATATTGTATTTTTTTATCAAAATAAAAATATTCGTGCATGTTTCACTTAATTGATAAGACAACGATGTGTAGGATCTCTTAAACCATTATAAAAGATAATGTTACTACCAAACCTCCTAAGCACCATCTTTATGTCCTACACTCTTACACACACAAAACACACAAGAAATTTATATAAAATAATATAAATCAATATGCTAAATAACTAAGACGATACGATGCTAACTAAAACCATAATAAGTTGTAGCCCAATGTGCACGCGGCGTGGAGGAAGTTGTGGTTTGTTGTGTGTGATTTTTGACACATTAAAAGACTAACCACTAATTAGTATGTTTAATTTATGCATTTATGGCATTTTTGTGTTGTATTCTTTGAGGTTTAGAGATGGCTTGAAAGATGTTGTACCGTACAAACTTTTGTGCACGATTCCTCGTGCAAAACGTATTGTACCGTACAAACTTTTGTGCACAATGCATTTTGCGCATTAAATTAAGAACTTCAATCTTTAGATAGTATAGAAGATATACTTTTCATGTTGCTTAAACTACCTTGTACCGTACTATAATTTGTGCACAAATCCTCTTGCACATTAAATTAAGTTATCCAATATTGTGTAATTGATATACTTTTGATGTTGCTTAAACTACCTTGTACCGTATAATTTTTTTTAATTTCTCGAATCACTAATCTTATGTACTTACCTTTATGCATGACTATTAAATCAATGTACTAACACATTTCACTTTTAATTCATGAAATATTTATTGTGAGCACTTTACATTTATTGTGAGCACTTTGAATTTGTATTGATTATTAGTTGTTGGCTATTAATCATGCATGCTTGTAATATTGGACTAGCAATCAAGAGATTCATCAAAAGTGTTTGTGTGGATTAATCATAAAGGTTGAAACACTTTATTCAATGAGTGATTTGTTCTTGGGTATTTGTTGAAAGGATTAGGGCTGAGCATCGGGTCGGAACCGACCCTAACCGGAAAAACCGAGGACCGAAATTCATGAAAAATCGGAAACAAAAAGGAACCGAAGGGCCGTCGGTCGGTTCGGTTTTCGTCGGTTCGATTTGGGTTTGTCGGTCTAAGCATATTTTGGTATGTTTTTTGTCGGTTTTGGGCCGAACCGACGTGAAACCGAAATCATGTAAAACCTGAAACCGAAACCGAACCGATGGGCCGTTGGTCCGGTTCGGTTTTGAACCTTCGGTGCTCAGCCCTAGAAAGGATGGTTACATAAGTTAGGGATCCTGGAACCAATCCACGTGTTCATCAAAAAAAAATTATAAGTATTCATTTTTGACTCTTTTAATTATTGCTGTTAATTATAAGTATGCATGGAATAAGTAGTGTGATTATTTGTGACAACACATTTGCTTGAAGATCCAATTTTGAAATCTTGTTCACTTAATTCTGGTTAAACACTTCCGCTTTGTTTATGTTAATATGTTAATCGAAAATTTAATGACATGACCATAATCATAGATAAATTTCAATTCTTTATTACAATTGAAGACTTGGTGATCGCTCATAAGGAACATACCTGATATTTAGGATAATGGGTTAATCGTTAGGAGTGTGGTAGGTGTGTTAAAAAAGATGAAGATTCTCGAGTTGATGTGAATGCAAATCAACCGAAAGATAAGGTTCGTTGTGAGAAGATGTTTGGGGTGAATGAAGCTAATGATGGTGAGAAATCGAGGGCGAGTTCTTTTCAAGTGAGGGGGAATGATGCGGACAAAAAAGTGAAAAGAATCCACCCTCGTATTCATCTCCCTACACCGTAACAAAAATATGTTTGTTACGTCATAGAACTCTCTGATAGGGATTAGTGTCAGCTTTTAAGATCGCCACGTCATAAACAAGTGTCCTTTATTATGCCGTAGAAACTATGGATGCAATTTTAATTATTATTATTTAGGATGTTATTTTATTATTTTTATTATTATGAAAGTTTATTTATTTTTAATTATATTTTTTTTACTTCCATCATTTTCTTGTAGTTACCTTTCCCCTATAAATAAAGGGTTTAGACTTCATTGTAATTCAAGTTTTGGTTAATAATAAAACTAGACGAGTATCCGTGCATAGCAACGAGATTTTACAGCGACAGATAGTTATAGTGATATTTTAGTTGCACAAAACGTTATACAATAAACTTAACCAAAATATATTATAACTATATGCCCCTTTAAAATCCCGTTGTTATACACGTGTACTCGTCTAATATTAATAAACCGTGTTTCGTTTCATGTATTCTCAAATCAAGTCTAACGTGTGTTTCCTTAAATAAATTTTTAAGTTTTTAAGATTCTTAAATTTTTAAAAAATGAGATATACCCATTTGGTTTTTATTCCCCGAAGGTTTTATCATCGCTTAGGGTCACAAAATTCGCTTCTACGTCCAGCATTATCAAAATTAAAGCTTGAGCCTAGGGTGCCTTGATTCATGGTGGCAGAAGTTTCAATTGCGGTCTGCAGCATATAAGACAATAAACTTCCACAAGTTGCAGACATATACAACTCTCCAAGATAGAATTTGCATGCATCCACCATACAATAAGCGGTTAAATAGGCATGAGATATAAAGACGGGGACTACTTTTTTATTTAAACGGGGGCTACTTTTTTTAAATTTTTTTTATTTTTTTTTTATTATTTTTTTATTTTTATAATTTTGTTTATATCAAAAAGCTATAAACCTGAAAGTGCGGAACAGAAAATATAAAGTTTAATAAGTCAAACGGTTAAAACTGTCAGAAATACGGAACAGAAACTGACAAAAACTGGGCTGCACTGGGAAAAAATAGGGGACAAATGGAGAGACAAAGTGCCTGCCACCTTTGTCCCCCCGTCCTTATAGTACGACCCGTTAAATAATGTTATTAAGCTAGAACAAGCAGCTAAAAGAATGTGTTGATTAGAGCACAAGGTGCAGAAGAAAACGAGCACCTCGCCATCCGATGTGGCACTTCCAACGGCGAGCCGTTGCTCGCCGCCACACCGTCTGGGCCTCGCCGTTCTTCGCCGATGGTCAGCTCGCCGTGGCCACGGCGAAGGAAATAATCTGACAAATGTGCAGCTTTTGAATTGTAACGTTGTGTAACGTTTTGAAATAAAACGTTCGTCTTTTTTTTTTTTTTTTTTTTTTTTTTTTTTTTTTTTTTTTTTCTAACCCCTAAAACCATATACACTATCCCTATATATATTTACATATTTCATACATATTTCATTCCCAAAAAACTAAAACATTTAATTCTAAAAAACCTAACTCATTTCATTCCAAAGCAAAAACAATAAGTGAATCATCTTATTCGGAAGTTAGTGACTTTGAAGAGCTACATGAGCTAGAGCTGATTATACAAGAGTTCGAAAACGAGCAAGAGTTGCAAAATCAAGAAGCCGGTCCTTGAAATCGCCGTACATACATTCGGCGTGAACGTGATGTTGCTGAAGCACGTCTACTGGCCGACTATTTTGGTGATGTGCCAAAGTATACTGAAGATAATTTTCGACGTCGTTACCGTATGAGCCGTAAACTATTCTTAGAAATAGTCGAAGGTATTGAAACATATATTGACACTCATGATCCTCTTCCTGCTCATTTTGATTTCTTTAGACAATGACCCAATGCTGCGGGTGTAATGAGTTTTAGTGTGATTATGAAATGCACATGTGCCCTATGCCAATTGGCGTACGGGGTAGCACCTGATTCATTAGATGAGTATTTACAAATAGGTGAACATTGTGCACGTGATTGTCTTGATTTTTTTACTATGTGCATAATCCATTTGTTTGGGAAGGAGTTTTTAAGAAAACCAACTGAGGACGACGTTCGTAACTTATACGACGCACATAGCCAGGTTCATAAGATTCCGGGAATGTTGGGAAGCATCGATTGTATGCACTGGGAATGGAAGAATTGCCCAAAAGAATGGCAAGGGCAATTTCACAGAGGTGATAAAAAATATCCAACTATAATGCTTGAAGCTGTTGCGTCTTATGATTTGTGGATTTGGCATGCGTTTTTTGGTGTGGCAGGTGCGAATAACGATCTGACCGTTTTATATAATTCTCCTTTATTCGACGACCTGATTGACGATATTGGCCCTCAAGTTCCGTTTGAAGTACACGGATGTACATTTAAAAATGGGTATTATCTAGCAGATGGAATTTACCCGCAGTGGGCATCGTTTGTCAAGTCCTTTACTGTTGCAAACAACCCAAAACACGCCGCATGGAAAGCGAAACAAGAAAGTGCGCGAAAAGATATCGAAAGAGCTTTTGGTGTCCTACAAGGACGTTGGCATATTATTGCCCAACCGGCGCGTGCATATACTGTGGGCAAGTTACGGAGAATCATGTACTCGTGCATCATAATGCATAACATGATTTTGAAAGATCAACATTTTCATATAGCTGACGCTGCCGAAATGTATATTCCGCCGACACCAAATATACAACAGTCATGGGTCGAACGTTGCGCAACGCAAAGAAGAAAAACCAAAGAACTACATGATAAACGCACACACTCAAGGCTTCAACTATGTCTCATCGAGCATGTTTGGCAACAACAACAATGGGAAGAATTTCAACGAAATAATAATAATTAGGTTCGGTTTTTAGTGTCGTATGTGTTGTATTTTTTTTCCCGTATCGTATTTTTTTTCCGTTTTGTAACTTTTTAATTTGATGAAATAAAATTAGTATGTTTTTTTTTATTTTTTATTATTTGTGAAATAATTTAATTTATTTAAAGAAATGAATAAAAAAATAAGTGTGAAAGAGGTGGGGCCCGAATGGGAAAGTGGAGGTTTGTTGTTTGGTGAGGAGGGGTTTGTTGTTGTTAGTTGAAATTGAGGTGTTTTGGTGATGTGGCATGGTGAGGCCCGAATGGGGAGCCAAGTGCTCTTGTTGCACCTTGTGCTCTTAATAGATATAAAATAGGACAGATGGGTCATTGTAGCAAGTCAGAAGTGGCGCCTGTTAAATGTCACTTACTTAATCGGTCCATGCAAGTGTGGCTTGTCATTTTTCCAATTGAGCCTTGACTTAAAATCAAATAGATGGCTTTGAAAAATTTACAATTCTTTTTTAATATGCACGATGACGTATTATCTATATATGATACCATGCGATATGTTTGGCACAGAGCGGCGTTAAGTTTTTTTTAAGTGATGAACGATGAGCGGTGAGCTTTGCTATTTTTTTTAATAATTCTCATTTTTCAAATGCTTCTTTAAGAAGCGGTGAGCTGTGAGCTGCAGCTACCGCTCACAACTCACTGTTACTTTTAACAAACACACCCGTCATCTCCCAAAAAAGAAAAGAAATTACATAGCACCCAGGACAATGTGACGAATTGCGAAAACTATCTTATACTTTTAGCTATTTACATTTTTTATATAACAAACTTTATTTATAAAATATACCGACAGAAAATATTGTAATACTTTTGTCTTATGTACGATTTTATAAAAAAAATGATAAAGTTTAATATATATTGTTTGAAAAAACTAAAATATAATTCAAAACAGACCTTAAATTATCTAACACTACATTTGACTTTATTTAAAAAAAAAAAAAAAAAAAAGTTCGCAACACCCTCTCAGATTATGTGACGAGTTACGAAAATTACCCTGCACTATTAGGTATTTATGGTTTTTTATATAAAAAACTTTATTTATTGAATATCTAACAAATATCTAACGATTTTCTTATAAAAAATATATCCATGAAAATGCCTTTAAATTACGAACAAAATGAGCTGATTATTGCAATATTTTGAGTAGCCGAGGATTTTATTAAAAAACAAAATTTGAAATTTAACATATGTTTTTCTCAAAAATATAATAAAATTCACGGCACACCGTTAAACTCTATAGCAATTTAACCACTCTTAGCTATATTTCTTTACATTTTCTATCTTAAAATTGTTCCTTTTTCCATTTTTTAAAATTCTATAGCAATTTAACCACTCTTAGCTATATTTCTTTACATTTTCTATCTTAAAATTGTTCCTTTTTTCCAATTTTTTAACATAATAAACTATTTTTTATCAAGTATCTAATAAATATTTAGCAGTTTTCTTATAAAAAACCAATAAAACATCTTTAAATGATGATTAGAATTATAAAATCAGCTTCTTATTTTTTTATAATAAATTTTAATAAAATAAGTCTAATATTGCAACGCTTTTAACTTGCATATTCTTTTATAAAGAAACTTTCTTTTTTTTTTCCTATAATAGGTCAAAGTGATTACAGATATTTGAATGATATAGATGATAATAGACAACTAATATGAATTGCATTATACAATTTAGGGCAAATGATTAAAAAATATTATACTTGACATCGTTTATTTTTATGGGTTTTTTTGCTTTTCTGGGTATTTTTCTTTCAAATTTAGCCTTTTTAAGGGTATTTTGCAACATCTATAACAATTTTGCCCCTCTCAGCTAATAGAAATTTTTTTATTTTGAAGGGAAAAAGTGTCAAAAAAATGTCTTAAAATACCTCAAAAATGACAAATTTAAAAGAAAAGTACTCATATAAGCAAATTTTTTTGTTCGATACCTCGAAAAACAAACGATGGCATGTATAATATTTTTTTCTAATCATTTGCCCTACAATTTAATTATATGAAAATGCATGAAATTAAATTATTTTGACATATACAATATTTTTTATGCAAAGTAATTAAATGATTTAATTGATTAAACAATATACCACTGCAAAATGCGATAATTTAGTACCCGTTTATAAAAAAAGAAATCTTAGCATGGAATATTGGTTTTCATATCTTTTATATTTTTACATTATACAAAAGGAATAGACAATGTTTTATCTATCTTGGGGAGAAAACAAATCGATATTTATGTCACGTATTGTTGTTTTCTGCTGATCTAATATTGTGTTCTATTTCTACTTAATGTATGATATGTTCATATAAATTCATGTCAAGATTAACAGACATTTTTATTTCTCTGTTTCTTTTATAAAAAAGAAATGTGATTTTAGTAAATTGAGTAATAAATGGCCTCTTTATTGAATGGGTTTTTTAAACTTGTGTCCTAGGGCACAAGTTAAACACACAAAGTACACCAAAAGTACATAAGGATTCACATAAAGGTACACTTGTATGTATTTTTTATGTAAATCCTTTTGTACTTTTTTGTAGGCCCTTGTGTATTTATGGTGTACTTAACTTGTGCCCCTAGGGCACAAGTTAGAAAAACCCTTGTTAAATTGCAAGAACTTCAAAAGTTAAACAAGTTTGAAAATTCTCATTACGTCTAAGCTCATATAACGGGAGACATCATTTATATACCAAAATTTTCTTGCACATCAAAAGATTTATTTAGGCACTCATTTTTTCATTAAATAACAAATCACTTTCACCTCCGTTTTACAAAAGTTAATATCTGTTAAACTATTTATCGTTAAGCGAAAAAAATTACACAATCGCGACGAATATTTAATTAACTTTTTATAGACGGAAACTTTGATATATTTTTGACAAATTCTAAAAGTTTTATCATTTTTTATCCTGAAAATTAGACATTGATAGCTTTCCAACCATATGTAAGATATTATATTTCGAATTATAGATTAGTGCAGTTAATTCGTCAAAGTTGGATAAAATATATAAATTACATGTGATTTTACCACACGTGATCTCAATCCCATGTGATTTTTACCACATGATATTTATCACATGTGACTATAGAAGTGTAATAAATGAACTACTATCTATACTAAATTATAATGCATTTGTGGCTATTCTATAATTAGAAATGTTTAAAATTTAGATTTTTTTCTTGTTTATTATAGAAAGATTTCAAAATTAATTTGTTAGGAAGTAAGTTGGTTCGGAAATTTGTTATGAAGTGGTTGGTTGTTCAAATTAAAATTATTTAGCTTAACCATCTCTAATATCTCTACTTATAAAGTATGAGGACAATTAAACATATAACCAAATAACGCAAAATATAAACACACGGTACCCGCCGTCACATTGTGCGAGTACTGTTTTAGTAATATATAATTCAAATACAATGTGTGTTATGTGGTTGGAAAGCTCGAAAATTTGCTCTTAATAAAGAGCCGAAAATAAAAGTCACCGTGCCACAAATTCTACAAAGACTCTTCAAGCTAACATTTTTTTTTAACAATTATACATGAAAATGTGCTAACCGTAAGCAAGCAAATATGTTAAAACTTAGTAAATTACTTATAAGACACGTTTGTTATCTTGTTGACTGGTTGATGGATTTAAATTTTGTTTGAACAATGTAAATTAATAAAAGATTATTTTCTCAAAACTTATAGACTAATTAGATAAAGACATAAAGGTGTGTGAGAATATCTAAAGTTTTGCTGTTACTATAAAGAAGTGCTAACTTTGAATGGTAAGAAACGCAGACGTCTTTATATACAGAAAATTTAGAAACACTAACTTCCAAATTATTAATTAATTAATTTAAGAATCACGAGTGATGACCAGGTTAGATGAATCTATTCCCAAACAGCAAAGGAGAAGAGTATCAAAGTTCCGGTTAGTTTTTGGCTGTTATGAAAGCTGCATACGAAATTTCCCTACAAGCCCATGCATAGCTTTAATCTGACTTTTTATTTGGTTAGAACCTCGATAAAACAGTAACATAATAGAATTCAGTGAAAGATAACAACTTTCTAAACTTTTGATAAAAAAGATTATTGATACAGAGTTTTGATATCTAAGCCTAACAAGTAGATCTAAAGTTAAACCTAATCAATTTAGCTAATGACAAATGTAATACATTTCTTCTCTCTCATACTTTTACACCAACCATTTTTTCAAATGCACCAATCAAATTCTTAAGTCTAAATTTAGGTTCTTGTTTTAGGGCTACAAATCATTTTTCATTAATATATACATCTTTTAAATTATCTGAGAGAAAGGTATCACATTATGCCATTTGAGCCATGTTTAGCGTCACATCGCCATTACTATTTTCAATACGGAAAGAGATTCTCTCAAGTTATTTATAACTTGATTGATCAAGTTGGGCAATTATCAATCATTTGATCAAATCCAATGACTCAAATCTAAGGCCGTCTCATGAATTTTGGAGCCATGTGCAATAATTTCGAAGTAGGCCTTTGATGTCAAAAGTTTAAGTGTACATATAAATGACTTAATATAGATGTCCTTATTAGATGTTAGATATAGACATATAGTCTTAATAGCAAGTTTATGTATTAGATCATTTAACTGTTTTTTAATTAATTTTTTTTTGGTAAAACCTATATCAAATTAATATAACTGAATATAATGATTAAAAGCAATTTTATAAAAAAAACTAATCCAAAGGCTTTGTAGTAATTTTTTTAAAATATAGTTAAAGGTAAACATTTTTATGTATAAAAGATAGTATGCATATGGTAACCTTACGTTTCCTATAAATGGTAATTTTTTTTTTTTCTTTTTATTTATTTATTTATTTATTTATTTTTTTAAGAAATTTTCTTATACTTAATCTTTCAATTCAAACAAAGGATTTTGAACTGCGCAATATAATTTAACCTCCGTTGAGCTAAAAAACTAAAGTTAAAGAGCTAAAAATGAACCTCGAATAATTACAAAGGTGTAGAAGAAATAACTAACAAATTGGGGGCCATAACAATAATAATAATTTCAGTTCTTCTCCGCCCTATCCTAAACACTATTGTACGCCATTAAAACATGAAGCTTCGGTTTTTTCTTATTTTGGGTTTAACAGTAATTTGTATACAGATAAAAAGTCATTAAAGAGGCTTAAATCATCTTGAACTTTGTTAATATTAACCTGTACATTTTAGAATCGGAGACCCCTAAAAATCGAAGGCATGTGTGGTCGCTCACCCCGCGCATGCTTATATCCGGACCTGCTCAAATCAAAAGAACATGAGACGATTTGAATAATTGGATTTGATCCAATTGTTGATAATTGCAACTTGATCAATGAAATTATAAATAACTCGAAAAGATCTCTCTCCTTTCAATACTCATACCTTAAAGGCTTAAAACACTCATTCACTCACAACATAGCCATTTAAGCCCCACCCACACACAATTTTATTTTTTTTATATGTTTTCAAACAAAAAAATACAAATTATATAAATTAAAAAATAAACTTTTTAAACATTTATAGGTATAAATTAAAACTTTTTAAATGTTTAAGAGTGACTTTTTAAATGTTTAAAGTATTAACTAAAACTTTCTAAATGTCGAAAGGTGTGAATTGAAACTTGTATATATTTAACAGGTTAAAAAAAAGGAAATCTTTTATATAATAAAGGAATTATATCATTTCGGAGTGATTTAGTAAAATCATTCTTACTGTTGATATAAATAATGCCTAAAAACATTATTAACATATATCGATATCTCTATGTTTTGATAATCACAAAACGTAAACTCATTGAACTACAAATTATGACGTAAACAAGTATTTAGTCGTAAATATTTGCTTTAACATCCATATCACTTAAGGTATGAATAAACAAAGTGTCTAATGCATTTTATGATCAAAGGAATTTTTATTTTTACAAACCTTACATTTTATTAAAGTGGGACAAACATTTTTAAACTTATACAAAACATTTTTGTATTTATAAGAAATGTTTTATTCAAAATAAATATTTTGAATTTAAATCTCAACCCAAAAAACGGCTACATTCTTCAGGAAAAACCTCCCCCACAAAAAGACAAAAAATCTGAAGAAAAAATATTTTTTTCTTAGGCGGCCCCCTTAATTATACTAGGCGGTCCCCTTAATAATTAAGGGGACCGGCACACAATTAAGGGGACCGGCCACGCTCCCTGTCAGATTTTGTCAGAAAATTTTCCCTATAAATACCACCTCAAACCTGGAATTTTTCTTACCTCTTTGCACAAATATTTTCAGATCCAATTCTCTCTAAACATCCTTCTAAAATCCTTTGATCATAAATACATAATCCTTTGTTTCAAAGTGATTCTTACATCATCCTCTCAAGTGCAAGAGAAGAATACTTCTATCCTCCAAGACAAGAAGTATTACAACTTGTTGTGACCTCCACATTCAAGTTGTTGGTGCATCATCAAGAATATTTACATATATCTTTGTGTAGTGTGTTGTGAATATTTGATTGTAGATAGTTGTGTTAGGAATATAGATAGTGTGATTGGCTAGTAGATTGTAGTAAAGATAGTTGGTGTGAAGTAGTTGTGAAGATAGGTGTGTAGTAGATTGGTGTGAAGTAGTTGTGAAGAAGGTGTGAAGATTGACAAGGTGTGAAGACGGTGTGAAGTCTTGAAGAAGGTGTGAAGGTGTGAAGATCACGTGGTGTGATATTTGGTGTGAGATTGGTTCTAGCTACGATTAGAACTCGACATTTAGCTTAGTGTCGTTAACTTGTGTAAGCCAAGGTGTGTAAGATTTTCTCCGCCATAAGGGAGCTTGTTGATATAGTGAAGAAAACTCTCGAGTAGGTGACTCGAGGAGTGGAGTAGGGCAAGGAAGGTGTCCTTGTAGCCGAACCACTATAAATCCTTTGTCTCGCGGTTAGATCTTTCCATATCTTACTTATTATCTTGCTTATATCGTTATTACTTTTGTAGACGTAGACGTATATATATAGTTGCTCATATAGTGCTAGTATTAATTTTACTTAAAGATCAAACGAAAGTTTTATTCACAAAACAAAGTTTTTACAATCAAACTAAAAAGGTTACATACATATAATTGATCATTTCAATCAAGTATAGTTTTCATACAAAATATAACTAAGGATTATAAAATAAACGATTACGTACTTATCTCTCGTATATAGCTACAATTGTTTATATTATGCATGTGTTGATTTCACATACTTAGCATACATTATTATTATTGTTTATACTTAGATATACTTGTTCATATTGTTCAAGATTTGAGTTCACATAAGATTGAATCAAAGTTTTAAAAGCAAACAAGGTTTTAAAACTAAACTAAGTTTTCAAAATAAAATTAAAAAGACGTAAAACTATTCAACCCCCCCTTCTAGTTTTCCACACTTACTAAAAAAAAGACCAATAGAAAAATTCGATTTTGACACATAGACAAAACCAAGCAATATGATTGGCCAACAAAAAGTCAAAATTGAATCGATTTTGGTCAAACTTTAATTTGGTGGAGAATTTTGTTGGGAAAAAATACATAAAAGTATAGGTGTCAAATTTATGAAAATAATAACTTAAAAAAAAAGAAATAATTATTAAAACGTTAGTGGTTGAATTTTAAATATATAATATAGAGTTAAGTGTAAACTTATAAGTCTAAATGCTTTTTTTTTTTTTTTTTTTTTTTTTTTTTTTTTTTTTTTTTTTAACTTTAGATAATAAGCAAATAAGCCCTTACACTTTATACCCCTAGACTTTATAACATGAACTTTGTTTACGATTACATGAGTATTAACATTAGTTTGAGATTTTCATCTATTAAAATTAAAAAAAAAAGGTAAATATATGAATTAGTTTTAATATACGTTAAATATTTTTAAAATAAATATCAGTTTTAAACTTTTATCTATTAATTTTTTTTTAATATATACATTAAATAAGGACTCGTGTTATTTTATTTAAAAGTTTAATATATGTGTACACTTGTTTGAATAATAAATACGGCTAAAATATTATTAATGGTAATATAAATATCAAATGGTAAGCACAAGTTACTGTGATATGAAAATAAATATACTGATTTTACTTATAATAACAACTCATGTAATTATTATTTATACTCTATATACGGATATCCGAAAAAACATTTTTAAAAAACTTACGGGGTATATTTTAACTTCATCAAGGCTCATTATGTGCTACTAAACTCGCATTTTTTGTACAAGATGGTATCAATAGTTAAAGTTAAACAACAACATCAACCTCAACCGTTACCGCAACATTTATGTCAGCTAAACAGAGTTAAATCTTTTCTTCAATAAATCTTTTTACAAAATATTAATTGATATGAATAAAATAAAATTTAAAAATCATAAGAAAAAATAAAAAATAATAAATAAATAAATAAATTATTGTCTTTTTAACACCGTGTATTCGGCGGGCATCTCCGGTGTCACGACGCTAGTCGGCGGCACCTAAAGCTTGGCCACGTTGGATTCGGCAAGTAACCATGCTGTGATACCTTTACCTCTAAGTGTGTGGTCTTAAATATCTAAACTGTTAGTAACAATAATCATGTTAAACGTTCTTCTATTTGTTTGCGTCTTATAATCAATAGAAACATTCTTTAATTAAAGTTAACTTTGTTGAAATTAATAACCAAGTTAATATGTTCAAATCTAGAGTGCTTTAAATGACAGAAGTTAGTAGTATATAGTGTTGGGGCACTTAGGGGGTGGCAACCCTTCGGCAAAAGGGGTTCGGCAAAAGTTGCCGATCGGCAAAACCCACCGCCACTCAATCGGTAAGGTGATTTCGGCATGACTTGCGGTTCATGCTACCGATTCGGTATTGTGTGAATCAAGAAGATTTGTAGCCGTTGCTAATTAATGGGGGGGGGGGGGGGGGGGGGGGGGGGGGGTTTGTATTTGATTGAAAAAAAAAAAAAAAAAAAAAAAAAATCCCTATAAATATACAACATATCTTCGCTAATTAATGGGGGGGGGGGGGGGGGGGTCAATGTCTTCTTCCTCATCGGACGAGATCATTATTCCCCCGGATTCGTCCGAAGAATAGTTATCCGGAAGTACGTTTGAAACCTTTTTAGCCGCAATCGAAGGTCTTGAAGATACGGCTACCTCTACCGACACCCGTGTATTTGATTGAAAAAAAAAAAAAAAATCCCTATAAATATACAACATATTATTTCAAACACACAAACCAAATCAAAATCACAAAACAAATCACAAATCGAATCAAAAAAAACAATACACAAATTATTTAACCATGTCAATGTCTTCTTCCTCATCGGACGAGATCATTATTCCCCCGGATTCGTCCGAAGAATGGTTATCCGGAAGTACGTTTGAAACCTTTTTAGCCGCAATCGAAGGTCTTGAAGATACGGCTACCTCTACCGACACCCGTGGTTATGTCCAACGTTTTCGTGAAAAAGCTTTAGAAACTCTTTTGAATGATTATTTTGTTGAACAACCAAAGTTTAACGAAAACGTTTTTCGTTATCGTTTTCGTATGAGTAAAAATTTGTTTTTAAAAATTGTTGATGATATTGAAGCCCAATTCGAATGGTTTCAACCGGGTCAAGATGCGATGGGCCAAAATAGTTTTACGGCATTACAAAAATGTACATCCGCAATTCGACAACTCGCAACGGGTGAACCTCCGGATAGATTTGATGACTATCTAAACATGGCACCAATACCCGACTAGTATGCTTGAAGCGACTGCTTCATATGATTTGTGGATTTGGCATTCGTTTTTTGGTCCTCCCGGTTCGAACAACGATATAAATGTTTTGAATCAGTCTCCATTGTATGTTAATGAACGAAATGGAACAGCACCAAACAGTTCATTTTTATTGGGTGGAAGGCTTTACAACCGTGGATACTATCTTACCGATGGAATATATCCAAAGTATTCAACATTTGTTAAAGCATATCCGTATCCAACTGACCCAATGGAAAAAAGATTCAAGAAATTACAAGAGTCTGCAAGAAAGGATGTTGAGCGAGCATTTGGTCGTCTAAAAGGAAAATGGATGATTCTCAGTCGACCTCTTCGAGCTATGTCGGTTCAAAAGATTCGGCAAGTAGTTTATACGTGCATTATATTGTGCAATATGATTTTGAAAAACGATGGTATGGCAATATCACCGGTTCATATAATGGATCCTCCGGTAACTCCAGTTTACGATGATACTGTGCTACATGAGTTACTCGACGAAGATATCCATAATCGTCTTCGATATGATCTTACGGAGCACGTAGCGGCTCAAGACTTGTCATACCTAGATGATTAGTGGTTTCCTATTTTTTGTTGAATTTATGTTTTTTTAAGTATTATGTAATAAGTATTGAATTATTATTAATAAAAAAGTTGTTTTTTATTTATGTTTTTTTAATTTAAATTTTGTTATGTAATAAATGTAATTAATGCTTGACTAGGCAAAAATTTAGGTAAGGTTGCCACTAAAAATGAAGGTTTAGGCAAGATTAGAAAAAATTGAGTTGGACAAATTTGATTGGTTATTTGGTTTAAAAGAGGAGGCAAGGTTGCCACCCCCTTAAGCAACCATAGCAGCTGGGACCATCATTAACTTAAACTCGTGTTAAAAGTTGGAGAAAGCTAACTACTCTATGATTCTTTTTGAAAAAATATTACTAATATCACATGAAATTTTTTGTCAAGTGACCGAACATTTTATCAAGATTTTCATGTCAGATGTAAGAATGCGCTTAGCTTCTTTTTTTTCATAGTTGTATTTTACCATGCATTAATTTTTCAAACAGCAGATTTTTATTAAGCTCGAGCAATAATGCTATACGCAAAATAAAGATTACAACAACATATTACCAACAAAGATATAAAGGCGATATTTTAGTTTCTACTATGCTATATATTTTTAGTTTGTTTCGAAATATTTCCTACTTTTAATAAACGAGTATAACTGACTAAAGTTATCATTTATCTCTTATTCGAGTTAAAAAAAATAATAATAAATAAATAAATAAATAAAAGACTAAGTTTTTGTTGCATACTAAAGGACAAATCTTCACCATCCATCTAGTTTAATCTAATAGTGTGATTAACCTAAGATTTAATATGAAAAACCAAGTGTATTATTATTATTATTATTATTATTATTATTATTATTATTATTATTATTATTATTATTATTATGTCTTTCTTATTTATTCATTTTTTTTTACTTTTTTTTTTCCTTTTTTATAATTCACATTTTTTTAAACCAACTTTTTTTTTAATAATATTATTATTTTAAAATTCACTTTTTTTTTTACTTTATTACGTTTTCGTCCGTTTTTTTTCGTTTTCATATGTTTATATACGTTTTCAGACGTTGTTGTCCATTTTCATACGTTTTCATCCGTTTTCATATGTTTATATACGTTTTCAGACGTTTTCGTCTTTTTTTTGGTAATTTTCATCTATTTTTATACGGTTTCGTCCATTTTCATACGTTTTCGACCGTTTTTATATGTTTCCGTCCGTTTTCAGATGTTTTTGTCCGTTTTAAGACGTTTTCATCTGTTTTCATACGTTTTCGGTAGTTTTTATACTTATTTAGACATTTTTGCCCGTTTTCATACGTTTTCGACCATTTTTTTACGTTCTCGTCCGTTTTTATACATTTTCGTCCGTTTATATATATATTCTTGTTCATTTTTAGACGTTTTTGTCCGTTTCATACGTTTTCAGCAGTTTTTATACGTCTTCGGCAGCTTTTTTCCGTTTTCGTCATTTTCATACGTTTACGTCCATTTTCAGACATGTTTTTATGCTTTCATATGTATTCGTTCATTTTCTTATTTTTCCGTCCGTTTTCATACATATATGAATATCACAATTGATATTCTTAATATCACAAGTGATTTTCTGTGATATTTAAAATATCACTTTTGATATTATGAATATCAATTGTGATATTCAGAAACTTATGAAAACAGGCGAAAACGGACAAAAATGTATGAATTGGGATGAAAACATAAGAAAGTGAAAAAAAACGTGAATTAAAAAAAAGTGTAAATCACTCGTGATATTCTGAATATCACTTATTATTTTCATGTTACAAAACATTACTTGAAAATCACTTGTGATTTTCTGAATATCACTTGTGATATTCTAAATATCACAAGTGATTTCATGTTACAAAACATTAGTTGAAAAGCACTTGTGATGATATTCTGAATTTCACTTGTGATTTTCTGAATATCACTTGTGATATTCTGAATATCACAAGTGATTTTCATGTTACAAACATTAGTTAAAATCATTTGTGATTATCATAATCTCACTTGTGATATTCTGAGTATCACTAAATATCACTTGTGACATTCAGAAACGTATGAAAACATCTGAAAATGGCCGAAAACATTTAAAAACGGACAAAAACCTATGAAAATGGACGAAAACGTAAGAAAACAGACGGATATGTAGGAAAACAAACGAAAACGTCTGCAAATGTATAAAAATGACGAAAACGTCTGAAAATTGACGAAAACGTAAGAAAACGGAAGAAAACAGACGAAAATAGATGAAAATGTATGAAAACGGACGGAAACGTATAAAAATGGACAAAATCGTATGAAAACGGATGAAAACGGACAAAAACGTCTGAAAACGGACAAAAACGTTTACGAAAACGTCGGAAAACGGACGAAAACGTAAAAAACGGACGAAAACGTATGAAAACGGACAAAAACGTTTGAAAATGTATATAAATATATGAAAACGGACAAAAATGAACGAAACCTAAAAAACGGAGGAAAAAATAATAAAGTGAAAAAAAATGTGAATTTATAAACAAATAAATAAAACGAGAATTAAAAACACGTGAATTAAAAAATGAAGGCAAAAAAAAAGTTAAAAGAAAAGTGAATAAATTAGAAAGACAAAAAGACAAAACACAAAAGACAAAAAAAATAAAAAAATAAACATGGACTTAGGTTTCCATATTAAATCTTAGGTTAATTCCTCACAATTAGATCAAACTAGATGATGATTGAGATTTGTCCCTCGGTATGCAACAAAAACTTAGTATCTAAAATAACTCACCTCTAAAGATACATTTTCTATTGGTATGTTGGTAAAAATATCATTAGATGCATCAAATTACAGCTCTAGTGACGTATTTTTTGTTTGATAATACACTAACAATGTTTTACAACGCTATTCCGCTAAGCAACAAAATAGCAAATACGAAGTATCTGTACTATATTATAATGCATTTGGTACTATTCTATAATTAGTAATTTATAGAATAGTCCCAAGTATGGCAAACACTCATTTTAACTATAACAGAATTACAACCAACTTAACAGGAATAACATAATTAATAACAACCTCTGAGAGTAATATTCTATTTCATAATGAAAAACATTTGCTTCCCACAAAATTTAGTTAAAGGGTACCCGCCGCTGCATTGAGCGGATACCGTTCTAGTATTCTAAGATATATACATGAGCTCCCTAAAACGCATAAAAGGAAAATATGTAACTTTTGATAAGCTTTTAGTGTGGTGGGTGTGATCATGTGTTTTCTCTCGCCACATCAGCTATACATTAGCTTTTTCTCTCTCCAAAATCTTTTCCTTCAACTACTGTAGTTCCTTCTCTCTCTCTTCTATTAAATTCTTTATATTTATATCATTTAAAAATACCAAAATACACATACCCACACACAAAAATCAATAATTAAACATTTTCTCTCCTAAAAGTTATCTTATTCCTATCGTTATTACTTTGGGACTCAAGTCCCGCTTGGAAAGCATTTTTCATTTTGCCGCTAGAAAAGGTACCGTGTCCCAGCAAGAAAGAGATAAAAGTAGATTCCCTTTTCACTTTCCCAAAACCCACACCCTACACCCTTACACTCTGACATGATTGTAGAAGGTACGTATGTATCGCATGTCCACATACTGCATGTTCGTTGCATGCTCGTTGTATCAGAATAATCAAGTGATTGAATGATGCAGGGGAGGAGCTAGCTAGTAGCGTGTCTAGTGCGTGCTGAGCTACCTATAATTAACGTATTTCATTCATTAGTTATTCAGACTATAAACCGCTTTTCTACTATTATTTTTACATTCAACCCCTCAAATTCTATAGACATGTCTACAAAATTCATAAATAAATAACTTAAGTAATAAAAGATAACACTATAAATTAATTTTGAGGCGATATCTATCACTATGGCTTTTGGTGTAAAGCACGACTGGCTCTCCTTAACTAAAAATCTTGGCTTCGCCCGTGCCAATGACGCACATCATTAGAATGTTTATTTATTTATTGATTAGTTATTTTTTTTAACAACATTAGACTAAATACGAGAGAAAAGTCTAGCAAATCGCTAGACTAAACAACAATTGCAAAGGATGTTTAAGCCATTCAACCCAAAAGATTTTAATCTTTTAGTTTTGATGGCTTAACCCAAAAATGAATAAAAAAATAATATTATCTACTAGATCGTTAGTAGAATCAAATGTCACTGAATTTCTGTACCGCCATAACATCCAACATGTTATCAACCAGATAACTTCCACCTTCACTCGACTATTGTTAACATTTGTAACCTTATTACATCATGACATCCATTATGGGAAGGACCCAACCTATGGCAACTGAACTTGACACCATCGAAGAGTCTTGACCAAACCTTTTTCGCAAGGTTACATGTAAAGAGTACATGACCCTCTAAACAAATATATTTACCTTCCTTGGAACAAAGGGACACCATCTAGTTGCCAAATCTTGGCCCAACAGTTTCATTTCGTCAATGTGCAAACGTATTCCTACAACCGAGAATATGCCTTGATCATAATGTCCATCGAGCCTTATCTTGACCATTTTGCAATTCATTATTCTCGATTATTATTAATAGGTTGTTTTGTTTGCTCTGCTCTATGCCACCTCTAACATCTCGACGCCATTTCCACACCAAACCTCCATCATTCTATCTATCACAAACCTTACAATTTTGATCCGTTTCCAACATATATAAATGATTAAACCGAGACCATAAAGGCTGGTCATCTACCCAGATTTCCATCGAAAACTGAATACGATCCCTCTTAGACAATAATGTTGCGTATTATAGTCTATAACATTGGAGTCATAAAGATAGTTAATCGAGTCCACGATATGAGATCACGTACCTGAACGAATTAGTTGGTCATTTCTGTTTGCAACTCCGCCCTGGTCTTCATGTATAGCTTTAATCACACAACACCATTCAGGTACGTGGTCAGGTCATTTCTCTTTGCAACTCTGCCATGGTCTTTATGTATAGCATTAATCACACAACACAATATAGCTTCGAATCACTATACGAGAGCCATTGCCTTTTTTTAAGGAGAGCTAAGTTAAACGAATTCAGGCTACCTATTCCTACCCCCTCCCCTCCATCCTTTGAAGCAATCACCTTATCCCATGTCACCCAAACGATCTTTGATGCAAGTTTTTCATTAGAATGCATCGAGTTTAAGTGGGGTTTTTTTAGACTTGAATTTGTTATGAACGCATTCAAGTAAATCATATAGAACGGAGTGTGTTACTATTCTCGCGATAAAATCATTTGTATTTCATTGATTATATTTGTAGCGCACATACTAAATTACATACTTTATTCCCATTTACCCCCTTACAGCATATTTTATAACAATGAAGATAAATGAGTGACATACATTTATCCGCTCACAACGTCTTTCTTAGTAAATTACTTAATTTATAAACCAATAAATTAAATAATTTAGATTTTTAGTTAATTAAATTGACACTTTAATTAATAAAACGTTTTTTTTTATGTAAACTACTTATAGCGACGACTTTTAGCTTTTTACGACGATATTGTCGTCGGTAAAACTCCAGCGGGAAACAATTTTATGGATGGAAAGTGTTTTCAAGAAACAATTAATGAAATTACATATAGAGATTAGTAATTTCATACCCGAAGTTAACAAAATTAAAAGTTCCATACACAATTTAATAAAATGTGGCAAGTTTGATACATTTAGAATTCATTATCCCTAATTGAAAACTCAAAGTAAAACAAAGTGTTTGCACGGGTAAAGATGCAATAACTTTAAAACACAAAATATTAAATATTAAAACATAATTAAGAATTTATGTTAAAATCACGTGTGTACACGAGTGTTATAAGCATTACATTATACTAGAACGGTACCCGCGCAACGCGGCGGCGTGTACATGTGACTATATTTTGTGTTATTCGGTTCAGTTACACATTTAGTTGTTTTTATGCTTTATACGTAGAGATGGTTAAGCCAAATAATTTTAGTTTGAACAACCAACCGCTTCATAACAAACATCCTAACCAACTTGCTTTCTAACAAATTAATTTTAAAATCATTCCATAATAAGCAAGTAAAAGCCTGAATTTTAAGCCTTTCTAATTATAAAATAGTCTCAAATACATTATATAGTAGTATAGATAATAAAGAGTTCAAACGTTCTTTGCATTTATGCCGTCAGAGTGAGTATGCCATACGTAAAATACAATATAGTAGAGTTTGTTTGGTTTCACAATTTTATAATGTTACGCAGTATCATATATATAGTAATACTAGTTATAATGCTCGCGTAAGCGCGTTTTTTTTTTTTTTTTTTTTTTTTTTACTACAAATTTTTTGAATCATATATTTTTATTTATTAAAAAATAATTAATTTAATCTTTGTTTTGTTTGTTTTGTGATGTTTAATTATAGTTTTTTTATTATTAAAGATAATTATTTAAAAATTTTAATCTTATTGTTAATCGTATCTTATCTATATTTTTTGTATTTAGCTTCTACTTGTATTATGATTAAATATAAAATATTACCTAATAAGAAAATAATCTTTTTTTAAATAAAATTATTACTAAATAAGGTATTAATCCATTTTTAAATGAAAAATTCTCAATAAAGATTTTGTTTTATTATATAAAAGATAAGAGCGTCTAATAAACTGCTATATAAGTACTTAAAGGAAAGAAAATAATATTTTGCTAGTGTTTGCCTACGACTGAATGACAATATAAATTCATCATTTCTTTGTCGTGCATATAAATGTTATACAGTATCCTATATCTATAGTTTAGAACCTTTTAAATAAGGAAGTGTTAAAACTTTTAATACCAAAAATATTACTATAAAAAGAAATTTTAATAGCTTGTTACATACACATATAAAAATAACATATCAAAAATTAATTGTCTTAAATTATCAACTTGTAACATCTAAAAGATTAATTGTTTTCAACCATTATCTAAAAATCTAACACACAAAACAGCTTACTCAGAAAACATAAAAAAAAAAAAAAAAAAAAAAAAAAAAAAAAAAAAAAAACACTTTCAAAGTTTAAACGTTTACCCATGGTTTTGGTTTTGGTTTTTGATTTAAAAAAAACCGAATATTTTTGTCCGGTTTCAGTTTTAGCAACAAACCGACCTAAACCGAACCGTGCACACCTCTACATAAAGCCATTATCATGAAAAACATGTAATCGAAATATGTTGTTCGGCAAAAAATTAAGTTACAGAATACTCGTAGCTGCAACGCGCGGTTACCTATCTAGTATAGTGGTCATGTTTGGCAACATCTTTTTGAAAGCGTTTAAGAGCGGTAAGCGACAAGCGACAAGCGTTCCAGTTTTAATGCTTGTTTGGCAACACTGCTGCTAGCGTTTAGCAACACCTTAAAAGCTTGCAATCTTAATGCTTCCTAAAGAAGCTTTCCAATATACCGCTAGCGTTTTACTTTTAATATTACCAATTTACCCTTAAAAAATAACATTCATTCATAAGTATATGCCCTTTTTCATAATTTTACATTTTATAATTACAATTACAGCTACGTTACCAAACACGTTTTTTAAACAAGCAACTAATGCTTACTGCTACAGCTTACTGTTTATTGCTACTGCTTACTGCTACCTGTCGCCAAACATAGCAGTAATTAAGAGCGTCTAATAAACTGCTATAAAGTACTTAAGGGAAATAAAATAATATTTTGGTAGTGTTTGCCTACGAGTGAATGACATATAAATTCATCATTTCTTTGTCGTGCATATTTTGTAAGTAACAAAGATGCTCATTCACTATATAAAAAAGTGTTAAATAATTAACAATTATAAATATTTCAAATTAGTTTCGTTAAGAAGGAGGAATCAATATATATGTTTAGGTCAAATGATTGAGTAACGAATCTGTCACGAACGCTTGCATTGACTTCGATTTGTACAAGAAGGAATCACAAGAGATGGATTGATATATTAAACGTATCTGCTACCATCAGATCTAATTTAAAAAGGATTGAGTTATCGACACCCTTCCATAGGGAGGGTTTGCATTGATTGGACGCATCATTCGATTGTACGGTATGCAACACGGGTTGCACGGTTTGACCAAACCCTCCTGATGTGACAACATAGGGAGGGTTGGTATAACACAATCCTTTAAAAATACGTTCTGGTCTTAGTCCCCTTGTATTTTATTGAAGTTCAACATAGGCATATCATTTCAATATAAATTTTGTTTTCTACAACATTGTTTATTCAATGAATTAAACCTATAATTAATGTGCATCGTCTAGGTTTTAGAACTGTTTTTTTTTTAATTTTACGTGTACCAAAAACTTTACGGGTTGAACAAGGAAGTTTTAGTTAGTTGTCTAGAAAGAAGTTTTACAAAATTTATGATCACAAATAATAAACTTGACCCATAGTTGAGTACTTGCTTATTTGATTAATCAAATTTTTATAGCAAGAGACTCGACTTAAATTTACATACATCTCATTTGTTGCCACAATAAGAAGTTGTTAGGTCAATTCAGTGCACAATACTTAATTTAGACATAAAATAGCTTAAGGGAGTATTTGATTTTAACTTAATTGGCTTAAAAAAAAGTAATTAAGTTATATGAAAACTGCTTGTTTATGACTTAATAGAGAAAAATGACTGAAAATATTAAATAATAAAACTGAGCTTGTCTGCATTAAGTCATCAATTAATTAACATAACTTAATAAAAAAAATTAAACAAACAGACCTTAATATAGTCCCTAAGCAAATACTTAACATAACGTCTTCAGTGTCATTTGAAAACAAAGTGAAACACTTCATCCATGAGGTGGTTCAGCAGCTGAATTCCTTGTAACGAAAGTAGATGTTCAAGTGAGAGAGTTTTAATACATCGTTGACTTAATTTTTGTTCCTTCTCACTAAATCAAACATAAGATGCTTAGAAAAATATCTAAGTATACAAAAGTAAAAGAGGCGGGAAAACCTTAGAACAAAAAGGATATAGTAGTCTTCATGGATAACAAGACACCATGGGTGGATGAAACCATGGGACGACTCTGATGACAAGATAAGTCATGACTGCAAACCATTACGTTTTAAAAATCAATATAAGCAATGACCTACTTGTAAGAGCAGTTGTCAACAATGTTCCCAAGAGAAACATTTATTACCAATATATATTAAAACCCAAGGGCTGCGACGTCGTATTGCTCCGGGCTTTTCCCACCTTTTTTCGTGGGCCAATTTTTGCCTTTTTCTCCGGCCTGTTTTTTACAGCCCGATCCGTTTATGCGCTGACTAAAAGTGATAGCGCTGGAACATTCTCGACACACACAGACACTTCCTACTACTTTCTTCATCTCCCATCATGAATTCCGGTTTCTTACTGAAGCTGTAGTAGGTATGTCTGATTTCAAAGTATTGGTATTATGCTCAGTCGGCGGCGATGTATGCTTTGATATATCACCGAAAATCAGGTAAAACGGTTAGGGTTTCAATTTTGGGGGTATTTGGTACCCGCATTTAAACTCGATCCGAGCCTTAATTTTGATCATTGTTATTTGATATAAAGGTATGCTTTTGTTCATATTGGTTTTTATTTATTTATTTCTTTATATTTTTTTTATTGAATACAGTGGTCCGTTTGAAGTTGCATAGGTGGTTGAATTGTTGAAAATTGTGATTGTTTGCTTATTTGTAACCTAAAAAGCAGTTTGGATTTATCTGCTTATTTTGGCATGAAATAAGCAGTTGTTAAATAAGATCTGCTAGTGACTGTAAGAGGCAGTGATGAGTCTTATTGGGTTCGATTAAAGCCAAGATTGTCTATATCTTGGCAGGGCAAACACTACGTTTGCAGCCATGGCGGATGTCTATGTCCGATTTTCGGTATTGTATGCTGAGGCAAACTCTATTTGTTTAAATGTTTATTTGTTAAGGCGAGGATGATAAGCGGCTATGTTTATATGTTTCAAGCCAATCTTTTATCAATACCGGTATTCTGGCGGGGCAACCTCATACATACTATGGTTGCAGCTAGATCGGTCTATGGCTTTGTTCTATATTTTCCGACTTGAGCCTCATATATATATGGAGCGTTTAAAACAAAGTCATTTGAAAAAGATGGTTATTTGGATTTTGATACCGAATTTTCTCAGTCAGGTTTCCCTAGAGGTTTATGTAGTAATTAATGAAGATAATGGGCTATGATGATTTCTATAATTTGAGGGGAAACGAAATGGGTCATTGAAAATCTGAAGGTATTGTGGCGGGACAATCATCGGAGGGCATAGTGTAAACGATAACTATGCAACCGGGTCTATTTTGCAGCCATGGTAAACTTCAGTTGTTTATGTGGCCCGATCCCCATTTACTGTTCTGAGCCTAATTGCTTTCTGAATCAAACTATTACTCTATATCCTTATAAACCATTTAACCCAACATCATTTCGACGCATCTTGATGAGGTCAGTTGCCGTCACTTTTCCTCACCACAAATGTTAGCTTTGTTGACTTTTTAAAATTACCTTTTTGATTAGTAATTTGCAGCCACGTTATTAAGGCGATGGAGATAATTTTGTACACTTATATTTTTTTGACGGCCGTTCCTTGGCGGGGCAACCAGAATTGTGGCTGCAGCCATGACGTGTGTTTGATGTTGATTCTACATGTACATATCTGAGCCTCATTGTTTGCTGGTCTACTATATAAGCACAAACATCATAACTATTTTTTGATCTCATAGAACACTTCACGTTACACAAAAACCATCATCAAGAAACTTGCCAGTGCCTGCAACAGATTAATGGTTGGATAATAGCAACTTGGAAGTGATTATGTTGTGGTAAGTACACTTTGCAACCACATGGTATTTTGTTTTTTTAATCTTATTTGATATAATTTAAATGTGCTAAGTACCACTATTGTCGTATATGCATAAACTGAATTTTTATAAACCGTGGTGATAAATATGCTCATAACCTGTGATCATGAACTGTCAATAGGCTCCGATCATAGTTACTGATCTGATAAATGTTATAGGGTGCTTTTTACTTGGTCGAGATGATGCGGAAAATGGAAGGATGTTGGAGGTCGCTAATCGGTTGCCTCAGCAACCTCCACAGACACACTCATGCCATGGAATGATGCAGGTGAAATTTATTACACCCCTGTTGGAACGTCGTATTGATCCGTGAAAAAGGGTTTGTATAAGGCAAGTGCTAGATAAATTGTTGAAGGCCGTGATGATAATAGCTTACCAACACTTGTTTGTTGGCTGGGCAGTCACACAAGGAGTGTCATTGCATCCATGCCAGGTGTTTTCTACCACTATTGTATTCATAATTCTGAGACTCATTTGTTATTGTTATGCATACCCTCATTCACGGATTGATACAACATCATTTTGACATTGAGATAACAGAAAATGAGGTTAGACAAAATGGTTGTACTTCAAATCTGACTTCAATTCATGAGACGCAGAATAAAAAATTGGAAACATTTAGGGCGTATGTTGGGTTGCCAAAATGGCCAGACTCTCAATGAAAAGATTTTCGCCTAGTGCTACGATAAGTTACATGGTTGCTTGCTTGCTAGACTCTCAAGAAAGGTCAGTGACTTCTTATGAGGCAATTATTTATTGTTGTTATCGCTGCTTATTTTTTCGTATAGCAAAATTACCAATTATCGATAACCACTATCTTCTTGCAGAAACTTCGTTCTTATAAATTGTAGCTGCAATGGAAGACGATGAAGTGGTAATAATGGGAGACGGGCGCCCATTCCTAAAGGCGTATGCGTGCTAGACAAGGTATGTCGACTTAGCCACTGTTATTACTATCTAATATTATACTAGACAAAACCGTGCATTAGTTTTAAAATACCTTTGATAAAAAACATCAGAAACCAAATACAAAGAAAAAAAACTCCGTTAGGCCGCAACGCGGCCGGCCGACCGCCTTTCTTGTTACATACTAAAAGAAGAAGATTTAATTCACATTGTACTTCACCATTAAATGGTCGGCACATATCAAACACCTTTTAGAGAAACCTTAATTCACCCGCGCATATAAGAGAATATTTGTAATTTGGTAAATGCATCTCTTGCAATTGATACATTTAAGAACACTTACTCTCATAGAAGCTTAAGTAGTTGAAGAAACGTTTACTGAGTTCAATATTAAAGTATAATCTACGCTTTAGTTTGAGTGAAAGAGAGAAATTCAAATTGTCATTCAACTAGAATTGTTATTCTCCAAACAATCTTTGTCAATTCTTTAATTCATTCAGATAAGAATTTAAATGTTAATGTATATCCAATATTTGTAGGTTAATCTTCTTTACTTTCTTTAAACTGATATAAACATTTAGTTGTCATGATAACTGTAATTTATTTTTGAATTAATCCGAATTGCAACTATAACAGAACAACAGAACTTTATATGCATGAGAAAATGGACTCCTCATGGAGGACTTCACAAATTAGGCTTGCATATTCCCAACAGAAAGAATGAATGGCAACTATTTTTCCAATCATCTGACATTTTTTTGGTAAAGGATTTCCCTGATAAAAATTATTACTCCAAAAAAAACAATTAAGTACATAGGATTAGGGTAAATCCCACATCTCAGTCCGTTACAGGCATACCAACACACCTATTCAACAAAAGCTACCATAAGAGAGACAGACCAATCTTATTAACCTACCAAAATTGAATGCCAATAACAAAAAGGGAACTACTTCCTGACTCTGCCACGAATACGGATGTCTCACGCGTCATAGAAATCAAGTTGTTGCTCAGTTAAGTCATTAACATCATACTCATAGCCATCATAACCATCATAATCTTCATACTCAAAGACTTGCATCATTAGCCCATCCACCAGCACGATTCGGGTTAGCCATATATGGAGCCATGTTATCATCAATATCCTCGACTTCATCACTATCTGAATCTTCCCCATACTTTTCCATTGTCGTACTAGGTTCACATACCGATGTCATAGTAGTCTCCTTTTGCATAGGAAGCGGCTTCCCGTAATCACCTAATAACATAAGCTTCCCATCAAGAATTTGACCTTCTAGTTCATTAATTCTTTTAACCAAAGATGTAGATCTTGGACTACCAAACGATTTATCGATGCGCTCGCGTGTTTATCATTGTTCCCATTACCTTCCACTTACCTCTTTTCTTGTGAACTAGAGGATTTACGACCCTCTCCCTCCTCCACATCTACCATGCAGCTCGAAACATCGATCGAGCTCGATGTGGAAGGAACCATAGTGTAATTTTTATCATTAGTTACCTTCGGTTTCCTTGGTGCTTTAGGTTTATACATGAACTATGACTTCGAACCAATCTGAACCCCACGTACAGCTTGCTTTGGCACTTTCAAATTCATAATAACATCCTAGACAATTTTCTTAGGACATTCATTAAGAACGTGACCAAACACCTTACAAGTAGAACATCTTGGAAGTGTCCACTAGTACTCAATATGGATAGTGCTCATAGAATACCCCTCACCCTCTAATTTTGGCATTGCCACCACGAGGTGTGTTTCAACTCCGCATCAGCTCTTAACTCAATCACGGCTCATGCATAACTCGATCTATCGCAAGTCTTCATGCACATAGTAGATGTGTAAGCATCTAGCATCAATGGGGTGCCTAGTTTGGTTGCAATAACACTCAAACCATCTTCCGTGAATGTGGTAATAGGAATATCATGAAACTTAACTCAAACAGAAACATTGCACAAATACTCCTTAATAAGATTCGCATCGGTGACCATTTTTAAGAATTAATGGCACGTTGTGAATTAACCACATACCATTTTCAAGTAACGCATCCATCCCGTCTTTAGAATTGAACTTGAAGAAAAATAAACCATTAAAATTCATCATCGATTTGACAAGACCAAATTTACTCCAAGTATTTTTGACATAATTCTCATCCACCTGATAAGCCACGCGTTAGCCCAAACAGAACCCAGAAACAGAATTACAAAACTATCCGTTTACAGCCTGAACCGACTCCATTGAGACTGCTACATCCGCACCATTGCTAGTCGATGCTAGCAATCTACTTGCACATTTCCTATTTGTTTCACCCTTAAACAGCTTAACAAACGAACCATGTTCATTATTATTTGCATTTAAAACAGATCCGCTAGAAATATTAGGTACTTTATTTGTTTCAGTCGGAGTGATACATGGATCATTTACCAACACAAAACTTTCTTCATTAGGGACCACACCAGGAGTAGTACTCGTATTCAATTCTGAACCAGTAGCAGAGTTAGGTTTCAAATTCATGTCCATGGTGACAGAATTGCTAACAGCTTCACTTGCATGGTTGCAAGTCGTACCAGGATCGTCTTGTTAGACCCAAAACCCATTTTTAAACGGGTATAACCTTAGATGAAATTGACTAAGACTTTTATGAGTCGGGAGACTCGATATGATTGGTCAGTCAATGGAAGTTAAGTTTAAGTCAACGCGATAGTCAAACTAATAGTCAAAGCAAGTGTAATATCGTTATAGAAAGATTGATGTGTCACAAATACAAGAGAATTAGACTATATGGGCTTAAGTTGACAAGTGTGAAGTTAGCTATAAAGTTAATGTGGCCGACTTATAAAGAGTGAAACTTAAGGGACCTTTCCTACCAATTGGCTAAAGATGAATAGCTTATACGTGAAGAGTTCCCAAGACTTTCCAGAATTTGGTAGAGTGCACTAGTGTGTGTGTTTGGCGGCATCAACAAAAAAGAGGGGAAAATCATTCTTTCTTGATTATCAATTGAAGAAGATTAGTGTACAGATTGAAGAGGTTAATCCCTAGAAATAATCTTTCCCAAGTAAGTAACCTATTATCTTGATTTCATATGAAAATAGGGTTTGTGTAGAGTTATTGGGATTTCATCATATATGATCATTTGATGGTCTAAAAAGGAAGTTGGGTATGTTTTATGGGTTATGTAAACTCTTAATTAGATTTAATTGGCCAATTAAGGGTTAGGGTTTATGAACCATAATTTGGGAAATTGGGTAAATATGTGTTTTGAAGCTAATTAAGATTTATGATGATTATTGGATAAGTTTATTGAGTCAAGGTAAGTAATTGGTGGGAGTGTTCATTATATGATCATATGAAGACTAAGAATGTTTAAAGGGTATGTTAGTTATTATAGTAATTCAATGATAAGTTTTAAGCGTTTTTGGTTATGGTGATTGACTTAGATGTGTGAAGAATGATGATGATGATGGTGAATGATGAAGATGCTGAAATAGTGATTGGTAACTTAGCTTTGGAATTAAAGGTAAGTAACTACCGTTATTATATATTAATATGAGAATTTACATATATATGTGATATTGAATGAAGTGCTAGGAATGATTATAGTTGCTTAGGAGTGTTTGGAATAAGGAGACTTGCATGGTGTTAACTATGAATTAGAAGGACCAAGGTACCTATTATGATTCTATGTGTTTATGTGTGATATAGTTATGTGATTATAGAGTATGTTAATGTTCCTGTTACATATGTTTGAATTTAGTATTAATTATTACTAACCTAGCCACTTACTAAGCGAAAGCTTATGGTTATAGTGTTAATTAGGGGTGAGCAAACGGACCGGATGGAGTAGACCGACCGACAAAACCGACCGGACCGGACCGGACTGACCACATTCAGTCCGGTCTCGGTCTAGGGTTTTTCATAACTTCGGTCTCGGTCCGGCTTAAAAACCGGACATTTAGCCTATTTGGACCGAGACCGGACCAGACCGGACCGAACTGGACCGACCACATTCGGTCCGATCTCGGTCTAGATTTTTTGCCGGATTCGGTCTCGGTCCGGTCTGATTTTTCTCGTTCCGGTCCGGTTTTGGACCGATGAGCAGCCTTAGTGTTAATTATGTTTTGTAGATTCTCGTGGAAGTACTATGGCTTGTATTATGGTATGAGACTTGAAAGCACGGGTTAGGAGGCTTATATTATATTATAGCTTAGTATAGATATCGAGCTCGTAGCAAGTTTGTTCCTCGAGAGTCTCAAATGGGTTAAACGTTTGTATTGTCAAGTCTATGTAATGGTTTAATAGTCAATTTACAGGTTTAAAATATGTTTAAGTGTTATGTTAAAGTTTAGTATGCAAATGGGTAAAAATGGGTGTTTGGCATAACACCTGTCAAATTGTAAAGCACGTTTCCGCGGGTCGTTATGACCAAGTTAATTATATGTAAAAATGCTGTTTTTAATGTATATAAGAGTTCCGGAAAGTTTCGTGAATTATCGAGTAAGGGAAGTGGGTTTTCCTAAAAAAGGTTTTGAAATGGTTCGGGCTGGACAACTCACTCCAACCGATCACCTGGAATGCAAAATGATCCAGCCGAGCGGCTGGATTGCCCGGTCGATCGGCTGGATGGTTTTGGGCCGCTTTTTTCAGATCTTTTAAATCGTAAGTCGTTAGGAGTCGAGTTAGCCGTCATTTTGAAGGTAATTGAGTCTGCTTTCATTTAAAAATACTTACAAGGGTTGGTTCATTATAGATTTTTATCAGTTGTTAAAAGAGGAACTGAAAGTCCGTTATAGTCTAGTCAAAAGTAAAAAATTTTAGTCAAATCGGGCACGCGCGTAACACGTCTACCACCAAAGTTTGTTTCTCCTTTGCACCCTTCCTTCTCCCTCTCCCTTTCGGACTCAAAAACCCCTTCTCCATTGTCACACCATGCAAACCACACTTTACGCAAACCAATTACATGCCAGAAAACCCAAACACGGCACGAAACCAACATCCAACAACATGAATAGATACTTCGAAACGTGAATTAAATAGAAGAATTAAAACGTGAATTAACAAGGTCGACTATAAAATGCTAAAGAAAAAGAATTCCCAGCTGCCTTAAAACTATCAAACGAATCTGGAGTAAGGAATGAACAACACGAATGTTAATCAATCAATATAAAAGATTGAATCAAGAATTAAAGAGACAATTAGCAGAATCCGATTTAAAGGTTGTTAGGGTTTTTGAGTCGCCACTTTAGAGATAAAACCCTAGAAAAACGAATTCCCAGCAACCTTAAAACTATTAAACGAATCAGGAATAAGGAATGAACAACACGAATGTTAATCAATCAATATAACAAATCGTGTCAAGAATTAAAAGGACAATTAGCATAATCCAAATTTAGGGTCGTTAGGGTTTTTTAGTCGCTACCTTAGAAAGGGGTTTATGGTTCGACATTTTTTATATCAGTCGGTCGTGATTTGGATGCACTTTATTTTTCTTCTTCGGATGTTTATTTGCTATGTTAATCGATTTTCGTACATAATAAAACGACATGATTTATTGTTTAAACATGAGTCATGTTGATCATAACATAGAAATTTTGGAAGGATTATTAAATATATTTTAGGTCAAACGATTGAGCAAAAGTTTGTCACGTACGCTTGTATTGACTCCTATTATTGCAAGAAACATAAGAGATGGATGCACCTATTAACGTATATCTACTATAATATTTTATAGCTTGCATATATGTTCTGGTGTTGTTATATTTGTACATTCACAATAAAATATTTACTCTCTTCCCCTTACTAAATAATATACAAAAGTGACAGGCGAAAACAAAGTAAGCTTAAGCTATGTTAACGTGTAAAACTTTTTCGTCTTACAAAAATAATATTACATATGTGTAGACGGTTTGGTTTAAATGTTTGTTGCCTGCGAGTTACGATGGTTCTACTTAATCAGCATAATGCAATGGTGATCAATCAATATGTTCTTACGTGCAACTTCTTAACACAACATATAAGGTACAAGGCCAATAGACATCGTTATGACTTTGTTAAAATAGCTCAACATTACACCACCTCATACAGAAAATTCTTACGTGCATCTTCTTAACACAACATAAGTTTTTGGGTACCAAAAGAATCCTAAGCGAGCCAACTTAATTGGCTTAACGATAACTCGAAGCTCCAAGAACACCCTCAAAAATCGTGAATCGTCCTTGGATGTTTTTTTCTAACAGCAATTGAATTAAAAAACTAGCATATATATTTTTAGGTGCATTAAAAATAGACGGTATTTATCTATGTACGATATAATTAGTTGTCAGGATTCTTGGAGTGTTCTACGAATTTATTATGGTTGTGACTAGTTAATTATACTGATCCGAGATTGGTATTACTAATTCAATGTTTCAAAACATTTTTAATACTGATGTCACATTTGTTATCGGCATTGCTTTAGTAGTATTACTCTTTCATCGAAAACATTTAATTAACCATTCAATAAGGCTTTTAGATAAATAAGTATTGGGTTCAATCTCGACTCTTAGCTAAAAATTACTAGAGGATGTGATTAATACTTGAGGTTACCCGATTTAAAGTTTTGAAGAAATGCTGAGCCCACATTTAAATGTCTTTCAAATTCAACACAAGTATGCATTATAAAACATGGCAGCCATTATCAGTCGTTTGGGCAGCCACCTTTCTTATACCTTTTCAGATATTTAATATTCATATATTATTATTTCCTTAACCTAAATCAAATTGATGTGTATCTTTGCTTACATAAATTACTACTATTGTTTTATTGAATTCTATGTCCAAATGCTTACGTGCAGTTTCATCGACACAGTGCCACGTGCCCATGCTTTAGAAAGGAAGAAAACAAAAAGCCACTATATAAAACTAGATACTCTCCTTATCGATAAAAATTAAAGCCTCATTTTTGCATAAGAAATGACTTATTTACAATTCTACAGTTGCTTATTTTAATTGGCTGAAGTGATTTTTCGTGCACATGTTAGACCATTTAGTACAGTAGTTGTACTTAAAAGAGCATATATTTATTTATTTATTATTATTATTATTATTATTATTATTATTATTATTATTATTATTATTATTTTAAAATTTTTGGTTCACTGTGCTTAAGCATCTTAAAGAAAAAAAGTATTTGGCGGAACCATCTCAAGTCCGTGTACCATTTTGGTACCGAGCCCCCCACCCAACAAGGAACACATATCCCGGTAAATTACCTAGGCAACACTGGCTGACCAAGTTGGAGTCCGGATTCGAACCCCCGCCTTTTAGGCTTTGACTTTGTCAACTGTGCGCTTTTACGGTAGTTGGTGGCCAACTGCCCTAAGACAGCTGGTTATGCTTAAGCATCTTGTTAATATATATATATATATGAAGGAATTATCTTTCACAAAGGAAAAAAAAGTATAAGTCCCATTATAGATATATTTTAATTCTAAGAGTGTGCGAGTATGTGGTGCAAATGTTATAGTCTCATTATAGAGTTTTTTTTTTTTTTTTTTTTTTTTTTTTTTTTTTTTTTATATACATATAACACAATCAACTGCACTGTTGGTGGTGCAGTGGATTATACAATGTTATAATGAAAATTTGGTACTTATAAGATGTTAAACTACATCGTCACTTGTATTATAGGTGCACACATTATACACATAACACACGGTTTGTGTGAGTGTTTTTTCTATTTTTTTCCAGCGTAAAGTAAGTTTTTTTTTTTTTTTTTTTTTTTTTTTTGTGACGTGTGATAGGAATTTGGGAGCTTCTTTGTTTAAATGATAATGATAATGATAATCATAAGGATCGTCACCTTTGACGCGTTCGTGTATGGTTGATTTTATGCCCGGTCGGGCGGTTATTGAAGCCGCACAACGTAAACGTGTCAAGTACGCAGCTAAATGCGCTGATATCGGATATGAGTTCCTCCCCTTTTCATTCTCTTCTTTTGGAGAACTTGAAAATGATGCAGTGACCTTATTGAAGTGCATTAGACGATTCTCTATGACCCAAGACATTGGAGCACGTGCTGCTCCACATATTTTTAGTAGGATTGGTTTTTCTGTAGCTAGAGATGTGGGGGCTCAGTTGGTATCTCGGCTCCCCACTAATTTCTTGTAAAATCCTATTTGTTTTTCAATAAAGTGATGTTTAAAAAAAAAAAAAAAAAACAACAATAATAATAATAATAATAATAATAATAATAATAATAATAATACCATTAGCCAAAAAAAACTCATTATCCAAATCCACTAGCTCGATTAATAACAAAAGATCTAACCGAAACAAAAATCAATACGAAAAAAAAAAAAAAAAAAAAAAAAAAAAAAAAAAAAAAGAACAACGACACAGATTCATCACAACCAAAACAAAAAACTTGCCATGACTTGTCGAACACCGGAAATGGGTTCGCCAGAGATTTTGCCACTGTTGATTTGTTTTGTCGCCGGATATAGGGTTCAGGTGGTGATGTGAGTATAATGGTGGTTTTATTTGTTGTATGAGGCGTAGGTAAGTGGGTATGTTACTGTATATGTAACTGATAAAGATTTATTTAATACTTTTTTAAAGGGTTATTTAATTCCAAAATCATATAAATATGATCAACTATCGCCTCAAATCGTTTCTTTTTGTATTTTAGGTACTTGGGGACGAGAAATCTGGAAATCGGCACTTTTTAGACGTATTTGGACAAAAAGGTGAAGAAAACGACGAAGTCACAATAAACCTGTCAGACCTGAAGATCTGATGGCATCACAAGCTACAATGTGACGCCGTCCCTTGTTTATGAAGCTGGATTTTTGGTTCAAGTTTATCAAGTGACGCTTCAGAGGAATATGAATATTTTACATCTCATGCCGTGAGGTACAAATTGGAGATGGGAGTCACGTGTTAAGCTAGAAAGAGACGGCCCAGAAGAATTTACAAGTGGCGGTCTCATACCATTCCTGAAGCCATCATAACAGCGACTTGCACAAGACGAAACCTTAGAGACGACGAGCTGACGGCGTCAAGACCTAAAAGGTGACGCCGTCACACTTGTAACTCAATGTATACTTTCACATTTTTTCATTAATTGGTGTAACACTTTGGAGAGAAAAACCCTACATGAATTTTGCTGCTATTGTAAGGCTTTTACAGCCTTTTAACTTCATGTTTCAATAAAGATAAGTATTCTCTTTAATCATTTGATATGTCTATGTATTGTTTGATTATGTGTTTATCTTTTCTTTACTTTAACATGTTAGCTTAAGTTTATTTGTGTTTGCTTAGATATAGTGTAACCTGGTTGTTGAATATTGGTTTGTTGTCTCTTGTTTAGTTGATTGCCTCGCGTTATGCTAAGAAAACTGGCTAACCTCTTATATGTAACTAGCTTGAACGTCTTAGAAATGCAACCGTAGGGTGCACTATTAGTTTTTCACATTCTATTTAGTGCGTGAATTGCGGCTTGTAGATCCTAGATAACTTAATAGACTTTAAGGGTTTTAGGGGATACTAAGATTTATAGAGTTGGGGAATTCGAACCTCCCCACGACCAATATTAAGGAATACAACGCTTCAACTAAAATAAGGACGTGACAATTCAAAAAACCAGTAGGAGATAACTAGAGAGTAATTAAGTATAAGTAAACATGTTTTCCTCATCAAAAGTAGTCACCACTTTATCTTTTCTGCTTTTAATTAGTTTAATTAATTTTATAATTATATTAGTTTTGGGTTAGTTGACTAGCAACTAATTTCCCTCACTCCTTTAAAATGAGAATTTTACTTGCTTTCTAAAAAATATAAAAAACACAAAAAGAATCATCATTTACCTTTAGACACATCTCGTTATACATCTTGACCTAACGACACTATTCCCCTAGAGAATGATCAATCCCCCGGACTTACATATACTACACTACAACGGTTAGGTACACTGCCTAGGATAGGGGTGTAATCGAGTCGAGCCGAGCTCGAGCTTAACAGGGCTTGAGCTTGGCTTGAAATTTATAAGTTAGGATTGAGCTTGGCTTGATAGCTTGACGAGCTTTAATCATTCAGGCTTGAGCTTGGCTTGAAAAATTCGATAAAAGCTTGAGCTCGGCTTGAAAAGCTTGAACGTATATAAAAATATTGTATCTAATAGCCAAACCCATCAATAGATATATGTATAAAGTGAAACAAACTTAAACCATAATAGCCAAACTCACTAGTGTGTTACACAAGTGATAACATTATAACACTCGACAGCCCAGGAAGTGTGAAGATACATAAAGTAGGATACAAAACGTTTGGATTAATTAGGTTTAAATGACCTTCTAGAATGCATGTTTAACTATTTACAACGTAAGTCGTTATAATTATGTTAGTACTAAAATTATCCCTAATTAGTTATATAAATTTATAATGGAAATATATTTATATTAAAGCTCAAAAAAGCTTGATTCGAGCTCGAGCCGAGCTATCAAAAGCTTGAGCTTGGCTCGTTATATGTTTCGAGCTATTTTTTTAGGCTTGAGCTTGATAAAAGCTTGACTTGATCGAGTCAAGCTCGAGCTCGAGTTGATTGATAAAAGCTTGTCTTGATTGCAGCCCTAGCCTAGGAGATTGTAAAACTCCATTGTGAAGGTTACAAACCCCGCATCAAGTTTTCGGCGCCGCTGCCGGAGAATAGTTATCGTTTAGGCTAAATTTCTATCTCGTTTAAGTCTACTCACTAGATTCCTATCAAGTAAGACTTTATTTTATTTTATTAGCTTTCTTTAGTATATCTTTTCTTCGTTCCCTTTGTTCATAATCCATATCATTCGCAATCATGGTGGATGATAATATCCTCGTCCCCAACGCACACCAACACCAAGCCCCACCAAATCATCAACCCCCACCCGAAAAACCTCGTGCACGTACTCTAGATGAGTACTCCCAACCAACCAACCAAGGCTATCAAAACACCATTGAGCTCCCCCAAAGAGCCAATGTGTCTCCCTTGCGATCCGACACCATCTGGTTGGTGCAAAGCGGATGTGCATTCCATAGATTTCGTTCCGAAGATCCAAACCAACATCTTAAGGATTTCCTTTAAATCTTAGTTTCCATAGACCTTGATGTTGACATTCAAGATACAACGCGTTTGCGTCTCTTTCAATTCTCTCTACGTGACCAAGTTAGTCAATGACTTGAGCGTTTACCTGCGGGATCCATCACATCTTGGGATGATCTTACTTCTCGTTTCCTAGCTCAATTTTTCCCATCTGCAAGAACTACCAAGCTAAGGAATGGCATCTTGATGTTCCAACAATGTTAAGGTGAAACTCTTTACGATGCGTGAACTTGTTTCAAGGACTTACTCCAAAATGTCACTCACCATGGCATTGATCTTTGGCTTCAAATCCAAATTTTCTACGATCATATCAATCAATCAACAAGGCAAATCGTTGACCAAGCGGCCGGTGACAAACTATGTGACATGAGTACGAAGAATCGTGGGGAATAATAGAGGATATTGCTCTCTATAACAACGAATGTTGGAATGACCCCCGCGAGTTAAGCAAAACGGTGAAGATAATATCCTTGCCTTCAAATAACTCAAGCATTCCCAACCGTAGGATCATGGAACTTGAAGACCAAGTCAAGTTTCTCATGAAATCCTTCGAAGTTCCTAAACCTTCAAGTCAATTGAATAAAATCACTTATTCGTGTGAATTATGTGGTGGTCCTCATGACACTCGTGATAGCATGAAACTCCCCGGAAAAGCTTTTGCGGATTATGCATCCTCGCGTACCAACGAAGCGGGAGACAAGTGGTTCACTTTCAAACCTAAGCAAAACACCCTTGGTGATTCATACAACCCATCTTGGAAAAACCACCCAAACTTTAGGTGTAAACAAAACCAAAATTTTTCTCAAAATAATTTTTCAAATCCACCTAATTGTTTTCAACCAAACGGCTCGTCCTCGAACTGTTCCTTTAATAATAACCCTTCCAACAACTCCAACAATTTTGAAGGGTTAATGTCTAATTGTATGTCATCTCAAGAAGCTCGTTTAACCAAGTTTGAAGTCGATTTCAGACAAAAACAAAGCGAGATGACCAATAAGATTGACAATTTTTTTGAGGTTCTTAACAACCAAGGTATAACCCCATCAAGTAAAGTCGTTAGAAACACAGGTGGGGGAAGTGAGGTTAAGGATCCTTCATCATCTAAGCACGTCCACTTTGTCAACATAATTACTCTAATACCACCAAATAGGAGTAGTGAAGAAGAGGATAAATAGAGTGACAATAGTGATCTTAAAGAAGAAAGTAAGAATGATGATGAGACGGAAGTGGAGGAAGTAGAATAGGATTACTTTGATAAGTTTCCCACGGTAGAAGAATTAGCATATCACACGTACTTATTGCATGATCTTCGCCCATCTTTCATAAGAAGAATTCCGATCATTGCATATGGTAATCCTAGAAACATCAATATACCATGCAACATGGGACACATTCACGTGTGGAAGGCTTGTATTGATCTAAATTCTCCTATAAACATCGTGACTAGGACATACTATTAAATGTATAATGTTCCCTACACTTATGTCTTTGTAAAATATTTTTATATGTGATTAAGATGAAGTTAAAAACAAAATAAAGCATTTTCACAAATCATTCGAAACATGAACGATAAACAATCATGATAAAACATATTATATAACATAAACAAATTAAAAACAAACGAACAAACAAATAAAACATGGGTTGCCTCCCAATAGTCAAGGCATATTATGTGACTCCATCATCCGTCACGTCCTCAAGGTCATTTTCTATCTTGGCTTTATATTCTGGACCTAGTTGTAAATATTCTTTGTAAAAACCAAGTACCTTCTTCATCACATAGTCTACACTTCTCCACTTATCTTCTTCATTCCTATAGTAGACCGATTGCTTAAGTTCATTTTCTAGGTTTGGCATAAGAAGAAATTGTTCTATCTTATATATCATTTGGTAGGCAATCTCGTTGGTCTCAACCTTGAACATAACTATCCCTAATGACGGGTCATAAGTCATCTTAAAAATATCCACGAATGGCTTTCCAAATACTACATGGGATAGACAAGGGTCTATTGCGGAACTAATGTCTTCTACTACTACAAAATCTGTGACATAGGTGAAATTCCCTACGAACACATGTGATTGGCTCCAAACGGTCAACCTAATTGACCAGGTGATGGTCAACCGGGTCAAACAGCCTAGAGTCAATGCTCCGCGGAATACAATGTTTCCCCGGGTCGTTATGTCCCGACGAGGTGTGAATTGTTAACAAACGGTTCTGTGATCGGGTGAATTTGGATGAAAAAAGGGTTTGTGATTGATTGAACTGAGGAATCTACAATGAAATAGCTTAAACAAGCTATCTAAATAAGACAGGAAAGTAGGAAAAACCAGAAACGATTTAAACCTAAAAATGCGTACGTTACGTTTAAATAAAACGTAAACGTACGAAATAAAAAGTGAAAACGGAAATCTGAAAACACCCAGGGGGTGAAAAAGACTTTTTTACAAACTAAAAGATAAAAGAAAATTTTTAGAAAAAGAAAATAAATTTTTACACTAATTAATTATTTAATATTAATTAATTACTATTTAATACTTAATTATTAATATTTAAACAACTTAAATATAATACAATATTAATTAAATACTAAAAAGGTGAAAATAAAATTTCTAAAATTATAAAATAACTAAAAATAAGTTTAAAAAATAAAAATAAGTATTTTTGTCTTTTTGTGATTTTTCTATTAATTAATTACTTATTAATTACTAATTATCTAATTAAACTAATTTAAATTAAGAAAAATAGAAAATGAACAGTAAAAATTATAAGAAAATTTCTAAAATTATTTTATAACATATAAAAGCTATAAAAAATATAAAAACTAGGTTTTACTTAATAAAAACTAATTATGCTATTTTAAACTAATTATTAATTAATAATTAATAATTAATAAAACTAAGATTAATTCTAATAAATACTAAATGAGAAAATAAAAATCTAAGAAAATTACTATAAATACTTTAATATAATAGGTAATTAATAAAAATATAAAAGTTACAAGTACTTAATTAAAATCTAAAAATGAAAAATAAAATTTAAATAAAATTAAATAGAAACTATCACTTAGAAATAAATTTGATTTTCTGGATTTTCTTTTTGGAAACTTGTTTTACAACTAAAAATGAAAGACTTTTACAAAAACAAACTTTTTAAAACTTAAGAATAAGCTGTTTGAGAGCTTATTAGTGAGACAGTTGACTTTGGTCAACTGTCAAGGTAAACAAGTGATGTAGGTAGCTAGGGGGGCCCACAAGGCAAGTTTCTGATGTAAATAAGTTTGATAAACTTATTTAAGCAACAAAAAGCACAAGGAGTCCATAGAATAAGCCAATAAGCTGCAATAAGCTAAATGAGAACCTTGCTTAAAACAGAAAAAAGGGACAAACTTGATGGCAGCCTAGGGGACCCACAAGGGTGAATGGGGGCACAAGCTTGGGTGCAATGTGGAGCCACCCACCATGGGAATTCAAAGAAGCAAGAGTTGATCCATGGGACCCACTAGGGTAGGCTGCAGCCACCACCAAAGTGGTGGTGGTGGGCTGAGATCTGTGGTGCAGGGCACACAGCCCACCCTGCAATTGACTTTAGGGGGTTTTGAATTGCTCAGGAAAATTGGCAAAATTCAAACAAATATGAATTATCAAAGCCAAGCTGGTGGAGAACAAATAGAAACAAGTTCCAAGTATTAATCTATAATACAAAAATCAAAATAATTATTTGAACTTTTGGAAAATTCTGAGAATGCATATTTTTGACTTTTGCACTTATGCTCAACTTTGACTTTAATGAACTATGAATGATCTCCAATGATTAAATATGCAGTATTAAGCTAAATTATGACTGGAATAAGTTAAAGAAACAACTAATGCAAAGCTTAAATGGGATTTAGAACTAGCAAACTCAACAGTGAATGAAATAATGAAATTAGAAGCTCATTTTGACTTTAATCCTAAAGTGCACTAGATCTTAAGCATTAACTGGCCTAAACATGTCCAGGGTAAACTGTTTGAACCAAATTTGGAAACAAAAACAACCCTTAACCCATAGAACTAAGCTCAGCCAAACACCCCTCTTGAAACTGAAAATGGATATTAGTGAGGCAATCCTACAACTTAAACCATGAAACTTAATCTTAAGCTTATTCTAATCAATTGTGAGCATAAATAAACAGAGATCAACAACTATTAATTGCTTAAGCAGTAAATTGGAATTTAAACTTTGAAATTGCAATCTTGAAAATAAAAGCTGAAAACTTGAAATTAATAATTGCACTGAGTTTCAAATACGCTAAGAATGCTTAACATAAAGCTTTTAAACTAACAATTACAATAAAGAGGGACAATTAAGCTAAAACAAAAATCTACATTACTCTAAAGCTATTCTAAACTATCTACTACTCTAATACCCCTTCTTCTGGCTTCTTTTCTGACTTTTATAGAACCTCCAGCCTCTCTCTATCTTTCCCACATTCATTTGTAGCCGTAGGATGCCTTTGTTTCAATCCTACCCTTTGAATCTCTTTTGGCGGGAAAAAGGTAAACAGGAAGGTAGTGGGATTTGGTGTGGGTAATAAATGAGGGTTGGAGGGGGGTTGAATGTAGGTGAAGTTATTAATGAGGGTTGGTGAGGAGGGGAGACAAGGTGCTGGAAATTAGGGATGAGTTTAGGGACGATGAACAGTGGAAATGGGAGGTTAGGGATGGTGTTTGACTGTGTTGACCGGATATGCCTGGGGTGGGCTTTTTTTATTTTTTATTTTGGTTTTTTGGGCTTGGGTGGGCTAAAGTATTGGATCAGGTTGTGGTGTTTGGGATTTATATATAAAAGGGTCCATTATGGTTTGTTTATTAAATACAAGGACTAACTTTTCAATTTTTCAAAACCAAGGGAATGAAAATGAAACTTTCCCAAGCTGCTCATAAGGACCAATAATGCCAAGATTCAAAAGTTTAATAACAAATTTTGCATTTTTCACTTTTTCAAAATTCCCGGGGACCAAAACTGACAAATTGCCAAACTTGAGGGACCAAACATGTAAATTTCACAAACTTTCATCCCAAGGACCCATTTTGATAACTTTTGATTTCCCAAAGTCCAAGAATGATTTTTCTTTCAAAAATATCCCACCAGGGACTAAGTCTGCCAAAATCTGAAACTTCAGGGGCTAAATTGTAAATTTCCAAAACTTTTCCAATTTTTCACCAAAGGACAAAATATGACAACTTATGATTGTAAAAGGACCTTTGGTGATAATTTTCCATATTTTGAATGACCAGGGACTAGATTTGTAATTTTATGAAAGTTGGGGGACTGAAACTGCCAATTTTGCAAACTTTATACGTTTTTCATTTGTTTTTGCTCATTTTGCATCTAAAACATATAAAACACAATTTTGAAATATTTTCAGTATTTTGATGCATTACTGAGTGTTTTTGTATGTTTTGCAGTTCAGATTAGACCAAAAATGATGAGTGTTTGAGCACTCATCAACATGCATCCCCCTAATTCTTCCACTGAAGTTGCTCCTTTTCCTATGATTCTCAAAGGGATAGGAGTTATATAGCTAGCACAAAAACCCTGCTACTCGAAATTTCCACCCTAAAAATGTGAGGTTCGCCTTTAGATCTTTAGGAAAAAACATTCACTTTTAAAGCTTATGAGTGTACCGGTAGTATATAGATTCTTGAACTTGCTTTTGTAATGCATCCCGAGACCGCTAGTGAGACTACATTCGTTTAGTTAGGATTTACTAAATGATAAGAGGCATTGGGATAACCCTTGTTTTAAACCTGTTTATAATTACGTTAACCACATTAGTCAACTAATTTTCCCACACCCTTACGATGTACTCATCTTTAGTACACGATACCACTAGTACACCCCTCAGAGCCTATCTTTTTCGCGGTTCTCATGATATTTCGGTGGATTTTGAAATATTAATGAAGAACATTGTTTACAATCCACACCCAAATGTACACCCAAATCGCCTTAGCCTACCTTGTATGCACTCAATTGTCTAATCGGGTACATGGTTGCTAAGTCGAGTAATATCTTGTAAATACAGTTTTGGGATGGTTGGGACTCGTGGGTAAAGTACTAGTTTTTATGGAGTAACGGGGAAGAATGTCATGTGTTACCCCCATATGCACGTTAATGTTTAAAGTACTTGATGTGGGATTACAAAACTCATAAAAGTTTTACTTCTCAAAAGGATCTTGAGAAGCTTGCAATCCTCCAGGCAGTGTACCTGACTGGTGTAGTATAGTGAGTGGCAAGTACCGGGGGATTGATTGTTCTCAAGGGGAATATTGTCATTAGGATTGAAAACTACTTTAACTAGGTCTAAAGGTGAGGGATAATTCTTTTTGTATTTTTATATTTTATGAAAGCAGGTAAAATCTCGGGTATTGGAGGAGTGGGCGGAATTAGTTGCTTGTCAACTAACCCAAAAGGTACTAATAAACAAAAAAAAAAAAAAAAAAAAAAAAAAATGACATGAAAAGTAAATTGGTGACCTTCTTATGATGAGAAAATGTGTTTACTTTGATTTCACTACTCCCTAGTTATCTCCTATTGAATTATTGATTTGTCACGATTGTTTGGATGAAAGGATTGTATTCCTTAATACCATTCGTGGGGAGGGTGTACAGCGTTCCCCAACCCTATGAGTTTCTATCTCTTCTTATGTCGACACATTTAGTATCCTAACATAGCCTCATTAATAGTCCCTCATGCATTAAATACAATTAATAAAACCGTAGTACACATCCGATTACGTTTCTTAAGACGTTCAAGCTAGTTACCGTATAAGAGATTTAGCCAGTTTTCTTAAGTCTAACGCTAATCAATCAACCAAATAATCAATAAAAAATCAACAATCAATAATCAACAACTAGGTTTCATTAGATCTTAGCAAACGCTAAGAAAACTAAGCTAGCATGTTAAAGTAAAGAAAAGATAAACAATTAATCAAACAACACATAGACATATTGAATGATTAAAAGAAAGACTTATCTTTAGTTGAACATGAAAGAAAAGAGGGCCTGGAAACCCTAAGGTTGCTAGAAAATTCGTCTAGGGTTTGTTACACACTAAAAGTTCCACCCTAATGAATGAAAACTCGAAAATTATATATAGATTTACAAGTCTGACGGCGTCAAGTTATAATTCCTGACGCAGTCAGGTCGCCGCTTTTAGGGTTTCGTATCACCCAAGATAGCTTCTAACGCCGTCCCGTTGTAAGAGTTATGGGCCTCTCGTGTAAGCTTAAAGCGAGGCGGCCTTGCTTCAAATGCACCTGACGTCATCAGGTTATAAATTCCAACTTGTTTTCTGGGTGCCTAGTGTAAATTCCATCGCATAACGTCAAAGGGCGACGACGTCAGCTCCAAAGCTTGACACCGTCTGGTGTAATTTCCAGACTTTTTTGGTTTTCTTGTTTTCTTCATTCTTGAGCATAAAAACGGCCAAAAAGCTCCAAAATGCTCCATTTTCCAGAATTAACGTCCCAAGTACCTAAAATGACAAAAGAAACGATTTGAGGGAATATTTGACAATAAAAACACGATTTAGGGCTTAAATGACCCCCTAAAAGCGTATCAACAAAATCCTTATCAAATACCCTTACACTTGGGATTTGCTTGTCCTCAAGCAAATGAGCTTTTTTACCAATCAAAATATAAGTTATGGGTCATTTAACATTAATATAAAAGTAATTACAACAAATGTTCATTTCACCTTAGTCAAAACAAGCACAGAAATTATATACTAGCACATCACATATAGTGTTTGGATACTCTCATCTCTCGGATGTTATAAGTTTATATATCACAAATGGAAATGGAAAAGATACCTCTCACTACCTGTCATAGCAAATAGATTACCATAGGCTTGAGAAAGGATCAAACCTCCACCACTTTGGCGTAAGCACCGAGGATAAACTATCAAAGAGGTCTTTCAAAGGGTTATAATTTTAGGTGTAGGGGTATGAAAAAACACAGTTTGTTGGATAAAGGGATATTTACTGGTGGTAAGTCAATTGTCTTAGTCAATTATATATACAATAAGGCGTTGCTGAGCCAAGACTCGACTCAACTTAAGCTAAATACGACCAACATAAATATAAAAGAAACGGGATGGTAGTCCGTTTTTTTTACTCTTTCTTTTTCTATTTTTTTTTCAATTTTTTGATTTTTTTCCATACACTCTTGCCCTACCATCCAAAATAATACATCAAGGGAGTTCGTTTCCTCCCCTTACAATTGAAAGACTGAAACCTGTGCGGGGGTAGGGGCGGATGTAGCCAAGTGGATCAAGGCAGTGGATTGTGAATCTACCACGCGCAGGTTCAATCCCCTTCGTTCGCCCATCAATAAATGGAATTTTACATAATTAAAAATAAAGACTCGAATCAAGATAATCGAAACACTTGTAGTACTTTTAAAACATTAACGCATATATGGGGGTTAATAAATGATGTTCTTCCCCATTACTCCATAACACTAGTACTTTACCCATGAGTCCCAATCGTCCCAAAACAATACGTACAAGATATGACTTGATTTAGCAACCATTTAATCAATTAGACAACTAACTAAGGGTTTAAACAAATAACAACAATGCACTAAAGATGAGTGCATACAAGGTAGGCTAAGGCAATTTAGGTGTACATTTGGGGGTGGATTGTAAACAAATTCTTCCTTTAAGTAAGGTGTTTAAAGTTAGAAACGAAAAAGATAGGCTCTAAGGGTTGCACTAGGGGTATCGTGTACTAAAAATGAGTAAATCGCAAAGGTGTGAGAAAATTACTTGACCAATGAAGTCAATGTAATTATAATACAGGCTTAAAACAAGGGTTATCCTAATACCTCTTATCATATAGTAAATCCTAAAAACACGAATTTAGTCTCACAAGCGGTCTCGGGATGCTTCATTAACGCAAGTTTTAGAATCTAAATACTATCGGTACACTCAAAGCACTAAAGATAAATGCTTTTTACTAACAATCTAAAGGCGAACCTCACATATTTGGGTAGAAATTTTTGAGTGGTACGGTTTTTGTGCTAGTCATATAACTCCAATCCATGAGACGATTATTAAGACTAAAGTTTCACTCCTAAATATTGCAAAAAAAAATTTTAATTTTGTGCTAAAATTACCCTAACAAGTATTTCTTTCAGTTTTATTACATATCTACTATTAAACAAAACAAAAATCAAGCAAAGTTGTAGTTTCTAAGGTATCCAAATTTACCCTCTTACACTTAAGTCAAATATTGTCCCCAATGTTCAATTAAAAGATGTAAAAGTAAAAATAAATGAGAATGAAAGAAACTAGTACTCCACTGATTCGCTCGGTATGAAAAATATGGTAAAATGGTTAAATCTTCCTACAAGAAAATGTGCATGTAAGGCTTCGCTCCTGAAATATAATCATCTTCTTGTCCAACATAACATGTAGGCAACAAGGAAAACAAACACGAAACCTCACATAAAATCGGCGGTAAACTATATATATATATAAAAGTAAATCCTAGAAAGCAAATAAAGATATAATGCTTGCAAAAAAAATGTTTGCAGATTCCTGTAGTTCAAAAATTTAAGACTTAACGAAACTTTACAATTCCGGCAGAAAAACAAAATCTGGAATTTTTTTAGAAAATAGGGTCTGGCGCCGTCAGACTTTAATTCTGACGCCGTCAGGATGAACCTGACAGAATTTTTATATTTTGTTTCCGGAAAATTTCTAGAAAAATCTGTGTTTTAAGACATGGAATTCCTGCAAAACATTCATTGTGACTCGATACAAGCATTTGACTCAAACAAATACTAATATGCATCTTCATATTTTATTATTATTGTTCATGTTCAATCTGTTCTTTAAAACAAATATGAGCTTCCCTTACACTTATCTTTTGCAAAATACCTTTATATGTAATTACGACGAAGTTAAAAACAAAATAAAACATTTTTACCAGTTTATTTGAGACATTAACAATGAATAATAAGAATGAAAAATACATACGGAAAAAATTAAAAACAAATAAGCAAACAAACAAACGAAATAAAAATAAAGCTTGGGTTGTTTCCCAAGAAGCGCTTTTCTTTATTTACGAGTCTTGTAGCTATACTCAAAGTCACACCCTATCCTATGTGAGTGAGTTCCTCATCGAGGACATATTTTGGATCGAACTTAGGTTTTAGCTTCCTATCGGTACGCTTTGTTTGGTATGACTTTTCAAACTTTTCTCCATCCAGATCGTATAGTGTCATCTTTATGTGCCATGATCCATCTCCTTTCTTAGGTGGCTTGTTCTAATTCTACTTACATTTATCACTCTCGCTTTTACACCTATTCATTCCTAGGTAAATTGGCAAAACTCCTAGGAACTCAATCATCTTTCTAAAAACTAGAGGATCTTCAAATGGGTCCAGTTCTATGTCTCTAGTCAAGAGTTGTTCCACCGAATGTGTTTGGTTAACAAATTCCTCTTCTAGGTAAACTGGGCATTGGGGCCCTATGAAGTCTCTATTGATCCAAGGTCCGTACCTAGAAGGTCTCCTATTTATATCTACCCAATGTGGTGTGGGTTCCTCATTGTCGTCATAAGCGTGTTTCTTAACATCATAGACCGACCGGGTTTCACCTTCTCCTACCGCTATTTTAGATTCCTTACTATCAATCATCGCACTTGCGGTGGCTAAAAATCCTCTTCCTATCAACAAAGGGCAAGTAGTGTCACTAACCATATCAAGGATGTGGAAATCGGCTAAAATAGTACGTCTTCCTATGTGCACTAATACGTCCTTTACTACCCCAACTGGGTATGTGACACTTCTATCCGCAAGGCCAATAATTACTTCCGTTTCATCTAATTTATCTAGCTTTAAAGTGGTGTAGAGGGATAACGGAAGCAAGTTGAGGCTTGATCCAAGATCGGCTAATGTGTCAAAAGCTTCAGAATTTCCGATCTTGCAAGGTAAAACAAATACGCCCGGATCATCTAATTTTTTAGGTAGTTTATTTTGAACGAAGGCAGTTCCACTTTTACCTAACTTAAGCTTCTTTTCATATTTTTTTCAAAAGGGCATGATAGTAAGGAGCATGAGCTAAGACATCAATGACCGGACATTCAAGGTGAAGTTCCTTGAATTCTTCGTCAAGGTCTTGAGTAAGAGGTGTTTCAATTTTTTTCGACCGTCTTTTTATTGGTTGTTTCATCATGTTGGTCTTTTTTAAGAACTTTAGTTTACTTGAAACACGTGCTAATAGCATTGACCGAATAATATTGTGGGCAAGAACTAGGAGAAGAAACTGATGAAATGGAGCTAACGTTTAGTTTCGGGTTCTTGACTGTGTCGCTTGGGAGGGCACCCAAGTCTCGGTCATTTAGGATTTTCAACAAGGTGTCGTGGGGTGGCGTGTGCTTATTCACACACCTGTTTCTGGCCAAATTAAGACCAAAATAGGCACAAACTAACCATAAATGCCAAAGATATTGTGTTTTTTTGTTTGTGATCGTGCATGAACGGATATTTCAGAAATTGGCAAAAATTAGGCCAAAAAGGACAAAAACGAGAACGAGTTTGGAAAACATGTCAAAAGCCAGAGCCGGGGAAGCAAATTACCACTTTTGAGCTCAGATTGTGAAAACACACCTTGAAGAATCACAAAAAGCCAAAAATAGTCCTTGGAGCAAAAGTTTGCAAAATTGGCAGAAATGGTCTCTCAAGTTTGAAATTTAACATAAATTTCCCCTGAGCATTGGATTTTGAAAGAAAAGGTCAACAATGGCCCTTGGGAATTCATAAGTGTCACTATTGGTCCCTGGGTGAAAAAGATTGAAGAAATTACAAGATTGGTCCCTGAACTTTCAGTTTTGGCGTAATTAGTCCCTGGGAATTTCAAACATGGAAATTATCAAAATGGTCCTTGTATTATTCAAAATTTACAAGAAAGGACCCTTGTAATACTTTGGACAGTTTCCAAACCCAACCCCTCAATTTTCAGAAAAATACAACTTTGGTCCTTGTAATAATTTCCACACCAAACGGGCCCTTGTTTTATTACTAAATCCAAAATCCAATCCAACTCACAAACAACACCCCCTGATCCACCCCCTAAGCCCAAACAGCACCTAAGCCCAATCCACCCCAAAACCCATGTTATTAATAACAATACCAGGGTCAAACGACCCTTTGACCATCACCCCTTCCCTCCCATCTCCCCAACTTGTGCCTGCAACACATCACTTCACCCCTCCACCATCCCAGTCACATCCACCGCCCAACACCCCCTTGTACCTAACAAGACAACCACATTAAATGCCACCGCCGATTGGTATTTCAACAGAGCAAATTGCAATTATCTCTTTTTCTCGCCAAAACACGTGGAGGGCTGGGATTGAGTTTGAAGCATCCAATGGCCAAGAATTATGATGGGAAATGATCAGAGGACCTCCACAAACCCTAATTTCATCTATAAATGGAAGAAGAAGCAAGAGAAGCAAGTGTGTAGTGTTTTTAGCATAAGTTAGTGTAGTATAATTAAATTCTCAATTTCCTTTGTACTTTTTAGTTCAAAAATCGTGTACTAAGTATTTTTGTGATAATAAAATTCTGTTTCAAGTATCAATTTCAAGATCCTTTGCTTATTTTCAATTCATGCGATTTTATGTTGAAATTCTCAAATCCATCTAAAGTGATTAAAAGTGTTGCTCAGTTCTTGTTTGAGCTTGTTTAAGCTTATTTATAAGCTTTCTTAAGCTTTCAAATCATTTAAACAAGTTTAGGACAATAAACTCAAAATCATAAAAAATTCAAGAAAAATCAAAGAAAAATAAAAAAAATAGGTTTGAAGATGATGATGGCTGGAACACTGTGAATATTGGATGGCAGAGGGTTCGTGGCTTTGTGGGAAGCCTATAGGTTGGTTCTAAGGTCCTTGGTTCTTGTGTATAAGCTGGAAGGCAATTGTAAGCCTATTACTCCATTTTCTCATTTCACTATTTATGTGCTTAATCTTTGCTTATTTCTACTTCTTTGTGCTTATTAGGTGTACCTTAGTTATTTTATTACTTAATTAGTGGTATTAATCCATTAGGTTTCATTGAACTCAAAGTTTTAACTTTAATTGTCAATTGAGTCCTTTATAGCAACTTAAGTATTTATGGTCTTAGCTTATGTCTCTGTGCTTATTTCAGTTTACTAATTCATAATAAGTCATTAGAAACCATTTCCATAGTTTTAATTACTCAATTGTTTCAAAAATCTAAAATCAGTGGAAATAAGGGTTGTTTGGATGAGTGAGCTTCACTGTATTCCAGGGAGTTTCTATTGGTACTAGTTATTGAAACAAGGTTCAATAGGGTCTAGTAGAACATTAGAACCATAAAACTCAGTGGTCTTTCATACAAAAGTCAAAATAGCCTTTGATCTCATCTTGTTTGTTCACTGTTGGAATTTCAAGCTTGATCACCATCCAAATTAGTGTATTAGTGTTCAAGATAGCATAATTTAGTTTCATTTCATCTTAATTTATCATTTTCAGTAAGCTAGATCAAGCCAAAGTTCAAAAAAGTCATCATCTTTCAAAAATCAAAAAGTCAAATTTGCATAGCTAGGAAGAAATCCAAATTTTGCAAGAATTTTCCTGAATTTAGTTTCCACAATTAGGCCCCGATCTTTTTGGAGATTAATATATACCAGCTTAACTTAAGAAATCTCAAGTCAGACTATTTTTAAGATTTTTTTAGTGGTTATTCCATTGCTTATTTGAGCCTGCAGGGGAACCTTTTGCCCTGCACCAGGGCACTTAGTCTTTTAAGCCAATTTTCAAAAGCTCACCCTGAGCTTATTAGTGCACTATAGACCCTGAACCTTGGCTTTTTAGGAAGCTTAGTAGTGTAGCTTTTTGGTTTTCAGCTTATTTTGGGCTTCAGGTCACTTGACCATAGCTTATTTTGGCCTTGAATTTGACCTGACCACACTCAGTATACTGAGTGATCAGTATAGACACCCAACTTCACAAGCTTGCCTATAGCTTATTTGTGAGCCTTAAGCTCTGCTTATTGGCTTATTGGTTAGTCCTCTAGCCCAACTTATCAGATCAACCCTTATTGTGGACCCTTGGTCAAACCTGTGGGCCCCACATAGGGCTGCTAGTGCTTCATTTAGCCTGTTGGTCTGTGTGGTTTTTGGATAAGTGCTTATTTGATCTCCAAGCTTATTCCAAGTGCATATTCAGTAGTTTGTGTTTATTTAGTGCACATCTCTTGTGTTTATAGCTTATTGTTCCTTTTGTAGCTTAATTGTAGCTTATTTCATCAAAAATCCATCAAAAACCTTAAATAAGCCTTCTGTCATACTTTTTAGAAGCACACAGTTTATTTTTAAGCTATAATATATATTTTTTTTTTGTAAAAGTTGCTTATTTTTAGTGTTAAAATAGATTTGTAAAAGAAAATACAAGAAAAGCCAAACAAAAAATTAGTGATAACTTCTATTTAAGCCATTTGGTTTATTGTTCAGCTTTTTCAAAAAGCAATTTTCAATTTTATATTTTATTAAGTTTCTTATATATTAAAATAGTTTCAGAAAAATTTTCATAATTTTCTAAGTTTATTTAGTATTTATAATAATTAATTTAAGTTTACTTAGTTTTAATTAAAAAACCAAAAAATTAATTTTCTTTCAGCTTATTTATAAGCAATAGTACATTTTTATATTTTTCCTAGCTTTTATAATTAATAAAGTATTTTTAGAAAAAAATTCATAATTTCTATTGTTCATTTAGGATTTTTCATAATTAAATTAGTTAAAATATATTTTAATTAATAAATAAGTAAATAATTAGTAAAATAGTTTAAATATAATTTTTATAAAATTTTTATAATTTTTTAGGATTCCTGTAATGGTTAATTATCTTTGTAAAAAATTTCATATTTTTCTAAGTTACTTTAGTATTTTTATTAAATTTAAATTAGTTTAAAATAGTTTTAATTAATTATTAAATAGTTTTTAATTAATATTAAATAATAAAATAATCAAAAAAATAATTTTCTTTCATTTATAATTTTCTTTTATTTAAAATTTTCTTTTAATATTAAGTTTGTAAAAATTCATTTTCACCCCCTCTAGTTAATTTTATTTAATACTCACATTTTTCCCAGTATGTAATCATAATTGTATTAAATTCAGTTCACATTTATATATATCTGATTTATGTAATTGTTAATACTGTTATTTATATTAATATCAATCAATTCCAGTAGTGTAATCAAATCCAAATCATTATTTGTCACTTTCCCAAATGACTGAATCTCTCAAAACGTTCCCAAAACACAATTTCAATCTTGTCGGGACATAACGACCCGGGAAAATACTGTGCTTACACCGGATTATATATCTTGCACTTTCTCCCTTATTGCTTGACTTGTTGACCATTCCTGGTTGATATTTGAGGTTGGTTTGGGAGGAGTCATGGGGACCACTACAATACTCACATGAAGAAGTGATTTTGTTCACTTGGCTTGAAGGTTTTGGAGCCTGATTTTATGAGAAACTTGACTTGGTCCTCAAGTTCCATGATCCTACGGTCGGGAATGGTTGAATTATTTGAAGGCGAAGATATTGCCTTGACTGTTTTGTTCAAATAACGGGGATCATTCCAACATTCGTTGTCATAGAGAGCAAGAACTTGTATGATTCCCCATGATTCTTCCGCATTCTTGTCACGTAGCTTACCACCAGCCGCTTGGTCAATGGTTTGCCTTGTGGATTGATTGACATAATCATAAAAGATTTGGACTTGAAGCTAAATATCTATGCCATGATGAGAGACTTTTTTGAGTAAGTTCTTGAAACGAGTCCAAGCTTCGTAAAGAGTTTCACCATGATGTTGTTGGAACATTAAGATGTCATTCCTTAACTTAGTAGTTCTTCCCAGTGGGAAGAATTGAGCAAGGAAACGAGAGGTGAGATCATCCCAAGAGGTGATGGATCCCGCTGGTAGACACTCAAGCCATTGACTAGCTTGGTCACGTAGAGAGAATTGGAAGAAACGCAATCGGGTGCTCTCTCGAGTGGCAACATCAAGGTCTATAGAATCAACAATTTTAAGGAAATCCTTGAGATGTTGGTTTGGATCTTCAGAACGAAGTCCATCGAATGCACATCCGCTTTGCACTAACCAGATGGTGTCGGATCGCAAAGGAGACACATTGGCTCCTTGGTTGAGCTCAATAGTTTTTTGATAGCCTTGGTGGCTAGGCCAGGAGTATTATCCTAAAGTGCGGGCTCTAGGTGGTTCGGGTGGGTTTTGGTGGTTTTGGTTGATTGGTTGGTTTGGTTGAATGACTGCTTCAAGGATATTATCACCTTCCAGGATGGTCGATGATATGGATTACGAACAAAAAACGAAGAAAAGATAGAATAAAGAAAACCTAATAAACAGAAAATAAAAAATCTCACTAGAAAGGAATCTAATGAGTAGACCTAATTAAAATAAAAAATCAACCTAAACAATAACTATTCCCCGGTAGCGGTGCCAAAAACTTTTTGTGGGATTAAAAATTCGCAAAAGTTTTACTTCTCAAGGGATCTTGAGAAGCTTGCAATCCTCCAGGCAATGTACCTGACCGGTGTAGTATAATGAGTGGCAAGTATAGAGGGATTGATTGTTCTCTAGGGGAATAGTGTCGTTACGATTGAAAACTACTTTAACTAGGTCTAAAAGTGAGGGATGATTCTTTTCGTATTTATATATTTTATGAAAGCAGGTTAAATCTCGGGTATTGGAGGGAGTGGGCGGAATTAGTTGCTAGTCAACTAACCCAAAAGCTACTAATAAACAAAATAAAATAAAATAAATGACAAGAAAAGTAAATTGGTGAACTTCTTATATTTAGAAAATGTGTTTACTTTGATTTCACTACTCCCTAGTTATCTCTTATTGAATTATTGATTTGTCACGATTGTTTGGATGAAAGGATTGTATTCCTTAATACCATTCGTGGGGGTGTGTATAGCCTTCCCCAACCCTATGAGTTTCTATCTCTTCTTATGTCGACACGTTTAGTATCCTAACATAGCCTCTTTAACACTCCCTCATGCATTAAATATAATCAATAAAATCGTAGTACACATCCGATTACGTTTCTTATGACGTTCAAGCTAGTTACCGTATAAGATATTTAGCCAGTTTTCTTAAGCCTAACGCTAATCAATCAACCAAATAATCAATAAAAAATCAACAATCAATAATCAACAACTAGGTTTCATTAGATCTAAGCAAACACTAAGAAATCTAAGCTAGCATGTTAAAGTAAAGAAAAGATAAACAATTAATCAAACAACAAATAGACATATTGAGTGATTAAAAGAAAGACTTATCTTTAGTTGAACATGAAAGAAAAGAGGGCCTAGAAACCCTAAGGTTGCTGGAAAATTTGTCTAGGGTTTGTACACACTAAAAGTTCCACCCTAATGAATGAAAAATCGAAAACTATATATAGATTCACATGTCTGACGGCGTCAGGTTATAATTCCTGACGCCGTCAGGTCGCCACTTTTAGGGTTTTGTATCACCCAAGATAGCTTCTGACGCCGTCCCGTTGTAAGAGTTTTGGGCCGTCTCGTATAAGTTTAAAGCGAGGCGGCCTTGGTTCAAATGCACCTGACGCCGTTAGGTTATAAATTCTAACTTCTTTTCTGGGGCGCCTAGTGTAAAATTCCATCGCATAACATCAAAGGGCGACGGTGTCAGCTCCAAAGCCTGACGCCGTCTGGTGTAATTTCCATACTTTTCTTGGTTTTCTTGGTTTCTTCATTCTTGAGTATAAAAACGTCTGAAAGCTCCAAAATGCTCTATTTTCCAGAATTCGTGTCCCAAGTACCTAAAATGACAAAAGAAATAATTTGAGGCAATATTTGACCATAAAAACATGATTTAGGGCTTAAATGACCTCATAAAAGCATATCAAATAAATCCTTATCAGTACTCCACGTGTTTTGATTTTCTTAATTCGGATCATCAGTTGGTTATGTGTAAAGTCTATAAAAGTTCAAGTGTAGGGAGGTTGCAAGATCCCTTTGTATTGATGTATTATTTTAGATGGTAGGACAAAAGTGTATGAAAAAGAAAAGAAAAAGAAAAGAGAAAAAAAAAAACATACGGACTACCATCCCGTTTCTTTATTTTTGTTTAAGTCAAGAAAATGTCAAGAAAAATAAAAAAATAGTTAGTAGTTAGCGAGTTGAGTCGAGTCTTGGATTAGCAATGCCTCATTATACATGTAATTGACCAAGATAATTGACTTGCCACCAGTAAAATTCCTTTTATCTAATAAAACTGTGTTTTTCATACACTTACACCCAACATTACAACCCTTTAAAAAACCTCTTTGATAGTTTATCCTAGGTGCTTAAGCCAGGGTGGTGGAGGTTTGCTCCTTTCCCAAGCCTATGGTAATCTATGTCCTATGACAGGTAGAGAGTGTTAATTTTTTCCATTTCCATATGTGATATATAACTTTATAACACTCGAGAGATGTGAGAATCCAAACACTTATTGTGAGGTGCTAGTATGTAATTTTTGTGCTTGTTTTGATAAATGACCCATAACTGGTATTTTGATTAGTGTAAAAGCATGTTTGTTTTATGGCAAGCAAATCCCAAGTGTAGGGATATTTGATAATGATTTATTTTGTACCTTTTTAAGGGGTCATTTAATCCCAAAATCATATAAATATGATCAAATATTGCCTTAAATAGTTTCTTTTTAAATTTAACGTACTTGGGACCAGAAATCAGGAAATCGACACTTTTTGGACGAAAAGGTGAAGAAAACGACGAAGTCACGAAAAACCTGTCAAACTTGAAGATCTGACGGCTTCACAAGCTACAACGTGACGCCGTCCCTTGTTTATGAAGCTGGATTTTTGGTTCAAGTTTTTCAAGTGACGCTTTAGAGGAATTTAAAGATTAAACACCAGACGCCGTCACGTACAAATTGGATATGGGAGTCACGTTTTAAGCTAGAAAGAGACGACCTAGAAGAATTTACAAGTGACGGCCATATACCATTCCTGATGCCGTCATAACCGCGACTTGCACAAGACGAAACCCTAGACATAGCGAGCTGACGGCGTCACGACCTAAAAGGTGACGCCGTCACACTTGTAACTCTATATATACTTTCTCATTTTTTCATTAATTGGTGTAACACTTTGGAGAAGGAAACCCTAGATGATTTTTGCTGCTATTCTAAGGCTTTTACAGCCTTTTAACTTCATGTTTCAATAAAGATTAGTATATTCGATATGTCTATGTATTGTTTGATTATGTGTTTATCTTTTCTTTACTTTATCATGTTAGCTTAAGTTTATTTGTGTTTGCTTAGATCTAGTGAAACCTAGTTGTTGAATATTGGTTTGTTGTATCTTGTTTAGTTGATTGCCTCATGTTAGGCTAAGAAAACTGGCTAACCTCTTATATGTAACTAGCTTGAAAGTCTTAGAAACGCAACAATAAAGTGCACTATTGGTTTTCTCGTTGTATTTATTGTGTGAATTGCGGCTTGTAGATACTAGATAACTTAATATATGTGGAAAACTAGAAGGGGGGTTGAATAGTTTGCCGCTTTTTAACTTGTTAATCTTTGAAAAGCATTACGTGTAATCAACGAATCTAACTAATTAACAATAATTAATATGCAAGTATAAAGAAAGAAACGATCAAACCACAACACGATTGTTTATCGTGGTTCGGCTACAAGGACTCTTTTTCCTTACCCTACTCCACGCCTCGAGTTTTCAACTCGAGAGTTTCAAGCACTAGTCAACAAGCTCCTTTCACCGGTGGAGAAACCCTTACAAACGTCGCTTACACTTTATCCGGTACAAAGCTAAATACCGGGTCCTAGTTCAAGGTAGAACCAACCTAACGTCGCATATCCACTATTTCTGACACTAAGCTAGATGTCGAGTTCTTTTACAAGGGTACAACCACTCCCATCACACTATGTATTTTAAGGCCTAAAATACTAACCAATCACTTCAATACAAGATACAAATGAAGTATAAACTATAAGAGTTTACACAATACAAAGCTAACAAGTCTTGCAACGTTGAGTTGAAACTTGTAACTTCTCGGATGAACTTGTGAACTTCTTAGCTACAAAAGAGAATCGCACAAGTGAGTTGCTACTGAGTTAGATAAGAGTATAGAGAGTATGTATGTATTCTATAGCTAAAAGTGATAAGAGATTTCTTGCAAATGGCTTGGTATTTATAACCAACCAAACTTGCACATTGGCGGATCTGGCAGAACCAAAACAAGGGTTCCGCAAGGTCTGACAGTCAAAGACCATAAGAAATCTTTCCATATCTAGTAATGTCACATCATGATTCTACAAGTCCACACTCAATAGTTTGAGTGAGAATCCATCCAAGATGTGTAAGAGATCTTATGCAAAGTCATATTCTAGATTTAGTAACCTTACAATAAATGCTTATGATGCATGCCATGATGTCATGTTACATTTTCTATATTAGAAAATATAACAATGTTTATGTTTAATATGAAATATAAAGTCTAGTTATACAAGACTAAAACTGAAATCATGTTTTACTAAAAACTAAAGTTTATACTTTGTCGTTAACAAAACTTAGCAAAGATCGTAAAATATAAATAACGCTTTTAGGCGATATTTGTATTAACAATATACTTTAAGGGATTTAGGGGAGACTAAGGGGGTGTTTGGTTGGGGTAAATTCAATGTAATTGGGGGAATTTGAAATTAAAATTGTTTCAATTCTCTTGTTTGGTTCACAATAAATATGTGGGCTCAAGAATTTTATTTGCATTAATGAGGCTAAAAGTGAGCCATTTTAATTTTCTTCCACATGTGAAGCATTTACATTTGCTTAGAATTTTAAATAGCACCATTTATATATCTTGAACCAAACGCCCCCTAAGATTCATAGAGTTGGGGACTTCGACACCTCCCCACAACCAATTTTAAGAAATACAACACTTCAACTAAAACAAGGACATGACAATTCAACAAACCAATAGGAGATAACTAGGGAATAATTAAGTCTAAGTTAACACATTTTCCTCGTCATAGGTAGTCACCACTTTATCTTTTCTATTTTTAATTAGTTTAATTTATTTTACAATTTTATTAGTTTTGGGTTAATTGACTGGCAACTAGTTCTGCCCACTCTTTCAAAACTGAGATTTTTATTTGCTTTCTAAAAAAATATAAAAACATAAAAAGAATCATCCCTCGCCTCTAGACATATCTCGTCATACATTTTGACCTAACGACACTATTCCCCTAAAGAACGATTAATCCCCCGGACTTACCTTTACTACACTACAACGGTTAGGTACACAACCTAAGAGATTGTAAAACTTCTTTGTGAAGGTTACAAACCCCGCATCAGTAACTGGGTTTACAACCATCTTTGTTTCAAGATCTTTTGAACACGGTCACAGGTAGGTTTGTATCTAATATTTTGTTTGACATATCAAAACAAAGAAAGGATATGAACACGTTTGTTCTTGTTCTTTCATTTAAAAGTTTTTGAAAATTAATAGAAGATTTCCTTCAAAAGATCTATTGTGAGTTTTTCTTGTAGTTTTGTTCTTTGAACGACTCTTTGTTTAGACAAACATATAAATTGAGATTTTGTTATTTCTTTTTTTTGCTTTAGAGTCTAGTTAGATCTTTGTGATGATTGTGAGTTGGGGAGTGATTGTGAGGGTGATATGGTAGTGTCTTATTGTAGGTTGTTGTTCTCGGTCTCGGGTTATGTTCATGTTTGATGGTACCAAAAAAAGAATAAAAAAAAAAATACACTAGTGAATTACCGGTTGATAAATCTGGGAATTTTTTTTCTGTGACGGAATGTGGCTAGAATGTTTTAAATCTAGGAACATTCCAGATTTATGTTCTTGGTCTCGGCTTATGTTCAAGTTCGACGGTACAAAAAAATAGTGAATTACCGGTTCATAAATCTGGGAATGTGTTTTTCCCGGTAAAGGAATGTTGCCGAAATGTTTTTAAGTCTGGGAACATTCCAGATTTATGTTCTTGGTCTCGGCTTATGTTCACGTTTGATGGTACAAGAAAATAGTGAATTACCGGTTCATAAATTTGGGAATGTTTTCTTTCGGTGACGGAATGTGGCCGGAAAGTTTTTAAATCTGGGATCATAAATATGGAAAAGATAAATCTGGGAAAAGAGATTAAGATCTTCAAATGTTCTTGATTTTGTAATAAGGTATGGTACATAGGGGTATTTTAGTCAATAGACAAGAATTGTTCAAAACAAGAGTCGCCCCGTGTCTATTTTGAATTTATGAGAATTTTAGGCCTAGAAAGTGATAAGTCGTAGGGGTCTTTTTTCGTAATTTTTCCGTAAAAAAAATTGCTAGGAAATCTGGATATCTAATATATTTAGAGATTTTAGATGCAATATGTTGATTTGACAACATGTAAATATGTTGTTGATGATTTAAAGTCATTTTTAATAATCTAGAGGCCTAATTGTAACCTCCTACGTGTTGAAGATATGTTGAGATTGTTGAACCATTGAATCGGTGCGGTAACCAATCTATAACCTGTATATTGTTACACAATCATTTACTGCCCCTCTTAACACAAATTTCCCACTTCGATCTTGAATTTTAAAATATCAAAATGCTAATATATTACTAACTAAGGACCAATAATGACAAACACGTGCTCTCGGTTAAAAAAAAAAAAAAATGTACCCTATAGCACAATAATTGAGAGATGTCAAAACTTCCCCATCAATTCTTTACTTATCCTTCTAATAAGACTCTTTATTCCTGAGTTTCTATTTAAAAATAAAAGAGTAAAAGTGGAGACAAATTTGAAAACTAACATGTTCTCCAGAATTTGGGGAGAAAAGAAAAGAGAAAAAAATTATGCGAAATTTATCATCCTAATCTTCTTAAATTGAGATAATTTTAAGAGGTGAAATTTTAGGCTTAATTTGATTTCATCTGTTCTATGTATATATATTTTCAACTCGGGGATCCTAAAACTAAAAATCAGACTTTTTGTTTGCTCTACTTTTATGGTCTATTATTTATCCTCTTCATTTCTCTTTTTTCCGTTTTACACTCTAGAACACATTATGCTCAAGTGTCAATCATTGTGGAACTTATAAACAAGACATATTTTCTCGCTCATTGTTAAATTACTGACATTAAACAGCAGGAGGATAAATAAAAAATAATGGGCAAAAGAATATATCATTTATCTTATTTATTCTTCATAAATTATTACTAGTAATATTTTTGAATTTTACTCATATGTGTGCCACCAGTCCACCAATAGCATGCATCTACGCAGAGGCGGTACCACAATGGGGGCAGTGTGGGCACCTACCCCCCGCATAGTTCACTCGATTAATGTCGATTGATAAGAGAATTTCATTTTGCCCCCATAAATAAGTACGGAATAAATAGTATATATGTGAAAAATTTATCAAATAGTTGCATAATAGTCAAGTGGTTAAGGACATTTGCACTTTCATGGAGATATAATGTTCGATTTTTGTGCTCCTTTATAGTTTTGTAAATTTTTGTTATCAAGCATTTTATTTTTGCTTCAACTACCTATTTTAATATCGATCAGAAAAATCAAGTATGTTTTAAATATTGTGCATATCATCATCAATTTTTAATTTTGGTTCTCGCATGTAAACAAATACCGAAAAAATCACTTTCATTAAAAGTAAAATCGATTTCATTATAGCAACAATGGTCGAGTAACTGACATGAGACTGAGGCCCACTTTTAACCTTTTGCCCCCTTTTGAAAGTTTTTTTGGTACCGCCCATGCATCTACGTACCTATGTACGCCTTCTTTTTCTACTAATACGTGCAAATTTGTACTGTATGTGTAGCCATATTATATATGTACTTGCACAAAATAACATGACACGCAATTTAGTTATATAAATACACTACGTATGATACACATACATGTTAACTAATATTAAATCTTAAACTACGGAGTACCATATATGTATAAAAGTTTTGCTTTATACATCATAAATAAGAATAAAAAGATTAAACAAACCAAAGTTTGGATGCAATATACGTTAATCTTTTATTTTGAAGCAATAAGACCCTAGACATAATATTAATTCGCTACAATTAAGCTACATCTTGGATTGATTGGATTAGCCATATTAAAGCGGCCGCTTGTATAATTATGCTGTAACGATTGTATTCCTTGTTATCCCTTCTTTAGTTTCTTGCTAGGGTTGGTTTTTGCTGTTAAAAACAAACAATTAAGCGGCATGCGGCACTTTACCATTCAAAAGAAAACGGCCATGCGATGTTTTCTTATGATCAAATTGGTACAAATTAACTGAAACGACCATACATCTTTGGATGAGATATACAATGGTTATATCAGTACGTGAAGTCTTCATAAGACCAGACGTAGGAGTTGTATATATATGTCACCAAACGTGAATGAGTATTTTTTTTTTTTTCCTTAAATCATACATATGTGATCCTAGCTTGTTATAAGGTGTGTTTGTTCACGCGTGAAGCCAGAAATTAAAAGAAAATAATATTTGTTTGTGCATGTGTACGTAATTGCAGCGTGGAGTATTTTGTAAGGCAGTGCACATAATTTTTTAAGTGAAATATGAGTAAATGGTATAGAAGGTGTGGGTAAAAGGGACCTTCCACCCTGGTAAAATATATTAATCAATAAAACATTGAAAGTACAATGGAATGTGGCTGAAGTACCACATTAACCTCAAGCAACCGCTTGAACTACCCTAGATCATTTATGACATGCCATAAATGAACTACTAGCAACCAACAACTAGACCAATCAATAAACAACATAAGATGACATGCCAATCTTATGGAAAACAAAACAAAATAAAAAACTACTTCCCAGTACGTCCTTGAAGCTTGAACTCCTTGAATTGTTCCGGTAAGTCGTTTACTTGAGCCGCATACTCATCTGAAAAATAATCATCTCTCAAATAATCATTCGGCTCATGTACCTCATCCTCATCACTGTCAGAAACAACTACTTCCCAGAAATGGTATAGAAGGTGCATGGCTCATCTGTAGATAAGTGTAGTGAAAATCAATGATTTAACGCTGACGTGAAGTTAGTGAAACCTTTAACCAAGTAACATATTCAATAGTTAAGTAATGTTAATGCTATGTATAACTACACATAATTATTTAAAACATTTATTAATATAAGTTTAATGTCAAATTTTTGTTTGTTTATAAACATTTAAAAATTCTGAAAATTGCATATTCAAAAAACATGTGTCATTTATGTATATATTTTAGTGCAAGTTTAGTGAAATCCTAGTCATATTGCTAATAAATTCAATTGAAAAAAATCACACATGTCAAAGAACAAAGATTTTCAGATGATTATAAAGTATGAGAATATGTAATTTTTGAATACCAAAATTGCATATTCAAAAAACATGTGTCATCTATGTATATATTTTAGTGCAAGTTTAGTGAAATCCTAGTCATATTGCTAATAAATTCAATAGAAAAAAAATCACACATGTCAAAGAACAAAGATTTTCAGATGATTTATAAAGTATGAGAATATGTAATTTTTAAATACCAGGATTTATATAGGCAATGCCATATATAGATTTATTAATAATATATTGCAAGAACTAATTTATAATACTCTATATTAACACGTTATATAATATTGAAACGAATATTACAACATCTACTTAATTATTAGCAAGTACTTTTCATCGTCAATCATAACAATCTCGTAATACAAATGACTATCGTTTCTGTATCGTCATTGCATCGTTATACATAGATTCTTGACATTTTAGTATGAAATGATGTGCGATAAAATTACTTCTTAAAATTATCATCATGCATAAAGTTATTATTATTAAAAATACCGTAATGCGCGAGTACCCTGCTCTTTTTCAATAATCAGCTGTGAGGATTATATGACTGCTCTAAGTATTTATTATGGACGTGACCAAGTAATTATCTAGATCCGAATTCAATGTTTGAAAACCATGGCTAATGCTAACGCCAGTATGTCACATTTAAATGACTTTCTACGCAAAATTCAACACAAGTATGCATTCTAAGGGGGTGGCAACCTTGCGGTTTGGAGGGCTCGGCATGGTTTGCCGATCGGCAAGGTGGATTGCCAGTGGATCGGCAACCACCGATCGGTAACATTTGTGGTTTAATACACCGAATCGGGATAGGCGAGTTCCAAGGAATTTTTGAACGTTGCATTGATTGTTATGTGGGACGTTGGTGAAGTTTTCAAAAAAAAAAAAAAAAAAAAAAAAAAAAAAAAATCCCTTTAAAATCTCACATTTACATTTTAAATTACACACAGTATTTCAAATTACTATTCCAAACATTGAAATCAATCTCTTTCAAAAAACAACTATGGAGCCTAAATCCAAACATGGTTCAAGCTCACACAAAGGTCGAGGACGTGGGTCTCGATCACAATCCGGTCCATCCCAATTCACGCGTTCGCAACCTCCTAAACAACCTTACTATCCCCAACCTCCAAATCGTACCCAAATTCCAACTCAACCTTACTCAAAATCAAAACTTTTATCCTCTAAATCAACCTCAACCACAACCGCAATATTATCAACAACCTCCTCCAATGAATCCGGCCAATTATAATATTTTAATGACTAATGAATTTGATCCATTCAACGACTACCGTGACGGTCGATCAAGACGTGTACCGAGTGTAGAACGTCAATTACCAATTTACGATAATGAAGATGACGAAATTAAATTTGTCCCCGCAATTTACAAATACAATGGGTAAGTTTTACTAATTTTTTTAGTCGTATATGTATATATATAATTTTTTTAAAATCATATTTTTTTTTAAATTTGAAAACTTTTTTTTTTAAACTCGTATACATTTTTTTTTAACTCGTATACACTTTTTTTTAAATTGTATACTTTTTTTTAAACTCGTATACATTTTTTTTTAAATTGTATACTTTCTTTTTAAACTCGTATACATTTTTTTTATAAATCGTATACATTTTATTTTAAATCGTATATATTTTTTTTAAATCGTATACATTTGATATACATTATTGTTTTGTTATTAATTAGGTGAAGGAGAAAATGATGATGAAGAAATTGTAGAAATACCAAAATCGACTAAAGCTAGAAGCATACCTTGGACAACGGAAGATGAGGTCGACTTGTCCAAGAGTCGGGAATCAACAAAAGTCGGCAAGCTTTTGGGAAAGAATCCTTGAACATTTCTCTCAAAACGTGCCAAATCATGAACGAACACACCATGGCTTGAACACAAAATGGAAAAATATGAATGCCGAAATAAATATTTTTAACGGCCTCTACATCCAATCGGTATATTTTTGAAGTATATTTTTTTATATAGTTTATATTTGATATGATTGTATTAATTTATATTTATTACTTTTATAATTGTAGAACCGTCTTCGAGATAGTGTTGTGACGATCTTGACGTGATGAAAAATGCCATGGCCGATTTAAAAAAAAAAAACAAAAGGCAAGACTTTTGGACACATTGATGCTTGGGAAATTGTGAGGAAAAATGACAAATGGTTGTAACAACCAATTGTGGGACAAACATCATCGTCTAATTCTGAGAAGCGGAAAAAGTCGTCTGAATCGAGCAACGACAATGTTGAGCAATTATTCCGGATTTGAATGAAGACACTACTCCTACCCGAAAAAGACGGGGCAAAAAGAGCGTTTCTGAGTCGTCCACAAGTAATAGTGTTGCTGCGACTTTTGAAATTTATGCTTAAAAGAAATCACAACTATTGGAGGAGTCGCTAGAGAAAAAACGTGCAAAGGATGAATTGGCCGAAAAATTGATGGTGGCACAACTACAAGGTGTGAAAGAAAAGGCCTTTATCCAAGCTTTGAAGTTTTTCAACGAACCGCACGATAACATAGAAGATCCGGATATGCGGGAAATTGCAATAAATAAAAAACGTGAATTCGCAGCAAACTATTGATGGCCTTGCAATTTTTAGTTTTATTTATGTTTTTATTTTTTAAGTATTATGTAATAATCCTTGAATTATTATTAATAAAATAGTTGTTTTTTATTAATTGTTTAATTATGTTTTTTTAATTTAAATTATATAATTAATACACATTTAATGCTTGCCATTAGGCAAGATTGCCACTTAAAATTGAAGATTAGGGTGGTGGCAACGGTACCGCTGGGGCAGCGGTTTGCCTCCAAACCGCCGGGGAACACCGCCGCCACCCCAGCGGTTTGGTTCGGCGGTTTGGTTGGGCAGGGTTTTTCACCGACGCGGTTTGAATATTTGTATCCGTTGGTTTCATTAAATGGTGTTTACGTTGGGGAAGAGACAAAAAAAAAAATGAACGTTGGGGTTTGGAACAAAAAAAAAGAGAAAAAAATTCCTATATATTGCAACTCAATTTCAAGTTGAGTACTCCATCTCCAATCTCACTCCATCTCTAAATCTGTATATCAAGTTTGCAACAAAAAATCAATTGTAGCATGGATCAAAGAAAATCTAGCTCAAGAGGTCGTGGTCGTGGCGTTCGTGGACAACATTTTCGTCCGAGAGTTGCAACTCAACAACACCCTCATTCGGCCTACTATCCTCAACCTCCACCACCGATTCAACCACAATTCTTTCAAGAACAATATTATGCACAACCTCCACCACCGTTGAATCCAAATCAATATAACGTAATTATGACAAATGAGTTCAACCCGTTTGGTGACTACCGTGAAGGTCCTTCACATGGCGAGCATAGTGTTGAGCGCGAGCTACCTCTATATGATGATGATGATGAAGAGGTTGAGTTTGTCCCCGAAACGCAACAACAAACTCAAACCGGTATTAATTTCTATACGTCATAATTTTTTTTTATACGTTATTATTTTTTTTATATATATGTTAATTTTTTTTATACGTTATTATTATTTTTTGTATATGTTAATTTTTTTTTTGTACGTTATTATTTTTTTTTATACGTAAATTTTTTTTGTACGTTATTATTTTTTATATAGATGAAGATGTTCAAGTTATGAAAGTAAAAACTAAGGCGGATAAAGTAGCTTGGACGACGGCCCAAGAGGTTGCTTTGGCAAAAGCGTGGATATATGTGTCGACGTGTCCAAAAGTGGGGAATCAACAACGTAGAGATAAATTTTGGGAGAGAATTACCGAACACTACCATAAGAACGTGAAAGGTGTTACCCGATCTCATCATTCATTGAACACAAAGTGGACAACTATGAATGCCGCCATGGGTGTGTTTAACGGGCTATACATCCAACAAGTAATTTTTTAATACTTTTCGTAATTTATATTTTGTTAGTTTATATAATTGTGTTAATTTATATATTTTGTTAGTTTATATAATTGTGTTACTTTATATATTTTGTTAGTTTATATAATTGTGTTAATTTATATATTTTGTTAGTTTATATAATTGTGTTAATTTATATACTTGTAGAAGCGTATTCGGGAGAGTGGATGTGACGATGTGGATGAGTTGAAAAATGCCTTGGCCGATTTTAATAAGAGAAATAAAGGCAAATCTTTTACTCATATTGATGCATGGGAGATTGTTAGGGGAGAACCGAAATGGTTGGAACAACCATGCTTTGTTCAAACATCTTCGGCATCTAATTCCGACAAACGAAGAAAGTCGTCGGAATCTACCTACTACGAGTCGGGAAGCAATGAGCATGTTGAAACTGTTATTCCCGATCTTAATGATGACACAACTCCAACAAGGAAAAGAAAAGGGAAAAAGATTGCTAGCGAGGCATCGACAAAGAATAGTGTTGTTGAACAATTCGAGGCCTACACGTCTAAAAAATCACAAATGTTGGAGGAGGAGATGGAAAAAAAACGTGCAAATGATGCATTGGCCGAAAAGTTGATGTCGGCACAACTCGATAGTGTTAAAGAAAAGCAATTGTTTCGGGCCTTGAAGTTCTTTAACGAACCGCATGATAACATAACCAATCAGGCTGTGCGAGATTTCACTATTGCTAAAAAACGTCAGATCGCGGAGAAATATGGATGGCCTACGGATTTTTAGAATAATTATGTTTTTTTTTTTCAAGTATTGTGTAATTTTCTTTTTAAAGTATTATGTATTTTTATTTTAATTATTAATGAAATATTATGTTTTTATTAAATTATTTATTTATGAAAAAAAAAAAAAAAAAAAAAAAAATTGGTGGTTTGGGAGGTATGAAAAAAGTATGGTTGCCACTAAAAAAGGGTTGGGAGGTATGAAAAAAGTGTGGGTGAGGTGGAATGATATTATTGGTTGGTTGGGAGGTATGAAATTTTTTGGGAGGTATGGTTGCCACCACCCTTAGGCAACTTTAGGCAAAAAATTTGTTGGACAACCATGATTGGTTGTTTGCTTTAAAAGATGAGGCAAGGTGTGGCAAGGTTGCCACCCCCTAAAAAATGGGAGCCATTATCTAGTGTTTGGGCAGTCAGCTTTCTCATACATTAATTATACCAAATTTATCATTTTTACACTCTTTTTTAACACTTTATGAATCAAGAGGGTGACAGTCATGCTTTCGCAATCATCCATATCTCTCAAATTCACCAATAATATCATTCCACCTCATTCATACTTTTTTCATACCTCCCAACCCCTTTTAAGTGGCAACCACGCATTTTTCATACCTCCCAACTAATTTTATTTTTTTATTTTTTATTTTCATAAATTATATTAAACAATTTAACAAAAACATAATATTTCATTAACAAATAAAAGAAAATTACAAAACACTTAAAAAAAACATAATTAAAAGAAAATTACATTATTCTTAAAAAAAAGGAAATAACTAGTTATCGAGATATGTTAAGTTTTGAGCCTGTACGTGGTCCGTAAGATCATATAGGAGTCGGTAATGGATTTGTTCGTCGAGTAACTCCGGTAATACACTATCGTCATAAACTGGCGCGACCGGCGGATCCATTATATGAACCGGTGATATTGCAACTCGATCGTCTTTAAAATCATATTGTGAAATATGATACATGTATAAACGAGTTGTCGAATCTTTTCAACCGACATTGCCCGGAGAGGACGAGCGAGAATCATCCATTTATTTTTAAGACGACCAAAATCTCGCTCGATATCTTTTCTTGCAGACTCTTGTAGCTTCTTGAATCTCTTTTCCTTCAATTCAACCGGATACTTATATGCTTTAACAAACGTTGACCATGTAGGATAGATTCCATCGGTAAGATAATATCCACGTTTGTAAAACCGTCTATTTACATAAAACGAACTGTTTGCCGCCGTTCCATTTCGCTCAGTAAGATACAATGGTGACTGATTCAAAACATTGATATCGTTGTTTGCACCGGGAGGACCAAAAACCGAATGCCAAATCCACAAATCGTATGAAGCGACGGATTCAAGCATAATAGTTGGGTATTGATGATCACCTCGCTTATATTGACCCTTCAAATGTCTAGGACAATTACGCCATGGGAAATGTGTACAATTAATGCTACCAAGCATTCCAGGAATGTGATGTTTATCTTCATGGAACTCGTATAAGCGTGCAATGTCATGGGATGTCGGCCTACGTAAGAACTCTCGACCATATAATTGAATAATCGCTTGGCATAAATTATCAAGACATTCTCCTATAAAAAAATTAATAACAAGAACTTTAAAAAAAATATATAACGATAACTTTATAAAAAATTAATAACACGAACTTTAAAAAAATATATAAGCTGACGTTCGGCGCGCCATGTTTAAATAGTCATCAAATCTATCTGGAGGTTCACCCGTTGCGAGTTGCCGAACGGCCGATGTGTATTTTTGTAACGCCGTGAAACTTGTTTTTTCCCTCGTATCTAGGCCCTCTTGAAACCATTCGAAATTCGCTTAAACATCAGCAACAACTCTTAAAAACAAGCTTTTATTCATACGAAACCTATCACGAAAACGTTCGTCGTTAAACTTTGGACGTTCAACGAAATAGTCATTCAAAAGGGTTCGTAAAGCTTCTTCACGAAAACGGGTTACATACTCCCGAGTTTCGGTAGAGCTTGCCGTGTCGTCAATTGAATCGTACGCGGCTAATAAGGTTTCTAGGGTGCTACCGGATGCCAATAGTTCGGACGATTCGGCGGGACTCAATATCGAGTCAGACGAAGAAGAAGATAATAAAACCATTGTAAAAATATGTGAATTGGTTATATATGTGAATTGTATTGTTTGTGTTAAAAATGTATGTGTTTTAGTTTAGTATATATAAGATTTTTTATTTATTTATTTATTTTTATTTTTTTTGTTTTCTAGCCCAACGTCTCTCCCCCAACGGTCAAATAATCAATGCCAACGTCTATAATTCTTTGAAACCGCCGAAGCAATATACGCCGTTGGAACCTTGCCACTGGCCATGACGCCGAGGTGGCGGCGGTGTTCACCGGCGGCATGCCCATGCCGTTGTTGATACCGTTAGCCACTGCCACCATTCTCATAAACTTTTTTTAAAAAAATATTCACATTTAAAAATGTGAATAATTATTTCAAATCCTCGCATTTAAAAAATATGAAGAATTTTTAATTTCACACTTAAAAGTTTGAAGAATTTTAAATTCAAAATTACTCTTAAAAGTGTGAAAATTTATTTTAAAAGACTAATTTCATATATTACCCTACTTTCATTAATAATTTCATATATAATCAAAGTGCAATCATTGGATGCATAAGTTACATTAATTTTAAAGCATGTTTGAGTATATATGAAATTTCTTTACTTAAGAAGGGGAGATATGAAATTATTCATTTTAAATTAAAAATCAAAATCATCACAGTTAAAAAATTATGAAAATTTGTTTTCAACCCTCATACTTAAAAGTCTAAAAAATATTTATAAATCTTCACGCATAAAAGTGTAAATATTTGATTCTTCATATTTTGAAAGTGTGTGAACATGATCTAAGTGTAAATTTTTTTTACTGTTTGAAAAAGTATTTTGAAAATTTTTTCTTGCATTGCATTGAAAGCTTTTTAAAAAACTTTTTAGAAAGACTTTATAAATTTGAAGTCTTTTCTCAAAGTCTTATTTATTAAATGTGATATGCATTAAATGCAAAAAATCATGAAAGACTTTTTGCATTATGGATGCTATAATAAGTAGTATGAGTACGTTACTATTTTGTATCAGTGCTTTTCAGATATTTTGTATTACTATATTTTATTTTGGATTTTCTAACTTGTGCCCTAGGGCACAAGTTAAGCACATCAAAAGTACACAAGGACTCACATAAAAGTACACCTGTCTGTACTTGTATGTGGATCTCTGTGTACTTTTTCGTGGACCCTTGTGTACTTTTGGTGTACTTAACTTGTGCCCTTAAGGCACAAGTTAGAAAAACCCATTTTATTTTTTTATTTCTGTAACCTAAATCAAATTGATGAGTACCTTACATAATTTTATTTATTTATTGCATTATAGGTACAAATATGCATACATGCAGTTTCATCGACACAATGTCTCGTGCCCATGCTTTAGAAAGAAGGCAAAAAAACAGCCACTATATAAAACTATTTAGTATCGTCACTTTATAAAGCCCAGCTTATTTTGTTCCAGAATATAAGACTTAATTATTTACTATTCTACAATATAATTGATTTTTTTTTATGGCTGAAATGATTTTTAATATACATTAAAAAAAATAATAGTTAGAGCATTTAATATAGTAGTTTATGAAAATGTTTAAAAAATAAATATGTTTTGTACTTTATTTTAACAGTATAATAATTCTTGAATCTCTACATAATCTTAAGGCATGTAATACATGTGTTATATAACACGTTTTATATAGTTATAAAGATTTATACCATAGTAAATATGGGTTTATGACATCCTAAAAGCTTGTAAATTGTTGTAGCATTTTATAAAACTGTTAGAAAGGTCATCATGCATGGCCCTTGCTATGCAAGTATGCATGTTTCGTTATCGTATATCAAGATGTTTATTACCAAACACGTGCAATAATAAAGAACATGTTTCGTTATCATACATCCATTAACTCGAGTCTCAATTTGCAGGCTAAATAAACTCTGACCAATTAGCGCTTTTGTTAGCTAGACTGCTAGAGTAATAAAGTTAGTTAATTAAACGGTCCTTGTAGTAGAGTAGTAGACTACCCACCTCTAGTCATGCGGCTTTATTTGTTGTTGTTAGGGGGTGTCAACCATGCATAAGCATACTTTCATCATAATTATAATTAGCCACTAATATTCAACCAACTCATATCATGCCTAACCATGCCTAAATCCATAATTTTAGTGGCAATGTGATGCCTAACCATGCCTAATTTTTTTTTTTTTTTTTTAATTATATTTAACAATTAAATTTAAAACATCAAATTCCATTTAATTTTAAAAAAAAAAAAGTTAACATGATAGATATGAAAAAAAAAGCAAAACAATTTCTAAAAATTGCAAGGCCATTTATATTTGGCCGCGACTTCACGTTTTTTTGCAATCATAATGTCGCGCATTGTTGGGTCTAGTATTGTATCATGGGGGTCGTTGAAGAACTTCATTGCTCGAAAAAAATTCTTTTCTTGAACCCCTTCTAGTTGTGCCGCCATTAACTTTTCTGTCAACTCTTCCTTCGCACGTTTCTTCTCAACATTCCCATCCATTATTTGTGACTTCTTTGCAGCATAATCTGCTAACGATTCAATACTCTTCTTTGTCGATTCATTTTCGGCCTTTTTCCCTTTTTTCTTCCGGGTAGAAGTTGTGTCGTCATTTAGATCCGGAATAATACTCTCAACATTGTCATTGCTAGATTCCGACAACTTTCTTCGTTTCTCCGTATTAGACGAAGATGTTTGACTAACGGTTGGTTGTTCCAACCATTTGTCCGATTTCCTAACTACCTCCCACGCCTCAATATGACTAAAATTCTTGCCTTTGATTTTCTTTTTATAATCGGCCAATGCATTTCTCATCACGTTAAGATTGTCACACCCACTATCACGACATCGGTTCTACAATAATAAAAAATATAATTTAAATTTACACTAATAATTAAAATAAACAAGTATAAATGTAAACAAATAATAAATATAAATAAAAAAAATTATACAAAGTATATAATTTAAAACTTACTTGTTGGATGTATAGGCCGTTAAAAGTATTCAATTCGGTATTCATATTTTTCCATTTTGTGTTCAACCCATGGAATGTTCGTAAAGTATCCGGCACATTTTGCTTGAAGTGCTCTAGAATTCTTCCCCAAAAGCTATCGGACTTTTGTTGATTCCCGACCTTTGGGCATGTTGAGACATGAACCCAAGCTTTTGCCAAAAATACTTCTTTGTCGGTCGTCCAATTTTTTTTACCACTTTACCCGGATTTTTTATTTCTTGAACGTCATCATCATTTTGTTCTTCAACTAAAATATATATATATATATATATATATATATATATATATATATATATATATATATATATATATATATATATATATATATATATATATATAACGATTTGAAAAAAAAAAATATATATATATATATATAACGAATTTTACAAAAAAAAAATATCACGAATTTAAAAAAAAATATATATAACGATTCAAATAATATGTAAATAACGCATTACAAAAAAAAATATACCGATTGGACTTGGAAATTGGGTTTTGGGAATAACTTCATCTTCATCATCGTATAACGGTAATTCTCTTTCGACACTTTGTTCCCATTTTGGTGGACCGTCTCGAAAGTCATTAAAAGGGTTGAACTCGCTTGTCATTGCTATATTATAGTGACTTGGATTCAATGGTGGAGGTGCCGGATAATAGACTTGTGGTGGAGGTTGAGGATAGTAAGGTTGTGGTGGAGGTCGGGGATAGTATGCTTCTTGACCATGTGGTGGAGGCCGGACGGGATGTTGTCGAGAACCTCGACCACGACCACGACTACAACCTTTTGATGTTGAACCTTGTTGGGATTTACTTGGATCCATGATCTTGATTTTTAAAGTGAATTGGTGATTGTGAATATGTGATTTGAAGAAGAGATGGTAAAATGTGATTGTGAATAAGTGAACTGTGATTTTTAAAGGGGGTAATTTTTATTTATTTATTTATTTTTTTTATTTTTTATTTTTTTTTCTGAAAATGTCACTAAATTCAAACGGTAAAATTCCCATTTAATTCCAACGGTACAAAAATTGAATGCGAAATGCTTTTGCTGATCGGTAATGTATACCGATTCACATGCCGAATCTTGCATGTTGAGTATGTGGTTTCGTTTTGCCAAGCCACACCGAAGCCCTCCCCGAATACGTTGCCACCCCCCTTAGGAAAGGAATTGCTAGCTAAATGACAACTTCAAAATTGGTTCCAAGGCCGTGTCACATTAATGCTAGCATGATCATATCTACACGTGACCAAAGACATACAAGTTTTTGAGCACTTGGGTTAGGCAAAGGATTTTGAATCCGAAAATTCTAAACCAAACGTGCTTGCAGGAATATATGTCAAGTACTCGTCAAAGTCTTCATGCGAAGTGCTAGCAAATATGTTAACTCCTTTTACCTTTCATGTATGACCCCGGTCAATACTAAATAACTTGTTCATCGTCACTCAGAAAACGAGGTTTAGTAAACGTTTTTTTAGAATATAAAGAACGAAATGTCAAAATCCAACGCCTCTTTGTATTTTCTTTTTTTCTTTTTTACGATAGGCTAGTTTTTAGTAGAATGCATGGGCGATTATCTTACATTGCCTTTCATGTCATGTGTTATCGTATCAGGTTTGTGTTACGTTAGCGGTTAGTCAATATAGACAGCAGTTTGAGACAAGCGAAAGCAATTGGTAAACTGAAGAACTAAAAAGTTTGAATATCTTCAAATATCTATGTCTATATCTAGTTTTTTCAGTAAATAAAATATCTTCAAATATGGCGTCTTGCCAAAAGTACCAACTCCATTTTTATGCATATATATGACTATAACGGTACCCGCACAATGCGGCGGCGGGTAATTAAATTGTGACTATAAAAGCTAATTCTACGTACTTTGTATGGAGTTGATATTTACACGAAACAAATTAACACTTCGATAATTAAATTGGAAAAGTCTTTTATACCCCCACAACCCATTTTACGTTTTCATATTCTCCCATGTTGTCCTTCCTCTTTACTAAAGTGGAAATGACTTGAGCCGCTCATGAAAAGCTCGAAATCGGAATAAAAAGATCGAACGAGTCAAGCCTAAACGAGCCCGAGCTCGAGCTTAAGTTGCAGCTCATTTATTAATCAAGCTCGAGCTTGCGAGTCTAAACAACTTTAAGATATTTTAAGTATTAAATATATATGAAACGTTATGCATTTGTATTATAGGCGTACTTATTAACGTGCTCAATTGCAAGCTTATTAATGAACTCAAAATAGAAATACTACAAACCGAGCTCGAGCCAAGCTTTAATTTTTCATTGCCAAATCATATAAACGAGCCGAACTTGAGCTCTGGCTGGCTCAGGCTCGGCTATGCTCGTTTCCACCACTACTCTTTACCAACGAGTTCAATTTATACGATTCCATCTCTTCATCTCAGAGTTTGATTCTAGCAATTTTTATTCAACGGTTGACATGCACGCGTCGGCCGTTTACTAGGTATGTTGCAGAGGTTTTCGTGAGATGGATTAAGTCGTAGGGGTGGCAATTTTTGATAGACACGATAAACGACAAAAACCTGACATGAAGTTAAACAGGTTTTGGTTGAGGATAAACGGGTTTGGGTAAAAAACATGTCAACCCGTCTAAACCATTTAATAAACAGGTCGTGTTTGGGTTGAGCAAGTGTTAAACAGGTCAACACGTGAACCCGTTTAAGTATATAAGCCTCTAAAAACATAATATATAACTTGGTTTTAATATTGGATATGGATTAAATGTATTTTATTATGTTCTTAATATGAGTGAACTATGATTATAACTCAGATTTTATTGAAATTGACGCTTATTAGTTATAACTCAGATATCATTGTAATTAGCGTATAGTTATTTCTATGTTATTTTTTTTTAACATATTTTAGATTCTTATATTATTTTTGCATTTATGCTAGTTAAACCAACAAACCACAAATCTTATTTACTACTTGACCTATTTACTTAAACATGTTAAACATGTCACAAATGGGTTGCACATGTTATGCAGGTCTGAGTTAGGGTTGAGCTTCTTGACACGATTAATAAATGGGTCATGTTTGAGTTGAAGTTATTTCAACTCGCCAACCCGCGAACCTGAATAGGTCAACACGAACACGACTCGATTGCTACCCCTAGATTAAGGTAAAACAAAAGGTTGTGTTAGAAAGACGCCCGGCCCCACTTTTTACCACTCTCACCTCCTGACCTACTGTAATAGACAGTACAACACTGTTTTTTATCAGTTTTGTTTTGAATTTTTTAACAGTTTACTACTTTTGACTTGTTAAACGTTATATTTTATGTTCCGTACTTTTAGTTTCACAGTTTTATAACGAAAACATTATTAGAAAATTTAAAAAAAATAAAAATTAAAAAATGGGTTATTACTTGCATTTTAGGGCTACATAACTACATATAACCTATCCCTAAAACAAATGACGTTTGATTTAAATCTATTATGTTGTGTTTCGATGGGAGACGATGACCATATGCCTTTTGCGGTTTTTATAATGATCAACGGTATACAACACCGGCGAACTATATGTTAAAACTCAACATATTGATCGATGATGAATCGTATTAAAATAATAATAATTTAGATTGTTAATAAGATGGGCAGCTATTTTTTATTTTATTTTTCGTTTGGTTCCTTCTAATAATTCTAATAAATGTTGCTTTTCTAAAAAAAATTAATTTAGACTATTCCAAGTCATATGAACACGGATTATTGTTATGGCTTTCGATACAATGCATGAGATATAACCATTTTCACATATGTTCACAGTGATAGAATTGAATTTAGGAGCCCGATGTTAACTCATAGGAATTATTGTCTGCTAAAACTTGCACGTGGTAGGAAAACAATACTAGGATATTGAGAACCAAAAAGTCATTTCATGTTTAATTTCTGTTGGGAGAATCAATTTGATCCGTCCGTCTAAATATCATCCCCTATTTTGTATCGTTTTTGGACCAGTAAAATTAAAGGTGTTGTTTTCGACTTTTGGTACATTAAAGTCTAATTTTTTTCCTAGTGTTTTTATCTATAGCATCAACTGTTTTCCAAATCTCTATAGTCGCATATGTAGACTGATGATTGATTGATTTCTCCATTCATTTAAGATTTTGTCAAACAAAACCTTCAACTGTGTTGTGGTAGCTTGACCAGTTACTTATAGGCTATAAAAGCACGTGCTCAGATGGCACAATGTTTTAAAACCCGGTTCAACCGGTTAAACCCGGAACTGGAGTGGTGACCGGTCTGTTGCATACCGGGTTTATGCTTAAATTTAAACCGGAATGAACCGTCGGGTTTTGGTTGAACCGGGTCGAACCGTTAGACCGGAAACCGACCGGGTCAACCTACATGAGAGGAAAATAAAGAGGAGAGTAAATTGCAAAAATGGTCCCTGTGGTTTGCTCAAATTGCACGTTTAGTCATTGGTCTTTCAAAATTACAGGCGGTCTCCCTGTGGGAAAATGTTGGTTCCGTTTTGGTCCCTGGTTTAACCGGCGTTAATTCCGCTAGAAGTTACATGTTAACCCTTTTTGCCAAGGACTGTTGCAGCGTCCATCCTTTAAACCAACGACCGTTTATAATTAAAATTTTTTGATTTATTTAAAGTTTTTGATTTTTTATATACATTTTTATGAAAACATATGCGGTTTTATACGCTTTTATATGCGTTTTTATACGTTTTGATATACGTTTTTATATACACTCTTATATATATATATATATATATATATATATATATATATATATATATATATATATATATATATATATATATATATATATATATTACTTTTTGTATATGTTCTTATATACGTTTTATTGAGAGATATACTTAAAATTACTTAGCTATCCATCGTTTAAACAAAACAACATCTCAATATGATTATTCAAGTCCGACTTTCACCATTGAAAATGCACAAAAACATATATACTTTGTATACATTTTATATACCTTTTATATGTTTTTATATATGTTTTTGTATACGCTTTTATATAAGATTTTTTATACGTATATATACATTTTTGTATATGTCTATATACGTATAAAAAAACGTACATACATATACAAAAACGTATATAAAAATATATATAAAAGCGCATACAAAACCGTGTATAAATACGTATAAAAAATATAAAAGAACGTGTGTAAAAACGTATAGAATAACACATATGTTTTTATTTATACGTATATAAAAACATATAAAAAAGCGTATAAACGTATGAAAAGTATATAAGAATATATAAAAACCTATGAAAAGTATATAAGAATACATACAAAGTAAAAACAATGTAAAAATGTATATAAAAAGTAAAAAAGTACAGTATATAAAAACGTATATAAAAAATAAAAATAAAAAACAATGTATATAAAAACGTATGAAAAGTATATAAGAATAAACAAAAACGTATATAAGAAAATGAATAAAAACGTATATAGAAATGCATATAAAAGCGTATAAAAACGCATATGTTTTTATAAAAATGTATATAAAAAATCAAAAAAATTTAAATAAACCAAAAATTTTAAATTATAAATGGTTGTTAGTTTAAAGGATGAACGCTGCAACGGTCCTTGGCCAAAAGGGCTAACGTGTTCTAACGGAATTTACTTAACGCCGGTTAAAACCAGGGACCAAAATGGAACCAACATTTCCCCACAAGGAGGTCGCCTGCAATTTCGAAAGACTAGGGACTAAACGTGCAATCTAAGCAAACTACAGGGACCATTTTACTCTAAAGGTAATGATACAACAATAATCGAACATGCCCGTTGTGTAATTAAAGGATGCAGTTTTATTCTTGTTAGACATTGGAGAGGTGGCAACCATTCTCGAACCAAAAAGACTGAGTTGAGGGGAAGCCCTCTGAGTCACTAAAAAGATGGCAAGAGGGCCAATTGCGGCTTTAGTATTTTGTAAGTTGGCATCTTGTATTGGTAGCAATAGTGGTCGTTGAAAATGGGATTTATGACTGAGAGAGTTTGTGTTGTATGAGTTTATTTCTTTCTTATTGAGGTAACAATTTACTATTTTATTGTAATACGGAGTATTAGTTTTATGGGTTGTTTTTTAAAAAATCAAAGTGCACTAATATTTTCGTAAGTTAAGTCTATAAAATATAAATGAACTTATCAAAACATTGTGGGAAATTTTTTCATCTAGTCACTGTAACTTGTTGTTTTTTGTATATTTATCACAAACTTCGTTCCGACCACCTCAATCAAAGACTAATAAACGGATCTCTTTTTTACTTATTTGTTAACTTCATTATTTAATAAATACGATCATCAGTTTTGTTGGAGCTATATTATTGTGTATATGGTGCATAACTGGATAACATCTAATCAAATGTAATCTGTTTAAATCCATATCAATGCTTGATATGAATTAAACGACAACGTTTAGTTATAGATATATGAAAGAAAAATCTCGTATACATCAACTATACAACCTAATGTGATTTAGATCATTTTATGCAAGTCAAGTGTAGTGAATTTAAGTAACATGTCAAACCAAGTGGGAGGAAGAAAAAGGGAGGGAATATATGGAGAGAGTAAAGTGTTTTTTTTTTTTTTTTTTTTTAATGAAAAGCATAGAATAGGAACAAGTGAACAACATATATAAGCAAGCATAGTGTTGGACTGCTGTCCAAGTTTTGAAAAACAAGCGTAGATGGAAACAACATATATAAGCAAGCATATAGTCTTTTGCAAAGAATTAACGGACATACATTCGGTTTTTTTTTTACTCACAAATACTAGTAACTTATAGCCTTTCGTTTTGTTTGCAGTTTCGGTATTATTCTTCTCTAATGTTTTTAAACCTAATAACAGTGTATCATCACAACTCTCCTAAACTAAAATGCCAATTTCGTACTATCTCCACCACAACCAAGTCAACAAACGTACCAAAATGCCCTACACCGGTTCGTTTAGAACCAATAACTTTCATCTACAAATCTCCACCACAACCAAGTCAACAAACGTACCAAAAGGACGACCACCTTATTCCTCGATGCTACCAATAATCACCTCCAATGTACCATACTACGATCCATCACCATCACCATCAACATCACCTCAAATGTACCATCGCCATCTTCTCCATTGTACTATCTCAACCAATGTATTCAAATAACGAGACTTTATCTCCAATTCAAAATAACTAGATTCCGAGAATCCTGAGTACAAATATAGTTCTAAGGCGTTGTTCTTGACTGACTATTTGTACATTGAAGTTTACCAATGTCTTTAATTAGCTATGGCATTAATTATGTTCCAAATCTGTAGCATATAGACCAATGATCGAGTGATTTTTGTTGTAGTAGGTTACACGGACCATGCCTTAATCTATTTGTCCATTTACTTAAGATTTTGTCAAACAAAACCTTCTAATGATCAGTTGTGTTAGCTTGACCGGTTAGTATGCTAAATCTACGTTACTTTCGTCAAGTTAGTTGTTAATTTTTTATTCGTTGATTAACCAGAATTTGGAATCTTGGATTGTTAGTCTGTTTGAAGTTAAGATAATAAGAATGTTTTTAATTTAGTTGAAGATGCTGCAACTTTTTCGTAAAAAAGATGAAGTGACAGTAAAGTATTGTTAGTTTGTTTGAAGTTAAGATATGGTTTTAATTTTTTTTTAGAAAGACTACATTTTATTAAGAAACAAGATAACAAAAATACAATATAAGGTATCCCATCTCTCTTAAATAAGCTAATATTAAAATATATGTTTTAATATTATAAGTAAAACCAGATGAGTGTTAGCACGGCCGTCTTTTCAGGGCTCCAAAAATTTTTATAAGCTTTAAAATTTGTCCCGTTAATAATTATATGCATGTGTATACATATTTTTCAAAAAAAAATATTTAAATGAGAAAATTTTAGTATAATTGAATGTTTCATATATCTATACTATATATAAAGCATGAATGACTCTCTCTCCAAAATTTTAAGACTTACAAGAAAATTAAGCATGATTTACAACACTTTAATGCACCCAATTTTTATAATTACAACAAAGTAAGCATATTGTATAACAAAATAAAGTGTGCAGTCATTTTAAGACCAAAATTCTATCAAACAACATTAATGCTATTAAAAACACCCATTTACCAAAAATTACAACCATTTAAGCAATATGTACAATAGCTGCAACCAATTTTCAGATTTACAACAAATAAGCATAGTGTACAACAAAATAAGGATGATGTAATTTTTAGACTTATAACATTAATGTTATTAAAGTGATCAATGTTATTAATGACTATAATGACTACTACTTACAAGAAAAGAAACATAGTATACAACACTTTAATGCACATAATTTTCAGACGTACAAGACAGGAGCATAGTGTACAACAAAACACCACATTAATGCTATTTAATGTAGTCAATTATTTAACTGGTCAATAAATACAATTAATACAGTTATTAAAACACCGCATATATAAGAAATACAAATTATCAAACATATTGTACAACCAAATTAAACACAATTCCTGCATTAAATTTCACTGCTACAAATAATAAAGCACATTATACAAATATTCAAGCCCGAACAGGCAACAGGCCAAATGGGCTTGAGCCCGAATGGGCGCGGACCAAACGGGCTCGAGCCCAAACAGGCACGGGCCAACGGCCACGAGATATATGAAATTCTTGATATCCGTAAATTTATTGTTAAAAAAACATACAATAAACTAAAATATATTATTTATCGAAAAATTTTATTTCAGGTACCCGCCGCAGTAACGCGCGGGTACCTTGCTAGTTAACCATAAATGGTGTTTACAATATATAGACATGTAACCCTAACACATAATATTATCGGGCCGTAGCCCATACAAACGACTAATGGGCTATGCAAACTATATGACTAACACTCCCCCGCAGTTTGAGCGGGAGGACACCGGACACTCAAACTGGTACGAAACTCCTCAAACAAAGCTGAAGGTAATCCTTTGGTAAAAATATCAGCATACTGAGAACGTGACGGTACATGAAGAACTCTAACTTGACCAGCAGCAACCAAGTACCATACAAAATGAATATCAATCTTTATATATTTTGTGCGTTGCTGTTGAACCGGATTAAAAGATAAGTATATTGCACTAACATTATCACAGTAGACAAGCGTAGCTGGAGACAAATGTGTATGCAACTTACGTAGCAGGTTCCACAACCAACAGGTCTCAGCAACAACATTGGCAACACTACGATACTCTGCCTTTACACTGGAACGAGAAAGCATCGGTTGACGCTTAGAGGGCCATGAGAGCAGGTTATTGCTAAGAAAAACACACAGCCATACGTTGACCTCTGAGTAGTAGGGCAACCCGCCCAATCCACATTATAATTAGCAACCAATGATGTGGTGGAAGATGAGAACAACTGTAAACCATAGTCCAAAGTCCCCTGAACATACCTCATAATCCGCTTAAAAGCTGAAAAGTGAGGCTCCCGCAAATCATGCATATAAAGACACACCTAAAACAATTATTGTCATAAGTTTTAAATAAAACAAAATCTTATAATATATATATATATATATATATATATATATATATATATATATATATATATATATATATATATATATATATATATATATATATATATATATATATATATATATATATACCTTAAAGTTTGCAAAATGGCAAAATATACTCTTGACTTAAATCTTCAACTTTGGAATTTGGCAAAAACATCCCCTCTATTAATAGTTTTAGCATATTTACAGTTTTGGCCCAAAGCTCACAAGTGTTGAATAATTACAATATATACTTTTAATGTTTAGGTTTTTATAAAATTAACCTTTTATGTATATAACTTTAAAGATTAAACCCTTAACTTTCAAACATGGCAAAACATGCCCTTATGGCTTAACTTTAAGTTAATTACAATTTTGACACCATAGTATATAATTTCATAAAGTTATAGTTTATACCCCTATGCATGAAAAATGTTTCAAAACAAGTCCAAAAAGCATGCAACAAGTATTTTTGGAATCAATACTTAATTTACAGGTTATAGCTTATCAAAATGAACTAAAATAAATAGCTTTTACGTATAAATAGCTTATTGAAATAGTTTATAGATTCGAAAGTGCCAAAATAGGTAATTTAGGGTTTTGAACCAAACCATGAGTTTTGTGGGTTAAAGGCTTGAACAAGAGTTTACATAGGATCTAGGGAAGCTTATGAATGATCTAAAATAAAGCAAAAACTTATAGAACAAAGTGAGGACTCACAAAACCTGGAAACAGGTCGTATGGGCTGTTTTGGGTTCGTATGCTTGGAAAGGGATTTCAAGGCTCCTTCTTCTTGGTTCTAGGCTTCTAGGGGCTTGATATCTTTCATCTTTCTTCTAATTCTACTAGTGCAAGTCTAGAGCATAGTTTTGATGTGGAGAGAGTTGTGAGGATGAAATGAAAGGAAAAGGGGTGTTTTGGCTTTATATAGGCCATGAAATGGATTGGAGCCCATGTTTCTTGGTGTGGTGGCCAAGTATTCTTGGAGTAGTAGCCAAGGAATAGCTAGGGTGATTCATGAAGTCTAGGAGAGGTGGCAAGGATGATGGTGAGGTGTCGGCTTTATATAATGGTGACAAGGGGTGGTTTTGCTTGGTGATCAAGGTTGTGACAAATAGGTGGGTCATGGTGGAGGGAGATTGGTTGCTTGGCTTTGGGTTCGAACCTAGGTAAACTAGTTTAGGGTTTTAGGGTTTTTGTTTAAGGCTTTAGGTTTAGGATGATTTGGATTAAGGCTTAGAATTAGGGTTTAATGATGAGTTAAGGTTTAGGATTAGATTAAGGTTTAAGGGTTTAGGGTTTTAATTAGGGTTTTAGGGTTTAAGCTTAAGTGTTGTCGAATTAGGGTTTAGTCTAGATTAGGGTTTTCATTTAGGTTTAGGGTTCAAGATTAGGGTTTTCATTTAGGTTTAGGGTTCTAGATTAGGGTTTAGAATAATTTAGGGATTAGGTTTAGGGTCTAGGAGTTGTGGATTGGGTGTTTGTACCTTGTGTTAAAGTGGTGATAAGGTTTAAACATGATTTAAGAGAGGTTAAATGACCTAATTTGAATTCTATGCTCAAATGACTTGACATTGAGCTTTAAAAGGTTGTACTAGGGTTTATTAAGGAATAGATATTCAAAAGTTGTGCTAGGATACTTGTACACAAGCCTTAAACACTTTTAAACTTGTTTGAACATGAAATTAGGGTTTTTGGAATAAAGGTTAACATATAATGCTTGTTTTGGAATAACGTTGTAAATGGTACGTTAAATGGATAACGTACATAGTAAAAATGATATTTAAACTTAGACTTGACATAGTTATAGTTGGCATTGGTGGTTGCGTGAGCACGTTTAGTTTGCTATGTAAGTTACGTTACATAGTTGACATGAAGTAAAGCAACAAATTTCTCGTGAAAATACCGTATATAGATATCGTAGTGGAAATTACATTGATGAAAATTACGGGTTGTTATATCATCCTATATAGCTAAGCAATTAAACGGGTGACAAGTCTTCCTTACTATCAACTAGGCCTCTTATCTATAGTGTGTGTCAATTGCCTCTTCATTTTATTTACTGCTTACTTAATCTACACGGTGTGCCAGTCTCATAGGCTGAAAACCCCCTTGTGTTAGATTAGGATTAACTAGAACTAACATTAAGCTTAAAATAGTAAAAGATACTTAGGTATTAACGTTCTACTCTTAGTGATCGACACTCTATTTACCAACTAGGCTACATTGATCGGGTACACTGCCCGTTAGTGTTTGTTATAGGTTAAATCGGCTAAATATAATTGTAAAAGTTGATAACATAATCTATACCTACAACAAGAACACATCAATCATCATGACTAGGGGATAGTTTCTTGAGGCTTATCGTGTTAAAACCCTAACTTTGTAAAGTTAGGGTTTTCATTCTCATTCGGTTTGTTATTACATGCTTGCTTATATTTGTTGGTTGGTTGACGTTTGGAGTTGGTTGCTGTACGTGGGTAGGGAGAGGTAGATAAGGATTTTCTCTATAAGAATAGTGGTTCTAAAGGTGGCAATCAAGTTGGTGGTACTAAGGGTGCGGCTGATAAAACTGCAACTAGATCAACCAATGTTAGTCTGACATTTTTGGGTGATGCTGAGAAGAATAGCACCACGACGAATAGTAATACTACGCGTGTAGACCAAGGAGAGGAATATAAATTCGATTTTGAAAAAATTTAATGCTAAGATATCGAACATGGAAGGTGTAAGTGATAAGGCTAAGAATGTGGGCAAGGGGTCGAATAGTAATCTAGTACTACATCTGATCCAATGAGTACTACTATCACTAGCCCTAAGAAAGCGACTACCAGTGTTCCTGTGGTTACATCGTTTGCGTCTATCTTTAAAGATACTACACCTAAGAAAGTTATGAAGATTTCAGAGATGAGGAACGTGAATTATGTAGCTGGAGCGAATGTAACAATGCCTATGGAAGTGGTGGACGAGGTAAGTAACAGGTTTGCTAAAACTCTCTACGGATATTTTATTGGAAAACGTCTAGCATTCCCAATAGTAGAAAATTATGTGAAAAATACTTGGGCTAAGTTTGGTCTACAAAAGGTAATGTTGAATAACGGTTTCTTTTTATTTCAATTTGCGACTAAAGAGGGTATGGAGAAGGTGTTGGAGGAGGGACCGTGATTGATCCGTTTTGTGCCTATTTTTCTAAACATTTGAACACCTAATTCCAAATTAACAAAAAATGAAATAACCTTAGCTTCGGTATGGGTTAAAATTCACAATATTCCATTAGTTGCTTATTCCGAAGTGGGTCTGTGCTTAATTACTACGCAACTTGGTCGTCCCATCATGCTAGATGCTTATTCTAGTGCAATGTGCCTTAAATCGTAGGGTAGGAATTCTTATGCTTGTGCTCTTGTTGAAGTCTCAGCTTCAACAACTTTACTTGATTCAATTGTAGTATCAATTCCAAATCCTAGTGGATCTGGTCATTCATTGGTGACTATTGATATTGAATATAAGTAGAAGCTCCCAAGGTGTGCAACATGTAAAACTTTTGACCATAATGATCATAGATGTCCTAAAAGTGTGAAACCATTTGATAACCCGTTGGTTGATGAAGAGGGTTTCATTGAAGTTGATAAGAAGAAAGGAAAAGGTAAGCTACAGGGTACTAATCGTCAAGTTGATGGGATTCGATTTCAAAAGCCTAAAGTTTCGTATTACTATAGGCCGGTAATTAAGCCAAAGAATGAAGGAGCATTGACTTCTAAGCCTTCTATCTAATCAAATGTAGGTTCACTAATGGTTAATGTAGGTTCTACTTCTAGTAACTAACCTACTACCGTTCCTACTAGTAGTACGGCTCCTTCTCGGGATGTCCAACGTAAGAATAATAATTGGGTGGATGATATCAACCTTTTTTACTTGAAGAACAATTTTGATGTGCTTACGGGACAAGATTCTGTTTTGGAACCTGTGATTGGCACTACATTTACTCCTGAAGATATCCCTAGTTCTTCCAATGCCCCTCCTTCATCGATTATGAAGAGCACTCCTACGCAGGTGGTTGATGGTAAAAGGAAGGGAAACCTTTTTAAGGTGGGTGATAAGCGTCTTTGAGTGCGTATCAAATTAATACAAAGTAGACGTGAGTGGAAATTTACTAATTAACCTTTAGGAAAAAGTTAACTTGTAAAAACTTGTGAATACAATATATATATATGTGATACCGGGTAAGTGATTACCCGGGTCGTGTCCCAACGAGGTGTGAATGGGCAAAATCGTGAGAGATTTGGAGATTAAAATGCTTGTAAAGATGGATTTGATTATTTGGTATTATCGAATTACTGGAAATTACAAATAACGAACGAGAAACAAAATAAACGAAACTAAAACACGAATACAAACAAGAAATGCTAAATAAAACTTAAAATCTACCTAAAAATCTACGGGAATGATAATAGGAAGTAGGGGAAACCTAAAACGTAATCTAATTTAAAAACGTAAAGTTAATTTTAAGAACTACGTGAACGCTTAAAATAAAATGTGAAATGAGAGCTACACTAACCCTACGGGTGTAAAAACGATTTCCTACGTACAAAATGACAAAGGAAATTTTTTGAAAAAAGAAAAATATTTTTGGGCTTTTATATTTTTTATTATGAATTAAAAACTAAAATAGTAAAATAAATGATTTAAAAATAGTAAAACTATTTAGAAAATTATGAAAAATTTTTGGAAAGTTTATTACACTAAAAAGGAGCTGAGAAAAATATGGAAATGAAATAAGCAGTAAAAATAAGCAGGTAATAAGCAAACTTAAAAGCTGAATACTAATTAGCAAATAAAGTTATACTACATTAAATAATAAATAAACCAAATATTTAACAAAAAGATGGTCTAGCACAGCTGGTGGGGATGTTGTGTTGGTGTCGTCTGTATACAGCAAAAGGTTAGGGGTTCGAATCCCCTTAAACTAAAGCTAATGGGAAGAATAAGCTAAGGCTTCTATGGGGAAACTTAAATAAGAAAAAGGAACAGGTATAAGCAGTTATCAATAGCTAAAAAGCATAAAACTAACACAAACTATCCTAGGCTGCATAAGGGTAAAACAGGCCTATAGGGGCTACTTTGGGAGCTTGCACAGAGCTCAAAAAAATTCTAAAATTAATCTAAAAATATAGACATGTTCACAAGCTGGAAAATAAGCTACAAACCAACTTTCAGGTCAAACGGCCAAGAAACGAAGGAATTAAAAATGCTACACTAAGGGCTGTTGGGACTTTTTTTTACAGCAAATGGGTGGTAAAATGGGCTAAAAAAAGGACTTTTGACCCAAAAAAAAATCAAAGACCTTGCTCGTATGAATGTGATGGGTAGTTGGAAAAATTTGAAGAGTCGTTGAATGAGTTCTGATTAGGATCATAAGCAAATGAATTCCTCGAACCACAAAACAAACAACTTCCATCCCGAATATCATTACCACATTGTTCACATGTACACCAACGACATGGCAAACCGAAAAGCGGCTCACCACAACCGACACAAGGAATAAAAGCCAAAGGTGGGACAAGTGGTGTGCTCTGAGAGCTAGTAATTTTCACCACTTCCGTTATGGTCTCTGGTTTTTGTTTTTGATAAACGTGAAGATTAGGCAAGTTGTTCTTTTTAGTCACTGCTCTAAGCTCTGTACGCTTGCTTGACAAACTTTTTACCGTAAATCCTGAAAGGTTAGGATCAATTCTTGATGGTTTGTCATTAATAGCACGTATCTCGGGTTGTGAAGGGTAGTTGGAAGAATTTGGTGAATCATTGAGAGAATTTGGATTTATGAACAAATTGCACGTAGTACAAAATCTGTTAATACAATTATTTCCACACCTCTCACAAATACACCGGAAACAACAATAGTCGTTCTCAATCGGGCTTTTACAGTGAAAACACGTGTAGCCTAGAGATGCCATAAGAATTATACATGAGAGAGGTATAAGAAGGTAGAATCAAATGGATGGAGAGTAAAGAAGAATATTTTTGGTATTTTAAACATTTTGTTAAAACAAAGAAGGAAAGTATTTTTGGTTTTTTCGAAAAACAACTCAATTAAAACGAGACCAACTCAAAAAGACAATTGTGAACTTAAACCAATAATCAAAATGTAAATGACTTCTTTGAAAAAGGTACACCAATTCACAATGATACAATGACAAGTTTTAATCTCTTGTTTGGGAACTTATTAATGTTCACACCCCCAGTTGGAAGGTGTTCTGCCTTGGTTCTCGGCGGTATGTTTTACGCTTATTTTATTTAAACAAAGAAAACCGGAAAATCTTTTTGTATTTTTATATGATAAATATATATACAAAAGAAAAGGAAAATATTTTTGTGTTTTATATATATATATATATATATATATATATATATATATATATATATATATATATATATATATTTTGAAAACGATAATTTCTTGACGAAGGTTCTACAAGTTACTAATCATTGAAATCATAACGATATTGTCGCAACACAACCTCCCCGGCAGCGGCGCTATTATGATAAGCGTCTTTGAGTGCGTATCAAATTAATACAAAGTAGACGTGATTGGAATTTACTAATTAACCTTTAGGAAAAAGTTCACTTGTAAAAACTCGTGAATACAATATATATATGTGATACCGGGTAAGTGATTACCCGGGTCGTGTCCCAACGAGGTGTGAATGGGCAATATCGTGAGAGATTTGGAGATTAAAATGCTTGTAAAGATGAATTTGATTATTTGGTATTATCGAATTACTGGAAATTACAAATAACGAACGAGAAACAAAATAAACGAAACTAAAACACGAATACAAACAAGAAATGCTAAATAAAACTCTACCTAAAAATCTACGGGAATGATAATAGGAAGTAGGAGAAACCTAAAACGTAATCTAATTTAAAAACGTAAAGTTAATTTTAAGAACTACGTGAACGCGTAAAATAAAATGTGAAATGAGAGCTACACTAACCCTACGGGTGTAAAAACGATTTCCTACGTACTAAATGACAAAGGAAAATTTTTGAAAAAAAAAATATTTTTTGGGCTTTTATATTTTTTTATTATGAATTAAAAACTAAAATAGTAAAATAAAGGATTTAAAAATAGTAAAACTATTTAGAAAATTATAAAAATTTTTTGGAAAGTTTATTACACTAAAAAGGAGTTGAGAAAAATATGGAAATGAAATAAGCAGTAAAAATAGCAGGTAATAAGCAAACTTAAAAGCTGAATACTAATTAGCAAATAAAGTTATACTACATTAGATAATAAATAAACCAAATATTTAACAAAAAGATGGTCTAGCACAGCTGGTGGGGATGTTGTGTTGGTGTCGTCTGTGTACAACAAAAGGTTAGGGGTTCGAATCCCCTTGACCACCCATTTTTGTAAACATTTTTTTTTCTTACATAAACTTATTAAGTACATAAAAATAAGCAAAATTGTAAACTATAACTTTTTTTGAAACTGAATACATAAGCAACTATAAGATGGAATAAACAACAATTGGGGAAATTCTGTATTAAGGGAAAAAAAAGTTCTAAAAGCTAAGAGAAGGTTGCAATAAACTAAAGCTAATGGGAAGAATAAGCTAAGGCTTCTATGGGGGAAACTTAAATAAGCAAAAGGAACAGATATAAGCAGTTATCAATAGCTAAAAAGCACAAAACACAAACTATCCTAGGCTGCATAAGGGTAAAACAGGCCTATAGGGGCTACTTTGGGAGCTTGCACAGAGCTCAAAAAAAAATTCTAAAATTAATCTAAAAATATAGACATGTTCACAAGCTGGAAAATAAGCTACAAACCAACTTTCAGGTCAAACGGCCAAGAAACGAAGGAATTAAAAATGCTACACTAAGGGCTGTTGGGACTTTTTTTTTTACAGCAAATGGGTGGTAAAATGGGCTAAAAAAAGGACTTTTGACCCAAAAAAAAAATCAAAGACCAGTATTGCACTACTAGTCTAACCTATTATGAGCTGGTATGAAGTAATAACAACAACTAAATGGCCTAAAACAAGAAACTAAGATAACTACATAAGCAAAACAATTTTTTTTTTTTTTTTTAATAGAACTCTAAATTAAAAGCTTATAAACTATTTGAGAATGAGAAAACTTGATTAATAACTACTGAAAACAATCAAACTAACCTGATCTAAGGTTGCAAAGGAGGTCAAAACACGTTTGTTGCTGAAATTTAAGTTGTGCCGAACACTCCCTTCATGGGTCTGTTAATTGGTTTTTTTCAAGAAAGAATGCAAGTATTGGACTAACTTTTGAAAGTTAATGCTAAAATAAGGTTACTAAATTCTAAATAAGCCTAAGTGACCGGAGAATAAGCATTTGAAATAAGCAAATGAGCTAAACCTACTTTTTGTTTGAAAACTTTGGATTTAGATTGTAAACTGAAGCTGAAAACTTGAGCTAACTACATACCAATACTTAATGAGCTATGGATTATAACAGAACTTGCAAAAATTTAGATGTGCAATTAAGAAAAATTAGGAATAAACTTAATAACTTTCATTAATTAAAAAGGACAATACAAGGGAATTTAAGATTGACTACTAGAAACTTAAAAGAAACTAAAAGTAAAACTTAGAAACTAAAAACTACCTACTGCCTTTGAAGGCTACAATCATTTTTTATTTATACTAAAAGTAAAACTAGGGTTCCTATTCTTTTTGCTTGTTGTGTGAGATTAAACAGCCTGGAAGGACTTTTATGCTTCTTGTGATTAAATCCCAGCCGTCTAATTGCTTTTGTAATAATCCTAGCGTTCAATTGCATTTGGCGCCCAAATTGGAGTTGTGGATTGGTGACGTGGACAAGGGAGTTGTGGTATCATGTGATGCATGGGTTGCTTTTGAGGAGGGATGGAGTGTAGCAGGCTTAAAGGAGGGGGAGGTGGTTTGATATGGCGGGTAAAAGGGAGCAGGATAGGGAAGAAGGTGAAGTTGTTTGACTGGTTTGGTCAAATGGGATACAGCGGCGCATCTTTTATTATTTCCGTGTATGGGTTGGGTAATGGTGTAAAGTGGTGTGTGAGTTGGGCTGAAGGGTACTTTGGGCTAAGGGATTAAGTGGGTTAAGGTTGAATAGTTTTGGTTAGCAAAAGTAAATAATAGGTAATTAATAAAAACTGATTTTGTGATAAAAAGTAATTTTGTAGTTTTTTTTTTTTACATAATAATAATATTAGTAATACTAATATAATATTAATAATAATACTAATATTAACAATATTAATACTAATAATACTAATAAGAAGAAGAAGAAGAAAATAAAAAGCTTTGACAAAAAGGGTTTTTGGTGATTTATTTTGCCATTTTCTGAAAGTTCAGTGACTGTTTCTGCCAATTATGCAAACTTTGCTCAGTTTTCGTCTGTTTTCAATCCTTTTGTACCTGAAACATATAAAACACGACCTTTGGGATATTTTCTATGTTTTGATGCGTTTCTGGGTGTTTTTAAACGTTTTTGCAGTTCAGATTGACAAAAAATGATGAGTATTTACACACTCATCAGTGGGTGAAGTGGTTGATTCTGATAGTGATTATGATGAGGTGTTTGAGCCAAATGATCATATGGGAAGTTACTTTCCATCAGCAGGTGGAGGTAACGAGCTTGAAGACTGTCTTTCTGATGATTATGCGGCTCAGGTTTATGACGTACCAGGGCAATTGGATAAGTTTTGCGATCAGTTTGATATCAAGCTCCAAGGCCGTGCTAGGAAATAATTTTTATTTTATTAGTTCATTAGATTGACATGTTTTCTTATGTTGTTTATTGGTTGTTATAGTTGTTGGTAGCTAGTTGTTCCTTTATTGTCCGTCATAAATGATCTAGTAGTAGTTCAAGCGGTTGATTGAGGTTAATGTGGTATTTCAGCCACATTCAATTGTTCTTTGAACAACTTTTTGGAGTAATATATTTTACAAGGGTGAAAAATCTCTTTTAACAAAAAAAAAATAAAAAATAAAAATTGAAATAGTAGTTTGGATCATATTTGTTAAGATCCCGATCCTGATCTTAGGATTTTACGATTTTACGAAGCAAAAACGATCAGGATCCTACGTAGGATTCTAACAACCTTAAGATCTTATAAGATCTCGATCTTGACCATATGATCTTAAGATCTACTCCGATCCGATCTTACTTTTCTCGAACGCAAACTAAAAAACTACAAATTTTTTGTTTATGATTTTATATAATTTGAAAAACAACATGAAACATTCCATATATTCATAATTTAGAACAACATTTTCATAAAGTATTCTTGTAATTTCATGTTTATAATATACAATAATTTGTATATTTTAATAATATTATAAAGATCATTAAAAATAGCATTATAGTAGGATCTTAGGATCCCGATCTGATCTTAGGATCGCAGAAAGGAGGGAATTGTAATATTTATATATTATTTATTTATTTATTTATTTATAATAATAATAATAATAATAATAATAATAATAAGAAATAAATAATAATAATAATAATAAATAAATAAATATTTATTTATTTATTTATTTATTTATTATTATTTAATTATTTATAATAATAATAAATAAATAATAAATAATTATAAATAAATAATAATAAATAATATTTATTATTATTATTATTATTATTATTATATAAATATTAAATAATAATAATATTATTATTAAAATAATAATAATAATAATAATAATAATAATAATACTAATAAATTAATTATTATTATTATTATTGAATTATTTATAATAATAATAATAATAATAATAATAATAATAATAATAATAATAATAATAATAATAAATATTATTTATTATTAATATTATTATTTAAATATTAAATGATAATAATATTATCAAAATAATATTATTATTATTATTATTATTATTATTATATAAATTTTAAAATAATAATAATTAAAACAAATATTATTCTTATTGTTTATTCTTATTTTTTTTAATTTATTACTATTATTATTATTTATATAATAATAATAATAAACAATAATAACATTTATTATTTTTATTATTTATTATTTATTATATTATTATTATTATTATTATTATTATTATTATTTTATTATTATCGTTATTATTATTTAATATTTTTTTTATTATTATTGTTATTATTATTAATTTTAAGTTTTTATTAAAAAAAATTTTTGAATTATATTACGTTGAGATCCAACCAAACACAATGACAAAATATGTCAATTACAATTTCAACACATTTCAACTCTTTGAATTACAATCATTCAAATTACAATTCCTTTTACAGATTACAAATCCTTTCAAAACATACTGCGAACCAAATGGCCCCTTATTGTTTGAGGAGGAGGAAAATATATATATATATATATATATATATATATATATATATATATATATATATATATATATATATATATATATATATATATATATCTTAATCTTAACTACTTATAATAGAGAAATGGTCAAAGTGAAATTGTGAAATTGTGAAAAACTTAACTTTTGGTCAATCCCGATTTTACCCTTGTGTGTTGCCTTGTGAATTAATGTGAATCCCGATTTTACCCTTGTGTGTTGCCTTGTGAATTAATGTGAACCGAAATTGGAAAGCTTTGAATCATATTGATGGCAACAATTCAATTGTCCAAAACACTTTCTTGAATTCTCGCACCGAGAATAAATGTGTTTACATGTTTAAAAAGTGAATTAATCAATCAACATTCAATTTGTATGCTTAACTTTGGAAAGTTTTAAAACTAATAAATGTAAATTCATATTTTATTTATACATATTTGGAATGAAGTAATGAGATCATGTAAATCACTTTTGCAATTGATTTCTTCATCAATTACTTCCAAAATAACAATACAACATCTTTTCTTATATAAAGAAAAAAATATATCTTTGCTTATGGAATACTCTCATTGTTTCTTATCATTCCAAATTCAATTGTTAAGCTTTTTACCCATTCTTATATAACACATGCACGTATTTTCCTAATTGTGTTTTATTTGCAGAAATTTGATACGGATTCATTGGCGGTTGCATATTTGTCATGCGGAATTTTTCAGGTAAGAAAGGTTTGGGAACGTTTAGTTGGTGAAAATTTTTTCTGTTTTTTCTTTTCTAAATTCTTAGAGAATGAAAAAAGTGAGAAGAGTGGAATGGGCTTTCTAAACCTTTAGTTAAAATTTAGAGAATGAGAGTTTCACATTTTTTGAAAATTGTTGAAAAAAATGTTTAACTAAACGAATTTTTAATTTTTCTCTTTTCATTTGTAAATTTTCTTGGAAAAATAGGAAATTTTTCACTAACTAAAATTTTCTATTTATTTATGTAACCCAATTACAGGTTAGCAACTTTAAATCCTTTATGGTTCTCAATTTTATGGTTCTTTGATATTTGTCGATTTTTTTTTATTTAAATGAACACAGTCATATATTGGTTTCATAAAATTAATAATTTTAGATATATGGTTATCCAACTTGTGGTAATTGTTCATGAATTTAAAGATTTCATAATGCTGTGTTCTTTTGTAGGTGTAGGCCTTGTTCTAGAACCCAGAAAATCGAAAAACTAATGGTCAAGGAAGTCATGAGATCTGGACCGCGTAACCTGTGTCGATTTCGGTTAAGTTTTTGGTAATTTAAACTTATATTGGTAATTAAGGCACCCAGAATCTTTTCCTAATGAATTTAGTTAAATTGAATTTCAAATTAATATCAAGGAGTATGATTCTCTTTTCTTGACAACCAATAAATAATTATGTGTTCACTACCTGTTAATGAAGCACCGTTATTTATAAGACATCAAATTTTGGTAATTAGAGCATCAACTATCATCCTTTATGAAAATGTTTTAAAATTATGTTTCATGCTTTGTCATAGTAAATGCCTTTAGTAAGTCAAAACTAAAAGCTTTTTGTTTCAATTGCCCACCTTATGCAAGTACTTTGGTTCAACAAACAATGAATATAATATTTTAGTTTTGTTATTAGTATAGATATCAGATGCATAGTGAAGTATTGATTCATGCATATATATTTTGAATGCATGTGGTGCATCAATGTAATGTGGTTTGTTTCTCCTTCAATTTTTGCTTATTTAAATGTTCATAAGTTTGTTTTTCCGAATTTACATTTTAAGGTGAAGTTATCATAGACCAAGATGTGGAATGCAATGGAAATTGGAAACAACAATAGTGATGGGAGCATACATTATGTAGTAACTGATGAATAATTGTGCTTCGTATGTGTGTATGATTCAGTTGATTAAGTATGTTTGTACAATTGTACATGTATGTATGAATGTACGTTGGTAAAATTCCTGTAACGAAATTAGTACATAGCTTTATAAAAAACTACACGAGTACCCGTGCATAGCAACGGAATGTTATAATGGCAGATAGTTATAGTGATATTTTGGTTACACAAATGATGTTTTGGTTAAGTGTTTTGTGTAATCAAAATATCACTATAACTATCTGCCACTATAAAATTCCATTGCTATGCACGGGTACTCGTCTAGTATATATTGAATGCAGTTAAGAAGATGAGTAGAATGCCTTTTACTATTAAAAGGTGGTGGATACAATCACGCAATAACGAGTAACAGAACCAAAAGGCCTTATTGACTTTGCAAAACACTGATTCTATGGGAATAAATCAGAAACCAAACATAAAATTAAAAGAAAAATATCAAATATGATCAACTTTGATGAACCGTGTTGACTTGGGTCTCATGAAACTCGGCAGGTAAAACTTAGTTTTGAAGCCTCGTAAAACCGATTCATTTTGACTCATTTTTCAGCCAAAAGTGATTCAACTGGCCAGATCGAATCGGGTTTCAAAACATTGAAATTGCTCCGTGTAAATTATCCATCCCCTATTTTGCATCGTTTGGACCAGTAAAATTAAGGTGTTGTTTTCGACTTTTGGTACATTAAAGTCTATTTTTTCCCAGTGTCTTTTAACTAGCATTAACTGTTTTCCAAATCTATAGTCGTATTCTGTACACCAGCGTGGACCCGGTTAAGACAACATAGTCTGGTCAGAATGGTGGTTAGGGCCCTGGTCTTCGGGGTGGTAAACCTAAGTTGGAAATTTACCTGTCAAAAAAAAAAAATCTATAGTCGTATATATAGACTGATGATTGAGTAATTTGTCCATTCATTTAATATTTTGTCAAACAAAACCTTCAAATGAGTTGTGTTTGCTTGACCAGTTAGTAATATATAAATTAAACCTATTACGTAGGCTATAAAAAGCACGTGGGAAACTTTAATGATAAATCTATTTTTTTTTATGTTACAGTAATTACGAAAGCTAGAGAACATAAATAGAGTTTGTACGATCTTTCGTCTGTTGGTTTTGAAACGTTCAATATAGTCTGTTTTCCTAATTAACATTGTTAAATCGCTAAGTTAATTCTTGAACCCAAATTTGAAATTTTGGATTATTACATTGTCTGAAGTTGATTATTCATCTGGAAGTTGTGTTCCATGTGTGAAAATGTAACAAGCTGCAAGGGTTTTTCCATGGAGATCTAGTGCTTGCAGTGTCAATGCTAGACTAGAATTTACTATGTGAATAGAGAAGGTGAATTTGTTCAATGGATTTCATGTAGTTTTACTTTGAAAAACTACTACTTGTTGGAATAGGCATGTCTTATCAATATATGTTCACCTTTCACACATGCACCAAAAAAATTTGTTTATAAAGGTAAAATAAAAATATCAACGCAGGAGCCAAGATCGTGCAACATAATGCGCGGATGATATCTTTCAGGTTGACCGTAACCTAGTATCATCTCACATGTGAGGTCCGAACTAGTATTGTCCCTCACACGTGATCTGCGTTGCATGCCCCCACCCCCCATGAGTGGAAACAGTGATGTGCCTCATCGTTGCAAAGCCAAAAGAACTAGTCTTTTGCAAGGACCTAACGGTCACACAGTCATATTTTTTAGGCAAATGGCACGATAATATATCATACTTGCCACATGCATCTTTAAAACGTATCGAACAATTATTTTTTATTTATTTATTTTTTCTATTTTATGTACAAAACTTGATTTTATTGTGTTTTTTTGTACTTTATGAACATTTTACCCCTTATTTTTTTGCTACTATATGTATAATAGTTGTCATAAAGTACGCAAAAAGTAAAATAAAATCAAGTTTAGTACTGTACATAAAATAGCAAAAAAATGTTTGATACACATAAAAGATGCATGTGACAAATATGATACATTACGGTGACATTAGCCCTTTTTTTTCTTAGTATTCTTAATCTTTATATCTTTTATATAATAAAACAAAATTTCAAGTTGAGACTTTTTCATTTCAAAAAAACTAAACCATACCTTATTTAGTAATAATATTATTTAAAAAAATTGTTTTGTTATTAAGTAATATTTTATATTTATCCATAACACAAGTATAAGATAAATACAAAAAATATAGATAAGATGCAATTAACAATATGATTAAAATTTTTAAATAATTATCTTTAATAATAAAAAACTATAATTAAAAATTATAAATCAAACAAAACAAAGATTAAATTATTTGTTTTTTAATAAATAAAAATATATTATTCAAAAAATTTAAAAAAGAAAAACCCGCGCGTGCGCGGATATTATAATTAGTTTTACTTACAAATAACTTAACAGCCTTTAGTTTTGTTTGCTGTTTCGGTATTTTTCGATCTTCTCTATGTTTTAAACCAAATAACTGTATCACAACTCTCATGATTAAAACACAAAACTAAAAGGCCAATTTCGTACTTCATCTCAGCCTTACACCGGTTCATTTACAACCAATAACTTTCGTCTACAAATCACCACAACAACCAAGTGACCAAGTCAATAAATTAAACGACGACCAGTTTATTCCTCGGTACTCTACCAATAATCACCTCAAATGTACCAATCATCGTTATCTTCTCCACAAATAACTAGATTCCGAGAATCATGAGTACAAATATACTTCTAAGGCGTTGTTTTTGACTATTTGTACATTGATGTTTACCAATGTTTTTAATTAACTATGGCATTAATTATGTTCCTAATGTGTAACATATAGACTAATGATCGAGTGATATTGTTGTAGTAGGTTACACAGACCATGCCTTAATCTATTTGTCCATTTATTTAAGATTTTGTCAAACAAAACCTTCGAATGAGTTGTGTTAGCTTGACCGGTTTGTTTGCTAAACCTACGTTACTTTTGTCAAGCTGGTTGTTAATTTTTGTATTTGATTAACTATAATTTGAAACTTTGGATTATCAGTCCGTTTGAAGTTACGATAATATGAATGCTTTTATTATAGTTGAAGATGTTTCCTTAAAAAGATGAAGTGATAGTGAAGTAGTAAAGTATGGTTTCAAACTTTCAATAATATAAGTAAACCAAATGAGTGTTAGTTAAGAACACTATATCGAAAATTCAATCTAGACCCAAAATTTATTAAAGACCCAATAAATCAATTGGTTTCAATAATATAAGTTTGAACACTTTCATTAAAGTGCTTTATCACTTTAATGACAAACTTTCCCCAAATGATTAAATTCAGTCTGTCATCAGAAAGCACCTTTTGGACTTAACCCAAAGAAGTTTCCCTTGCCAGAGAATAAAATCTATCAAGATTTTATTAAAGAACGCTTGGGTCCATTGTATAATAGAGTTGTTCATATTTGTGTATAAATAAGTTGCATAAGTGAGGAGTAAAAGTTGACAAGTTTGTGCAATTAATGCAAAGCATTCACAAACCACTTTTACTCCTCCAAAGAACAACATAGCCCCTGAGATAGCTCAGTGGGTCCTTAGTTGTCACTCAAACATTATTTTGAGTTTAGAGATGAGTCAATACCACACTTGTCGTTTCAATTCCCAAGTGTTATTCCACAAACACTTTGGTACGATTCTTTTTGATTAACTTCTAATAAAGAATTAAACATTGAAAAATATTGTCTCTTATCTTTACGTTTGCTTTATTGTTAATCATTTATACATCTTTGTTAAAAGTCATACAACTTGGTTACATTAGTTTTTTTAGTTATTGTTAACCAAGTAAAAGGGACCAACACTTTTTTATTTGAAGAACAGTTTTGATGTGCTTACGGAACAAGATTCGGTTTTGGAACCTGTGATTGGCACTACATGTACTCATGAAGATATCCCTAGTTCTTCCAATGCCCCTCCTCCATCGATATGAAGAGCACTCCTAAGCAGGTGGTTGATGATAAAAGGAAGGGAAACCCATTTTTTAAGGTGGGTGAAGCGGTTGATTCTGATAGTGATTATGATGAGGTGTTTGAGCTAAATGATCATATGGGAAGTTACTTTTCATCAGCAGGTGGAGATAACGAGCTTGAAGACTGTCTTTCTGATGATTATGCGGCTCAGGTTTATGACGTACCAGGGCAATTGGATAAGTTTTGCGATCAGTTTGATATCAAGCTCTAAGGTCGTGCTAGGAAGTAATTTTTATTTTGTTAGTTCATAACATTGGCATGTTTTCTTATATTGTTTGTTTGTTGTTATAGTTGTTGGTAGCTAGTTGTTCGTTTATTGTCCGTCATAAATGATCTAGTAGTAGTTCAAGCGGCTGATTGAGGCTAATGTGGTATTTCAGCCACATTTCATTGTTCTTTGAACGACTTTTTGGAGTAATATATTTTACCAGGGTGAAAAAACTCTTTTACAAAAAAAAATAATAAATAATAATAATAATAATAATAATAATAATAATAATAAAAATTGAAATAGGAGTTTGGATGTTTAAGACTATGACTCTCGCTGATGCCTATTGTTTGTGATTAAAAAATATATATATATATATAAAAAAAAAAAAAAAAAAAATTGAATGCAGTTAAGAAGATGAGTAAGTAGAATGCCTTTTACCATAGTTGTCAGGATCCCGATACTGATCTTAGGATCTTACGATTTTACGATACTGCAAAGCAAAAATGATCCGGATCCTACATATGATCTTTGCAAGCTTAAGATCTTATAGGATCCCGATCTTGACCATACGATCCTAAGATCTAATCCGATCCGATCTTACTTTTCTCGGATTAAAAAGTAAAAAACTATAATTTTCTAGGTAGTTTTTTTGTAAAATTCAAAAAAACAATATGTTAATCTTTTTAAACACTTCGTAATCATAATTTAGGACAATATTTCTATGAAACATTCTTAATATTTTGTGTCTATAACGTATAATAATTTGTAAATTTGTATAATATTACAAAAACTATTAAGAAATAACATTAGAGTATGATCTTACGATCCTGATTCGATCTTACGATCACGATCTTGCAAAGACGAAAACGATCCTGAGTAGGATCCCGATCTTGAAAACCTTGCCTTTTACTATTAAAAGGTGGTGGATAAAATCACGCAATAACGAGTAACAGAACCAAAAGGCCTTATTGACTTTGCGTAACACTAGTGCTATGTTTGGCGCAAAGTTTTTTGAATCTTTTTGGGGCGGTTAGCGGTGAGCAATTAGCTTTTTGATTTTTAGTGTTTGTTTGGCAAAAGAGCGGTGAACTTTACTATTTTTTAGAGAAGCTCATTTTTCCAATGCTTTTTTAAGAAGCTGTGAGCGATGAACTGTGCACAGCTACTGCTCACAGCTCACTGCTACTACCCATTGCTACTGCTCACAGCTACTTTTGCCAAACATAACCAAGTTCTATGAGAATAAATCAGAAACCAAACACTCCATATGTTAGGAAACAATTGTCTCATAAGAATAAAGAGCCCAAAACTTATCTTTTTACTGTATCTATCACCACAATCAATCCAAACTTATCATATATATATTTTGTAACATAAAATTAAAAGAAAAATATCAAATACGACCAACTTTGATGAACCGTGTTGACTTGGGTTTCATGAAACTCGACGGATAAGCTCAGTTTTGAAGTTTAAAAAAATCGATTCATTTTGACTCGTTTTTCGGCCAAAAGTGATTCAACTGCCGGATTAAACCGGGTTCCAAAACATTGAATTTGCTCCGTGTAATTATCCATCCCCTATTTTGCATCGTTTGGACCAGTAAAATTAAGGTGTTGTTTTCGACTTTTGGTACATTAAAGTCTATTTTTTCCCAGTGTCTTTAACTAGCATTAACTGTTTTCCAAATCTATAGGCTGAAGATTGAGTAATTTGTCCATTCATTTAATATTTTGTCAAACAAAACCTTCAAATGAGTTGTGTTTGCTACTTTGCTTGACCATTTATTAGTAATATATATATATATATATATATATATATATATATATATATATATATATATATATATATATATATATATATATATATATATATATATATATATATATATATATATATATAAATTAAACCTATTACGTAGGCTATAAAAAGCACGTGGGAAACTTTAATGATAAATCTATGTTTTTATGTTACAGTAATTACGAAAGCTAGAGAACATAAATAGAGTTTGTACGATCTTTCGTCTGTTGGTTTTGAAACGTTCAATATACAGTCTGTTTTCCTAATTAACATTGTTAAGTCGCTAAGTTAATTCTTGAACCCAAATTTGAAATTTTGGATTATTACATTGTCTGAAGTTGATTATTCATCTGGAAGTTGTGTTCCATGTGTGAAAATGTAACAAGCTGCAAGGGTTTTTCCATGGAGATCTAGTGCTTGCAGTGTCAATGCTAGACTAGAATTTACTATGTGAATAGAGAAGGTGAATTTGTTCAATGTATTTCATGTAGTTTTACTTTGAATAAACTACCACTTGTTGGAATAGGCATGTCTTATCAATATATGTTCACCTTTCACACACACGCCAAATTTCGCCAAAAAAAATTGTTTATAAAAGTAAAATAAAATATTAACGCAGGAGCCAAGATCGTGCAACATAATGCGCGGATGATATCTTTCAGGTTGGCCGTAACCTAGTATCATCTCACATGTGAGGTCCGAACTAGTATGGTCCCTCACACGTGATCTGCGTTGCATGCCCCCTCCCACCCCTCACCCCTATGAGTGGAAACGGTGATGTGCCTCATCGTTGCAAAGCTAAAAGAACTAGTCTTTTGCAAGGACCTAACGTTCACACAGTCATGATTTTTTTTTAGGCTAATGCCACGATAATGTATCATACTTGTCACATGCATCTTTTATACGTATCGAACAATTTTTTTTTTTTTTTTTTCTATTCTATGTACTAAACTTGATTTTATTGTATTTTTTTGTACTTTATGAACATTTTACCCCTTATTTTTTTGCTAATATATATATCATAGTTGTCATAAAGTACACAAAAAGTAAAATAAAATCAAGTTTAGTACTGTACATAAAATAGCAAAAAAAATGTTCGATACATATAAAAGATGCATGTGACAATATGATATATTACGGTACCATTAGCCTTTTTTTTCTTAGTTTTCTTAATCTTTATATTTTACGTAAAAATAACTTAACAGCATTTCGTTTTGTTAGCTGTTTCGGTATTTTTCGATCTTCTCTATGTTTTAAACCTAATAACTGTATCACAACTCTCATGATTAAAACATAAAACTAAAAGGCCAATTTCGTACTTCATCTCAGCCTTACACCGGTTCATTTACAACCAATAACTTTCGTTTACAAATCACCACAACAACCAAGTGACCAAGTCAATAAATTAAACGATGACCAGTTTATTCCTCGGTACTCTACCAATAATCACCTCAAATGTACCAATCATCGTTATCTTCTCCACAAATAACTAGATTCCGAGAATCTTGAGTACAAATATACTTCTAAGGCGTTGTTTTTGACTATTTGTACATTGAAGTTTACCAATGTCTTTAATTAACTATGGCATTAATTATGTTCCTAATGTGTAACATATAGACTAATGATCGAGTGATATTGTTGTAGTAGGTTAGACAGACCATGCCTTAATCTAGTTGTCCATTTATTTATGATTTTGTCAAACAAAACCTTCGAATGAGTTGTGTTAGCTTGACCGGTTAGTTTGCTAAACCTACGTTACTTTTGTCAAGCTAGTTGTTAATTTTTTGTATTTGATTAACTATAATTTGAAACTTTGGATCATCAGTCCGTTTGAAGTTAAGATAATAAGAATGCTTTTATTATAGTTGCAGATGTTGCAACCTTTTCCTTAAAAAAATGAAGTGATAGTGAAGTAGTAAAGTATGGTTTCAATAATATAAGTAAACCAAATGAGTGTTAGTTAAGAACAGTATAACGAAAATTCGATCTAGACCCAAAATTTATTAAAGACCCAATGAATCAATTCTAGCTATTCAATTTTTTCATTAAATTAAAAAAAGTTATTTTCATCTTTGTTTTAGATTAAATATCTCACAAACTGTTAATCGTTACGCAAAATGAATAATACCATAGCGACGAGAATTAAATCATCTTTCTATAGAGGGGTACTTTTAAATACTTTCCACGATTTTTTTTTTTTTTTTTTTTTTTTTTTTTTTTTTTACATCCGGAAAAATCACATGTGATTTTTGGTTTGTAATACAAATCACATGTGATTTTTCGTAACTGAAGAAAAAAAAAATCGTCGAAAGTATATCAAAGTGTTGAGCTCCACATATTCTTGTACAGTCAAAAGAGGATCGATTCCGTAAAAGATTGGATCAGTAAATTCACTGAAAAATCTTTGTGAGATCGTCATATTGTACCGAGGGCGCCCCTGTTCTTCCATCAACTAAATGGATTCTTAGATCTTGTTCATGAGATTAAGAAAAAGAACTTACTGAAAGATAAAAAAATACTCGTCGCGATGGTCTATTTTTTTCACTTGAAGATTTACCATTTGAAAGATATTTGTTTTTAAAAAAGAGGTGATTTTCTTTTTCTTTTTTTTTTTTGGATGAAAAAATAATGGCTAGTATTGATTCATTGGGTCTTTAGATAATTTTGTGTCTACATTGATATCAACTCATACGGTTGATTTAAGATTTTAAAACAAGGGATAATTTCATATTTACCCAATCTAAACATGAAAATGTCATATATACCCAAAATACAAGTTTTGAATGCAAGATTTACAATGCAGTTAAAGCATGTTTTGGGTAAATATGACATTATCATGTTTAAGTTGGGTAAATATGGAATTGCCCCTTAAAACAAACCTAATTTAGTCCGATCATAAGACACGTCAATTGTAAAATAGGAGTAAGTAAGTAATAAAAAAATGGTATATGCATTGTTTGAAAAAAGTAAAATATCAAAAGTGATGAAACACTTAAAGATTGTGCAACATATATGCATGGTTTGAATTTGAAGTACAAAAGCTGGCATGCATCATTGCATTCTTACCCTTGTTGGGGTAACAGTATTGGTTTTAAGTTCGCTATAGGAAGTTATCCGTCTTCCTACGGTGGTGCTTCTTTTCTCCTTTGATTAATTAATATGGGTGGGGTCAGTCTTTTGTCTTTTTGGTTTAGTTGTGTTGACAGTTTGGTCCTGGTGTTGGAACATGCTGTTGACTTTCAATTTTGTTTTGTTTTGTTTTGTTAGGCATTTCTTTGTAATTGTTCTTTGTTTTGCTTAGAATCCATCCTTGTTAATCTTCTTGTTAAGAAGGTGGGTCGCCATCTCTTGTATCTTTAGTTTCTATTTTGGTTCCGTCAATAAATGTTTTCTTTCTAAAAAGAAATGGTGATGTATGTGCCTCACCATTCCAAAGCCAAAAGAACAAGTTGTTGGCTAGTTGTCCACGCCTTCAACATTATTTCTCAATATATTTCAAGCTAAAAGGAAAAACGGGTTGGAACTTCTCAAATCACCCACAATACCAAAGCAACGTCGACGACGTCCTCAAACACCCTTCTCGGGGGTATGATCGACCGCTCCTTTGGAATCTTTGGCTACAACAACGATGGACAAAAGATGGAACCAAGGTTTTTAAAATCGGGATCCTACCTAAAATCATTTTCGTCTTTGCAAGATCGTGATCGCAAGATCGGATTGGAACCCTAAGATCCTACTATAATGTCATTTTTTAATAATCTTTATAATATTATTCAAATTTGCAAATTATTATATATTATAAACACAAAATTATATGAATGTTTCATGAAAATGTTGTCATAAATTATAATGGAATGTTTAAGAAGAATCAGATGTTGTTTTTTAAATTATATAAAAACATAAACTATAAATCTGTAGTTTTTTAGTTTGCGGTTTGAGAAAAGTAAGATCGGATCAGAGTAGATTTTAAGATCCTGTGGATAAAATTGGGATCTTATAAAATCTTAAGTTTGTTAAGATCCTATGTAGGATCCGGATCGTTTTTGTTTTGTAAAATCATAAAATCATAAGATCCTAAGATCAGGATGGGATCTTAACAACTATGCATGGAACGCTACTAGAAAATAGGGCAAGAGTGATAGATATCGACGGACATAAATCTGTCAGTGATTGTGATACCAACGAAATACCGACAAATTTCTGACAGTTCTGACTTCTGACAGATTATCGACACACAAGTTCAGTTGGTAATGTAGCACATTTGGAAGAGCCCTTGATTGGAGGGGTTATGGGTGCCTAGTGATGCCCCTCTCTTTATCTACTATTCTACTTTGGTGGCAGGATGAGTGGTTTAGTAGATTAGAGTTGGGGAAATGTAGCTAGATGGTAGATGCTATAATGGTGAATTGATGCTTTGTGATTGGCTGTTGAAAGTATTATGTTGAAGCCTGTATTGAAGACTGCATTGAGATATCTGTTTTGTACAAGAAGAGTATGATCAGATATGTTGTCTGTTATCATGGATTAGTTACAATTGTATTAGTATTGTATTCAGTTTATGTATTCAAGCTTGGATATGTCCAAGTCTTGCTTCTATCTTTATGATTGTAAATCTTGGAGTTTTAATATAATACATTCACCATTTGCACCAAAAAAAAAAAAAAAAAAAAAAAAAAAAAAAAAAAGTTCAGTTGGTAATCCGTCACTAAATATCATCGGTGAATTTGTGCTTAGATTTAAGGATTTTGATATAAGACGATGAATTTGTTAGCCTCTTTTTTTTTAATTTTACAAGTTTTATCAAGCCGTACAATCACGAGACAAATTAGCGCCCAAACAAAAAATTTGATTTTGTTGGCCATTTGTTACTACTCGTTGAAAACTATTGGTTCCGTCAGAATCAGTCAATAATATTTGTTATGTCGCTAAATCACCAACGAAGTATCGACAGATAATCTGTTGCGATTTTTGGCTTCCGTTGGTAAGTGCATTGGTAAATATAACCAACAATGATATGACCAACAGAAATTTTGTTAGTGATCCGTCGATAATAGCCATTGTTGACATATTACCGACGGATTTGGCTGTGTAATCCTTTTTAGTAGTCGAAACTACTCCGTATTATTTCCCAATAAAAGTTGATCAAGCAACAACTAGAACAAAACAAAAAGTTTGTCGCTCAAAAAGAAAAGTGGACCTCGTTTGAATTAGAGAAACATCACAAAAGGGAACCTAAATTCTATATCAGGTCTCACAGTCATTTAGAAGGCGAGAAGCGAGATTATATGATATTTATAAAGACATAGATTAATTAAAGCAAAATACAGATTGCATTTTTTTTTTTTTAATCTTTTTGTGTTTATGTTTTATGTTATATTTTTACAATGGAAGGGGTAAGTTGAGGTTGCACAAGTTTAGATGGTAAGTGAGAGCAAGATGGTGTGCCGTTAATCGTTAATACAGAGTAGAGTAACGGTCAAGTAAATACGACAGGTGTGGGTAGTCTCAGAATGTTTTTATGTCTAAACAAAGAGAATGCTGATTAGCACTTGTTAATCTTTGGCGAAAAAACCCCAGAAAGTGTATTGGATAAGGTGGAATGGTTTAATGCTTGAATCACTTTATATCGATGCAAAATTTTACTAAACTTTTTTTCTTCTGCATTTGATTGCAATTTAAGAAGTCACTAAGAATCTCTTTCACAAAAAGGTTAGTTCGACAGATAACTTTTAACGCCTTGAGCTATAATGGATGATTTCGTCCATGCGCACTTACTAAAACTTTAGTATGTATAGTCTAGGAATTTGACATTGTTTTATCTACCAAGTTCTTGAAACGACATGTTGATAATTCATACGTATGGTATTGTTTAGGGCATAGTAAGAAACTACTGATCTTTTAAGTGACTAAATACAAAATCAAATCTCATACAAACCTACAGTCAAATATAAAGACCTATTCACTACGATAAAACAAGATCATACACTCGCATACGATCACGGAGAAGGTTGGGGGAAGGGGTTCACTTAAAATGTACATAACTTTGACTCTTGACATTTTATCATGAATGCTGTGTTTAGTTAAGAGTTACGTTACACTTGAGATCCTACCTGGTGGTGCTCGAGATTCCTGAGTACAACTCTTGCAAATATTTTCGCTTCTAATGGTGCACAGGCCGCAGCAGCTGCAGCTCTTAGAACGCGAGCAGCACCAGCATTTTGCAAGAGGCCTGCATGGTGGACCGCATGACGCCCTCCCGGAAAAGTGAACTGAAAGATTTTACGACAAAATAAGAGCACTGCTTTTTTAAATAAAAGTTGTGGCAAAGGATTCGACCGATTTGTACCTGAAGAAGGGCAAATGCAGCACATGCCTTGAGTACTGATGAAGGATTCCGTAACATTACTACAAATCTTCCTATTTCAGCTCCACTGAAGATGTTATGATTATAATAAGCATCAAATATTATAACTGGCCTAACCGAAAAAATTAATCTTGTTCCATTAAAACACCCAAAACTGACCCAACCAAGTTCACAGAAATAGAGGGAGCAAACCTGCATCTTAAATGACCTGCTTCATGAATGCAAGCCGATTCTGAAACTTGTGCCAATGCTGCTGGAGCTGATGATAGAGCAGCAGCCGAAAAAGCTTGTGGGTCAGAAAACGTACGCACAAAAGCTTCTATATGTTTTAAGGCCGTTCTTCTGGCCCCCTCTAGGTTAATCCTCTTTGAAGTTTCTTCTGATGAACTCCCTATCAGAGCAAATTCATCCATTCTGTCCAAAACCAACAAAACTCGTTATAATTTTCTATTGTCTTTTCGTATTTATTTATATATTTTAAACTTTCTTAAACCAACACCAAAACGTCAACCCAGAAGATGCAAACTAAACATGACCGACCACATGACTGTTACATATGTGAGCAATGGCTAGTTACTCTTATCGTGTTAATCATACCATAGATCCAGACATATACTATAATACTAAAAAGTGAAACAAATCAAAATGGACTAACTGAAAATGGTCCTTTTTCTATGGAAGTGTCAGCACAAAGGATAATTACAAAAACAGATTTTATATCACTGGCAATAAAAGTACATACTCAATTAGAGAATTGGCATTTTTACATTGCGGACTCCACATATTTTGAGTGAAGCTTTGAGCCAAACGCGGAAAACGAATAATGACAAAATGCAAACAGAAAACCAAAGGGAAATGGTGGAACCAAATAGATCCCTAATATATCTTCAGAAACAGAAGAACAAACAGTCCAGTTTTAGTAAATAATGTCATACCTGCCATCAAACATGTATGCCAAAGCCAATGCAGCCATGAAACGCGCCATAGTTGATGAAGATGAAGCACAAAGATTAACTAAAGTTGGCACTCCCCCGTCTTCCACTATACGAAGAGCATTTCCTGGGTTGAAAGCAAGATTCCAAAGAGCCCCGGCAGCAGTTTCATGGACATCTTGATACTATAAGAACAATATAAGCATGATCAACTTTTTTATGTAGACTATTAATAGCTATTAAAAATCACTGATTCCAAGACGAAAATTAGGCAATTTATTTGGCTCCCTTCTTTCATCTTCTTTCCTCCAAAGTAGTTCCAATGTTGTCATCATTCAACAATTTTTTTTGTGGTTCATTTATATTATGTGGAGAAATGAATATGTTTATTACTCGATGTGCACGAGAATCAAACAGGAGACCACAAAGTCTCCTAATTTTTGTTTTGGTTCTCCTGTTTCAGATCAGATATCGTTTGTTTTTCATTTTAGTATGTTACCCTTATTAATTAAAAGTAGTCTAGCGCTCCTGCCTTTCTAAGATAATTAATAAACGTTATCACATTGTTTTCTTCAATTTGTTTCATGTCCGCTTATTTGATCTTTTGTTACCAATGAATTTTGAGAAGCCCTACACTTTTAACGCTTGAACACATAAGAGAGCTCTGTTTTGCACCATGCCAATGTCAGAGAGCAGAGCTGCTCGCCTTTTTCCTACTTATCGCCATGCATCAACGTGCATGCCATAACTACTATGATTCTATGTCAAATGTAGATTAGCAAGCACTACACACATACAGATTTAAACAAGTATTAAACATTAAAAAACAGAGAGCACGTTTATAGCTAGAGATAGAAGAAAGCTGCTCACGTCATTCTCAGATTGTGCTAGGGCTATGAGCGCTGCAACACCCCCTTCTCGTCCAATTGCAATGCTAAAAAGATGAAGTTGAAAATGGAAATTAGGAATTGCAGTACAAAATTAATAGAAAAAATGGGACTAAAATATCTGCATTACGATTAACAGCAAGTAATTTACAATTTTTTGGAAATCTGATTTCTTTGTTGTTCTATTAAAGCATATAATATAGCTTTATATGTACCTATTGGGTTCTGAAACTGATAATCCCCAGAGAGCACCAGCTGCTCTCTCTTGAAGACCAGAAGCCGCATTTAAACACGAACGTGCAAGAGCAACCTAGACAACCACATGAGGTAAAGGTCTTAAGAGCATGATAGCTTTACTTAAACAGCCTGATATGCATATGTCACATGTTGAAATAGTTTTATCCTAACAAGATTAACATTGCCTTTGGACCTAATGAGATCTGATGGGCATGAAAAGAGTTGGTAAGTTGTTTGGCACGTGAGGTGCACATGAGTGGGTTAAACCAGGCATGTGATGTGCACGTGTATTACTCCAACAGCTCATAACTAACTTTGGCGCCAAAATATAAATTAAATAGTTTTAGTTGTCCATTTGGTGAATTAGCTTTTGATTTGTAATCTCTTCCTCTCTTGTAGTCGTTCAATTCCAACTTGTAACAAACTTCTATTGATAATTCAACTAAAGCTTCGTTAGTCTGTTTCTTCTCTTCTTGATTGACCTACTTAGTTATAATCTTCTAATGGATGATGAAACTAGAAGGTATCTTACCGACGTTATAGCAGCAATGGTGGAAGGATCATTAGCAGAAATGCAAAGATCAATGGATGAAATGGCTAGCAATATCACTGGGCTTAGTTTGCAAAATCAACAAATGGATAATGGTAACAAAGAGAATCAGTTGCAACATTATAGGATGGCCAAGATTGAGTTTCCAAAGTCATATGATGATGATGTAAGAGGATGGGTGTTACGTGTGAGCAATTCTTCTTGATTAATCAAGTCCCAGAGGTAGCAAAGAAAAATCTCATAGCAATACATTTTTATGATAAGGCTTTGTTGTGGCACAGGCAATTTGTTAAGAATATAGGCAGTGTTAGCAAGATTTGGTTAAGTAGAGGGGGAAGTAATGCTAGGGAGTATGAGGATGTTTTTTGATAATTTGTTAAGTAGAGTGGAAGTAAGTGAGGAACATGCCATTAGCTTGTTTATGGGGGATTACCGATTGAAATTGAAATGGGAGTTAGGATGTTTAAGACTAAGACATTTGTTGATGCCTATTGTTTGCCAAATTTTCAAGAAGCAACATTGAATGCAATTAAGAAGAGTAGAATGCCTTTTACTAGTAATAGTGGTAAATACAATAAGGCAATAACAAGTAACCAGAACTAGTGTAAACGAACTGAACGTTCAATAAACAATTCATGAAACGTTCGGTAAAAAGTTCGTTTATGTTCGTTTATTTATTAAATGAAGGAACATGAACAATATTTTACATTCGTTTTGTTAAATATATGAACATGAACAAAAGTCGTGTCCATGAACGTCCGATTAGGCGTTTATTAACGTTCGTTTATGTTCATATATCATATCTTTTAATACAGTAAAGCCTCTATAAATTAATGATGTTGGGACTGGGATATTTTATTAATTTAGCGAAATATTATTATATCGATAAATTAATAGTTTTTAATTTAAAGAAGTTTTACGTAGGACTTTTAAATTTCTAAGTCCAATATACTGGTTACCTCAAGCAACCGCTTGAACAACCACTAGATCATTTGTGACATGCCACAAAACAACCACACTAACTACATACACAAACTAGAAAGCATCACATCACTCTCCTGTAGATCACGCAAAATACTCGTGAGGAGGTCAAAGTCCACATTCTTACCCGACCATATACCGGTCTTCCTAGGAGGAGCCCCTACCATTTTCCTGTATCATCGATATGTTCCTGGGAGACGCCCCCACCTTTTTCCTTGCACATTGTTCCTACTATAGACGTATTTCTTTCCTCAAACACATTCTCAACTTCGTCACTATCACTATTGTTAACAATATTTCCCACATCATTTGTCGACTCCCAAGTTGTCTTATCAACCTCAAAAACATCATCATGGTCTTGTAGGGCATTAAAAGAATTTTAAGAGATGATATTAATAGCTTGTGACGAAAGATCCTTAATGTTACTACGAGGTTGAGAGCAAGGTCCATCTTGAGTCGCCTTAGGTTGTGATGTAGAAGCCTCCCCATTCACTTGTGATGAAGAAGCTACGCCATGCACATTAGTCGGGCGATAGTAGTAATTTTGGTTTAGGTTTATGTAACCGGACACCATCGATATGTCGCGGTTTAGAAACAGATTTTCCTTTCCCTTGCTTACGAGTCACTTCCACAAACCCATCATCCAACACCAACCGCTACTTTTGTCTTATTTGGGCATTGCTCGTCCTTGTGATAAAAAAATTTACAATACCACATCGAAGGTCCATCTTGAGTCGCCTTAGGTTGTGATGTAGAAACCTCCTCATTCACTTGTGATGAAGAAGCTACGCCATGCACATTAGTCGGGCGTTAGTAGTAATTTTGGTTTAGGTTTATTTAAACGGATACCATCGATATGTCGCGGTTTAGAAGCAGATTTTCCTTTCCCTTGCTTACGAGTCACTTCCACAAACCCATCATCCGACACCAACCACTGGGCATTGCTCATCCTTGTGATAAAAAATTTTACAAGTATCACATCGAAGGTCCATCTTGAGTAGCCTTAGGTTGTGATGTAGAAGCCTCCCCATTCACTTGTGATGAAGAAGCTACGCCATGCACATTAGTCGGGCGATAGTAGTAATTTTGGTTTAGGTTTATTTAAACGGACACCATCGATATGTCGCGGTTTAGAAGCAGATTTTCCTTTCCCTTGCTTACGAGTCACTTCCACAAACCCATCATCCGACACCAACCGCTGGGCATTGCTCATCCTTGTGATAAAAAAATTTACAAGTATCACATCGAAGGTCCATCTTGAGTAGCCTTAGGTTGTGATGTAGAAGCCTCCCCATTCACTTGTGATGAAGAAGCTACGCCATGCACATTAGTCGGGTAATAGTAGTAATTTTGGTTTAGGTTTATTTAACCAGACACCATCGATATGTCGCGGTTTAGAAACAGATTTTCCTTCCCCTTGCTTACGAGTCACTTCCACAAACCCATCATCCGACACCAACCGCTACTCTTGTCTTCTCTGGGCATTGCTCGTCCTTGTGATCAAATATTTTAAAAGTATCACATCGAAGGGGTTGCCACTCGTACTCAATATCAATGGTTTCCATAGAATGCCCCGACCCATTTGGAAATGGAATAGCCACTAGAGATTCCATAAGAGCCTTTTTAGAAGACACCTCAATAAGGGCACGAGCATAGTTTTTACGGCCCCATGATTTAAGTCACATAGTGCTCATATAAGCATCAAGCATTATAGGTCGTCCCAACTTAGTAGTAATCAAACTTAAACCAACTTTCGTATAGGCAACAATAGGAACGTTATGGAGTTTCACCCAAACAGGGGCGTAGTGATTTCCTCCTTCGTTAGTCGAGTGTTGGGCATCCATATGTTAAACATTATAGGAACCAAACAAATTAGCCATGGCCCGTTTTCTAAAACCTGTCCCATACCCTCCTTTGTTGAAAATTGAAAGAAACCATTATTCAACATAACCCGTTCAAGTCCATACTTCGCCTAAGCGTTTTCAACATAGTTTTGAACATAGTCACATGGAACGCTGACTCGGCCGCGTTCCACGTTCCGGATCGTTCGTACCCAAACGCGGTACGATCGCGATCCGGATCGCTCGGAATCGCGTTCCGGATCGTTATTTTCGGCGTTCCCAAACATCAACAATCGCCGTACCGAAGTCTACTGGTTTGGCGTACCAAAACAAATCGGTACAGCGTACCAAAATGAATTGGTACAGCATACCTAAACGAATTGGTACAAAAAACCAACTTTTAACCAATAATTACCCAAAATGATATGTCCCAAACAATCTTTTGATTATGAATATATCATATGGATATTTATCTTATACTTATCGTAATGTAGAATTTTAATATTATTATTAATATGGTACATTGTACCGAATTGGGTACATCGTACCAAACTTTATGGTACAACGAACCAAAGCGTACCGTAGCGTTCCGAAATGAGCCTACCCCCGTCGTACCATATTTTAGGGACCTAGCGTTTCCCGTTCCCGTACCGAAGCGACCCGCGTTTCGTGTGACTGTGGTTTTGAATAATATTGAACGCGAGACGCTTACCAATAAAATATCCAAATAAAATATTAGCAAAACGATTACTAACCTCATCCACCGCTGCAAACGGAATGGCCACATCAACACCTTCGACATTTTCATAAAGAGGTCGGCTTCGAGCCTCCATTCACAGAGTTACCAACAACGCTATACGAACCAACCTTAGAATAATGCAACGCATGAGGTGTAGACATTTTCATGAACTACAACAGGTTACTAGGAACGTTATCAAAACCCTCCTTATGAGTATTTTGTTCCGTCCCACTCATACTAGCCACATCAAATCCCCCTTCATGAATAAACCCTAAAACCTCACGAAACCACTCAAACCAGTAAAGAAAACCACGATTAAGCAAAACCAAAAGAAAGAACCCTTAAAAATAGGTTTCAGCAGCAACCAATCAAAGCCTAACCAACCTCCATAATGATGATCATAATAAATGAAATGGAATTAAAAGAGCAGTAATGAACCAAAGCACAATAATGACGACAAAACCCTAGAAAAAAACGAAAAACCCAAACCCTAGCTACTTGACAACCAATTAAGGAACAATTAAAGAGATAGAATCATCAGATTAATCATCAATAACATGAACATTAAATGGTATTAGAGATAGATTAGGTCGGATTAAACGATTGAAAAGGAAGGATTAGTTGCCATTTTCGCCTAGAGAGAATTAGGTCGCTTATGTTCGTTTTGGGATCGTTTAGTGTCTTAATTAACTCATTTTCTTAATAAACGAACATGAACAAGAAAATTAGTCCGTTTAAGAATCCGTGTCCGTTTATTTGTCTGGTTAGAATTATACGAACGAACATGAACAAGGCTCCGTTCATGTTCGTCTGGTTCGTTTACAGCCCTAACCAGAACCAAAAGGCCTTAATGACTTTGCCAAACACTAATTTTGTGGGAGTAAATTAGAAACCAAACACTCCATATGTTAGGAAACAATGGTCTCAAAAGGAATATGAAGAGAAAAGAGCCTGTCTTTACTGTAACACAAGTGGCTCAGGTGTTCTTAGACAACATTTACAAGTTGGTGTTCTTAGACAACCTTTACAAGTTACATGGTCTGCTTAGGGACAAGGTATTTGTGAGTTTGTTTTGGAAGGAATTATTCAAGTTGTTGCAAGTCAAGCTGAACATGTCCACTTCTTGTCGTCAATAGATGTGTGGAATGTTATATTAGGTGCATGACTGGTGAACAACCTTAGCAATGGTGTAAGTGGTTACCTTCGGTTGAAATGGTGGTACAACACTAACTATCACACTGCTATACAAACTACTCCTTTTGAAGTTGTGTATGGAAAGACACCTACTCATATTCCTTATATTGGGGGAGAAAGTAAGGTGGAAATGGTGGATAAGACTTTAAGTGAAAGAGAAGAAGTTGTAGAGACATTGAAGTTTCATATAAAAAGGGCACAAGACACAATGAAGTCCCATGTTGATAAGAACAAAACAGACAAAGAGTTCGATTGTGAGATTGGGTGTATCTCAAATTGAAGCCTTATAGGCAGGTTTAGTTGGACTGGAAGCAAAATAAGTTCTCACCAAAGTTCTTTGGTCCTTTCAAAGTCATTCAAAAAGTTGGACTAGTGGTTAACAAGCTGGAACTACCAAGTGAGTCTCAAATACACAATGTTTTTCATGTCTCTCAGTTCAAAGCATAGAAGCTTACCTCCTTGTGATACTTCTACTTCTGGTATTGGACAAACGATTGGCTAAGAAAGGCAATGTTGCATAAGTGTACGTGTTAGCTCAATGGGCCAATGAAACGGTTGATGATGCTACATGGGAGTCAGTGACAGAGTTGCAAAAGAGATTTCCAGCCTTCGATTGTGCATCTTAAGGACAAGATAAATTTTCCAAGGGGAGTGGAATGATAGGCATGAAAAGAGTTAGTAAGTTGCTTGGCACGTGAGGTGCACATGAGTGGGTTAAACCAGGCATGTGAGGCGCACGTGTATTACTCCAACAGCTCATAACTAACTTTGGCGCCAAAATATAGTTTGAATAGTTTTAGTTGTTCATTTGGTGATTTGGCTTTTGATTTGTGATCTCTTCCTCTTGTAATCGTTCAATTCCAACTTGTAACAAACATTCCACTCAATTAATAATTCAACTAAAGCTTCGCTAATTTGTTTCTTATCTTCTTGATTGACCTACTTAGTTATAATCTTCTAACGGAACTTAATTGATCCCTAGAAGTGCTTATCAAAATCATGGATCTTGCAATGTTAGAACAGATGTCGTAAGGTGTGGCCAGCAATACTTATCGAGAAAAAAGAGGCATAATGGCAAGGGGATTGTATCAAAATTTCATCTTCGTAAAGAATGATGTGGGAGAAGAATGGAAGATAATCCTTTGAGGAAAAAAAGTGCAAATAACTTTTTGCTAGTTTGTACTTGTGAACCCTTACAAATTTTGATGTCACACAAATCCCCTCAAAGTTCTATGTTTTTCATACGAACCTATCCCATACTAGGCTCGTATCGGTTCATAAGTCCAAGTGTAGAACTCACTCAAAAAGCTAGCTTGTAAGAGGAGGGGACACCTAGACTTATAAACCACCACCCAATCCCATACTTAGGCGATGTGGGATCGTAACAATACCCCACCCTTTGAAGAACCAACGTCCTCGTTGGTCACGGCTATGTTGGTCACGGTTGGCACCCCTCCTTGGGTCCAAGCCACCACTCCATAGGCTACCACTCCGAGTTCGTTGGTCACGGCTATGTTGGTCACGGTTGGCACCCTTCTTTCGGGTCCAAGCCGCCACTCCACAGGCCACCACTCCGAGTGTTGGAACCTCGAACGGTAGGGCTGGCTCTTGATACCAATTGATACGAACCTATCCCATACTAGGCTCGTATCGGTTCATAAGTCCAAGTGTAGAACTTACTCAAAAAGCTGGCTTGTAAGAGGAGGGGACACCTAGACTTATAAACCACCACCCAATCCCATACTTAGGCGATGTGGGATCGTAACAGTTTTCCGAGTAGTTATAGAAAGATCTACAAACAATCTTCATAGCAGATTAGCAGGTTGAAAGATTTTACGGGACGATATCTGCAACATCCTTGTCATTCTATAGTCTGGATTAATTTGTTCGAGTCAGGTTCTTAATAGGCTTACATCTATATGAGACTCAATAAACACTCCCTTTTGAACACCCTTTAAGAAATGTCCACGCACAACCAGAAGCACTAGTTGACTACTTAACTTCAAGTTGATCTCATTACGATTAATCATCTACTTTCTACTTAAGAAGTATCAAACATATCGCACTTAATAGCGTATGTAGTGCCCATTTAAGAGATTAAATGCATATAGTTTATGATAATTATAGCTATTTGGGATGTAAGGCTCATACCAAGGCTTCAACGCCACCAGCTGACGCAATTGCTTCACGATTTCTATCGTCAAATGATAAATTCCACAAAGCACCAGCTGCTTCTTGCCTATAGAGAAGGCAAAGTTAACATTACATTCCAAAACAAAAATAATAATAATAAATAAATAAATAAAAAATTCTGGAATAAAATAGCATTGTCTCCATCTACGTAAAAGCATAAGGGTACTTTTTATATTCCACCCATCCTACACTAAATGCAGATTGGCTAGCCCGTCATTTAGTTTAATTGTTTGACCATCCTTTAATAATCTCGAGGAAAATCAATACCATCAATAGTTTGTAATGACTACTATTGGGAGAAGAGTTAGGGTGTGTTTGTTTCATTAAGATGTTTTAGGTCTGAATCTGACTACCACATCTTACACCTTACATGTAAGAGGTGACTAGAAAGTCTAAATGTGAACAAAATAATGTTGTTTGTTTTTGTATAATTGTCCGAATGATTTTAAGTGCTCGTTATCATAATTTATTTAAGTAACTTATGTAAATATGAAACAAGACTTTTTATCATAAATATAACATAGTTAATAAACTATCAAATATATTATATTAACATGAGTCTTCAATCTCTTATCGAGTAAGAGGGAGTAAGACAAGTCCCCCACCTCTTAGTGAGTAAGATGTTATATGTCTGACTCAAAAGAAAAAAACAAACAATCAAAACGTCTGCCGACGAGTAAGAGTTAAGAGGGCTAGTAAGACTTTTGTTTAAAAAAAACAAACACACCCTTAGTTTCGAATTAAAACTTTTCTATAAAGATAAAATGTTGTATTTATCTCATAATATACTGAAATATACATTCCTTTGGGCGGAGGGACTCGTCCTCATTTTCAAAATACCCAAAGATAACTGGAATGCTGGATAAAAGAAGCAATGAAATCTCATTATCATATGGCGGTACCTAACACCATCTTTCGGAGACCGAGTCAGCTGAATGAGTGCTGCAAGAGCTCCTGCTTCTTGTCCAACAGCAGCATTGTTAGAGTTGCTATCTCCATGAGCAGCCAAATTAGCCAACGCACGCGCAGCCTAGAAAATAAATTGATGCAAATTGTCATATTTGTATATATAACATAAAAACACTATAAGCATGTCATCACAAGTTAAAGATAGCATGCAACTGTTGCTGGTCCAGATTGAATTCAATTGCGTCAGCACCAGCAAATTATGAAAAGTGTTTCTCAGACAAAGTTACCTGTTCTTGCACTCCCTCGTGCTTGCAGTTGCAAGCAAGCATTACTAAAGCACGAATACCACCAAAAGCTGCAACTTCCATGCTACACTTGTCATCAGCAGCCAAATTTGCAAGTGCACCAGCTGCTCGTTCCTGTAAAACAAGATATCAAAATCTGTATTAGTTTATATTTTTGCTAAGACATTAGGAAAGCCATAAACGTGTGACATAGGAATAAAGGCACAAACCAAGACTCCGTCACCATCATTAGACCATTTGAAAATCATATCAACTAATGCTTTTATACCACCAGCTTCAGCAATAGCGTCCTGAAAATAAGACTAATTAGTGTCAATTATATGAAAATGATATAACTGTATGTTTATGAAAAACGCTTTAAACAGTATGCAACCTTATGATCTTCACCAACAGAAAGATTCCAAAGTCCTCCGGCAGCTTCTTCAGCTACCAATATGTTCATAGATCTCGCTAAGTTTACAAGAACAGTAATGCCTCCCTCTTCTGCAACGGATTTTGCCACACTCGTATTCACCGACAAATTTGCTATAGCCTACACATATTCAGCAGATATAGTCACTGTCACTAAAACATTACCCACCATGATACAATTTCTTAAGAAATAAGATATTAACCTTTGTAGCTTCTGACTGAAGCCCCTCGCGCCATGATCGTGCAAGGTTTAAAAGGAGACGTATGCCACCATCTTTCATTACTGCCTTAGCTCTTCCCTCATCAATGCTAGCATTTTCATCATCAATAACCACAAATGTCGCAAGTCCAGTGGCAGCCCTTTCTTGAACATCCTCTTGAGCACTTTGCGTAAAATTGAGCAACAATGCCGCACCTTGATTAAGCCAGAAATTATCCAAACCTTGTGGATTACTCTCAGCGATACGTAGAAGCGAATGGGAAAGAATCCATTCCAGCCACGTAACAATCTCGTCAACATTTCTATCTTTGTTTCTTAAATCTTTTCTCCAATCTGTGAAAATATCTCTATCTTTCTTTGTTTTAGTAATATCGTTAAACAAAGTGGAGATTCCTTTAAATATATCGTTAAAAAACGCAAGCATAAGTTTTCCTCTAAAGTTTTGATCAGCAACAAAGCTTGTGTCTTCTTCTAACGATGGGCAGTCTAACGCACACAACACTTTCAAACTACTTAGCGATGATAATAACCTTACAATGACACTGGGAACAATGTCGGTTCTAGAAAGATCTAAACCTCTTAGATTAATGAGTTTGATCCAACTATTTGTGGCGGAAAGCCACTTTAAACCTGTGGATCCAGCCACAGAGAGGAAACGAACCGATACAAGATTACCTAACGCACTCTCATCAACTAAAAGACAATCAATAAAACCAACTTCAGTTAAATCCGGGCAGTGTTTAGCTAAGGCATCTATTGCATCTCCGTTAACTTCCCGGATTCCCGATAACCGAAGCTTCCTTAACTTCGGGCAGCATAACGCTATCGCTTTAACACAATCACTACTAATCTTTTCACAAAAATCAGGCCCAAGTTGCAAACTCTCAAGATACTCATGACGTGCTGCAATAGCGGACAATGTCGAATCCGTAAGCTTCCTACAATAATCACCACTAATCTCACGCAAACCTATCGCTTTCAAATTAATAATCGCATCAGCAGACTCAGCTCCACGAAACCTCACCTTTTTCAAATTCACACATCGTGGAGCTAGTAACGCCGACACATTCCAATCACATTTATGCGCACGCAAATCCAAACTTTGCCATAAACAACTCGAACAACCAAGATCTCTATAGTTCCTACACGTCGACGATAAACTTGCACGATCACGAATACTCAAACAACCAAATAACTGTATAACAGTATCATCAGGCAACCTAGTCCAATCCACCATTTCCTTTTCACTTAAAAAACCCGAAACACCCGTTTCGGATAACCCAACGGAATCCAACTCATTTCCTCCCTTCCTAACCACTTTTCGCCTTATCCTTCTACTCATATCTTACAAATCACCAAAACCTTTAAAAAAATACTAAATTTCTAACTTATGCAATAAAGGGTACCCAAAAAAACAAAACTTTAATCATTTAAACATAAGTACACAATAAATCAATATCAAATCAAGCTTAGTATCCACGTCAGCAAACTCAAGAACCCTAAGTATCAAGTAGCAAAAACACAGACAGTAAGGAATGAAAAGGTTTGATTGCTAGAATTGCAATGATGGTGAATTAAAGTCGACAAATTTATACCAAAATTTGGTGTGAATTCAGGTACTCATTGTGTATAAAAGAACCCTAATTTTGTTGATGTTGTTTGGTGACTTTGGGGCGACATATAAATAGCTTCTTTTCTATTTTTTTTTGTTTTAATCAACCAAGTGTTACCATTGTAATTTTTTGTATTTGGAGTGTGTTTGTGAAAAGTTACTTTGGTGAATTATGGAGCAAGTTTTGTGTAAATTGTAGAGATGGTAAAACGGGCGGGTTCGTGATAAGTGAACCAGGTTTGAAGCGGCGTTGGTTGTGAGGTAACGTGTGTTGCAGTTTTGACTTGAGTTGGTTTTGTATGTTTGTTGAGACGAGATGTAAGTTTAAGTGATTGTATTGTTGTGATTGTTGTTTAACACCTTGAGTAAGATTTAACGTGTTTGTCATTTAGGGATAACTTATACTTCGTAAGAGCTAAACCATTAAATCTGAAGACTAAGGTTTTACGGATAACTTATACTTCGTAAATTCTTTTGCTTAGCTTAATCTACTTGATGTGTTAAATCTCGTCTTAAATTTATAGTAACCGACTTAACCTATAGACTAACACTAACGGGCACTATACTCGATCAATCCTAGCTAGTATGGTAAGCATGGGCCGTTCGCAAAGAACAATTGAACTTATAGCTAAACCTAGTGCACTTTCTACAGCTTTTAAGGGGGTTTTCTGTTGGGTGAATATTTGACCCAAATGTCCCTGACAAATATTTGAACATAAAATAGTCATGTCACTCGCTGACAAAATATCGGTGATCTATTTACTCACTGATGATCACTGATCTATTTACAGGGAGACACTTAAACATCATACTTAAAAGAAGGCAAAGACCAAACTGAAGATGCACTTTACCAACACTGATAATGAATCAGTGTGGAAAGTATTTGGGCAAACATCAGGGACACTAAGATCTGACAAATGTCTTGACTTCCCTGATGACCTTTCTCTCAAGATAATGGAAAACTTACCAACTATGGATAAATCTAACTGAACATGAAGTCTCGCTGATGGTAGGATCAACTAGTAACTTCATCAAGGTACAATATCTAGAGACATTATGAATCTAGGAACAACTGACTAAAGGAATACAAGTCACTGAACTTCAATCAAAGTTCAAGAGCTAGATAAGCTTCAAAGTTATCTTGTAAAATTACCAAGTGCATATCAGCCAGTAGGCACAAGGAACTTTAGCTCAGGCACAAGGATCATCAAGGACAACAATACCTTGATGATCCCTCAGCTCTCTGATCAAGACCAACAAAGCATAACTCTAATGCTCTCATAGTTAGGTGGGATTACAAAAGCATTTATGCGGGAAAACCCTTGGGAATATAACCATTGCTCTTTCCCAAGACACTAAAGTAGCTCACGGGTACAAGTGAATGTCAATTCCGATAAACCAAAAGGACATCAAAGCTAGAAGACTAGGCACGTGCCCATCTACAAATAGTTGGCAAGATCACTATTCATAAGTGAGGCAACAATAAATCGCTCGCTATAAATACCATTCCAACAAAGAAGAAAGTGTGCATTCAATGAGAGTGAGAAATGAGAATTCCACATTAGTCATAGTGTTAGAATCCTCAAAACACTTAGAACCCAAGCCTAGCTTGATTCTAAGTGTCTTTCAATTAGTAAGTAGAAGTGGGTTCTTGAGTAACCTTGTAATTTTGCCCATCATGAATCATAAACTCATTCTTCTTTCAATGTCCAAACACCACGTGTTTATGTTTATTTTGTTAATTCATGAGTTTCTCAAGCAAAGCCGGACCAACAAGTGGTATCAGAGCGGGTGGATCACTTCTATGATCTAGATCCATTCTTGAATGACTACTAATAACTATTAGCCGTTCTTGAATGACGGCTAATAACCTACAACCACAATCCTTTACAAATCCCCAACATTTAAACTCCTTTACATGACATCCTTGAGTGTCTTGATGAGCAATATGGTTATCTTCAAACCGTTCTTGTGCAAAGAGATATCTCATCTACCCGCCTTCAACCTTCCATGCAAGTCACTTCCTATCATAACCAGCCTTGATATGAAGGAGGTTCAACTGGACTATGACGTTGTGTGTAATCGCCTTCATCCTTATAGGTCATATAGATGGTGAGAGCTTCATTGCTAATTAGGCTTTCATTGGCCATCAAAGTGGTAATAATAAGAATGTCTTAAGGTTGATCTCAGTAACAACCATCATGGATGAAAAGAAGGGTAAAAGGGGCAACTGAAGGGAGAAATAGAATGGGAAAGAGGATATGTCTTCAAGGATAGGTACAAATCGTACAAAAGGGACAATTTATTGCACAAGGAAAGTCCCTGATCCCGAGAAAGTATCTTGAAGACGTCAAGCAACATGGAATAAAGACACTTGATGAAAATCAATGATACTTCTCTGCTTGTTGTTGCCCAGCTTGTAAGCAGGAAGATGCGTTCACAGCCTGGGTTATAATTGGCTAACTCATGGAAAATGGGAAAAGCCACCCAAGTTCCATGGTGTAAATTGGCCAATTAAAAGGAACAGTCCATGATGTGATAAACTGAATCTTTGGACTGAATCTTTGTTCCTGATGTGATAAGTACGGCGCACTTGTTGATAATGACGCACTTCTGGAAATTTTTTACTTCAAAAATAGTTTGATAAGTTTTTATTTGTTTGGAACTATCTTCTTGGTTATGTTGTATACTGATTTGGTGAATTGAATCAATTCTGGAATGAAATTGTCTATGATGCGTGTTGTGTCACGTGTAGTATAGAGTGATTTTGCCTATTCAAGTTTTACATTTATATTTAGCCGACTTATCTTATAACACACACACTAACGAGCAGTGTACCCGATCAATATGTATATAGTGGTAAGCAGAGTGTCGATCACTAAAAGTGGAACGAATTATCTAGTTAATGATGAGGCGAAAAGTGAACCACTTTTAAGGGGTCATTTAAGCCCGAATTCGAGATTATTCGATCAATTATTGCCCTAAATCGTTCCTTTTGTCATTTTAGGTACTTTTGGAGAGAAATCTGGAAAATGAAGCATTTTGGACGTTTTTGAGCATAAAAGTGAAGAAAACGGCAAAGTCTCAATTTTCCTTGCTGGGAACAGTACCTGACGGCGTCAAGGCTCTCCACATGATGGCGTCAAGAGTTACAAAAGAGGTGGATGTGGAAAATACACGTGATGATCCAGAGAGTTTTTGTGCATAGGAGATGACGGCGTCACCCAAGGCCGTCAGTGATGGCCCAGAGGAAAATCCTACATGACGGCGTCATAAGTAGATCGAGGCAATACGATTCATTATGGCGGCGAGTTGACGGTGTCACAACTTAATACATGACGCCGTCACCCTATAAAATCTATATATAGTTTTCCAAATTTTATTCATTAGAGTGCAACTTTGAGGGAAAAAACCCTAGGCCGAATTTTAAAGCTTTTTCAAGGGTTCCAACCCCTTAAATCTTTCATGTTTAATTAAAGATAGTACTCTTTCAAATCATTCAATATGTCTATGTGTTGTTTGATTATATCTTACGCTTGTCTTCAATTTAACATGTTAGGCTAAATTTCTTTTATGTTTGCTTAGATGTAGTGAAACCTAGATGTTAATTATGGGTTGATTGTTTGTTTATAGTTGTTACAGATGATTGTATTCGATGTTAGGCTTAAGAAAACTGGCAGACTTCCATTGGTAACTTGCTTGAACATCTTAAGAAACATGATCGGAGGTGTACTACGATTTTTGGTTGTATTTAATGCGTAGGAGAATTCTAATGATCCCATGTTAGGAGCTTCTAACGGCTCGACATAGAAGTGAAGTAGGATCCTATAGAGTTAGGGAATATTGTACACGACCATACGACTAGTATTAAGGAATATGACCCGTCATCCATGCAATTGTAACAAGCTATCAACCTGTAAAAGATATCTAGGGAGTAATGAAACCTAAGTAAACACAACTTTCCTCATCATTGTTTACACCACATTAGTATAATTAGTTTCACTTTCATTTATGTTATTTTATTTTGATTGCATCTTTAGTAAATTGGGTTAGCTGGCTAGCAACTAATTCCGCCCACTCCTTCAAAACCCGAGATTTTAATTGCTTTCAATAAAATATAAAAATACAAAAAGAATCATCCCTCACCTCTAGACCTAGTTTAGGAGGCTTTCTAATCCTATCGATATTATTCCTGAGTTGAACGATCAATCCCCCGGTACTTGTCACTATACTATACTACAACGATCAGGTACACTGCCTGGTGGGGGTTGTAAGCTTCTCGAGATCCCTTGAGAGGTAAATTGGTGCGATCCCCAAGTATCAAGTTTTTGGCGCCGCTGCCGGGGAATAGTTATTGTCTAGGTTAGGATTTCTTTTTATTAGGTCTACTTGCTAGATTCCTTTCTAGTAAGATTTTATTTTTATTTTTAGGTTTTCTTTAGTCTATCTTTTTCTTCGTGCCTTTGTTAGTAAATTAAATTCATTGACTATTCCGTTGACCATTATGGAAAACGCGAATCCACCCCTTTCCCCTAGAAAAGTGGCTTTGTTACATGAACAGATTGAGAATGAGATTAGGGAACTTAGGGAGCTTAAAGGTCTACATGTCTTTGTTGGGAACTTTACTTATATCACTGACTTTATGTTTGTTGAAGACCTAGCTAGTGTTATTGATTGTCGCTTATCCCATGTTGTGTTTGGTAATCCATTTGTTGAAGAATCCAAGTTAGAATATGATGAGATAGAAGGGACGATCCGATTTGCTAGTGAAACAGATAGGATCACATATAGGATGCCTGATAGAATGAAAGAATTTCGTTTTGTGCCTCGATTTGACATGGATAACATTGGTGCCTTTGAGGACATCAATGAAGATGATAAGAAAAAGGGCATGGACTATATATGGGAGAAGAAGAGCCTTTTCTATAAAGATTGATTGACTCTAGGACCAAAATATAAAGTTGATAAGGAATTTGCCAATAGGATTATAGGAGCAATTGAGAAAAAGGTGGTTGATCTCTATAAAGAACATTTACAATCGGGTCTGGAATACAAAACTAAGATTGGGGATGACCTAGAGAATGAGACCAACGATGAGGTCACGTAATTGCCCATGACCTTGAGTCTAGCTACAAGACTTGTAAATAAAGAAAAGCACTTCTTGGGAGGCAACCCATATTTTGTGTGATTTTTATTTGTTTGAATGTTATTTGTTTCCGTATGCATGCTTTATTTTTATTGTTGGTATATCATGTTTCAGACTAAAATTGTAAAAATGCTTTATTTTGTTGTTTAACTTCGTCTTAACTTCATATAAAGGTATTTTGCAAAAGCTAAGTGTAAGGGGAAACCCCAAATTTGTTTCTAAGAACGAAATTGATCTTGATTCGCCACAGTATTTGTTAGAGTCAAATGCTTGTATCGAGTCATAATGATGTTTTGCAGGATTTTCCACGAAGTAGGACATAAGTCTTTCCAGAAATTTTTCGGAAACTTAACGTAAAGATTTCTGCAGGTCACTTCTGACGGCGTCAGGAGTTAACACCTGATGGCGTCATGTGTAAAATTCTGGAAATTTTGCGAGTTTTGTTTTTCTAACGGAGTCTTAAAGTTTTTGTTAATTCTTTAGTTTTATAAACTCCAGGAAATCTGCAAACATTCATTCCACAAGCATTATATCTTAAATTGTTTTTTAGGATTTGTTAGTATATATATATATATATATATATATATATATATATATATATATATATATATATATATATATATATATATATATATATATATATATATATATATATATATATATATATATATATTGTCGCCGATTTTATGCGAGGTTGCCTTGTTTATTTTCTCAGGTTTAACAGGTTATATATGACAAGAAGATGATTTATATTTCTGGAAGGGAAGCTTTGAATGTTCATTTTCTTGGAGGAAGATCTAACCTTGTTGCCACACTATCCACACCGAACGAATCAGGGGAGTATTTGTTTTCATTCTTTTACCTATTTTACTTTTACATTCTTTAATTGAACATTGGGGACAATGTTCATCCTAAGTGTAAGGGGAGGATAAATGATGATACCTTATAGGATACCATTGCACTTGAGTTCGTTTGTTTGATGGTAGGTGTGTAATAAAACTAAAAGAAATAATTGTTAGTGTAATTTTAGCGCCAAATTTAAAATTTTTACAACATTTAGGAGTGAAACTTTAGCCTTAGCAAGCGTCTCATGGATAGGAGTTGTATGACTAGCACAAAACCGTACCATTCAGAAAAATTTTCCACCAAAATATGTGAGGTTCGCCTTTAGATTTGATAGGAAAAGCATTCATTATTAGTGCTTATTAGTGTACCGGTAGCATTTAGATTCTAGAACTTGCGTTAGTGATGCATCCCGAGACCGCTAGTGAGACTACATTCGTGTAGTAGGATTTACTACATGATAAGAAGCATTAGGATCACCCTTGTGTTAAACCCGTATCATAATTACTTGACCATTTAAGTCATACTACTTTACTAGTAAAGTCAATTGATTTTCCCACACCTTAGCGTTGTACTCATTTTTAGTACACGAAACCCCTAGTACACCCCTCCGAGCCTATCTTTTCGTTTCTAACTTTAAGCATCTTACTTAAAGGAAGAATTTGTTACAACCCACCCAAACCAAATCGCCTTAGCCTTCCGTGTATGCACTCATCTTTAGTGCATTATTGTTATATGTTTAAACCCTTGGTTAATTATCTAATTGATTACATGGTTGCTAAGTCGAGTCATATCTTATACATATTGTTTTGGGACGATTGGGACTCATGGGTAAAGTACTTATGTTTTGGAGTAATGGGGAAGAACACCAAATTATTACCCCCATATGTGCGTTAATCTTAAAAAGTACTCCAAGTGTTTTGATTATCTTAATTCGAGTCATTAGATTAGTTTATTGTAAAGTATGTAAAGATTCAAGTGTAAGGGGAATGTACATTCCCTATGATGTATTATTTTGGATGGTAGGGCAAGAGTGTATGCAAAAGAAAAAAAAAATAGAAAAAGAAAGGAGGAAAAACATACGGACTACCATCCCGTTTCATTCTATGTTTATTTTATGTTTTTGTTATTTTGATTTATTAGCTTAAGTCGAGTCGGGTCTTGGCTTAGCAACGCCATATTGTACATGTAATTAACCAAGATTATTAACTCGCCACCAGTAAATATTGCCTTTATCCAACAAAATCGTGTATTCCATATCCCTACACCTAACGTTATAACCCTTTGAAAGACATCTTTGATAGTTTATCCTAGGTGCTTACGCAAAGTGGTGGAGGTTTGATCCTTTCCCAAGCCTATGGTAATCTATTTTGCTATGACAGGTAGTGAGAGATGTTTTCCATTTCCATATTGTGATATATACTTTATTACACCCGAGAGATGTGAGTATCTAAACACTATTTGTGAGGTGCTAGTGTATGACCTCTGATACGTGGGAATCGCACCAGGCTTTACCTCTCACGGGATCTTGAGAAGCTTACAACCCCCACCAGGCAGTGTACCTGATCGTTGTAGTATAGTATAGTGACAAGTACCGGGGGATTGATCGTTCAGCTAGGAATAGTGTCGCTAGGATTAGAAAACCTAAATACTAGTTCTAAAGATGAGGGATGATTATTTTTGTATTTTTATATTTTTTAGAAAGCAAGTAAAAATCTCGGGTTTGAAGGATTTGGGCGGAATTAGTAGCTAGTCAACTAACCCAATGCTAAAGATGCAATCAAAATAAAATACTAGAAATGAAAATAAACTAAATTAATTAAGGTTGTGAGCAATAAGTGGAAAAAATGTGTTTACTTAGATTTCACTACTCCCTAGACATCTTTTACACGTTAATTACTTGTTATAGTTGCATGGATGACGGATTGTATTCCTTAATACCATTCATGGGTTGGCGCACTTAACTCTCCAATCCTATGAGCTCTTATCTCTTCCTATACCATGCCCAGCACAACCATAGGGATTATAAACAGTGGCTCATGCATTAAATACAACCAATAAAACCTAGTGCACATCAGTTCATGTTTCCTAAGACGTTCAAGCATGTTACCAATTGGAAGTCTGCCAGTTTTCTTAAACCTAACATCGAATTCATTCATCCAATACAAATATAAACAAGTAATCAACACATAATTAACATCTAGGTTTCATTAGATCTAAGCAAACATAAGATAGATCTAGCCTAGCATGATGGAATTAAGACAAGAACAAGATATAGACAACCAACACATAGACATATTGATTAAATTAAAAGAATACTTATCTCAATTACACATGAAAGGTATCAAGGGCTTAGAACCCTTGAAAAACCTGTAAAATTCGCACTAAGTTCATAATTAGGGTTTGATGCGTGGGAATTGCAACAGGCTTTACCTCTCGAGGGATCTCGAGAAGCTTACAACCCCCACCAGGCAGTGTACCTGATCGTTGTAGTATAGTATAGTGACAAGTACCGGGGGATTGATCGTTCAGCTTGGGAATAGTGTCGCTAGGATTAGAAAGCCTAATTACTAGTTCTAAAGATGAGGGATGATTATTTTTTTATTTTTATATTTTTATGAAAGCAAGTAAAATCTCGGGTTTTGGAAGAGTGGGCGGAATTAGTTGCTATTCAACTAACCCAAAACTAAGATGCAATCAAGATAAAATACTAAAAATGAAATTAAACTAATTTATACTAAGGTTGTGAGCAATAATTGGAGAAAATGTGTTTACTTAGATTTTACTACTCCCTAGATATCTTTTACACGTTAATTACTTGTTATAATTGTATGGATGACGGATTGTATTCCTTAATACCATTCATGGGGTGGCATACATAACTCCCCAATTCTATGAGCTCTTATCTCCTCCTACACCATGACCCAGCACAACTATAGGGATTGTAAACAGTGGCTCATGCATTAAATACAACCAATAAAGACCTAGTACGCCTCAGTTCATGTTTCTTAAGATGTTCAAGCATGTTACCATTGGGAGATCTGCCAGTTTTCTTAAGCCTAACATATAAAATCATTCATCCAAGATAAGAATAAACAAGTAATCAACACATAATCAATATCTATGTTTCATTAGATCTAAGCAAACACAAAGGAGATCTAGCCTAGCATAATGGAATTGAGACAAGAACAAGATATAGACAACCAACACATAGACATATTGATTGAATTAGAAGAACACTTATCTCAATTACAATGCAAGGTATCAAGGGTTTGGAACCCTTGAAAAACCTGTAAAAGTTGCACCAAATTCGTCTTTAGGGTTTCACCAAAACTCTCCTCCTTTAATGTGAAAAACTAGAAAACTATATATAGGAAAATAAGGGTGACGGCGTCAAGAGCAAGGGTGTGACGCCGTCATCTCGCCGCCAAATACTTCCTCGGACGGCCTTGATCTACTTATGACGGCCTATGTGACGCCGTCATCAACCACGGTATTTTATTCTTGGGACTTTGACGCCGTCAAGAACAACTCTTGACGCCTTCAGGTACTGTTCCCAGCATAGAAATTTGAGACTTTGCCGTTTTCTTCACTTTTATGCTCCAAAAACGTCCAAAATGGCTTCTTTTCCAGAATTCACTCTCCAAGTACCTAAAATCACAAAAGGAACGATTTAGGGCAATATTTGATCAAATAAAGTCGGATTCGGGCTTAAATGACCCCCTAAAAACGGATCATTTTTCGCCTCATCAGGGTTTCTCCAAAACTTCTCTCCTTTTAATGTGAAAATTAGAAAACTATATATAGGAAATAGGGTCTGACGGTGTCAAGACAAAGCTTGTGACGCCGTCACCTCGCCGCCAAAATAATTCTCGGACTGCCTTGATCTACTTTTGACGCCGTCATGTGTTATGCATTTCCAGGCCGTCATGAATTTTACTCTTGACGCTCTTCCTTTTGAAGCCGTCAAATCTGTACTGGGTCGTCATGGAAATTACTCTTGACGCCGTCACCTACTGTTCCCAGCAAGGAAAATTAAGACTTTGGCGTTTTCTTCACTTTTATGCTTCAAAAACGTCCGAATTGCTTCCTTTTCCAGATTTCACTCCCAAAGTACCTAAAATCACAAAAGGAACGATTTAGGGCAATATTTGATCAAATAAATTCAATTCCGGGCTTAAATGACCCCCTAAAAGTGGTTCATTTTTCGCCTCATCAACCTCCGTGCTTGTCTTTGGTCTTTAGTGGAATGATTATTTGTTGTAATTACTTTTATATTAGTGTTAAATGACCCCTAACTTGTATTTTAATTGGAATAAAAGCCCATTTGCTTGAGGACAAGCAAATCTCAAGTGTAAGGGTATTTGATGAGGCGAAAAGTGAACCACTTTTAAGGGGTCATTTAAGCTCGAATTCGAGATTATTCGATCAATTATTGCCCTAAATCGTTCCTTTTGTCATTTTAGGTACTTTTGGAGAGAAATCTAGAAAAGGAAGCATTTTGGACGTTTTTGAAGCATAAAAGTGAAGAAAACGGCAAAGTCTCAATTTTTCTTGATGGGAACAGTATCTGACGGCTTCAAGGCTCTCCACATGACGGAGTCAAGAGTTACAAAAGAGGTGGATGTGGAAAATACACGTGACGATCCAGAGAGTTTTTGTGCATAGGAGATGACGGCGTCACCCAATGCCGTCATGGTCCAAGTATTAGTGACGGCCCAGAGGAAAATCCTACATGACGACGTCACAAGTAGATCTAGGCAATACAATTTCATTATGGCGGCGATTTTACGGCGTCACAACTTAATACATGACGCCGTCACCCTGTAAAATCTATATATAGTTTTCCAAATTTCATTCATTAGAGTGCAACTTTGGGACTTTGACGCCGTCAAGAACAACTCTTGACGCCTTCAGGTACTGTTCCCAGCATAGAAATTTGAGACTTTGCCGTTTTCTTCACTTTTATGCTCCAAAAACGTCCAAAATGGCTTCTTTTCCAGAATTCACTCTCCAAGTACCTAAAATCACAAAAGGAACGATTTAGGGCAATATTTGATCAAATAAAGTCGGATTCGGGCTAAAATGACCCCCTAAAAATGGATCATTTTTCGCCTCATCATATACCCTTACACTTGAGATTTGCTTGTCCTCAAGCAAATGCGCTTTTATTCTACTCAAAAGACAAGTTAGGGGTCATTTAACACTAATATAAAAGTAATTACAACAAATAATCGTTCCACTAAAGACCAATAGACAAGCACGGAGGTCATACACTAGCACCTCACAAATAGTGTTTAGACACTCACATCTCTCGGGTGTAATAAAGTAATATAACATTATGGAAATGGAAGATATCTCTCACTACCTGTCATAGCAAAATAGATTACCATAGGCTTGGGAAAGGATCAAACCTCCACCACATGGCGTAAGCACCTAGGATAAACTATCAAAGAGGTCTTTTAAAGGGTTGTAACGTTAGGCATAGGGATATGAATTACACGGTTTTGTTAGATAAAGGAAGTTTTACTGGTGGCGAGTTAACAATCTTAGTTAATTACATGAACAAGATGGCGTTGCTAAGCCAAGACTAGACTCGACTTAAGCTAATAAATGAAAAATAATAAAAACATAAAATAAACATAGAATAAAAACGGGATGGTAGTCCGTATGTTTTTTCTCTTTTTCTTTTCTATTTTTTTTTTCTTTCTTGATTTTTCGATTTTTTTTTTTTTTTTTTTTTGCATACACTCTTACCCTACCATCTAAAATAATACATCATAGGGAATGAAAATTCCCCTTACACTTGAATCTTTACATACTTTACATTCAACTAATCTAATGACTCGAATTTAGAAAATCAAAACACTTAGAGCACTTTTAAGATTAACGTATATATGGGGGTAATAAATGATGTTTTCCCCATTACTCCATAAAATAAGTACTTACCCATGAGTCTCAATCGTCCCAAAACAATATGTACAATGATATGACTCGACTTAGCAACCATGTAATAAATTAGAAAGTTAACTTAGGGTTTAACAAATAACAATAATGCACTAAAAATGAGCGCATACACGGAAGGCTAAGGCGATTTGGGTGTACATTTAAGTGGGGTGTAACAAATTCTTCCTTTAAGTAAGATGCTTAAAGTTAGAAACGAAAAGATAGGCTCGGAGGGGTGTACTAGGGGTATCGTGTACTAAAAATGAGTACAACGCTAAGGGTGTGGGAAAAATTAGTTGACTTAACTAGCCAAGTAATATGACTTAAATGGTCACGTAATTATGATACGGGTTTAACACAAGGGTGATCCTAATGCCTCTTATCATGTAGTAAATCCTACCACACGAATGTAGTCTCACTAGCGGTCTTGGGATGCATCACTAACGCAAGTTCTAGAATCTAAATGCTACCGGTACACTCATAAGCACTAATAGTAAATGCTTTCCCTATCAAATCTAAAGGTGAACCTCACATATTTGGGTGGAAAATTTTTCTGAATATACGGTTATGTGCTAGTCATACAATCTCCTATCCATGAGACGCTTGCTATGGCTAAAGTTTCACTCCTAAATGTTGTAAAAAAATTTAAATTTGGCGCTAAAATTGCACTAACAAGTATTTCTCATAGTTTTATTACACATCTACTATCAAACAAAATAAACTCAAGCGAAAGTGCATATGTAAGGTATCATCTTTTTACCCTCCCCTTACACTTAAGATGAACATTGTCCCCAATGTTCAAGTAAAGAATGTAAAAGTGAAAAAGTAAAGAGAATGAAATCAAATACTCCCCTGATTCGCTCGGTATGGATTATAGGTGGCCAGGTTAAATCTTCCTCCAAGAAAATGAACAATCAAAGCTTCCCTTCCAGAATATAAATCATCTGCTTGTCGAACATAACCTGTAAATCCTGACAAAAATAGACAAGACAACCTCGCGTAAAATCGGCGGCATCCTATATAAGTTACTAAATCCTAGAAAACAAGATAGGATAATGCTTGTGGAATGAAGTTTGCAAATTTCCTGGAGATTATAAAACTTAATAATTCACAAAAACCATAAGACTCCGTTAGAAAAACAAAACCGGTAAAATTTCCAGATTTTAACTCCTGACGCCGTCAAGAGTAATCCTCTGACGCCGTCAGAATGGACCTGCAGAAATTCTTATGTTAAGTTTCCGGAAAATTTCTGGAAAAACTTGGTCCTACTTCCTGGAAAATCCTGCAAAACTTCATTATGACTCAATACAAGCATTTGACTCTAACAAATACGAATATACATGCTCATTTAATATTGTGGAGAATCATGATTGGTTTGTTTCTTAAAAACATATTTGGGGTTTCCCCTTACACTTATCTTTTGCAAAAATACTTTTAAGTTGGAGTTAAGACTAGGCCAAACAACATAGTAAAGTATTTCCACATTTTAATTTAGAGACATGATCAACCAACAATAAAAATAAAACATGCATACGGAAGCAAATAACAAACAAACAATTAAAATCACACAAAACATGGGTTGCCTCCCAAGAAGCGCTTTTCTTTGTTTACGAGTCTTGTAGCTAGACTCAAAGTCATGGGTTACTACGTGATTCGGGTGAGTTCCTCATTGAGGACATCTTTGGGATCAAACTTAGGTTTCAACTTCCTATCGGTTTCCTTAGTGTGGTATGACCTTTCAAACTTTTCTCCATCCGGATCATACAAAGTCATTCTAATATGCCATGACCCGTCACCTTCTTTAGGTGGCTTGTCCCACCTCCATTTACACTTATCTCCCTTTCTTTTCCATTTATTCCTTTCTATGTTGATGGGCATTACGCTTAATAACTCAATCATCTTCCTAAAGACTAAGGGGTCCTCAAAGGGGTCTAGCTCTTCATCTCTAGCTATGAGTTGCTCTACCGAATGTGTCTTTTCAACAAAGTCTTTTTCTAGATAGAATGGGCATTGAGGTCCTATAAAGTTCCTTTCTATCCAAGGTCCATATCTAGACGGTCTCCTATTCATCTCTACCCAATGCGGTGTTGGTTCATCATCACAATCATAACTATGCTTCTTTACATCGTACACCGACCAAGTATCACCTTCACCTACCGCTATCTTGGATTCCTTGCAATATATCATGGCACTAGCGGTTGCTAAAAATCCTCTTCCTACCAATAATGGGCATGTAGTGTCACTAACCATGTCTAGGACGTGAAAATCCGCTAATATAGTTAACTTTCCTACGTGAACAACTACATCCTTAATCATTCGGGTGGGCAATACTCCCATCCGCTAGCCCTATCAATACCTCCGTTTCCTCTAACTTTCCTAGCTTAAGAGCGGTGAATAAGGATAGGGGAATCAAGTTGAGGCTTGACCCTAAATCGGCTAGTGTGTCGAAAGCTTCGGATCTTCCTATCTTACATGGCAAAACAAATATACCCGGATCATCAAGCTTTTTAGGCAACTTGTTTTGAACGAAGGCGGTCCCATTTTTACCTAGCTTACACTTCCCATATTTTTCTAGGAGGGCACTATAGTAGGGAGCACGCGCTAAGACATCAATGACGGGGCGTTCAAGGTGAAGTTCTTTGAATTCATCGTCAAGGTCTTGCGTAAGAGGTGTTTCAACTATGCTTTTGACCGGCTCTATAGTGGGTGCTTTATTTGATTGGTCCTATTGGGGAACTTGGTTTTGTTTGAAACACGTGCTCGTTGATTTAACCGAGTAGTATTGTGGACACGAAGTGGGTGACGAAACTGAGGATATGGAATTAACGGTTAGTTTCGGATTCTTGACCGTGTCACTTGGGAGTGCTCCCATTTCTCGGTCATTGAGAACTTTCAACAATGCATCAATTCTAGTGGTCATCTCGCTTTGCTTTTGTTTGAAATCGGCTTCAAACTTAGATATGCGAGCTTCTTGAGATGCCATGAACTTTGACATCAATCCTTCAAGATTGTTGGTACTACCATAGTTGTTAGAAAGATTGTTGTTGAAATTACGGTTGGATGGTGGACCGTTTGGTTGGTAACGATTAGGCGGATTGGAAGAATTGGATTGATTTTGTTTCCACCTAAGGTTTGGGTGATTTTTCCATGAGGGGTTGTATGAATCACCGTAAGGGTTTGGCTCAGGCTTGAAAGTGTACCACTTATCTCCCGCTTCGTCGGTACGCGTGGATGCGTAGTCCGCAAAAGCTGTTCCGGGGAGTTCCACACAATCACGAGTGTCATGGGGACCACTACATAATTCGCATGAAGAAGTGATTTTGTTCACTTGGCTTGAAGGCTTCGGAGCTTCGTAAGATTTCATGAGAAACTTGACTTGGTCCTCAAGTTCCATGATCCTACGGTCGGGAGTGCTAGAATTGTTCGAAGGCAAGGATATTGCCTTGACCGTTTTGTTCAAATCACGGGGATCGTTCCAACTTTCGTTGTCATAGAGAGCAAGATCTTCTATGAGTTCCCATGATTGTTCCGCACTAAGATCACGTAGCTTACCACCGGCCGATTGGTCAATGGCTCGCCTCGTAGAGATGTCGATATGGTCATAAAAAATTTGGACTTGGAGCCAAAGATCTATGCCATGATGAGGGACTTTTTGGAGTAAGTCCTTGAAACGAGTCCATGCTTCATAAAGAGATTCATTTTGACGTTGTTGGAACATCAAGATGTCATTTCTAAGCTTAGTAGTTCTCCCCGGTGGGAAAAATTGAGCAAGGAAACGAGTGGTGAGATCATCCCATGTGGTGATGGATCCCGCGGGTAAACGCTCAAGCCATTGACTAGCTTGATCCCGTAGAGAGAATTGGAATAGGCGTAAACGGGTAGTCTCTCTAGTTTCAACACCTAGGTCTATGGAATCTACGATTTTGAGAAAGTCCTTAAGATGTTGGTTTGGATCTTCGGAACGAAGTCCATGGAATGCACATCCGCTTTGCACCAACCGGATGGTATCGGATCGCAAGGGGGTCACATTGGCTCCGGTGAGCTCAATGGTGTTTCGGTAGCCTTGGTGGCTAGGTCGGGAATACTCTCCTAAGGTTCGGGGCCTAAGGGGTTCTAATGGTGGGTTTTGTTGTGGTGGGATGACGGGTTCAAAGATGTTACCACCTTCCATGATGTCAGATGGTAAAGAGTTACGAACAAAAGCACAAAGAAATAAGATAGACTAAAGAAGACCTAAAAATAAAAATAAAATCTTACTAGAAGGGAATCTAGCAAGTAGACCTAATAAAAAGAAATTCTAACCTAGACAATAACTATTCCCCGGGCTGCGGCGCCAAAAACTTGTTGCGTGGGAATCGCAACAGGCTTTACCTCTCGAGGGATCTCGAGAAGCTTACAACCCCCACCAGGCAGTGTACCTGATCGTTGTAGTATAGTATAGTGACAAGTATCGGGGGATTGATCGTTCAGCTTGGGAATAGTGTCGCTAGGATTAGAAAGCCTAATTACTAGTTCTAAAGATGAGGGATGATTATTTTTGTATTTTTATATTTTTATGAAAGCAAGTAAAATCTCGGGTTTTGGAAGAGTGGGCGGAATTAGTTGCTATTCAACTAACCCAAAACTAAGATGCAATCAAAATAAAATACTAAAAATGAAATTAAACTAATTTATACTAAGGTTGTGAGCAGTAATTGGAGAAAATATGTTTACTATTTCACTACTCCCTAGATATGTTTTACACGTTAATTACTTGTTATAATTGTATGGATGACGGATTGTATTCCTTAATACCATTCATGGGGTGGCATACATAACTCCCCAATTCTATCAGCTCTTATCTCCTCCTACACCATGACCCAGCACAACTATAGGGATTGTAAACAGTGGCTCATGCATTAAATACAACTAATAAAGACCTAGTACGCCTCAGTTCATGTTTCTTAAGACGTTCAAGCATGTTACCATTGGGAGATCTGCCAGTTTTCTTAAGCCTAACATATAAAATCATTCATCCAAGACAAGAATAAACAAGTAATCAACACATAATCAATATCTAGGTTTCATTAGATCTAAGCAAACACAAAGGAGATCTAGCCTAGCATAATGGAATTGAGACAAGAACAAGATATAGACAACCAACACATAGACATATTGATTGAATTAGAAGAACACTTATCTCAATTACAATGCAAGGCATCAAGGGTTTGGAACCCTTGAAAAACCTATAAAAGTTGCACCAAATTCGTCTTTAGGGTTTCACCAAAACTTCTCCTCCTTTAATGTGAAAAACTAGAAAACTATATATAGGAAAATAGGGGTGACGGCGTCAAGAGCAAGGGTGTGACGCCGTCATCTCGCCGCCAAATACTTCCTCGGACGGCCTTGATCTACTTATGACGGCCTATGTGACGCCGTCATCAACCACGGTATTTTATTCTTGGGACTTTGACGCCGTCAAGAACAACTCTTGACGCCTTCAGGTACTGTTCCTAGCATAGAAATTTGAGACTTTGCCGTTTTCTTCACTTTTATGCTCCAAAAACGTCCAAAATGGCTTCTTTTCCAGAATTCACTCTCCAAGTACCTAAAATCACAAAAGGAACGATTTAGGGCAATATTTGATCAAATAAAGTCGGATTCGGGATTAAATGACCCCCTAAAAACGGATCATTTTTCGCCTCATCAGGGTTTCTCCAAAACTTCTCTCCTTTTAATGTGAAAATTAGAAAACTATATATAGGAAATAGGGTCTGACGGTGTCAAGACAAAGCTTGTGACGCCGTCACCTCGCTGCCAAAATAATTCTCGGACTGCCTTGATCTACTTTTGACGCCGTCATGTGTTATGCATTTTCAAGCCGTCATGAATTTTACTCTTGACGCTCTTCCTTTTGACGCCGTCAAATTTGTACTGGGTCGTCATGGAAATTACTCTTGATGCCGTCAGAAATTACTTCTTGACACCGTCACCTACTGTTCCCAGCAAGGAAAATTAAGACTTTGGCATTTTCTTCACTTTTATGCTTCAAAAACGTCCGAATTGCTTCCTTTTCCAGATTTCACTCCCAAAGTACCTAAAATCACAAAAGGAACGATTTAGGGCAATATTTGATCAAATAAATTCAATTCCGGGCTTAAATGACCCCCTAAAAGTGGTTCATTTTTCGCCTCATCAACCTCTGTGCTTGTCTTTGGTCTTTAGTGGAATGATTATTTGTTGTAATTACTTTTATATTAGTGTTAAATGACCCCTAACTTGTATTTTAATTGGAATAAAAGCCCATTTACTTGAGGACAAGCAAATCTCAAGTGTTAGGGTATTTGATGAGGCGAAAAGTGAACCACTTTTAAGGGGTCATTTAAGCCCGAATTCGAGATTATTCGATCAATTATTGCCCTAAATCGTTCCTTTTGTCATTTTAGGTACTTTTGGAGAGAAATCTAGAAAAGGAAGCATTTTGGACGTTTTTGAAGCATAAAAGTGAAGAAAACGGCAAAGTCTCAATTTTTCTTGATGGGAACAGTATCTGACGGCTTCAAGGCTCTCCACATGACGGAGTCAAGAGTTACAAAAGAGGTGGATGTGGAAAATACACGTGACGATCCAGAGAGTTTTTGTGCATAGGAGATGACGGCGTCACCCAATGCCGTCATGGTCCAAGTATTAGTGACGGCCCAGAGGAAAATCCTACATGACGACGTCACAAGTAGATCTAGGCAATACAATTTCATTATGGCGGCGATTTTACGGCGTCACAACTTAATACATGACGCCGTCACCCTGTAAAATCTATATATAGTTTTCCAAATTTCATTCATTAGAGTGCAACTTTGAGGGAAAAAACCCTAGGACGAATTTTACAGCTTTTTCAAGGGTTTCAACCCCTTGAATCTTTCATGTTTAATTAAAGATAAGTACTCTTTCAAATCATTCAATATGTCTATGTGTTGTTTGATTATATCTTACGCTTGTCTTCTAATTAACATGCTAGGCTAGATTTCTTTTGTGTTTGCTTAGATGTAGTGAAACCTAGATGTTAAATATGGATTGATTGTTTGTTTATAGTTGTTACGGATGATTGTATTCGATGTTAGGCTTAAGAAAACTTGCAGACTTCCATTGGTAACTTGCTTGAACGTCTTAAGAAACATGATCGGAGGTGTACTACGATTTTTGGTTGTATTTAATGCGTAGGAGAATTCTAATGATCCTATGTTAGGAGCTTCTAACGGCTCGACATAGAAGTGAAGTAGGATCCTATAGAGTTAGGGAATATTGTACACGGCCCTACGACTAGTATTAAGGAATATGACCCGTCATCCATGCAATTGTTACAAGCTATCAACCTATAAAAGATATCTAGGGAGTAATGAAACCTAAGTAAACACAACTTTCCTCATCATTGTTTACACCACATTAGTATAATTAGCTTCATTTTCATTTATGTTATTTTATTTTGATTGCATCTTTAGTAAATTGGGTTAGTTGGCTAGCAACTAATTCCGCCCACTCCTTCAAAACCCGAGATTTTAATTGCTTTCTATAAAATATAAAAATACAAAAAGAATCATCCCTCACCTCTAGACCTAGTTTAGGAGGCTTTCTAATCCTAGCGACACTATTCCTGAGTTGAACCATCAATCCCCCGGTACTTGTCACTATACTATACTACAATAATCAGGTACACTGCCTGGTGGAGGTTGTAAGCTTCTCGAGATCCATTGAGAGGTAAAACCTGGTGCGATCCCCACGTATCAGTTAATCTAATCAATATTTTAAATTTACTAAGTTAGCTTTACAATCTAATCTAAAGCAAAGGGGGGTTTTAGCCTGAGAGAGTAACACTGTTTTGGTTATTTAATATAACTAATAAATCCATTAAGTCCTGCCATTTTGTTAAGTAGCTTGTCACTTGTTTTATTGCTAGTTTTATATGATGAGTGTCGTAAACTCTTCTCTCACGTTGGATCCTAAATATAGGTGAGTAAACTCTTAATGATCACTTATGCGTATCTTACTTTCTATACGCTAGATAAGTAAGCGTGGTGGGGGTATGGCAGCCCAAGCAAAACACAGCTAGACACAGAGGTTATCAAAACACATATACAAGTCATAAAAAAAATCATATAAACTGATAATCGATATGAAAGCAATTTTAAAGGGATCGGTATGGCGGCCACAAGCCCATCAATCCTGATGGATTATAGTTTACTAATACAATAAAACAAAACTACTTAATGAATTAAATACATGCAGGACCTTCTTACTGCTCTAAAATCTTCTTTGGAGATGTGTCTTGTGTTGTCTTGTCATCTGAATTCATCTCCTTAGGGTTATGTTGCACATAAAATTCGTCTAGGTCTTGGGGTATTTATAGTTTCTGTCAGAGGGGTAGATGTGGCGCATTAACTAAGTAGATGTGGCGCATTTACTTAACTTCGCGTGAGGTCCAAGATTAATATATTCTGGAATATTCGTACATTGTCTTCAGATGCGGCGTATCTTGAATCTTTATGCGGCGCATGTCCTTCAGCGTCTTGGATTGTATCTGGTGAAGTATTGATAGTGATACGGCGCATGTTGATAATGAGATGTGGCGTATCTGGAGTAGAACAAGATGGTTCTCTTTCGTTGACCAAAGTTTCATATGCGGCGCATGATAAAATCAGATGCGGCGCATGCTTCTGTAACACCCCCAAAATCATCACGTCAGCGGAAGACTTAAGATGTCAGCGGAAGACTTTTTGGGTGTTACTTCGAGGATCTTTGTCACAATCATAGAAAACGACACAAAAGTGACGCTTTAAGTTTAATTTATTCAAAATACAAAATATTCAAGACATCAAGATGTTTCATAATTTAAACAACAAGTTTATTTGAAATATGTCAAAATGTTTATTTAAGCCCATGTCGGGTTACAAGCCCACTCCGTGCCTTCAAGTTCCTTCTTGTTTAGTTACCTGAGATAAACACATGCTAAAAAGTGTCAACACAAAGGTTGGTGAGTTTATAGAGTTTATAGTTTAAATCGTTAATTAGAAAATGAGTGATTTCCTTATCAATTCAATACAAATCAATCCGTTGGTTTGCCCTTCACCGGGTCAACATCAAAAATAGTAATTGGTTTATAAATCCATTTAACACGAGATTCGATATTTGGGCCATGTTATTTCATCCATAACATAAATAGTTTACGGGGAACCGTATTTAAACAGTTGAAACTGTATCCGAACAGTTTGTAGAGAACCGTATTTAAACAGTTGAAACCGTATCCAAACAGTTTGCGGGGAACCGTATTTAAACAGTTGAAACTGTATCCAAACAGTGTGTGTGGAGAACCGTATTTAAACAGTTGAAACCGTATTTAAACAGTTTGTTCCATAATTCCAAATATCGATAGTAAAATCGTTAGAAAAGTTGTTACACATGCATCTCTTCCAAAGAGTTTATAAAACAGTTAAATGATAGAAAGTGTAGATATGAACTTATAGTAGTATGTAAATAGTTAACGAGTACTTGTAAAAGTATAAAGCAATAGTTAAGCATGTATCTCCCCCAAAAACGTTTATAAACATTGTAAAACAAGTAAAAGTAGGGGCTATGACTCACCTTAGTAGTACGGTAGACAGAGTATAAGTAATGTCAGAAGTGAAGATGGAAATGACTTCAAGAGATAACCTGAATGATACGGAAGTCCGAGATAAGTTCGACTTATCGAGAATCGTGATTTGAATATTGTTTGATGACAAAATGACTTTTGTGGCAGAGGTGGCTTGCGTGGCAAAACGCTTAATAGTTCAAGAGCAAGTTATATACTATATAACTTGTCTTTATGTATAAGTATCGTTTATTATTTTATATTTCTCATCATGAATTTATAATATGTATCGAAAGTTGGTGAATGATAAATTATAGTAATTGTACGTTACTCCTAGTTAAGTGAATCAATGAGTTTTATTGTAGGAATAATCATTTCTCAACGTGTGTTCAAGTTAACCGATAATAACATCAAGTTATATAATTTACGTTATAAATTATATATATTCAGAAATATATAGTTATTCATAATTATTACTTCCTTATCGCCTCAAGATGTAGGTCTCGGTATATGTTTTTATGATATAGTCGTAAAATATTAATTTATCAAAACGAACTCAAGTTTCTGTGTAAACTTTTAAGTTATACAAAAGTTACTCTTTTAACCCTAATAGTTAGATGATTTATATATTCAGTTCAGAATAATTATATTTATAAACTTATAAAAGTTTTAGGGTGACAAGTATTAAAGTATCAAACTTAGAAGGGTTGGAGTCGTATAGATTCTTATATGTTTCAAAACTTATAAAAGTTTATAAGAAAAATGTTATATAGTTAAAATTGGAGGTTTTTAAAATGTAAAAGTTTATATGAGTTATTTTATAAAACTCTTTTTTTAAGAAAATAATAAGTAGTGAAAAGCCGAGGGGTTGAAATTGTCAATATGCAAAAGTTGCAAAAATAACTAAACAAAATAAAAAGTGAGGTGCAGGGTTCGGACCCCTGACCTCTCGTTTGAAACCAAGAGACATAGCCAATTGTTTTCAGTTCAAAGAGTAACAAGTAAATTTCATTCATCAGATATTGAATCGTGCATGTATAACTTCATAACTTATGTTTTGCATGTAGTTGGTTTTTGAGACAAGTTTACAACTTAATGATCACTCTTTATATTTCCAAGTTTAATCATCTACTTCAAGATGTTTTATGTGTGTTAACGAGGTCAAATGTTTGCCACACCAGCTTAATCACCATCTTAGATATATTGCATGCATGTATATATGAACGTGTATAAGCATGTGTTGACAGTGGGTATAAGTATCCCAAAAGAACATGAAATAATCATCATATTCTAGCTAGAGCTATGATATGAGAGGATAAAGAATCGATAGCTTACAGTGGGGTTCGAGTAATATGAAATTCAAATGAATAAAGGTAACAGGAACTGAAACTGTTAAACTCCCAAAACTCCGAGCTAACACCAAGTCATCCAAGATTTGCTTTTCTAGTTTTATGTTTTTGTAGTTGTTTTATTTCAGTTTGTGAGGGATACGCATGAATGGAGGGTGGAGTAGTCGTAAGATTGGTGTGGTGAACCTCACGTTACGGCCAGAAAGTTGGAAGAGGAGAAACGTGGCTTGCTAAAAGGATTTATCATGAACTGCGTCTATCTCTAAGTCGACTTGAAGAACACTTGGAACCTAGGAAACTTTAGCCAACTACTCGTGCCATCACCAGAAAATAAAGGACCTGAAAGCATTTTTGATAGAATAAAGTTTGCAAGTGTGTATGTACGTATGGAAGTATGGATGATTTATATGTATCCTTAAATAGAGACTTGGGTGCATGAATGAGATGATGATAATGCAGGAAACATGTGCAAGTCTTGAGTGGATTGGAGGGCATAAGAGGTGGGAGTGTGAAAGGCATCGTGCTTGAATATTCCTGATTATACTTAGGTGTTTATAAGAGATTGGAGAGCTATGGAGGTGAGTCTTGGATGCACATGTGTCTCCTAGGTTATACCTAAGGTAGTAACAAACGAGTGAAGGTGTGAGCTATCGATTTACATGTATCCATATCTATATGAACAAGAAGGTGATAAGTGATAGAATGGAGCAGGAAGGTGGTGTAAGATATGCACATGGTGTTTCCTTAGGTCATACTTGGGGTAGTAACAAGGGAGGGAGGGTGGAGGTGTGAGTTATATTTGAGGGAGGTTTACTTGGGTCAGGTTCGTATTTTATAGATAACAGCCTGGAAATGCGTTTTTGGTTTAAAAATCTCGCGTATCTAGACGTAAAACATTATTTCGGACAACTTTCGTGTTTTACACTTTTCCTGGTTCGGAGCAGAAGGGCCTTAAAATTGGGATTTAAATACGTTACAGAAAGTTGGTGGTTTATTAGAATTCATACGAATTGTTATTGAAATAAAATGCTATTTGTGTCAAGTTGAGATGAAACTTGTAAAGTGCCTTAACTTGATCAATATTCTAGTATAGTAATTATATTTGAAAGTTGATAACAATTGTCGTTCATGGTTCTTAGAGGTCCAATATTATTAGCGAGTACACATGGGAATTTTTAGTAGGCACGGGATTTATTTAAATTGTATTTGTTAATTATTGAAACGTATACTTATTAAGTATCAATGTTTTAAGTTACGTATGGTATCTAGGTTATTAAGGTTTAGGTGTAAATGTCGTTTCAAGGTAAGAGTGAATAACGTGGTAATTGACAAAGTGTATATATATATATATATATATATATATATATATATATATATATATATATATATATATATATATATATATATATATATATATAAATTGTTATGGGTAAAAATGGTTAATTTATGTTGTAATAATGTGTTAATCGTAGGAAAATTTTACGGGATGTTATAGCTTCAAAGTCAGGCAATGGTCTTTAATCTCTTCTATTCAGCAGACTTTTCCAATCTTGATCATTTATCTCCATATTTCGTCCAAAATCGCCAAGTTTCACCAATTGCTTGTTTTTACCTGAGAATTACTAAAGTAAACAATTCAATTAATGACAAATGATGACATTATAATGTACTTATTTGATGTCATCAGTATACTTCCAGGAAAGTGTCATGTTTCCCAGAACAACAGTGTGCCGTGATCGTGGTTGAAAAGCAGCGGAGTTACTGAAAAAGCGGCAGTTTTGTTGAGATAGAGCAATAATATTCAAGCAGTTAAACACAAAATGCAATCCAAATATTCCTAAGATGATTAAATAAGTGATAATAGAACAAGTTCCAGTCCCCGGCAGCGGCGCAAAAAAGTTTGATGTGTCTCAAAGCTTTAAATTTATATAACTAGTTATACCGATTTCTCTTAATTAAAAAAACACGGGTAAAAGTATAACCCTCGTTTATAGTAAAGAGTTTGGTAAGACCAGGTCGTTCCACAGGGACTGAGATTATTCTATGTATCAATTAACTACCTAAGATGATTTAGAAAGAGTTTTAGATAATTATGCAAAACTAAATGAGATTCAAATATGAGACAAATACGATTACTTGTACAGTTACTATAACTCGGTGAATGATTAATGATAATGATCTCAATAATGGAGTAAGTTCAACCGATGATTAGTTGTTTTCGTCAAAATAACGTTTTCACAGATTAACAAGTATGATTCAAGACTTATGTTAATAGAACTTGAACGAGTGGGTAACAAGCTCAAGGACTAATTGCAATGCTGAAAACCATATTGTTTATAACTTAACAATAACGGATTTCTCCAACCAATTGATCAAGATACATAGACATATTTAAAAAACTATATAATACCGATTGATTCTTTTGACCTTTTTCAATTGAAAAGTATAATAAAAAATGGTAAACAATGTATAACAAGTTTAGAACACAACAAGGTTTCAACATAAACAAGAAATCAAACCATAAGGAGTTTAGCCTAACATGGCTTTAGTAATCATGCTTACAGTGATTGATTCGTTTGTAATGAGAGACATACTACTTGAATTAGTTATAATGATTGAGCTACGGTCACTAACGATCACTATAATAATACCAAGGTAGTACTTCAACGTATTGGAACTTTGACTTCACTTGATCACTCCAATTGATGTGATTCAAAATGAAAAGAGTTATCAGAGCTTTTGTAATAGTTGGGATGAGAGTTGTGTCAAATGAGACGGATTGAGGCTCTATTTATAGGCTATTTGTAACTGATCAAATTCTGAAGTACGCCGCTCTTAAGGTAAGATCAGCGGGCTTCACTTGCGACACCAGCGAACATAGTTAGAAACATCGACGGGCTTCAATAGTTTTCTTGGCGCCAAAGGGTCATTAATTGAGCTGAAGACGGCGCACTTTATTTATGAGATCGCCACACTTGACGATGCTGACTCAGATTTGTATAAGACTTATTACGCCGCCGTAACCGGCGTACATTGATAGAAAGGGCAATGTGCTTTTCTTCTTTAACAGGCAATACTTTGCTCTAGCATCCACTTGGCTTAGATGCGTACACTTTATCTTGGTTCTTGAAGTTCTTTTTTGATTGGACCTGAAATGTATTTTCATGTAATTAAGTATCGAAAATCCATAGAATCCATTAAAAACTAAAAAATGACGCTATATTAAATATGTATAATTCGAGAGTCATCAATTCCCTCCACACTTAGCTATTGCTTGCCCCCAAGCAATGTAAGCGAACAAAATAGATTTATGATTTGAGAGATTAAACTTGAAGGAGATTTATTTGTTAGAGACAAAGACATTTATATATCAGGCATTAATACATAGCTAGATCACCTCACACAGGAATTATTTAGATTCACACAATTTCACTCAAAGCGGTGATTATGTGAGAACACTCAATTTGCACATACGTAAATCATAAAACTACCATATGTTTGTACAAGATACGTAAAAATAACCGTTGCGGAGTGAGCACTAGACAAATATATCAAAATAGGGCAAAATATAGGTTTATTTGGTTAGGTGAGTGGGGATAATTTGGATAATTTTCGAGAGATATGAGAAGCAAAAATGTCGAAAATTCATAAAACTACTAACCACTATCATGACTTTTACTTCACTTTGCTAGGCATATACTTTTTCTTGCCTTTATTTTTCACATTTATTTGATATTGACTTTTCTTTATTTCACTGAACTTTCTTTAACATATCAATGACTAGCGAATAATAAGGACTTTGCTTAGCAATTTATTTGTTTTTCTCTCATAATAGGTGGTTGATAGAGGTGTTTTGTGGTAACAAGGATAGTTGGATGAAATATCATGAGATAGGTTTTAAGGGTGATTTGGGTTGTATATCTTGCCTCTTTATCACATATATCTATCTATAAATTAACCTCAATGCGATTTAGTAAACGATATACATGCACAAATTCTAGAGTTAAAATGAATTACCGGCACACTTATATAATATGAAACAGGAAGTGCAAAAGATAATACACTTCATAAAAGGCTAAGAATATTCTCACAATTTAGTGGGTTTTTGCATGTGCTAGATATGTATTGACTTTGCCTTGCTAGGGCAATTTTTACTGGAAATTTCTAATATTAATACCTAAATTTTTTGGAAAAATTATGGAACAAGCAATAGTGCAGAATTACGCTCGATTTAACCTATTTGTCCCCCTTCACACTTAAGTTGAACATTGTCCTCAATGTGAAAGACTTTTTTGATAAAATAAGAAATAGGAAAAAATCAATATAAGAGAAATTTCCTGGGGCTTTGTTGATATAAATAATGCTTAAAAAGGTTATTAATATCTCTCAATAAACCTATGTTTTGATAATCACAAAACTTAAATCAAATTAAGTCAAGATTAAGAAGTAAACAAGTATTTGGTAACAAATATTTACTTCTACATCTAATATCACTTAAGGTATGCATAAACTAAGCATCTTATGCATGACATGATCAAAGGAAATTTTGTCTTAAGACATAACATCTTATAAAATGATATAAATATTTTATATATATATTTGTAAATCATTTTTGGTAATGCTATATTAAACCACAAAGATATGATTTCAAATTTCTAACCAAAAAGGGCAAATTTTATCCAGAAAAACTTTTCCAACATTCAGGAGGGTGGCCCCCTTAATTTTACTAGGCGGCCCCATTAATGATTAAGGGGACCGGCCTCTAATTAAGGGGACCGGCACGCTCCCGAACAGTAAAATCTGGCCCTATAAATATTGGATCATTTCACACATTTTCCTCACCTTTTTGCACTATAAACTTTCTGATCCAACCTCCATTTCTAGATCCAAAATCCTTTGATCATATAATTCATAAGTCTTTATTTCCAAGTGATCCAAAGCTTCATCCATTCAAGTGCAAGAAGAAGAACACTTCTCTACATCCATCTAATTGTAGTAGTGTTGTGTATAGCTAGTTTCATATTGTAGTTGTGTTAGATATTTGTAAAAGTGTTGTGTAAATTGTTGATTGTAGAAGCTAGGTGTGTTGTAAAGTAGTTTAGTAGTTGTGAATTAGTTGTGCATAGAAGAAGGTGTGAAGTTGTGAAGGTGTGAAGCCTTGAAGAAGTTGTGAAGTTGTGAAGAAGGTGTGAAGCCTTGAAGAAGTCATGAGATTGGTTCTAGCTACGATTAGAACTCGACATTTAGCTTAGTGTCGTTAACTCGTGTAAACCAAGGTGTGTAAGGTTTCTCCACCATAAGGAGTTTGTTGACATAGTGAAGAAAACTCTCGAGTGTGGTACCCGGGGAGTGGAGTAGGGCAAGGAAGGTGTCCTTGTAGCCGAACCACTATAAATTCGCGTGTTGTGGTTTGATCCTTCTAACTCTATCTTTTTCTTCATTACATTTCAATACTTTCATTACTTGATTAAAATTGCTTATATTGGTTATCATTTGAATTCACTTGAGATCGAATCGAAAGTTTTTAATAACCTACAAAATATTTTGGTAATAAACTTTTAAAAGGACGTAAAACTATTCAACCCCCCCCCCCCTTATAGTTTTCCACAGGCTTATATTTGGAAGTTGACGTATGAAGCTCATCTCCTTGCATCCATAATTCATAAAACCTGCAAAAATAAACACAAAAATACAAGGAAATATTTTTGGGATTTTTTTTATCACAACCAAATTGCATCCACACTTAAATTAAAGTGCGGTGAAAAATAAAAACTTGAAACCACGGGTTGCCTCCCGAGAATCGCTTGTTTCTAAGGGTCTCTAGCTAGACTCTTCTTCTGATTCTATTACTTTTTGGGAAACAAAGGGGTAGTTTCCTCCTTCTTGTCATTATAACTTTCTTCTTTGTGGTATAACTTCAGTCGATAGCCATTTACTATGAACGGTTTGCCATCACGTCCATATAATTCAACGTATCCGGATGGATATCCATGTTTAACCATATAAGGACCAAGCCATCGTGATCTTCGATTTGGTTGTTTGAATTTATATTTTGAGTGAAACAGGAGTACTTTATCTCCTTGCTTAAATTCCTTACGAATTCATAATTTACGATCATGCCAAATTTTGGTCATTTCTTTGTATAATCGAGAATTTTCATAATCATGTAAACGAAATTCGTCTAACTCATGGAGTTGAAACATTTGTTTCTCTTTAGCAACTGTTAAGTCTATGTTACAATTCTTCAGTACCCAATATGCACGATGTTCAATTTCAAATGGCAAATGGCAAGTTTTGCCATAGATGAGTTTACAAGGTGTTGTTCCAGTGGGTGTTTTATATGTTGTTCGGAAAGCCCACAGAGCATCATCTAACTTTCTTGACCATGTAGCCGGATTCTCTTTCACGGTCTTTTCAAGAATTCTTTTTAATGCTCTATTTGTGTTTTCCACTTTTCCACTTGTTTAACGATGATATGAATTAGAGAAGTGATGGTTTACACCATATTTTTTCATAGTAAAGAGTTTTGGTAAGACCAGGTCGTTCCACAGGGACTGAGATTATTTTATATATCAATTAACTACTAAGATGATTTAGAAAACGTTTTAGATAATTATGCAAAACTAAATGAGATTCAAATATGAGACGAATATGATTACTTGGATAGTTACTATAACTTAATGAATGATTAATGATAGTGATCTCAATCACGGAGTACGTTCAACCAATGATTAGTCGTTTTCGTCATAATAACGTTTTCACTGATTAACAAGTTTGATTCATGACTTATGTTTAATAGAACTTGAACGAGTCGGTAACAAGCTCAAGGACTAATTGCAACGCTGAAAACTCTATTGTTTATAACTTAACAATAGCGGATTTCTCCAACCAATTGATCAAGACACATAGACATATTTCGAAAACTATATAATACCAATTGATTCTTTCGACCTTTTTCAGTTTACAAGTATAATCAAAAGTGATAAACAATGTATAACAAGTTTAGAACACAACTAGGTTTCAACATTAACAAGACATCAAATGAGATCATATCACAACCAATCACTTTATTATATTAACATATCCAAGCAAACATAAGGAGTTTAAACTAACATGGATTTAGTAATCATGCTTATAGTGATTGATTCGTTTGTAATGAGCGACATACTTCCTGAATTAGTTACAATGATTGAGCTACCGTCACTAGCGATCACTATAATAATACCAAGGTAGTACTTCAATGTATTGGAACTTTGACTTCACTTGATCACTCCAATTGATATAATTCGAAATGAAAAGAGTTATCAGAGCTTTTTTAATAGTTGAGACCAGAGTTGTGTCAAATGAGACAGATTGAGGCTCTATCTATAGGCTAGCTGTGACTGATCAAATTCTGAAGTACGCCGCTCTTGAGGTAAGATCGGCGGGCTTCAATAGTTTTCTTGGCACCAAAGGGTCATTAATTGAACTAAAGACCGGCACACTTTATTTATGAGATCGCCACATTTGACGATGTTGACTTAGATTTGTATAAGACTTATTATGCCCCCGTAACCGGCGTACTTTGATAGAAAGGGCGGCGTGCTTTTCTTCTTAACAAGCAATACTTTGCTTTAGCATCCATTTGGCTTAGATGTGTACACTTTATCTTGGTTCTTGAAGTTCTTTGTCAACTTGACGTGAAATGTATTTTCATGCAATTAAGTATCGAAAGTCCATAGAATCCATTAAGAAATTAACAAATAACATTATATAAAATATGTATTATTCGAGCGTCATCAAAACTCCAGCTACATCAACATGGAATCTGGTTCTTACTGAGTAATATTTATGTTTTCTTTGTTGTAATTCAGCTTGTAAGAAGAAGTTGTTATATTCACTTACAAACTGATAATAACTTAGGATGTCTATTTGGTAAATCTTTGCTAGAACCTAAATGTAAAATATCCTAAGAGTTCAGTCTGTAAGAAGAAGCCTTAGTGGTCACTTATAAACTGATAAAAACATATTCATTAGGAAAATATTTGCTAGAACCTAAATGTAAAGTATCCTAAGTAAAAAACTAAATAAAAACACTCAGAAAGTCATCATCAAACCAATCTTCAGAGGATCATCGCTACCTAAGGATATAATCTCGAACAAGTGAAGATCATACACAAGAATCAAGATGGTGACTCAATACGAGGTACAACCTCATCCTTAACAAGTGGTATCAACAAATAGAACCTATAATGATAAATGTTTACTTATAATATTGCTTGTAAATCAAAGTATAAGAAGAAGTTGTTATGCTCACTTCTCTTTGATAAAATCCAACAAGTGGTATCAAACCAAAACCAAAATACAATAGTCATTGATACGTGGGATTGCGCCCTCGCAACATGTATTACCTCTCAAGGGATCTTGAGAAGCTTGCAACCCCCACCAGGCAATGTACCTGATCGTTGTAGTATAGTATAGTGACAAGTACCGGGGGATTGATCGTTCAACTCAGGAATAGTGTCGCTAGGATTAGAAAGCCTACTAAACTAGGTCTAGAGGTGAGGGATGATTCTTTTTGTATTTTTATATTTTATGAAAAGCAAGTAAAATCTCGGGTTTTGAAGGAGTGGGCGGAATTAGTTGCTAGTCAACTCACCCAATTAACTAAAGGTGCAATCAAAATAAAATAAGAGAAATGAAAATTAAACTAATTTGCTAATGTTGTGGAAACAATAATGAGAAAAGTTGTGTTTACTTAGATTTCATTACTCCTTAGATATCTTTTACCGGTTGATTAGCTTGTTACAATTGCATGGATGACGGGTTATATTCCTTAATACTAGTCGTAGGGCCGTGTACAATATTCCCTAACTCTATAAGATCATACTTCACTCCTATGCCGAGCCGACTAAAAGCTCCTAACATGGGATCATTAGAATTCACTTATGCATTAAATACAACCAAAAATCGTAGTACACCTCCGATCATGTTTCTTAAGACGTTCAAGCAAGTTACCAATGGAAGTCTGCCAGTTTTCTTAAGAAAGATAAACAATTATAAACAAACAATCAACCAATAATCAACATCTAGGTTTCACTACATCTAAGCAAACACAATAAAAAGCCTAGCCTAGCATGTTAAAAGAAAGATAAACATAAGATAGAATCAAACAATACATAGACATATTGAATGATTATTGGAGAACTTATCTTTATTAAAACATGGAAAAAAGAAGGGTTTGAAACCCCTTCAATATGCAGGAAATTCGACCTAGGGTTTGTGTTTAGTATTCCACAACTTGTTCCACACTTTACAATGAAAAATTGGAAAAATATATATAGACATAGCTTCCTGACGGCGTCATGTGTTGACCTCTGACGCCGTCAACTCGCCGCCAAGTTGAAATTCGTATTGCCTAGATCCAGTCTTGACGCCTTCATGTGCAAATCTACTCTGGGCCGTCACTTGTATTTGGACCCTGACAGCCTTGGTGACACCGTCAGGCCATTAACAAAGAAAATGTTCTGGGCCGTCACGTTATAAATTCCACATCCACCTCTTTTGTCACTCTTGACGCTGTCATGTGTTATGGCTTGACGTCGTCAGATACTGTTCCCAACAAGGAATTTGAGACTTTGCCATTTTCTTCACTTTTATGCCCCAAAAACGTCCAAAACGCTTCCTTTTCCATATTTCTCTCCAAAAGTACCTAAAATGACAAAAGGAACGATTTAGGGCAATAATTGATCGAATAATCACGAATTCGGGCTTAAATGACCCCTTAAAAGCGGTACACTTTTCGCCTCATCAGTCATTTACTATACCTTTGTTGTAAATCAGAGTATAAGAAGAAGTCGTTATGCTCACTTATCTCTGATAAAACCCAAACTATTTTTATGCTCAAATAGGGGGAGATTATTGGGACAATATTTGACGCAAATGTCCCTGACAAATATTTGAACATAAAATAGCCATGTCACCCACTGACAAAATATCAGTGATCTATTTACTCATTTATGATTAGTGAGTATGACACTCCCTAATACAGGGAGACGCTCAAACAACATACTTCAAATAAGGCAAAGACCAAACTGAAGATGCAGTTTACCAACACTGATAATAAATAAGTATTGTAAGTATCTAGGCAAACATGTGGCACACTAAAATCTGACAAATGTCTTGACATCCCTGATGCCCTTTCTCTCAAGATAATGGACAACTCACCAACTATGGATAAATCTAACTGAAAATGAAGTCTTGCTGATGGTTGGATCAGCTAGTAACTTCATCAAGGTACAAGATACAAAGACATTATGAATATAGGAATAACTGATTAAAGGAAGACAAGTCACTGAACAACTTTAGTCAAAGTTCAAGACCTAGACAAGCTTCAAAGTTATCTTGTAAAATTACCAAGTGCATATCAGCTAGTAGGCACAAGGAACTTTAGCTCAGGCACAAGGATCATCAAGGATAGCAATATTTTGATGATCCCTCAGCTCTCTGATCAAGACCAACAAATTATAACTATTGATTTCATAGTTAGGTGGGTTTAAAAAAGCATTTAGGCGGGAAAGCTCGTGGGAAGATAACCATTGCTCCTTCCCAAGACACTAAAGTAGCTCACGGGTACAAGTGAATGTCAACTCCGGTAAACAGAAAGGACATCAAAGCTAAAAGACTAGGCACATGCCTATCTACAAACAGTTGGCAAGATCACTATTCCCACGTGTGGAAACAGTAAATCGCTCGCTATAAATATCATTCCAACAAAGAAGAAAGTGTGCATTCAACGAGAGTGAGAAGTGAGAATTTCACATTAGTCATAGTGTTAGAATCCTCAAAACACTTAGAACGCAAGCCTAGCTTGATTCTAAGTGTCTTTCAATTTGTTTCTCAACAGGGATAGCCGTATGCAACTATCCCCTTGACCTATCCTCAACTACGTTAGACAATGAGCACTACAGTGTAACTCCTTAGAAGTGACAGTTACTTTGTGTATATCGAAAGAAAGAAACACATAAGTAACTGGATAGTAAAGTCTTAATCACGAACCATAAATTCCTAAACAAGTCATCTTCGTGTAGTAGAAAGAAAGAAACAAAGATATGTAAGTGCACAAACTTGCGAAATATAACTCCATTCCAATTTCGTGGTATAGAATACAAACCCCGTAGTCATAATGACGTTCAAATTCCCATTATAGCCATGTTTTACAAAAAATGGATCTTGATAAAGGATTTCATATGTAGTTTGGGAGAGTTGGTTTGTTTTGATTATAGATATATTGGTTCTTGACATGACAAAACGAATCGTGTATACACAATAATCTCCATGGTGTTTTGGTAACAAGTCAACGGTAGGACTAAGCTCGATAATCAAATGTAGGTATATTAGGTTAACCACAATGTAGGTAAAACATAATGCAGGTAAACCACGGTGTAGGAAGTTTTGGTCAAATGTAGGTAGATTTGAACTTGGTCAAATGTAGGTAAATTTGGTCAAGTACAAATGTAGGGAGTTTTTGAACTTGATTAAATATAAGGAGATTTCGAATGTAGGAAGTTCGAATGTAAACAAAAAAGGGGTTTTAACTTGGTCAAATGTAGGTATTTTTGAAGATTTTGCCTACATTCGAATATCGGTAAATTTTAAGATTTTCCCTACTTTAGAAAACACGACCCTTTACCAAAAACGATCTAAAAACGTAATTTTTGATGTAAAAGCTTCCCCTTCATTAGATAGAGTGGTCTAATCACCTTTTTAACTCTCTATCCCCTATGTACCTTAATCTAGATCCTAGCTAGTTCCCCTCTTTTTAATACAACTATCAATAAGACAAAATTAAAATTATCTAAAAGAAAAACAAATAGCACATTTTCTCTTACCTCCTTTTATTTTACATACTTTCACTTACACAACAAAACTCTAGTAGTTTCTTTTTGTTGCTCTTCTTTGTATCTCTAGAACACATGTATGATCATTTTTTTTTTTTTAATCTTTCTCATGATTTAATATTAAAGTTTGTATCATGCTAAAAGTATCTCTTTTTACTTTCGTTTTTTATACATTCTAAAAGGTTTGTGTCATACAAAATTTGAATTCTAGATGACTTCTTTCTTTTGTTGGTATATGTAAACTAGCTTTAGTGTTTTTGCTCCATTAAATGAACTATATAAAAAATGATATTTTTTTGTTCATTAAATGTGCTATCTTAAATGGATTAGCTATACTGGCTTTAAAATATGAGAATGTTTCTTGTTGTTATTTTTTCCAATAGATGAATGAAGAGTATTTCATTGTGTTCTCTAATTTCTTTTAGAGAGGAAATGAAATAAAAGTTAAAGAAATGTAAATATGAGAGGGGAAGTAAAAAAAAAAAAAAACTTGTATATTACATGTGTTCTTTTGTTTTGAAAAAGAAAGAAAAAAAGTGAAAGTATAGATTGTAACATCCCGTCTTATAGGCTCACGGCTTTGATTTTGTGACCCTCTTGTGAAGACTTCCCGACAGGTCACCCGAGCCAGTACTAATCTCAAACGAGCACGCTTAACAGTATAGGTGATTAATCGTTAGACAACAAAACGTATTGTTGTTATATAAGACGAATGTTAGCTTATGTGCCAACATCACTCCAAGTCACGGCCTATGTGGGATTTGCCTAGGGTGTTACATTCACCCTCCCTTAGAGGAATCCTGTCCGGAATTCAGTTCGGCAAGTTTGACCCGTACATTCGGTATGTTTGACCGGTACATTCGGTCTTGTTGCCCCACATCCAGAACGACTTAGAGTGGCTCTGATACCACTTGTAACACCCCGCCTTATAGACCACAATATTGTCCGCATTGTCCGTAGGCTCACGTCTTTGCTTTTGTGACCCTCATGTAGAGACTTCCCGACAGGTCACCCAAGCCAGTACTACTCTCACACGAGCACACTTAAAAATATGGGCGATTAACCGTTAGACCACAAAACACGTTGTTGTACAAGACGAATGTTAACTTATGTCCCAACATCGCTCCAAGTATGCTAATAACAGGTCCGAATTTGATTAAGTATAAACCGACACCTAAAACATGTTTTCACGAATTGAGGTATTGAAATATTGAAAGTAGACATTCACCTGCGTTTAGAGAGTTTAACGGATAAAAACGAGTTAGAAACGGAGTAGATACGCTCATTTAAAGTTGGGATTAAAATCAATAAGACTTGTTTTAGGGTTTTAAAAATCGTGAATTTGTTTCTTCGTTTTTCTTAAACTTTTGACTTACGTAACTTTATAAAACCTCATTACATGTTAAGGCTTCGGGGTCATGAGCATAGTGCAATAGTATTACTTTTTCTATGACATTATAATTGTTATAATGTTCATACTTGTGGTCAACACTTGACAATTACATTTACACAAACCTATGAATTCACCAACGTTATGTTGACACTTTTAGTGTTTATTTCTCAGGTGCTTAAGGTTTGCTTGGTCTAGCATGCATGGAGTCCTTACGTAGAGTCGCCATTGGCGGTCACATTCACGAAGATTTTACTACATGAACTTTATTCCTCATTTGATCATGACTTTCCTAAAACTCTTTTCACGGTTGCTGTGGAACTTGAGAACAATTGTATTTGAAAACTTATGTTGTTTTAACTTATCAAATGATGTGTATTTAAAACAGCTCATATAGATGTCGTTCTTTATATTCTTGTTTTTGTGCTATAAACGTACGCCCCAGCTACCTTTCAGCTGCAATATTTTAGGGGTATGATGTAACACCCCCATTTTTAAGTTTGTCGCAGCGGAAAAGTAATTTGGGTGTTACGATGAGGATCGAAGTTTTAACCACATAAAACGATTTAAAAGAAACATTTTGAAAGTTATTTGTCATTCAAATAATAATTTTGATAAAAGATGAACCATTTGATTTAAAATCTTATGTAAAGATATAAAGGCTTGTAAAAATGACAAATTTGATTTTTACACCATTTTAATTTATCAGAGTAATAAATGCCACTCCGTGTCTTGTCCTGCTCCGTTAAATTACATGAGATACACATGCTTAAAAGTGTCAACACAAAGGTTGGTGAGTTCATAGAGTTTTAGGAAAAACTCTTTGTTTTGTTAGATTTCAGAAATATTTGGTATTAACAAAATACAAACAGTAATGAAACAATGTAGGATCGTATATTTATGTTGATATTGTGATTCGGGAGGTCGGGTTTGGTGGAAGAAGAAGAAAGCCATAGTTAGAGAAAGAGAGTAGAGAGAGAAGGGAAACTATGTGTTTTATTGAATGAAAGGAAAATTAGAAAAATACACACAAGTCTCACCCTCCTAGTGAAGTCTAGGAGGGCTTATATAGGGCAACATACACACTACTTTACAATAATGACGGTTTCAGTACCTGTGTATTTGCCTTACATCATAACTAATGTAATCCCGTAAATGTCGTTCCATTTACGTGTTAGGATCAAAAACTTTGATCCCAACAATCTTCCCCCAATGGGGCGACATAAGGGATTACTTACAACATTTCCTACAAGTACAAATACAAATAAAGAAAGGTCTTCATCGGCTCTTCAAATGCTGAGGATGACTACAGTTGACGCTCTTTGTCTTCATCTTGTACCTCGGCTTGAGAACTTTATCTTTACTTGTAGGCAAATGATGTAATATGCATGAAATGGATTAACTTCCCCCCAATTCATGCTGCATGTCTTTAGCGGCTTCTTCGTACACTTCTTTTTGGCGAAGCTTCTGAATCAGCTTCCCCCCAAACTGACAACCGTCTTCAGCAGATTCGAAACATTGATGTAGTAGACAAGTCTTCTAACTTTTGAAGTTTTGAGTACGCAGCGGAATTTGTAGATGACACAGTAAACCACACCAAGCAAATCTGACTAGTCACTTAATCACAGTTGTACTCAATGCGGAAGCTCCGTTCGGGGGTAACATGCGAGAAATCAGCAAGATCTTCTCACTTAAGTAGGCTACTTCACACTTCACAACCCGCGAGAGTTGAAACGATTACACCAAAGTCACAAAATTTAACCACTGATCATCTCTGCGGACATCTCTCCGGTAGTAATAAAATTGTAAGCTCGATCATGTGAGTCTATTATGCGTCCTTGATGTGCACATTTCTTCCCCCTAATTGCAGAACCTCGTGGAAAATGAGTGTTTTCGCAAAGAAGTCAAGAAAAGGGTAAGAAAGCAAAGAACACCCACTCTATCTTCCCCCACGATGTCTTCGCGGAATCGGAAGCATACACACTATGTTTACGATGGAAAACGGAGGCAGCGTAACCTCATATGTCTAACTAACCGATTATGTGTGAAGTATTATACATAGCCTGTGAGAATCAACTGCTGATAAACAACTCTACTCTTTGATACTCTTCTCATCTAACTCTTAACCAATCCCATTATCATTCTGTCGGCTCTTTGTAGTGACTACTAATGGAGAAAATTCAATATTATGAACTTGAGAACGAAGTAAAATAACCCAAACTTGTGACTTAAACTTGCACTAATGTATGACTAAGAGCGGCGTAGAGAGTTCGTCCACCATCGAATCCCTAAGTACTCTATACTCTACAACCATCAAGTATAAGACGTACATCACCTCTTGACTATCCACAACTTCATGTGACACTGAGCACTACAACGTAACTCCTTAAAGTGATAGTTATTTGTGGTAACATAGAGGAAGAGTCACAAAATAACTAGATATCCAAGTCTTCGTCATTGTAAAGGTTAAAAGCTCAAACAAGGATCTCGAAGAATCTTCATCCAACCAACCCCTATATCTTCAAGATACTAAGTACACGCACCCGTGAAATCCCACTTCAATCTCAAATAAATAATAAAGAATTATCGCCGTAGTCACATCTTACGGTTAAATGCACAAAACTAGCCTTTTGACGGTTTAAGTGAATCTTGATAATGGTTTCCCAATCTTGTCAAAAATTGTATCCCCGTGAAATTTGTAATACCAAACATACCATTCCATTTAGCCAATTATTATACCAAGAATTAACTCAATGTATAAAAAATACATTTGTATCATCACATTTCAGCCTATGTCAATTTTTGATATAATATTATAGTCTTGTAACCATATTAGATCAAAATATCAAATTTATTAGCAAAGAATAGGCCCAGACCAATAATAAAACTATTGTTAATTTGTTTCAGCCCACTATGACACATAGCCAATCCAGTCCAGCTGATAAACCCGATCCAAAACCACTCTTGACCCGATCCACACTAATACAGATAACACAATTCCAACCCTAAATATTCTCATTGTACCAAACCCTAATCACACACCTTAAACATTCCGCCCCTATCCTCCTTTCTCTTTTCAACCGTAGCCACATCTCATCACAAACAAAATACTATCGAATCTCTGTTATCATCAACAACAACCGAAGCCCATTTAATCGATTAAAAACAAGTATAACCACAACCCAAATTCGTCTACTGTTGAACTAATGTTACCACGAATAACTTAAAGGTGTAAGTCTTCAAGATCTTAAAAGGGTCTCAGGTAGGGTATGATTGTTTTTCGGATAGCAAGAAAGGTGATAACAAAATTGTTATTGTCCTTATGATTTTCGGATATAAATGAAGCGAGTCTTCAAAAATTGGATCTGTGATGAATTCTTTTTCGTGTGTATGATCTTTTAAATGTCTTGAGAGCACGAAAAAGATAACTGAGATCTTGTTAATAATTTTCCTTTTTAAGTTTGTTTGTTGAAATATGAGATGGAGGATGTGATTTAGGATTAGTCTTGGATTTGGATCGAAGTGGGTGTCTAGAGTATGTAGGCAGTGGTTTGCTTTGGACCAATGATGTATGGACTGAAGTCCATTTGAGTTAATGGTATACCTTTGTGGTCAATGGTCCTTCTACTTCATCTACATTTTTTCACATTTCGAAACTTTGAACTTATCGAAAACTTTCACTTATCGAGAATGTAACTTATCGAGGATGTGATTATCGAGAATGTGAAAAACTTTTCAAAAATTTAAAAAAAAAAATTCGATAAGTATAAATTCTCGATAACAAGTACATTTCGAGAATTTCTTATACAAGAAATTCCGACTTTTCCGGCGATTATTCTGATCAGATTCCGTCCACCCTCTTTTTCAGTTTCCGATGAGTATTAACCACAAATTCGACCTTTTATGCCACTTTTATGACCACGGTTATGACCAAAGAATCTTCACGGGTTATGGAACCAAAACATATATGAGTTAAACAAAACAAAAAAAACTGTATCTTGGACAAAAAATGACGCAAGACAAGATTTTTATTTTATGTGAAACTGGATATAAGAGTCAAAGGACTGTTTTGGACCATTGGATACATCATGCACCAAAAAATGAAACTGTTAAACCAAAAAAAATGTAACAGTTAAGGAATATGGTAAAACAGCTTCAAGATGATGCCTTTTGACAAGATTCGACCACAATAATCAACAAATAATAACCTTGGCTCTGATACCACTTGTAGGATCGTATATTTATGTTGATATTGTGATTCGGGAGGTCGGGTTTGGTGGAAGAAGAAGAAAGCCATAGTTAGAGAAAGAGAGTAGAGAGAGAAGGGAAACTATGTGTTTTATTGAATGAAAGGAAAATTAGAAAAATACACACAAGTCTCACCCTCCTAGTGAAGTCTAGGAGGGCTTATATAGGGCAACATACACACTACTTTACAATAATGACGGTTTCAGTACCTGTGTATTTGCCTTACATCATAACTAATGTAATCCCGTAAATGTCGTTCCATTTACGTGTTAGGATCAAAAACTTTGATCCCAACAAACAAGTATCGAGTATATTCACAAATAAATCATATAAGTATTTAATCACATTCAAATAAAGAATCAATAATCCTAACATGAGCTGGAAACTCATGATACTAAATCAATCAGATATACAATTCACGTATGGTCAAACCTATACAGCTGTATCTAAATATATGTTGAATACATACATCTTTTCTTTATAGATATTGCACCAAGCCTCATGACACGCAAGGCGTTAACAAAGGGGGTGTTCTATCAAATCAATGACAGATTTTGCCCTCTAACAATAGGTGATTTGCCAATTCCTATTTTGTCTCAAATATAGTGTATCACGACTAATACGACTAACCATATGCATAATGGCATTCCGTCAAGTATTAGTGGGATCGGAGGTCAATCCGACACAGGTTTCGAATCTGTTCACTATATTCGCGCTCACATTACAGTGTTTAATGGCTCATGATTGAGAGCTATATGGCGATAAGCTAACTTAGGCAATATCAAGGACTAATGGGCTCATTTAGCATAACATCATGTAATCAAGTATCGTATCACAGAAATCAATTTGAAAATAGTATCGCTTGAGTATCAGAAATTCAGTTTGAAAATATTATCGTTTGAATATCAGTTTAAGTATTTCGCCAGTAACATATATATATCACATATCACAATAATCGAATTGTAAACATTATCATTAGAGTATCAATATTTCAGTCAAGTAATTCATCAGTAAAATATATCACATACCACAATAATCAAATTGAAAGTATTATCATACGAGTATCAGTATTTATATAAAGTATTTTATCATGTATTGTATATATCACATTTTAAATCACAAATTATATTATTTTAATATCAATTATGAAATTGATCTGAATTATGTATTTTATTCATATACTTATCAAGTTATCAAAGTATATGTAACCATGTATCTCCCCCAATGAGTTAAAAATAATTATTGGAAATGGGGCTATGACTCACCTGGATTGATTTGGAAATGATGAAAAGTAAAGTAGGATGAGATTTATGGAAATTATTATGGAAACGTCTTTGATACGAAACCTGATAAATAAATTTATCAGAGAATATAACCAAATACTATTTGGTAAATACGAACGAATAACGAATAATTATTATTCCTTATGACGAATAGATGATGTGCAGTGAAATTATTATGTCATGCATGATATGATAAAATACTTTATTTAAATTATTCATCGTAGTTTTACCTTTTTAATCGTAAGTAATAATATTAACTTTTTAGATATCGTTATATATATTATTAACGTAAAAATAAATAATATATATATATATATATATATATATATATATATATATATATATATATATATATATATATATATATATATATATATATATAACGTAATAAAATACATATGACGTGATGGTTGCCGAAAAATAGAAAATAAAATGAGAATGTCAAATAGATTATGTGTAGTCCTTGTTCTTTTTCCATTTTTACACTTTTTATACTAACGGCATTAGCGTCACACCGTTAGTCCTTTTTATATATATTTTACAATTATAGTCCACTACATGTCCAATATTACAATCTAATCTTGTAACAATCCTATATTATCAATTTTTATCCTTTCTTTCTGTTTCTACAGTTTTAGTCCTTTCTTTCCAATATTTTCACTTTTAGTCCCTATAGGTGTCGTCGCGTTATATTTTTAGTCCAATTTTACAATAATGATTATAAAAATTTTATAAAAATTTCCATAGCTTCTTTTATTAATTTCAAGCTTATTTCAACAGCTTATTTTATTCATTTAGCTTATGGGCCTTAATTCGAACCAAACAAAAGCCCATTTAAAAATTTAGAGGCGAGGGCATGAAAATTATTTTGGGCTTGAACTTGGGCTTCCTTTGTGATTCTAAAAATATATTTTATGAGCCCAGTGGGCTGTTAAATCGTTAAGTCTTATTGGGCCTTAGATTGAGCCCAATCGACAACTATAAGATTTTTAATATTAATTTGGTTTGAAAAATTTGTTTGTGTCGATTCAATATGGCTCGAGTAGGATATCAAAACGTGATTATTTTTACAAGTCGTGTATATGAAATTTATAGTTTTCTAGGTGGTCTATTAGTACGTAGAAAAATATAGTATGTTTGTTACGTGAAATAAAAAGTTATACGATGCGTTTGTAGCATGTTTGAAACCGGTATATATTTTGAAAACTTGCAATTATTTTCTAAGTGTTTAAGAAAATTTATACGATGTAACATGGTTTGAAATGGATGCATGAAATGCTCGTAACATTACAACTAATGTGAATTATAGGTGCTACGTGACTCCTAGGCCTTCCAAGATAGAGGCTAGTCACGTTTTGTGTACTAAAAATATATACGTACGTGTAATATACATATGAAATGATATAGGATTGAACAAAAATAAATATGATGCATGACATAGATTTAACGTGTGAAATGAATTTAGAAGGGATGTAAACGACTTACAAACACCTTAGAGGTGATAAAGAGGTCGAGTGAATTAGAATGGAACACAAGGATTTCACGTTTCACTATATAACCCAAACGTTATATATATATATATCAAACCCGATTTCCTTTTCTTGAGTCCCTAACTAATATATCATTCGACTTCTGAGTTATAGGAGTAATATTTAGAATGGATGGAGTATGTGAAAGAGTATGGAAATGAAAAGAAACTAGTGCATGCATGAACGTATATATGTATCAAATTGGAATGAATCGTATGGTTTGTATTCATCCAAAGAAACACAAGGACGATGCATGTCAGTGAACTAGCTCCTATGTGCATTTTTATATTGTTTTAGAAAGAGTTGTGAGAGCACGATTTGTGGAATTGGTTGAGGTGATTCATGCCAATGTCGACCAACATATATATATTGACATACGATTTACAAAATCGTATGTTACTCATACATACTTGATCATCTTTGACATTTTAACATAAAATCATCTTAGGAATATTATTAGGATCATTTAGAAACAAACGGGGATTAAAACGGTTAAAAATTGAATAAGTTGCAAATCGTTTGAATCGATTTATGGCTAATCACTTTGCCTCTTAAAAACGTATCAAAACTCAACGTATGAACTTGAGATTCGACACACTAATAGTTGGCTAGGAGGTAAATGAGAATGTGCAAAAATATATATATGTCGTGTGTACGAAATAAAAATAAACGAGGTGATTTGTAGCTTGTCTAGTCGATTGTTATGAAATATTAATAATTAAGACGGGTTAATTATTTAGGCCGGTTGGGCTTAGGGAATTCAAAGGCCCGTTTGGTTTTTAGTAATTAGTGATTAGGAAGTATAATTTAGTATTAGTGTATTATTAATATTTTGTTAATTGTGTCGTGAACTTGTTTTGTCGTTTGGTGAATTTTGCAATATCGTACTCGTTACCGTTTTAATATACAAAGAAAATTTTAAATTTCCCTGTAAAAATAGTGAATACTGACAGAGATTATTTATTTAATTAACCGAAGTTAATTATACGGATTTTTACGAGATTTTACATATGACACCTTTTGAATCGCCTAAAACGGAGTTCATATGAAAAGATTATGGCCAAAATGCCACAACAACTCTATCATACGACAAATTAACATATATTTGTTTTCTAATGAAATAACTTGGTTCAAGAGCCTAAGTTGAATATTTTTTTTGTCTACTTTCCAAAAATGTAGGCCATTTGTCTTATTTTTACACTAATAATTCCAGAAAATTGAAAGAACACAAGAGTATCAGGTTTGCCCAAAATCAGAAAACATAACCCGACTTCATTTGGTCATATCTTATTTGTTACTTAACCTCACAACTCAATTCGACTAGCTACGTTTAAGTTAAGGTCTCGTCTACGAAAAGTTAAAAAGGCTCAACATGCCAATCTACTCCTAAGGTGGTGATCTATACGATCCAAATTTAGAACTTAGTTTTGTCTTGGTTTTAACAGCCGATTGTATTTCACTTGTTAAAAATAATAAACTAACTAAAATTCAACGCGGAACTTCCTAAGACATGTATCTAAGTGTGTGTGCCAATTAGTTTTGCCCAGAAAAATTTGTAAAGTGGGTTTCTCTATCAAAATTGTCAACATGGAATTTTTGTCCAAATTAGGGTTTTGAAATCTTAACTTTAAATCAATTTCAACACAACAAGAGATATAATGGTGATATAAAAACAACATGAGATAATAAGCATGAAATGAAGTGTGAAAATGGTTTCTAAAACTTACCAAGTGTTGGTGAGTGAATGGATGAACAAGTGAACAAAATTACCTAAGAACTTTAAGTAAACCCTAACTACTTGCACCAAAAACCCAATTCTTCCTTCCAAAGCTCTAAACTAAATTTACCCAACTCAAAATACCCTTGATTTACTCTTTGGAGCTGTCGAAATACTATAGAGAATAAGTGAGTGTAGGTGTTTTTGTGTGTGTAAAGACTGAGCTTGCAGGACTAGTTTAAATAGACACAATTTGAGATATGGAACAAATGAGGTACAAAGGATGAAAGGGGGTGTTTAAGCTATATGGGAAAGTCTTGGCATGGGGTGGGGTAGTCCTAGGGTGGCGTCAACCTTGTAAGAAGTGAGGAAGGGTTTAGTTTGTCTCTTTTAGAAGACTTTTGTACATTTTACTTGATTTTTGCTCATCTGACTATGGTTTTGATATCCACCTAAGGTGGCCGGTTTTGGGAGCAAAAGGGAGGGAAGGAATTTTGAAATCTTGAATGTTATAGTGTGTGTGTGTAAGTATTATAATGCAAAGTGATGGATTTGGGTGGTTATTGTATGCATGCACAAGCTTAAATGCGAAACGTAAATATTTTACTTAAAACTTGTAAAACCAAATGCATATATACTTAAAATATATTTATAAAAGTTACATAATACATGTTTGATGTAGACTAATCTTAGTCTAGTGCTGGTTAACGTTAAATGTCATTTTTCGGTTTACACGATGTAACCTAACGATTATATGTTAAAGTAAATGTTTAACGTTCAAAGTAAATTGTTTTGAGTTTATGGACAAGCAATGACCTGAAAAATACGAGTGGGCCACTTAACAATAAAAGGTATATCTATAACTTTCGTGTTTTGAACTAAGCGTGTACACCTAAGGAAAATAAGAAATGTAACATTTTTAAAAAATACGCAAGGTTTGACCTTGGTGGTCAACTTTGCCTTTTTTTTTTTAATTAGAAGGGTTTGACCTTGCTAGTCAGATCTTGCAGATTTTATAGGTGTAATGGCTTTTTGATGAACATTAAATATGTGATGAAAAATATTTGTAAATTTGGTTATTTTTGTTATTTTCTCTTTTTTAATTACACTTTACAAATTTAATCATGTTTGGATGGTTTTCATATAAGTAATTGAAATAATTCAAAATTTCACAAAAAATATATAATGAAATCAACACAAAACTTGTAGCTTTCTTTGTTACGTGTTATCTTAGGCCAAAACTGAAACACCTAAAAATTGATTTTTTTATTTTTTCTATTCTATTTATTTATTTTTTTTTATACTGAACACCAAATAATTGGCAGTCAAAACACTATGGTATGCACATTTTTTTCTTCAAAAACGTACTTCTACTTAACTACAATTCATGAAATTCTGGAAAAAAGTTTAATTTATACTAAATAACATTTCTAAATATGACTAATGATCAAATGAGAAAAAATTTTAAAATAAGAAAGATGAGAAAAAACTATAACTGCATATTACATATGCGTCAATTTGAATTAGATGCATTCCTAATATTTTAGGTGCACCATAATATATTTTCTAGCTAAAGTTTAGATGCATATACATATATTAGATGCACTTCATCAAGTTAGACGAATCCTATGTATTTTTCGTCTTCCGAGGGTCAAATTTGTTGCTAGTACAACTTTGCATCGTTTACTCTTCAAAATCACGTTCGAAACTAATTGTGATGCATCTAAATGAATAGAGATGCATCTAAATCAAATCGATGCATCTAAAAAATATGCGGTTATAATTATTTCTCATTCTTCTTATTTTAATTCTTCTTCTCACTGGATCCTTACCCTTCTAAATATTGTATACATCTTTAAAATAGGCGGAAGCTAAATTTCTATAAAAACGATGCTTATTCCAAACACCCTTTTAAGAAATCCTTTACATCAATTATTAAAATAATAATTAATAGATAATTTTCAGATCTAGATTTTACAAACCCTAAAACACTAAATATTTTTCCATGTGAAAAAAATAACAACAATAAGCATGTTCAAAATTTTATACCACCACATGAAACTAAAAGTTTGAAACCCTAACAATAAATAATAAGTTCAAATTTTGATTTTTCAAGCCCTAAAACATTAAAATAGTCATGTTCTCAAGTTATGATTTGAGAAAAAGTGAAATAAAATGAGAGAAACTTAAAAATTGTCATGTTCTCAAAACAAACAAACAAACCAACAAATGATTAGATTTTGTAAATAAGTTAGTACAGTAAATTAACTAGAGGTACTATTTTCAATTTTGAGCAATTGCTAGCACGTGCATTAATTATTCTTTATCTACCCTCCATTAATTTCCTCCAGCTCCCTATTACGTATTCTTGGTATACTATCCCCATTTGATGACAAATAAACTCTCATTGATCCAAGTTAAACTTGACATTCAATGAGAGCATGATCCTATCAACTAATACTAAATATTATTTTGTTTGTTTAGAATCCATAACTATCCCTATTACAACTAAATACACACACACACACACACATTTAATATTAATCTTATGCAACAAAACATACAATGATCCAACGGTCTAGATTGGATCTTACTTTTAGAACTTTAAGCATGATCTCATAATAACCCTCCCCCATATATATATATATATATATATATATATATATATATATATATATATATATATATATATATATATATATATATATATATATATATATATATATATATATATTTGGAAAAATACAAATCTATACTACCTTATAATGTATTTAGAAGTCTTAAAATGTTTAAGACCAAAAACATTTCTTCAATAAGAAGGGACAATTGCATATATACCCACTAAAACTTACATATTTGTATATATACCCAAAACATGCTTAATTTGCCTTGTACATCATGCATTGAAAACTTGTATCTTGAGGAAATATGCAAGTTTTTGAGTTTTAGTGGGTATATATGCAATGCTCCCCAATAAGAAAGATGCATGTACACCACTTTAATGCACATAAAAAAAAAAAAAAAAAAAAAAAAAAAAAAAACATTAATGATATTTAATGTAGTCAATTAATTAATTGGTCAATAAATACAATTAATACAATTATTAAAACACCTCTTACATCACAAATACAAATTATCAAGCATATTGTACAACCAAATTAAACAAAATTCCTACATTAAATGTCACTAATACAAATAATAAAGTATATTATACAAATATTCAGACCCGAACGGGCAACTGGCCTAATGGGCTTGAGCCCGAATGGGTGCGAGCCAAACAGACTCGAGCCCGAACGGACACGGCCTAAACGAAATTCTTGATATCCGTAAATCTATTGTCAAAAAAAACATAATAAAATAAAATACATGATTCACCGGAAAATTTAATTTCAGTGTACCCGCCGCTGCAACGCGCGAGTACCTTGCTAGTAAACATGTGATGGATGAGTAGTCATCACTCTTAGTGGTCTCTCTTCATCTTCCACTTTTGGAGAATTGACAATCATCCTTTTGGAATTGTCATAACTAAGGAGGCGTTTGTTTAGTGGGGTTGGATTGGGTTCACGAAATTCAAGATGAAAATTAATGTTTGTTTGAAATACACACCTTTTGGATTTGGCTATAAATCTGAATATTTGAGGCTGTGTAAAAGCTATGAAAAAGTTGGGTTTAGAAAACTTCTGGGCCCAAATTTTCCATTCTCTCTATCTCTCTTCTTTTAAATGCATCCACTATCAATTTAAAATAATGTTTTTAATTAAATATAAGATTTTTTTTACATAATATATTTTTAAATATTATTTTCTTTATCCTACATCAAATTCAAATTCTAAACCAAATTTAAATCCAAATACAAATCCTAATCATAAACCAATTTACAAACCAAACGGGCCCTAATATTCTAACTTATATGACAATTTCCTTGTACTTTGTTTGACTTCCTTTTTGGAAGTTCCCGCCTGTATTTTTCAGTCTGTTTGTACTTTGTTTATTTAGAAGTTCCTGGTTTTAAGAAAAATCCTAATCTGAAGCCTGCAAATGATTTTAATAACAAAAATAATAATGTTGAGGCCAAGGGTATGTCTGGTGTCAATGGTGATGTCAAAACTGGCGGTACTTTGTCTTTTACAAATGAATAGGTTTTGAAGCTCGTGAGTCTTTTGAATGATAAGACTAGTACTGTTGCTCATGCCATTATTGTAGGTAGTGCCTCATGTTCTTTTTTCAATTTTAATGCTTTTTTCAATCAGAACTTTTACAAGTTTTTATGTGCCAATGGTTAATGGAGTCAGTTATCATTTGGGGTGGATAACTGACTCAGGTGCTAATCAACATAAATTGAGGGTAATAGAAAAGGAAGAGAGTGAAAGTTATTGTGTTTTTTTTGTGTGAAACTTTCACCTCAAATTTTGGATTAAAATTAAAGTAACAACAACAACCATAAATTAAATAAAGTTTATTGACAAAAATAACCTTGATTGCAAGGATCAAATTATTATGCTTTTTGTTTGTAAGGTTATAATAGTAATCTACAAAATCAATTATGTATAAAAATGTGACCCACAAACATCTATATAACACGCTAGGCAAATCCCAACACCAATAAAAAGTTCATATAAGAAACCAATAAAATAAGCATAAAATTGACGATAACATGTGATGGTTTTTATATGATCATAAGTGACTCCTAACCAACACCAAAGGATCAAGGTTTTTGTGAATACATCGACATCAAACCTAACCAATATATACAATCCTTATACACTCGGTCCCTACGTAAGCAATGATAATCATAGGATCAACCATCTTCAAAGTAGCCTAGTGGTAAGATGTTTTCAAAGTCTCATAAGAGAATAAGGTACTGTTGTTTCATTAAGAAGTGTTGCGTCTTAATCTGACTACCACATCTTACGGTCAAAAGATGGTTGAGGAGTCTGAATGTGAATCGTAACAACTTTTTTTTTTTTTTTTTTTTTTTTTTTTTTTTTTTTTTTTTTTTTTTTGGCAAAGTGTGGTGTAAATTACCAAGTTTTTTTTAACTTAAATATAAAAGCATTGCATTTATTTTAAAAAGAAACTCACACGTTTCAATAATGTAAATCACTAATTTATGTTAAATCGATACAAGTGTCTGCATGTAACTTGTTATATATAAGTTGAATCACAAAGTAAAGTAAAAGTAAAAAAAGAAAAAAAAATGAAGAAGAAGAAGAAGAAGAAGAAGAAGAAGAAGAAGTAAATAGATACATATTTATAAATACATATAATTAGAAAAGAAACATTTAAAAAAGAGATAAAATCAAAAGTACAAGTTCGTCATTAAGAGGAAATCACACATTTTCGTACCTCTAAAACCCTCTACTTTTATCGCCTCTTAACCGAAAAGAAACAATAAAAGCCAAACCTCTTTACCGTCTCTTACCGAGTCAAAAGTAATGCATGCATTGCTTATGACACGTGTTTTGACATCTAAGTTGTAACTTAGAGATATTTTTGAAAAATATACAACACCTAAAAGACCATAGTCAAAATTTTAAAAATGGTCATCCTAAGATGACGAAAAATAAAGGTAAAAATCCACTATGAAAAAACACTTGTTAAGCCGCGTACATAAGAGAAAATGTCGGTAATGACGAATCACAGTCTTTGAAGGAGGAAAGTTGCAACAATTTATAACCCGAAGGACATAAAATAGTCATTTCATGCAAATGATTAGTTATAGTCAAAGACTCAAGAGTCAAAAAAAACTAACTGAATCATCATATATATCATCTTCTTCTTCTACTCTACTGAACTTGTTTTTGTCTTTCAAAATGAGTAGTTCATTATCATCATATTGGTCCGAGTTTTGTTCGTCAGCTTTAAGATCAAAACCATTAGGAAAGTCGTCATTAACAGATGTAATAGTTGGTAGAAAGTCTGGTGAAGGTTTAGAACGTCGGTTAGGAGCGTTTGATTTGATTCTGTTAGGTATTGGTGCTTCTATTGGTGCCGGTATCTTTGTCGTTACCGGCACCGTTGCTCGTGATGCTGGTCCCGGTAACTCTCACTTCACACTAGTGTATTACTATTTAATTTATTGCACGAAGTTTTAGAAAATCTCACTAACTGCACTCTTCACCGATAAAATATCGTTGTTTGAAATACAAAACAAAAATGCTAAATCATCCTATAAAACAAGTGGCAGATATGACGGTTTGGATGCAGAGAGAGAATGAGCAGAAAAAAACTATTTATTATTATTGTGTATGTAAGAGGATTTGTAGGATGATTTAGTAGGAGGCTGTAGCAAAACTCAATACAAACTGGACACTTAGGGGGTGTTTGTTAAGCTAAGGGGGTGTTTGTTTCGTCAGCTTATGGCTTATTTGATTTTGAGCTTATATTTTATAAGCTCACTTGCTCTAGATTATTTTAAAGCTTTCCGGCTTACATAAGCTTATTATGCCATAATAAGCTTATATAAGCCGGAAAATTTCAAAATAAGCCTAAAAAAATGAGCTTATGAAACATAAGCTTAAAACCAAATAAGCCATAAGCTGACTATATAAGCCCCGATATTCTGGTTTATTTTGAGATTTGTGAGCTTATATAAGTTTATTATGTTATGATAAACTTATATAAGCCCATAAGTCTCAAAATAAGCAGAAAAATTGGGACTTATGAAATATAAGCCGAAATCAAATAAACTCATAAGCCCACATGTAATAAGCTTAAACAAACACCCCCCTTATTGTGGGACATCCCAAAATAGCATTATGGACAGTTATTATGGGACGGAGTGCTTTAGTAATAAGTAGAAGTAATATAGACAAAGCTATGTGATTATAGACAATTATGACATTTTTCTATAGATTGATATTAATTAACAACTTCGGTATTCTGATTGGAAGGATGAAAACAAGATGTGTAACTTGATACTCATGAATGCTCGTTATAAAATTTTATGATAGTGATTGCTCATTATAATATTTTTATGTTTATCATCTAGATGTTGACCGGAAATTAGATGTTTATTTCTCTTAAACTTGTAATATTCATCAATAAAAATCCAAAACAAAGTGTGCTAAAGTTTTATTTGCATTTTTCAAACCTATATATTAGTTTGAATAAGATGATTCAATATGAATTTCAGCAGAACTCGTGTACAAATTACTCCAAGCAGGTTTGCTTCAGTTTTTGGAACTTATTTTTGTGTTGAAAATGAGCATGTTAGATAACTTTAGTCTTTGTCACAAGCTGAATCTAGGATATACATTGAGTCTAGTAAACAAAAAAAAATCTAATCATTTTTTTTGTATACTTATTCATTTATCTAATGTTATCAGTAAATTGTATGCATGTAATTAGTTTGAATTCATGACGACTATAACACTTTAATCCTGAGTATTGTTAACACATTTTCTATTGCAGGAGTTACGATTAGCTTCCTACTCGCAGGGGCATCATGTGTCCTGAATGCCCTATGTTATGCCGAACTAGCTTCTCGTTTTCCTGCAGTCGTTGGGGGAGCATACATGTATACATACACAGCATTTAATGAGCTCACTGCTTTTCTTGTGTTTACACAAATGATGCTTGACTATCATATTGGTGCAGCTAGCATAGCCCGAAGCTTAGCAAGCTACGTTGTTAATATACTAGAGCTCATACCCTCTGTCAAGGATAATATTCCAAATTGGGTTGGACATGGGGGTGATGATATTTTTGGTTTTATATCTTTCAACATATTGGCTCCGATCCTTCTAGTGCTTTTGACTATAATCCTATGTCGTGGTGTTGGAGAATCTTCCTTAGTAAATACTGTCATGACCATTACGAAGGTGAGCCATCCCAAGCAACCTTCAATTGTAAAATTAAGTGATTATCTGCATTACCTGGATATCCTTTGTCAGATGTCGCTATAAGAAACAAATCCTCAATAACTAGTTTGACAGTTATATCAAGTGCCATAGTTTTATTAAGTTTGAGCAGCGAAGTTTCGTGGAGTCAATTTGATCAATCATTATTTAAGTCCCTGCATCTATAATTGTGCATTTAGAATATTTGATTGTAGAATTTATCATCCTTTTGTCGGCTCATGACAGGTAATCATTGTTCTTGTGGTCATCATTGTTGGTGTTTTTGAGGTTGATGATTCAAACTGGTCACCTTTTGCTCCAAATGGTTTCAAAGCGATGCTAACTGGAGCGACAGTAGCTTATTTTGCATATGTTGGATTTGATGCAGTTGCTAATTCAGCCGAAGAATCTAAACGACCACAGGTATTGTAAATTGGACGTTGCTTTGTCGTTCTATCTGTTTTGATAATTGAGTTTTCTTACACTGATACTAAAGTAACTATTCATCTTTCAATGTCAACGATTCTCTCAGCGTGACCTACCAATAGGCATTATTGGGAGCCTTCTTGTTTGTGTTGTGTTATACATTGGTGTTTCCTTAGTTATCACGGGGATGGTACCTTACCAATTGCTTGGTGAAGATGCTCCCTTGGCTGAGGCATTCAAATCCAAAGGGTTAAACTTTGTGTCAGTCTTGATCAGCATTGGTGCGATTGCAGGGCTTACAACAACTCTACTTGTTGGACTTTATGTTCAGGTAAGCATGTCCGTATGTTTGAAAATACCAATCTCATTTGTTATATTATTTTGTTGCATAATACTTTATATTACAAGTTTTCTTGGTGAACAGTCTCGCTTATATCTTGGGCTTGGAAGGGATGGTTTGATACCTTCAATATTTGCCAAGGTTCATCCAACACGCCACACTCCAATTCACTCTCAAATATGGGTTGGAATTGTTGCCTGCATTTTGGCTGGGCTGCTAAACGTGACTGTGCTTTCTCATATTCTCTCAGTTGGTACACTGGTAAGTCACTCATGACATCCCTAAGTTTTAGGAAATTTTTATGCATAAGAACCATTAAAGTTTCTTTAAATTATATTCTTTTGTGTTATATCCAAGAACTGTCCATAATTGGATGAAGATGTTCATGTGTATAAAACATCTTTTTTATCTTTATTGTTAACACACACAAAAAATTCTTTGCTGCAGTCGGGTTATTCTGTTGTGGCTGCATGTGTGATGACTCTTCGTTTAGATGATACAGTTGATACTCAAATATCAACCACCTCGATGTCAAAGAGGACAGAAGGCATAACGTGCATCACTGTGATTGCTTGTTGCGGTTTTGCTGCTGGGATTCTTTACCGTTATGGTGATTCAACTCTTGCGTATACATTTCTTGTTTTACCCATAGCTATTGCAATCCTTGCAGCTGCAGGTCTTCAATTTAGGCAGGCAAGTGGAATTAAAACTGCATCTGAGTTTTACAATTTACTATTTATTTCAGCTACTTAAGATTTTCCTGGTAGAGCTTATAAGCTATTAGTATATAATGGCATATGTGTCTATGTTGCGCCCTATGGTTATACAGAGGCTTGAAGCATATGCATAAGTCGGCTTTAATAAGAAATAAACATGAAATTGGCTAAATGTATAGATTGTTTAAATCACATATTCAACAAATTTTGATTGGCTTTCTGTGCTCTCTAATTTACATTTTTCTTGTTACCTTCCTGCAGGTCTATAAAGATCCACCTGGTTTTTCCTGCCCATGGGTTCCGATAGTGCCTGCTGTTTGCATCTTCTTTAACATATTCCTTTTCGCTCAGGTTTATTATTTCTAGTCCTTTTCTTTTAAATTATCGGACAAAAAATTTAGAGCAATCGAGTGTCTGTATGTGTACCCAAAAGAGAATCCTGTGTTATTGGGAGATAGCAACAATCCCTAGGTAAGCATTTTGAAGATTTAGCGCTAAATAAAAATAGAATCTAAAAAATTATCATATATATGTCTAAAAGTGTCTGAGTTTGAGCATGGATTGTTAAATAGATTGCATTTTCTCTCAATAAATCGTACTATCAGAATTCAAGAATCATGTACGGTTGATGATCTCAACAATTTTTTTTCCAAATTTATAAAGTGTGCACTACTTGTAAAACAAGTGGGTATTAAATGTTATTTATAACTGAGTATAAGCTTTGATTATCATTTTTAAGTCGTTCTTGATGCATTTGATTATCTAAAGCGCACATGATACACATTCGGCTTCAACTTACTCTAATTTCTATGTGCAGCTCCACTACGAATCATGGGTGAGATTTGTTGTCCTCAGCATTGTTGCGGTGTTTGTATATGCATTTTATGGGCAATATAATGCGAATCATGTAAGTGATGATACCATTTATTATCATAGAGCACCAGAAGCTGAAGCTTAATAACTTCCAATGCATTTATAAGTCTTCAGTGATGCATATTGTTGTAGTCTTATTTGTTTCCCACAAGTTGGTGTTGTTGTATCAATGAATATGCATAATCAGACTTTGGAGCAATTATATTCAATACAGTACAGAATATAGGATGTAATATAACTCTCTAGTATTTCTTCTTGCGGAATTCATCCACATGGTGCATTTCAAATGCTATTCTCACAGTCTGCGGCTCTGCGTTGAATGAATGATATGCATAGGGACTGTATTTCCACCAGTAAGATAGAGAACTGACCATGAGATAACCAAGTGTGGTAAGCATAAGCTGTTCTCGGAAAGAAGCCGTAGAGTATTATGATTGCTTTTCTAGCCCGGAATGGATAAATGACTAGCTTTTAGGAATATAAAATTTTTAAAGTTAATCTTATACAAATATAGTAAAAAGTACCAGTAATAACTATATGTCGTATTTATTTTAACCATGATATAACATCTGTTAATAGTTGAAAAATTATAAGTTTTGAATCCGAGTCTAATCATACACAATTGCATTTCTTTGTCTTCATTGTAGAATAATGTATATGTTTATTATTTATAAAGATTTTATTTAAATTAGTAAATCAAAACGGTATAATATTCGCAGGACTTAAGTAATATGCGTTTAATGATCCTGCATATTATTTAAATACATATTTGGATTTTTTCTGTGTATAACTTATAAATTACATTTAGTTATCTTTAGAAAAATGTAAGGTTGCGAATCACAAATATAGGAGATTACCCTTATAAAAATCCTATATTTTTTCAAATAACATTTGTGGGTAAACTGACATATCTAAAGAACATTTAAGAGATCCTGAGATCAAGGTGAGCATAGATAGAGAAAGAAAAGTAAAAATCACAAATCAATCGAACAAAAGGGAATGGAATTATGATGATAAAACACCACATAGATGGAAACAAGAAATTAAAGCAATGGAGGATGCAAGGGATGGAGATTTGAGGGTACCTTTAATCTCCTCCCTCTTCTTCATTTTGGTATTTGCAGGCGGTATTTTTCTAACTTTTTATGTTTGCGCACCTAACTCCTCCCCACCATGGTTTCCTGTAATTGCGTTAATCTTAATTGGTTCACCTTGGGTCTTTTGGTTGTTGACCTATTTGTACACATGCTTCAAAGGTTGTTGTAATAGTTCATTGCCCTATGCACATGATCATGCGAATTCAAGAAGAGGGGTTCATTCTTATCCAGCAACCCCTCTTCGTAGTCCTGTCTCAAACCAAACCAGGGCCATGAGTAGGTCTAGATCCTTGGAGGAAGCACCAAAGGAAATTGGTTTGGGTCCGATCAATGTTGGTTCACGGCATGTGCACTTTGGGGAGGTGGTGGTGGTGGAAAGTGATGGGAGCAAGGTTATACATGAGATGGATTCGTGGACAAATTCTAGCAAGTCAGACGAAATTCCCTTAAATGCACCTAGATCATCTTGACATGTAAAATAGATTGTATTTTTTGTTACTGTTTTTCATTCATGCATATGTTGATGTAGAATTATGTTGTTAGATTTTATGGTAATAGAAATTCCAGTTGCATACATGATTCAACAAAGATCCTAACAAGATGATAGCATCATAATACAAGGTAAATGTCTAAACAGGTAAGCATTTTTGGGGATAGCAATTGAACGATAATTAATAGTTTCTCCAGAAAATGGATCATAGTTTGTTATTTTTAGTTGTACGAAACATGTCGTAAAACCTTATTAGAAATCACCACTTGATTACGGCTAATCCAGCATTGCCCCCAATTAAATTGTTTGAAAATCATTTGACGTTTATAATGTGCATGAGAACAGTTTGAGGTCATAATGCAACAGTATGCACTATACAGAGAAATTGTTTGGCGTTAAGAACATAAACCTAGAAATATTATACTGAATTGGTCAATATTTTCATTTGTTCACTCGATTCCAAAGCAGTGCGACATTGGTCAATATTCTCAAAAGTAAGTTCTGATATGAGCACTTATAGCTTACAAATTATAATCTTTTTCGTCGTTTTATCCAAGTAGTTATAGTATTGTTGGAATCATATTGTTTCTGTAATGATATTAGCATACTAATTCGTTATAACATGGCAAAAAATTCATTGGGTCGCCAGGCACAACCTGACTAGTTTTAACCCATGTCATTACTCGTTTTGACCCGTATTCTATTTGGCCCAACCAAATGGCACAAATTGCCCCATTTGTCCCAACCATATTGAGGTAAAAAAGATCAGTCATGGAAATGTTCAAAACTGCACATAGAAAGATACAAAAGATTTATGTTTCCAACACCACAATACAAACTTCATTACGCATACTTTTTAATTAAAATAAACAAGAAAATGACATCAACAGCATAATTTGGAGACAAAGGTACCCTACAATGGTAAAAAAACTCAAAGCTACACATCAGACAACACCTTGTGTAATGGCCGGCATTTACCATGCAACAAGGTACTTGGCTCTTATGTACATCAGCTTTTAATCTAATTGATTCGCACATTGTTATGGTCTGCAGATTTTTCTAGATGGTTATATCTTCAAAGTAAAAAAATAGAATAAAAAACTTACTTGTCTTTTGGTAATAGAAAAAAGATACAGTTTGATAGATACTCACGCTATGCTATTTTTATTTGTCAGCATGCTTCCTGCAATCTCAATTTTTTTGTTTGTCCATAATCATTAAAGAAATCATACATTGTATATGTAAAACCAGACGGGGTATATGCTTAACACTAGCGACAAGAGACACGATTTTAAAATTACTAAAAGACATGCTATAAAAGATAGAACCCGGAGTTTCACAATTTGGACAACAAAGGTAAGTTAAAAATGGAAAAGGTGAAGCTTCTGGGGACATGGTCTAGCCCATTTGTTCAAAGAGTTGTTTGGGCATTGAGACTAAAAGGCATAGAGTATGAGATCGCTTATGAAGATTTTGCCAATAAGAGTCCTGAACTCTTGAAATACAACCCTATTCACAAGAAGGTGCCAGTGCTATTGCACAATGGAGTAGCCATCTGCGAATCGCTTGTGATAATAGAGTACATCGACGAGACATGGAAGGACACTAGTCCTTTCTTACCTCACGAGACTCTTGACAAAGCCAACGCTCGTTTTTGGGCAAAATTCGGTGATGAGAAGGTATATAACCTCCTAGTTCTATTGTTTCATTTCTTTGTAATCATCTTTGATGCTTTCTCTCAATACGTTGTCTTTTCTATCAACAAATTCTTTATAATCTTTATAAGAAGATTTTAAAATGTAGGTTTTACCGCCGTTCTATGATATTTATAAGAAGCAAGGGAAGGAACTATTAGATGATAAATAAGCCCAAGCCCGGTATGTGGGGTTGGGTCCATTAGGGTTTCATTATGTATTGCCTATATATATCGTATCAATAAAACGTATCACCTACGGGGAATTACATTATCTAACATGGTATTATATATAGTGGTTATTAATAAAGTTATACCTACGGGTTTCAATGTAATCTAACATGGTATCGGAGCAGGTTTGATCCTCAGACCTAGGTGGCTATGCTGAGCCGCCTTCCCAATACCGCCCCGTCAAACCCTAATCATACAAAACAAACCGTCACTTCTGTTTCACTTTTTTTTTCGTTGATGTATCCTAGGTTTAAACATTATTGTTAATCCTTAAATTTAAAGAGTGGCTATTACTCCATTAATCATTCTTTAATGTTGAAGTAATGGACATCAGGTACTGGAAAGCTACAAGGAAGGAAAGATAGGACGATCAAGACTAGTAGACGAAGTTGTGGCGTATCTTGTTTTGTTTTTTAGTTTACTTTTCTTTTCATATATATAAAAAAAAGTTATAGTTGTTTTATGTTTGTTTATTAGTCGATTGTTCGTACGGCTTTGTTATCAGTCGACTAAAGTTGACCGTTGGTACCAGTCCGTAAAGTCGACCGTTGGTACGGTGTTGTTACCAGTCGACTTAGCCGACCGTTGGTACCGGTCGACTAAAGTCGATCGTTGGTAGGGTTTTGTTACGAGTCGACTAAAGTTATATTTTGTTGATGTTTTCTTTTCTTTTCTAGTTTACTACTCCAGTTCGAGCTTTCGCGATTTCGCCGCTCGAACTGCGGGAGAGTATTAGATGATAAATAAGCCCAAGCCCGGTATGTGGGGTTGGGTCCATTAGGGTTTCATTATGTATTGCCTATATATATCGTATCAATAAAACGTATCACCTACGGGGAATTACATTATCTAACATGGTATTATATATAGTGGTTATTAATAAAGTTATACCTACGGGTTTCAATGTAATCTAACAGGAACAAGAGGAAGCCAAAGAAAAAACATTGGCAAATTTAAAGCTTGTGGAACAACAACTAAATGAAAAGAACTTCTTTAATGGGGAAAATATTGGATTCTTGGATCTTGCTTTTGGGTGGCTTGCTGATTATTCCCATCCCTTAGAAGTGATCACTGATGTGAAAGTACTCGATGAAGAATCATTTCCAAAATTATGTGCGTGGCGAGAAAGAGTCCTTGCTATCCCTGCAATCAAGGAAAGTTGGCCTGATCAAGAAACTTTAATAGCAAAATTTCGAGAAATGAAGGAAAGTAAAGGCCACTAACGGGCATAACTTTCTATAAAACACTGGCACCAAAGTGTCTCACTGATAGTCATATACTTTTCCTCGCTAATAATGTTATGTGATGCTTGTGTGATAAAAAAAATGGAATACCATATACTTCTTGTGTTGTTTGTGTCATTGTGTTTTTAGTAATATATCCAGAATCAGAATATATAGCAATACGTTTATGAAAGGCTTCATGCATCACCTCAGGAAAGAGATATTGACTAGCTTCATCCATTGTCCTACTCGCAAGATTATGAATTCCCGACATGGCAATATGGCATCACCACTTGTAATTTTTTTTCACTTCAAAGTATGTCCCAACTAAAAACATGTTACATTTAATTGCAAATTCTCTTAATTCCATAGATAATCGATGCACAAGTATACATAATTTACATTACCAATTATCCACCACCATCTTCCATATGTCGTGTTCCTCATCCTCCCCACTATTACCCACCACCATCTTTCCCCTACCATATTCTCCTCATCTCACCCGAAAAAGTTGGTGCACAAATCAAGGCCGGCGCACATGCCTTTGAGGGTGCGCCATGGTCTGTTTTCGTAAACTCCTTAAATTTAGTTCATTTTTTATATATTCGTCATGGTATGTTTTCCTAAAGTCCTGAACTATAGTCCATTTTTTTATATACTATGTATTGATTGCATATTAGTTGAGTTAGGTAATTACTTTACACCGTGTTCTTGAGTTAAAATTTGTGGGGAAAAGAAATACTAATGAATGTTTTTTGTGTTTTTAAGTTTATTTTTAGCAAAAGAAAGGGAATTGAAGAGGAAAATGAGAGAAATTTTTCTCAAAAATCTTCGCCTCATTTTGTGGAGGAAAGGCAAATGGAACAGTAATATATATATATATATATATATATATATATATATATATATATATATATATATATATATATATATATATATATATATATATATATATATATATATATATATATATATATATATATATAGCAGGGTACCCGCGTTTTGCGGTGACGGGTACCTTTTAATTAAAATTTCCTAACAACTAATATTTTCTGATTATATGTTTTTCGTGACGAATGTTGATAGTATTATAGAGCAGATATGTACTCGCTCATTGCTTCTTACGATAATGAATGTAATAAGAGGCGTTTGATAAAAAAACATGAAGATGAGAAAGTTGACATAAATGCAGATAAAGAGAAAAGTATAAAACATACGGCCATTACACTTAAAATATTAAGATATAGTTAAAGGGTCGTTATACTTTGGTAAAATAAGTGATTGTACAATTAGAAAACATATGGTTGGTATGTAACATGTAAAATAAATGTTGACCATATTAGCTAGTAGCTTTCATCATTTGTACCATTTATTTTATTAGTTGTATTTTTCACGTATCAGTGTTTTATTAGTTACATCAATTGTCGGTTTTTAAATATAATTTTATAATAAGTAAGTGTGTAAACTTAATATTTTAATATTGCATTTTAAAAAAGTTATCAAATGATTAAAAAAATCAAATTATTAAAGTATTCAATAAATAAAAGAAATAAAATATAATAAATATATTGATGAATTGGGGTGTTGAGAAATCCTTTTCATATAATTGTTTTTCTGATGATATGTTTGCATAACTGCAATAATGTATAGCCTTGAGTAAGATAACGCCAATCTTTGTGTGTGGGAGTGTTGTTGATGGCAATACTTTAAATTGCAGTGGCTGATTGTCATAATATCTAACTGAAAGGTTGTAACTAATAAGGTTAAAAATGTGAACTGAAAATATAATATATTTCAATTTTCAATCACCACAACAACATCTTATAATGTTAGTCTGTCTGTGTGCGTGCGTTTTTTTTTTAGCCCAACCATTATGGTTTCGGATAACAAACCTAAGAATTAAAATTGTATTGGAATAAAAATCAAAATCAAGTCTTATACTTATAAGATGGAAAAGCAATATACATTAGTGGAGCCATAACATACCAATATCACAATAAAGATTAATAAATAAGATATGGTTTCAAATTTGAAATCAACATAATCTTCTAAACTTTGAGTTTTACTTTCAAAATTTAGCATAATTTTCAACCTTTTATCTTTCTTTAATTGTTTGATTGTCAACATTTTTCATGTCTTTTAACATTTTAAATTTTTGAGTTTGGAACTTGCAATTTTGACGGACAAAAAAGAACAAAATTGAATTGATTCTCACAAAAAGAAAGGACGAAAAAGATACAAAAACATTCGGGCATTTCATGTTTTGGTCATGATTTGACCCCTTTTCCCAATTTGGTCATCAACAAAAAAGGTGTAGGTTGGCGGGAACACCCTGACCCTGGGTGCCTTTTGGCACCAGCCATTGTCCACCCCACAAGGAATAGCTCCGGGCAACTCTCCTGGCTTAGTGGGGCACCAACTGGAGTGAGCCGAGACTCTCGGACTATTGAGCTCTTATCCACAAAGTCTCTCCAGTGAGCCCATAGGTTTTGCGGAGGTGGGTACCTATCTGGAAGCAAAGTGCCAGGGATGGGATTCGAACCCGAGTCTATTGACTCAAGAATGAAAGCCCCACCCACTAGACCAATGCCCCAGTGGTTCTCAATTTGGTCATGTTCGAATGCTCAACTGGCCTCATTAATTGACACGTGTCATACTTTTTTTTTATCTGTACTACAAAATCTATGACAAAATCTTTTTTACTATTTCCTCTTTTGTACTATAATATAAATAATTGCTCAACTTGCTTGCTCGACTGATGGCTGCTCGACTGATAGTGTACTTTTAGTCTTTGAAAAAGTAAAAAGGTGTCAGAAAATCTTGTGGATAGATTCTCTTTGTACTTGCAAAATCTTACTTCTAGATTTTATTTTTTTATTTTTTTTATTTTTTTACTTTTTTTTTCTTTTATTTAATATTTTATTCACTACTTTTTTCCCCTTTCATAATTTCTAATTTAAAAACACACACACACATATTACACTCACCATTTGCACAACACTCACCATTTTTTATGAAAAAATCGATATCGATCAATCCTTCAACATGTAGCAAGTGTTTGTTAGATGTAAACACCGTGATTTTTTTTTAATCGGAAATTATCAAAGGGGGAAAAAATGAAAGGAATGAAATATTAAATAAAGTACAAAAAAAATCTTTGAAGTGAGATTTGGTAAGTACAAAGAGAATTTACCCAAAAGATTTTCTGACACCTTTTTACTTTTCAAAGGACTAAAAGTACACCGTTAGTCGAGCAGCTGTCAGTCGAGCAATTATTTATGGCTAGTGTTGACCACACCCTCCTCTAGTTTTTAGCCCCACCCCCTCCCCTATTTTTTTAATTTTTATTTTATTTTATTTTTTATTTTTATAATTTTGTTTATATCAAAAAGCTATAAACCTGAAAGTGCGGAACAGAAAATGTAAAGTTTAATATGTCAAACGCTTAAAACTGTCAGAAATACGGAATAAAAATTGACAAAAAGCGGGGTTATACTGGAAAAAAAATAGGGGACAAGGAGGAGACAAGGGGCCTGCCACCCTTGTCCCCCGTACGTATAACATTGCCCTTATTATCCAAATATTCTAAGAACCGGGATTGTTGACCCTGGTCTTTTTTCCCACCCGGTCAATAAAAGGCCCTTCCTACCCGCTCCATAAAAGACCCGAAAACATATTTGATACTTTCTCTTATGACCCGAACAGTTCCATTATCTCACACCCTCTTTCTCTTTGTATGATCCACCTCCGATGGATAAAACAGCCGACAATAACTCCGACCCGATGACCATTCGGGGATCTACAGTGTTCTGTGAGAGGCAACACAGTAAAATGAATAGTAGAAGCTTTTTTTTTATTCCTTTTGTGGTCTTTGTTTAGCCATTTGTGCTTGCTACAGTGGTATATAGTTTCCTAGCCACATCTTTTTGGGGTTAGGTGCTGTATATCATCTACATTCTTCTTAGATCTGCTGGCTTATCATTAAAAAAAAAAAAAAAAAAAAAAAAAAAAAAAAAAAAAAAACCTTGCGCTTTTGTTTCAGGTCATCTATTGTAGGTGTGAATTTTTCCTTGCCTTTCATTATTTGTTTTTTTTTTCTCGCTCAATTCACTGCTTTACACTTATGTTTTTGGGTTTGCTGGATCGTTATTATGCTTATGGTGATAATTCTGAGGTTCGTTTAGGGTTGTTGTTTTAGAGCTGTTGTATTGCAAGTTTGCCTTTCTCTTTGTGTCGTTTTCACTTAACTGATTTATAGTTGTTGGTGTTAGTTTTGGTTGAGGTAGTTCTTATAGAGGTGGCCTCATTTATTTAGGCCTTTTAAATTTAGGTTGGTGAAGGTAAAATTAATTGGGCTGTGCATTGAATGCATTCATTTAAGGATAGGAATGTCACAATTTAATTGTGTTTGTGAATTGAATGCACTGATTTAGGGTTCCTATTTTTTTTGCCCCTCCTTCCTTTTTGGTATTTGCATTATAGACATGTTTTTTTCCCTTCTAAAATCAGGTCCTAACTTTGTTTATGTTTTTTGAACCTCTTTTTTATTGTACTTGAAAACCATACTTTGAAAATGTATTCATTCATCATAATACGTTACTATAAAATCTTACTTAGTGTTAATTTGTTAACTCTTTTGGCCCGTCTCATTGGTATTCGTGTTGCTGTTTCTGATTATGAAACGAAAAATAAAAAATGGTTCTCCAAATATTCATAAACAACTGTCCAAAAACCCAAAACCAACAAATGCCATTGGTGTACATGCATCTGCTGATCCTCCTTTAAGACCGAACAGCCGTTTGTATAAAGGTTAGCACATTTATTGTTGGTTATACAATCATACTTTCATAGGTTTATGTTGTCCGCGAGCTGTTTTGCTAATTTTTTTTATTCATCTTCTATAGCTCATGTGCACGCACAGAGCAAGGCGGCTGCAAATGTTAGTTTTGCTGTGCAAAATAGTGCCCAGCAAATCGAGCCAACTCTAGCGTTGGCTGGTGTTTTTAAATCTAAGCGATTCAAGCAAGCAATGTCAGCAAGAAGTTGTCATGTTGCTGTCAATCAAGATGGTGTATCCAATTTCACTGAATGTAAGCCATTCCGTTATGCTTTAAACCATGCTACTTTTCAATAACATATTTACGCTGTTCTTTATATGTACTTAATACGTCGCCCTAATAGCAATATGTTTGTTTCACTTTTTCTTAGCAGCATCACATATGGATTCAGCAACTAGCAGTTATCACGATCCACTCTTCCAACATCTTCTACCACCTGATGCACATGCTACCTATACTAGTGCCAACTCTTCTCAATGTATGGTTGCTCAGACAGAAGGTATGGATGTAGTAACTACACATCTTAAATGTTGATGTTTCATATTTAAAAATTACATGTGACATTTCTTATCATTTCAACCAGAGGTGTATGGATGTAGTACCAGCCACTTTAGCAATATAAATAAGAAAAGGCATTTGTGCGACAGTCACATGAGCAACACACCAGAGTATGATTTGTCTCCAAGGCATGTACGCCAACGTGCTTCACCAATTGGCTTACACTCTCATTTAAATGATGCTATCATTGACCATCATCAAAAAACAGGTCCTCTAACGAATCAAGGTAAATTTTATCATCTCTTTTGATACCATTTTTACGCTATGGGGTGAAAAATAAATGTATGTCAGCTTTTACTTTAGATGTATGGCTTTATAAATATATTGTTTTGCAATGACAGCAGGAACATTTAACCACAACACACAGGTTCGCCTAAATGAAAACAAAAAGACACAAGCACCTGATATTCATACAGGTTGTGTTCGCCAGGACTGTTCAGCGACCGATAATTTAGTTGATGGTCTCACTCTTGGTGTTCAGCAACCATCTTTACAGACAAATGAAGGTACACAACACCATGCCATATTACAGGTTAAAAATAAGAAGAAAAAAAATATTTATCTTACCTTTTACCTAAAATGTATGTGGTTATAATGTAAAACCTCGCAAAAATCCATATAATTAAAAACTTTTAATTATATATTAATCTCTGTCATTATTGTAATCACCATTTTTACCGGAAAATTTAAAATTTTCTTATTACATATTAAATGGTCACGATTACGATATCACATAATTCACCAAACGACGAAACAAGTTCTCGACACGTTTAACAAAACATTAAAAAGTCATTAATCCTAAATTATATACTAAATACAACTAATGCCCTTAATAAAAATTTCAGCCCAACTCTTCTTTTTCTTTTCTGCGTACTATTCACCAGCCCACCAAGGGCCCAATTTTTCTTTTATTTTCAGCTTTCAGTCGACCAGATCCCCTCCAAAACGCCCTTGTATTTCTCGAATTTTGAACACAACACATACGTATTTTTATATCTCCTACTTGTCTACCCGCCAAAGAATTAGTATGCCAAATTTTAGCTTCTAAGACGAACGTTTGATACGTTTAATAGAGGCAAAGTGTTTGGCCAAAATCCAACTCATTCGACACATATAAAAATTCCAAACTCAACCATTTTAATTCCCGATTGTTTCTATTAGTAATAATATTTCAATTATAAGTTATTGTTAAAAGCCAAATTATAATGGTGTGCGTAGGGATTGTACCAGGCTTTACCTCTCAAGGGATCTTGAGAAGCTTACAACCCCCACCAGGCAGTGTACCTGATCGATGTAGTATAGTATAATGACAAGTATCGGGGGATTGATCGTTCAACTAGGAATAGTGTCGCTAGGATTAGAAAACCTAAAGACTAGGTCTAGAGATGAGGGATGATTCTTTTTATATTTTTTTATGAAAGCAAGTAAAAATCTCGGGTTTGAAGGAGTTGGCGGAATTAGTTGCTAGTCAACTAACCCAATACGAAAAATGCAATCAAAATAAAATACTAAAAATGAAAGTAAAATTATATTAAACTAGAGTTGTGAGCAATATGTGGGAGAATTGTGTTTACTTAGATTTCACTACTCCCTAGACATCTTTTACATGTTAATTACTTGTTATAGTTGCGTGGATGACGGATTGTATTCCTTAATACCATTCATGGGGTGGCGTACTTACTTCCCCAATCCTATGAGCGCCTACTTCACTCCTATGTCGAGCCGGCTAAGAAGCTCCTAACATGGGATCATTAGAATTTACTCATGCATTAAATACAACCAATAAAACCTAGTACACATCGGTTCATGTTTCCTAAGACGTTCAAGCATGTTACACAATGGAGATCTGCCAGTTTTCTTAAGCCTAACATTGAAATCATTCATCCAATACAACCATAAACAAGTAATCAACACATAATTAGCCTCTAGGTTTCATTACATCTAAGCAAACACAAGATAGATCTAGCCTAGCATGTTAAAATCAAGACAAGCATAAGATATAATCAACCAACACATAGACATATTGATTGAATTAAGAGAAGACTTATCTCAATAGAACATGAAAGGATTCAAGGGGTGAAAACCCTTAAAAGTACTGTAAAATATGACTTAGGGTTTACAAAGTTCGGCCCTAGTTTTATCCACACAAGTTCCTCACTTATGAATGAAAAATAGAAAACTATATATAGATTTTGATAGGTGACGGCGTCAAGAACAAATGTCTGACGCCGTCATCTCGCCGCCAAATAGTTTCTCGGACTGCCTAGATCTGGGTCTGACGCCGTCATGTATTCACCTTATGCAGGCCGTCACCAAAATTAGTCTTGACGCCCTTGTTGTGACGCCGTCAGGATTTCACTGGGTCGTCATGGTTTTAACTCTTGACGCCGTCAGGATCTTCCTCTTGACGCCATCAGGTACTGTTCTCAGCATGGAAAATTAAGTCTTTGCCGTTTTCTTCACTTTTATGCTCCAAAAACGTCCAAATTGCTTTCTTTTCCAGAATTCACTCCAAAAGCACCTAAAATCACAAAAGGAACGATTTAGGGCAATATTTGATCAAATAAATTCAATTTCGGGCATAAATGACCCCCTAAAAGTGGTTCATTTTTCGCCTCATCATATACCCTTACACTTGAGATTTGCTTGTCCTCAAGCAAATGCGCTTTTATTCTAATCAAAATACAAGTTAGGGGTTATTTAACACTAATATAAAAGTAATTACAACAAATAATCGTTCTACTAAAGACCAAAGACAAGCACGGAGATCATATACTAGCACCTCACAAATAGTGTTTAGATACTCACATCTCTCGGGTGTAATAAAGTAATATCACAATATGGAAACGAAAAATATCTCTCACTACCTGTCATAGCAAAATAGATTACCATAGGCTTGGTAAAGGATCAAACCTCTACCACATGGCGTAAGCACCTAGGATAAACTATCAAAGAGGTCTTTTAAAAGGGTTGTAACGTTAGGTTTAGGGATATGGAATACACGGTTTTGTTGGATATAGGCAGTCTTTACTGGTGGCGAGTTAACAATCTTAGTTAATTACATGTACAATATAGCGTTGCTAAGCCAAGACTAGACTCGACTTAAGCTAATAAATGAAAAATAACAAAAACATAGAATGAAAAAGAATGGTAGTCCGTATGTTTTTCTCTTTTTTTTTTTTTTTTTTTTTTTTTTTTTTTTTTTTTTTTTTGCATACACTCTTACCCTACCATCCAGAATAATACATCATAGGGAATGTAAATTCCCCTTACACTTGAATTTTTACATACTTTACAATAAACTAATCTAATGACTCGAATTAAGATAATCAAAATACTTGGAGTACTTTTAAGATTAACGTGCATATGGGGGTAATAATATTATGTTCTTCCTCATTACTCCATAACATTAGTACTTTACACATGAGTCCCAATCGTCCCAAAACAATATGTACAAGGATATGACTCGACTTAGCAACCATGTAATCAATTAGATAGTTAACTTAGGGTTTAACAAATAACAATAATGCACTAAAGATGAGTGCATACACGGAAGGCTAAGGCGATTTGGGTGTACATTTAAGTGGGGTGTAACAAATTCTTCCTTTAAGTAAGATGCTTAAAGTTAGAAACGAAAAGATAGGCTCGGAGGGGTGTACTAGGGGTTTCATGTACTAAAAATGAGTATAACGCTAATGGTGTGGGAAAAATTAATTGACTTAACTAGCCAAGTAATATGACTTAAATGGTCAAGTAATTATGATACGGGTTTAATACAAGGGTGATCCTAATGCCTCTTATCATGTAGTAAATCCTACTACACGAATGTAGTCTCACTAGCGGTCTCGGGATGCATCACTAACGCAAGTTCTAGAATCTAAATGCTACCGGTACACTCATAAGCACTAATAATGAATGCTTTTCCTATCAAATCTAAAGGCGAACCTCACATATTTGGGTGGAAAATTTTTCTGAATAGTACGGTTTTTGTGCTAGTCATACAATCTCCTATCCATGAGACGCTTGCTATGGCTAAAGTTTCACTCCTAAATGTTGTAAAAAAAATTTAAATTTGGCGCTAAAATTACACTAACAAGTATTTCTCATAGTTTTATTACACATCTACCATCAAACAAACAAACTCAAGCGAAAGTGTATCTGTAAGGTATCATTATTTTACCCTCCCCTTACACTTAGGATGAACATTGTCCCCAATGTTCAAGTAAAGAATGTAAAAGTGAAATAAGTAAAACGAATGAAATCAAATACTCCCCTGATTCGCTCGGTATGGATAATAAGGTGGCCAGGTTAGATCTTCCTCCAAGAAAATGAACAATCAAAGCTTCCCTTCCAGAATATAAATCATCTTCTTGTCATACATAACCTGTAAAACCTGAGAAAACAGACAAGGCAACCTCGCATAAAATCGGCGGCAATCTACATATGCTAATAAATCCTAGAAAACAAAATAAGATATAATGCTTGTGGAATGATGTTTGCAAATTTCCTGGAGATTATAAAACTAATAATTCAACAAAAACTTTAAAACTCCGTTAGAAAAACAAAACTGGTAAAATTTCCAGATTTTTACACGTGACGCCGTCAAGAGTAAACTCATGACGCCGTCAGAAGTGAGCTGCAAAAATTCTTATGTTAAGTTTCCGGAAAATTTCTGGAAAAACTTCGTCCTACTTCCTGGAAAATCCTGCAAAACTTCATTATGACTCGATACAAGCATTTGACTCTTACAAATACGAATATACATGTTCACTTAATATTGTGGAGAATCATGATCGGTTTTTGTTTCTTAAAAACATATTTGGGGTTTCCCCTTACACTTATCTTTTGCAAAAATACCCTTGGATGAAGTTAAGACTAGGCCAAACAACAAGGTAAAGTATTTTCACCATTTTAGTTTTGAAACATGATCTACCAACAATAAAAATAAAGCATGCATACGGAAATAATTAACAATCAAATAAACAAACAAACAAACAAATAAATAAAGCTTGGGTTGCCTCCCAATAAGCGCTTGTTTTTGTTCGAGTCACGAGCCTGACTCTACCCTTATTTAACGGAAATAGGGGAGGTTTTCCCTACACTTAGGATTAAGTGCGGGTGGAAGTAGCGATACACACCATCTTGGTGGAAGTATGCCATGTGAGGAAAGAGTGGTGGATGAATTATATGCTCAAAGGGCTGTGCTCCTATCATCATAACCTTACCAAATTCAATCGGGTTAATGGGTGGATTAAGATTTTCTCCTAGAAAGGGATTATTTTCTATCAACTTCAAGAGACTACTAGTTGGGAATCCATCTTGACCTAATAAACCCGGTTTAAACCCATAATGTTTCTTATGATCAATCATAAATGGGTGATGTAAGCATGTAATGTCATTTTCCACTCCTATATTGGATTCCTCTCTACAAGGCTTAGAGTCCACTACCTTTATCCTAATACTACCCGGACTACATGGGTTGATGGGTGGGTCGGCTCCTCTTTTGTCTCCTAGATGTATATCTAAGGATGGAAAGTTGTGTGAAGATTGAGGTTCCGGTTCATCAACACTAGGTAATTCCCTAGAACTAAGAGTAAGGTTATCACTAGAAGTATTCAAACCTATATCCTCTAGTGGTTTTTGGTACAAGGGCTCTACCTCTATTGGGGATCCTATAGTCTCTTCTACTTCTTACGGGTAAGTCATGGGCGGTGTGTGTGCCTCAAATGATGGTAGGACTTGTGGGGTACTTAGTGAGCTTATGTTATTTACTTCATCATTCCTTGAAGGAGTTGGCGGAATTAGTTGCTAGTCAACTAACCCAATACTAAAGATGCAATCAAAATAAAATACTAAAAATGAAAGTAAATTATATTAAACTAGAGTTGTGAGCAATATGCGGGAGAATTGTGTTTACTTAGATTTCACTACTCCCTAGACATCTTTTACATGTTAATTACTTGTTATAGTTGTGTGGATGACAGATTGTATTCCTTAATACCATTCATGGGGTGGCGTACTTGCTTCCCCAATCCTATGAGCGCCTACTTCACTCCTATGTCGAGCCGGCTAAGAAGCTCCTAACATGGGATCGTTAGAATTTACTCATGCATTAAATACATAAAACCTAGGACACATCGGTTCATGTTTCCTAAGACGTTCAAGCATGTTACAAAATGGAGATCTGCCAGTTTTCTTAAGCCTAACATCGAAATCATTCATCCAATACAACCATAAACAAGTAATCAACACATAATTAACCTCTAGGTTTCATTACATCTAAGCAAACACAAGATAGATCTAGCCTAGCATGTTAAAATCAAGACAAGCATAAGATATAATCAACCAACACATAGACATATTGATTGAATTAAGAGAAGACTTATCTCAATAGAACATGAAAGGATTCAAGGGGTGAAAACCCTTGAAAGTACTGTAAAATATGACCTAGGGTTTACAAAGTTCGGCCCTAGTTTTCTCCACACAAGTTCCTCTCTTATGAATGAAAAATAGAAAACTATATATAGATTTTGATAGGTGACGGCGTCAAGAACAAATGTCTGATGCCGTCATCTCGCCGCCAAATAGTTTCTCGGACTGCCTAGATCTGGGTCTGACGCCTTCATGTATTCACCTTATGCAGGCCGTCACCAAAATTAGTCTTGACGCCCTTGTTGTGACGCCGTCAGGATTTCACTGGGTCGTCATGGTTTTAACTCTTGACGCCGTCAGGATCTTCCTCTTGACGCCGTCAGGTACTGTTCTCAGCATGGAAAATTAAGTATTTGCCGTTTTCTTCACTTTTATGCTCAAAAAACGTCCAAATTGCTTCCTTTTCCAGAATTCACTCCAAAAGTACCTAAAATCACAAAAGGAACGATTTAGGGCAATATTTGATCAAATAAATTCAATTCCGGGCTTAAATACAAAATAAAATTATGATCAACATATATATATATATATATACACCAAGCAAATCTCAACTTTGCTACTCATTCACACACTCTCTTAAAGTCAATATATCATTAAAAATATCTACAACACCCAACAATTTCTGACTTCAAAACAGTAGGAACAAGTTGAAGGAATTTTAAAAACTTTTATATACATACTAAACGTATAACATTTTCTCCTTCATTATCTCACACCCTCACCTCCTTTCCATATTTCCTCCGCTCCTCTTCATCATTTAGAAACCCCAAGAAGACCAAAAGTATCTTCCATTCGTTTGGAAACTTTTGAAGAAAACGGGTTATATATATACAAACGTATAAGTTGTAGTAAGCGAACGTGGGATTTTTCTTGTGTTTCCTTCAATCACTCTCGACTCTCTACCACCCTAGAGGTGTAGTAAATCATTTAATCTCCTTTTCAATTCACATCTCACGTTTTTATATCACCATGCATCACATATTTAATTCATATTAGAACGTATATATTTTGCTTATTTATTTACGTACGTACAAACATATAGCACTACAAACGTGACTAGCCTCTATCTTGGAAGGCCTAGGAGTCACGTAGCACACTTGTTTCACGTTTATTTTTACGTTACATGCATCACACGAACTCATTTTCAACCATATATCAAACGTATAAAAATGTTGCAAAACTTAGAAATAATTCCAAGTCTTTTTCATATATAAAAACGTCCCAAACTACCTAAGGATCACGCCTATATTTTGAAATCTAACTTAACGACCATGCAATATTTTTACACCACGTGATAGACCACCTAGCTAACTATCATTTTCATTTAGACAACTTGTAAAAATACTCACGTCTTGACACTCTAAATCAACCAAAGTGAATTGCAAAACTCGTATATATCATAAACACTTAGAATTTTTCCAAGTCTTTTTACCCAGAAAACTGCTCCAAATCACGACTAAAACGACCTTGTAAAACTTAATCCGACTTAACAACCACCCATTATTTTTACACAACCTATTTCTCCTTGCTACAAGCTACAAGTTTCGTGTTTATACTTTGTAATGATAAGCTCGTTTAGACCCTTTAAATTGGCCAAAGTAAAGTGATTTAATCCATTTTCAAAACTATTTATTAAAAGCTTAATGGACTGAAAAGCCCAATAAGCTGAAAATAAGCACTCCGTATAAGCTGGACCAAAAAGCTCTTTTGATATGATTTTATGACATTAAAAATGAGTCTAGGGATAAGCCCAACTTGTCTCAACGCTCACGGATCGTTAAACGCTAACGGGCCTTTAATTTAGATCATTAAAGCCCATTTATTGAAAAATAAGCTATTTTTGCAAATAAGCAGTTGAAATAAGTTTTAATAAGCTTCAATAAGCTCCAGAAAATTTAATATAATTTTTCCCATAATTTTTGAACGTTTGGACTAAAAATGTAACGCGACGACACCTAAAAGGACTAAAACTGCCAAACCTTAAAAACTTGGACTAAAACTGTCAAAACAGAAAGTTTAGGATAAAACTTGATATTATTTAATATTCCAAGCTTAGAATGCTATATTGGACATGTAGTGGACTATAATTGTAAATTATATATAAAAAGGACTAACGGTGTAACGCTAACGCCGTTAGTATAAAAAGTGTAAAAACTGGAAAAGGACAAGGACCAACATATTATATTTGACATTCTTATTTTATTTTCTATTTTACGTCACCCCATCACGTCATATGCATTTTTATTACATTTTATTTATATATTATTTATTTATATGTTAATAATATATATAACGATATTTCAAAAATTAATATTATTATGGTTAAAAAGATAAAACTTTGATGGATAATTTAAATAACGTATTTTGTCATATCATGCATAGCATAATAATTACACTGCACATTATCTATTCGTCATAACGAATAATATTTATTCGTTATTCGTTCGTATTTACCAAATAGTATTTGGTCAAATTCTCAGATAAATTTATTTATCAGGTTCCGTATCAAAGACGTTTTCATAATCATTCTCATAAATCTCATCCTACTTTACTTTTCATCATCCCAACATCAATCAAGGTGAGTCATAGCCCCATTTTCAATACTCGTTTTCAACTCATTAGGGGAGATACATGCTTACATATACTTTGATAATTTGATAAGTATATGAATAAATTACATGATTCAAATCAATTTCCTTATTAATATTTATCTGATATGGTTTATGACTTAAGATGTGATATATACAATAATTGACGAAATACTTAATTGAAATACTGATACTCATATTATAATGTTTCCAATTTGATTATTGTGGCATGTGATATATGTATGTTACTGGCGAATTACTTAATTGAAATACTGATACTTCGATGATAATGTTTCCAATTTGATTATTGTGGTATGTGATATATACATGTTACTGGCGAAATACTTAACCAAATTACTGATACTCAGATGATAATGTTTCCAAATTGATTACTGTGGCATAATACATGACTATACTATACTATCCTGAATGATCCCATTATTACCTTGATATTGCCTAAGTTACCTTATCGCCATAAAGTCCCTAAATCTTGAGCCATTAATCACTGTTATGTGAGCGCGGATATAGTGAACAGCTTCGAAACCTGTTAAGGATTGACCTCCTGTCCCACTAATACTTGACGGAATGCCATATGCATATGGTTAGTCGTATTAGTCGTGATACACTATATTTGAGTAAAAATAGGAATTGGCAAATCACCTATTATAAGAGGGCAAAATTTATCATTGATTTGATAAATCACCTCTTTTGTTAACGTTTTGTGTGTCATGAGGCTTGGTGCAATATCTATAAGGAAATGTATGTTTTCAATATATATTTAGATACAGCTGTATAGTTTTTGACCATACTTGGATTGTATATCTGATTAAATTAGCATCATGAGTTTCCAGCTCATGTTAGGATTATTAATACCTTATTTGAAATTGATTGAATATTTATATGATTTATCTGTGATTATAGTCAAACATTACTCAATACTTGTTCCATTACTGTTTGTATTTATCATTACCAAATATTCCTGAAATCTATCAAAATAAATGGTTTTTCATAAAACTCTATGAACTCACCAACCTTTGTGTTGACACTTTTAAGCATGTGTATCTCAGGTAATTTAACGGAGCAGGACAAGACACAGAGTGGGCATTTATTACTCTGATAAATTAAAATGGTGTAAAAATCAAATATGTCATTCTTTTAAGCCTTTGTATCTTTTAATAAGATTTTAAATCAAATGGTTCGTATTTTATCAAAAATATTATTTGAATGACAAATAACTTTCAAAACGTTTCTTTTAAACTGTTTTATGAAATTATATCTTCGATCCTCCCCGTAACACTCAAATTACTTTTCCGCTGTTACAAACTTAAATTTGGGGGTGTTACATATAAATATATTCTTGGCCAACCACATCAGGAATGCTTAACCGAAACACGCGTGTACACCGAAATGCAAAAAAAATAATAATAATAATAAAAAAAAAAAAAAAAAAAAAACACCTGATATTGGTCCAAGTTGTGTGCGGCGTCGGTGTCCGCCAACCAATGGTTCAGTTGATAATGTCACTATTGGTGTTGGCCAACCATCTTCACAGACAAATGAAGGTACACAGTACCACGCCATTTTACATACTTAAAAAAAATTATTTTATCATGTACTTTTGATATACCTGTTTGTTAATACATTGGTGACTAATGGCAATAGGAATACGTAATATTGCGACACATGTACGCCAAAATACCAGAAAAAGAAGAGCAACCCCTGATGCTACTGCAAGGCGTGTACGGCAACAGTCTTCAACAACCAGTTCACAATGTGGTTCATCTCATACTACCAATACTGTCAATATTGGTGTTGGACAACCGCCTTTTCGCACAAATGAAGGTACACATTGTGATTATCATTTCCACTTTGTCGACTTTTTAGTGCATAACTTATTAATCAGGTTTTTTTTTTTACATTTTCCTTTTGCGTGATGCAGATGCATCCCCTATTTATGAAGACTTGGGAGATTGTACTTACTGATGTCGTTATTGCAAAGCTGCATTTTGGCATGGCGAGCGGCTAAAAGGCCATCATTCTTACAATCGCCAACCTGAATATCATTTATGTTGTCGAGGTGGTAAAATCTTGATGAACCCTGAACGAGATCCGCCTGAATACATCAAACACCTTCTTGCAGATGCCAACTTCATGCACAATATAAGAGCTTACAACCAAATGTTTACTATGACTTCCTTTGGAGCAACAATTGACAACACGATCAACCAAGGAAGAGGGCCTTATGTCTTTAAAGTTTCTGGTCAGATTTACCATTCGATAGGTTCATTGTGTCCTACTGGTGATGATGACCCACGTTTTTTACAACTCTATATCTACGACACACAGAATGAAGTGCAGAACAGAATGAATCACTTTAAAGGTTCTAAAAGAGCTGCATTAAATCCAGACATTGTTCAAGGTCTGATTCAATTTTTGGATGAGCACAATGAGCTGGTCCAGGTGTTTAGAACTGCGCGAGATAAGTGTGCACAAGCTGATGTGCCTGAATTCAAAGCAAGACTTTACAATGCCGAAGGTGCGCACTTATGAACTGCCTACATCCAACGCTCTTGGAGCCATAGTTTTTGATTGTGGTCCAATAACCGAATCAGATTATGATGTTATCATTGAGTACAGAGATGGTCCACCAAAAGGATCAACAAACTTCATCAATCATATATGTCGTTGCAATTTCCACTTATTTTTATCTACGGTTAGCCAGGATATCATACAAAATTAATGCTCCGATCAGCAGATCCGAACAGCAAGATGAAAAGAGTTTCTATGAATGCATTTTATACTTACCAACTGCACGCAAGGCATGACCAGTACGATCTTCTTTTCCGAACAGACGGCTTTTCCAGCAATATGTGGTTGGTGTTTATTGTTGCATAGAACAAAATAGAATGGATTTCTATAGAACACATCAGAACGACATTCACAGAGAATATTTGTCAGGATTATATGATGCAGTTTCAAGGGGCGATCATGATGGGTCAGACGCCGGTTCAAGGATTATTTTGCCTTCATCATTTACTGGAGGTCTAAGATATATGTATAGCCACTACTTGGATGCGCTAGCGATTTGTCATGTGCTTGGTAATCCACAGTTTTTCATAACATTCATGTGTAATGTGAATTGGCCTGAAATTCAGCGATACATGGCGGCATTTCCTCATTTAACTGCATCAGATAGAGCAGACATAATTTGCAGTCTTTGAGCGAAAACTTAAAGCTTTTGTGAAATTTCTCAAACGCCAACGTCCGTTTGGACAAGTCACAGGAGGTACAGACCTATTCTTTTGCAAAAGGGCTTACATTTTTTCTTTTATCAGCAATGGCTTTCAGCCCTTAGTATATTCATGTTTATTCCCTGATTCTTTTTTATCTCTGTTATGCAGTGTTGTACACTGTCGAGTTCCAGAAACGTGGTCTACCTCATTGTCATACACTACTCTAGACCTCTTCATCAAGCAAAGTACAAATTGCAGAAGATGTTGACCGATATATTTCCGCAGAATTACCTGATCCAGCTATTGACCCACGTGGATATAAGGTTGTTTCTGAGATGATGATGCATGGTCCTTGCGGGAAAGCTAATTTAAATGCACCGTGTATGCAAGGCGAGGTGTGTACAAAAAATTTCCCAAAGAAGTACAATAATGAGACTTTTTTTTATGACAAAGGTCATGTGCACTATCGAAGAAGGCAATCACAGATTTCTGTCACTAAACATCGCATGAAGCTTGACAACACATATGTCGTCCCATATAACTGCTCTTTGTGCTTAGCATTTGAAGCACACATCAATGTTGAGTACCGTGGGTGGAGTATGCTCATCAAATACCTTTTTAAGTATATATCAAAAGGAACGGACCGGATATTTGCACAAGTAACTAGATCTATTGGTGATGCATCTACTTCTGCAATCCAGTCACATCCATGCATCGATGAAATCCAGAATTTTCTAGACGGTCGTTTCATATGTCCTCACGAAGCGTGTTGGAGAATCCTGAAATTTGAAATACATAGTAGAGAACCAGCCGTGCAAATTCTTTCAGTCCACCTTGAAGACATGCAACATGTAACTTTTAGAGATGGCGACAACTTGGAATCAGTTGTAAACCGACCAGATAAAAAAATGACAACACTTATGGAATGGTTTACTTACAACAATGAAAACACAGACGGCCGCCATTTAACTTACTTAGACTTTCCATTGCAGTTTGTTTGGTTTAAAGATAGCAAATCTTGGTCAAGAAGGAAAAACAGCAAATCTTCTGTTGGTCGCCTAGCATATGTACATCCAACGTCAGGAGACCTTTTCTACTTTAGAATGTTGTTATGTCAACAGAAAGGATGCAAAGGGTTTAAAGACGTGCGAAAAGTTAACCATGTTGTCTATCCTACATATCGAGGTGCATGTAATGCTCTTGGTTTGCTCGGTGATGATAGAGAATGGGACACAGCTCTACAAGAAGCATGTGTATCAGCATCATCACCAGAGCTAAGATTTCTATTTGCTCAACTTCTGACTCATTGTGAAGTTGCAGATCCTTTGCAATTGTGGGATAGATATTGGCAAGAAATGGGCCATGATATCCCACAGATTGTTTCAGAATATGTTCGCATTCCCAACTACCATGTCAATGATGCTGAATTGCAAGGTTACATATTGTATGAACTAGAGATATTGCTTAGTAGTTGTGGTAAATCAGTGAAGAACTACGGTTTACAGCCACCTCCACCAGAGCTACTCGAGCAGTTAAACAACCAGTTATTAATGGAGGAAAAGAATTACGACAGAGCAAAATTAGCAGAAGAACGAGACAATGCACTTCCAAGGTTGAATGCAGAGCAGCGAGAAATTTACGACCTTATCATAAATGCTTCAGCAGCAGGTCGGCAGGAGTTAGTCTTTGTATATGGTCATGGAGGCACCGGCAAAACTTTTTTGTGGAAAACTATTATCAGCAGTTTGCGATCTGAAGGTAAAATTGTCCTTGCAGTCGCCTCTTATGGAATTGCTTCGCTTCTTCTTCCATCAGGCCAAACTGCACATTCAAGATTTAAATTACCACTCGAACTAACAGATGAGTCGCTGTGCAAAGTTAAAAAAAATACTCATATAGGAAACTTGTTGGCAGAAACAAATGCCATTATTTGGGATGAAGCGCCTATGAACGATCGCAAATGCTTTAAGACATTAGATAGGACACTTAGAGACATATTAGATGCACCTGATGTTCTCTTTGGTGGCAAAACAGTTATTTTAGGTGATGATTTTTGGCAAACACTTCCAGTGAAGAAAGGAGCACCCAAAATGGAAATAATAGGTTCGTCTATTGCAAGATCACATCTGTGGCCACATTTTAAGCTCATGAGCCTTAAACAAAACATGCGGCTATTTCGGTCAGATCTTAGCTTAGAAGAGCAGAACTTCGCGCATTCATTCGCATCATGGCTTCTAGATATTGGTGACGGCAAAATTGGTGAACCAGATGAAGAAAATGGTAGAGATACAGCATGGATTGAGATTCTAGACACATTGATGAGTGCTCAAACACTCATCATTTTTGGTCAAATACGAACTGCAAAACATACAAAAACACTCAGTAATGCATCAAAATACTAAAAATATTTCAAAATCGTGTTTTACATGTTTTAGATGCAAAATGAGCAAAAACAGATGAAAAACGCACAAAGTTTGCAAAATAGGCAGTTTCAGTCCCTCAACTTTCATAAAATGACAAAACTAGTCCCTGGATATTCAAAATATGGAAAATTATCACCAAAGGTCATTTTGAAATCATAAGTTGTCATTTTTAGTCCTTTGGTGAAAAATTGGAAAAGTTTTGGAAAATTGCAGTTTAGTCCCTGGAGTTACAGATTTTGGCAGATTCAGTCCCTGGTGGGATATTTTTGAAAGAAAAATCAATTTTTGTCCTTGGAAAATTAAAATGTGTCAAAAATGATCCTTGGATAAAAGTTTTTACAAAATAACAAAAATGACCCCTAAACTTTCACATTTTGCAATTTTGGTCCTCGGGGTTTCAAATTTTGGAAATTTGTAATTTTGGTCTTTCTATTAATCACATGTGGTAAAAATGGTTTTTATGATAACTTTTAAATTATGCCATAACAGGTCCCTTTACTTTTGCTAAATTACAATAATGGTCCTTGTGGTGTTTTGTTATGTAAACAAACGGACCCTTAAATATTTTAAAACCCAAAACCAAAACAAACACAACCCAAAAACCATCACCCCAGCCCATGTACACCCCTGATCCACCAAGCCCATGCAATCCAGCCCACCTCCCATCTAATACTTCCCCCCATCCGTTTTATTATTTGAAACGGTCAACCCACCGTTTGACCAACACCCAGTCACCCTCTTCCCCACTTGGAACCCTGGTTATCTACTAACACACTCCACCCTCCTCACCTCCACCTCAATATCCCACACCTTGTTCCCCCCTCCAAACACTAGCCTCCAAACCACATTTATTACCTCCAAAACCTAACAAGTAATCCCACACCCTGCCAAGAAACCTTTCCCGCCAAAATCAAAATAAATGGCTAAGATCATCTTAGCTAATCCAAAGGCTCAGGAAAATGGTGGGAATGACAGAGAAAACCCCATGGGTCTATAAAAGTGAAGAGGAAAGAGACCAGGAAGGGTGTTAGAGTATTATTAGTTTTTAAGCTTAGTTTTCATGTCGTTTTTAATGTAATTTTATTTATAGTTGTCATTTGTAGCTTGAATCAGTTGTAATCCCCATTTTCAGTTATTAATCAAGTTAATTTAACCATAATCTCAAGGTTTTCTATTTTGAATCCGATTGTGCCATTTTTAGTAAAAACTCCCTTTTAACTAAAATATTGTTTATATTGTTAATGTCTGTTTCCTTGGACTCATTCAAGCTTGCTTATAAGTTTTTTTTAAAGATTAGAAAGCATTTAAATCAGTTTACATAAGAAAACCAAAAATACCAAAAATATAGGAAAAATAGTGGAATATTCAAAAATCAGTTTATATGAAGATTGAAGGAGAAGCATTGTTGATTTTGGAGTTCACATGGTTTAGAGTCTCTTGGGAGACACTTAAGTTGGTTCTTTTTGGCCTTAATACCATTTTCTCAGTTGGACATAAATTGTAAGCCAAAACCTCATTTTTTGCTTTGTACTGTAGCTTAGCTTAATTATTACCTATCTATGTATTTTTATGTTTATTTAGTGTAATGGAGTGATAATGTTGCTTAATATCTAATGTTTGTTCATCTGAATCAATTGTTGCTTTATATTTCACGTTCATTGTAAAATTAGCATAATATAGATTAATGGTGTTTTGTTGTTATTGTTAGTATTTAGGTGTTTATTTCAGTTGATTGCATCATTATACAACCTCATGAATCAGTGTGATGTCCTAAATCAGTTTAACTCTTTGATAATCTCATATCAATCTTTTTAAGGGAGTGTTTGGAACAGTGGATCTCACCACTGTGTTCTGTGTTATTGTTGTTACTAATGATTGCAACATGTTTCTTTAGGTCCTAATAGGTTAGTCATAGTGTAAATTGCAGTGGTCAATAGTTAAAAATTCAAAATCACTCTTTGATCCATGATTTACAGTAACTGTTAAGAATTTAAGAGCCATAATCATTAATTTAGGTACATTAGTTGTTGTTATAGCCTAAATAAGTTTCATATTAGCTTATTGTTACATCTTAAGTCAGTAGGGATCAATCTAATCTCATTTAAGTCAACATTACATGTTCTTCTAAAAAGTCAAAATTGCATGTGAGATTGTAAACCCATTTTTTTGGGGAATTAATTAGAATTTTGTGCTTTGAATCAAGCCATGAGTTTTTTAGGATTTGCAGCCCCCACCTCAGCTATTGAGTCCCATATTCCTTTTATTTTTAAGAATTTTTCTCTGGGCTCAACTCTCACCCAAACACAACTGCAGGGGGCATCACTCCCCTGCTGCAGCAGCTCAGCAGACCACCACCACCACTTTGGTGGTGGTTTCTGACCTCCTCAGTGGTTTCCATGGCCTTATCTTAGCTTCTTTAAACTCCCCCCATGGCAGGCTTTAGATATTGACCTTAGGTTTGACCTAGAAACCTGTGGGTCCCACCTGATTTAGCCTCACAAGTTTGTCCCATTTTTCAGTCAATAAGCAAGAAATTAAAGTGCTTATTTTTGGCTTATTGCTTATTTTGTGGGGCTTTTTGGCTTCATTATGCTTAAACATGTTCACATAAGTCATTTGGATCAGAATTTACCCAAGTGGGTCCCACTTAAGCTCATTTGAGCTCATTTTCTCCCAAAGTCAAACAAAGTCAACTGTTGGGCTTTTAGCTTTCCATTCAGCTTATTTTAAGTTTATAAAAAAATTTGCTTTTACAAAAAGTGTTTGTTTTTAGGTATTAAATAGTTTGGTAAAAGAAAAATCAAGAAAAACAAATTTAATATTAAGTGATAGTTTCTATTTAATGTAATTTAATTTTAATTTTCATTTTTAAATTTTTGTTAAGTACTTAGCTATTTTATATTTTTATTAAATTCCTCATATATTAAAGTATTTATAATATTTTTTTCAGATTTTTATTTTTCCATTTAGTATTTATTAGAATTAATCTTAGTTTTATTAATTATTAATTAATAATTAGTTTAAAATAGCATAATTAGTTTTTATTAAGTAAAACTTAGTTTTTATATTTTTTATAGCTTTTATATGTTATAAAATAATTTTAGAAATTTTATTAGAATTTTTACTGTTCATTTAGTATTTTTCTTAATTTAAAATAGTTTAATTAGTTAATTAGTAATTAATTTATATAAAATCCACAAAAAGACAAAAATACTTATTTTTAATTTTAAAATTAGTTTTTAGTTATTTTATAATTTTAGAAATTTTATTTTCACCTTTTTAGTATTTATTTAATATTGTATTATATTTAAGTTGTTTAAATATTAATAATTAGTAATAATTAGTATTTAATTAATATTAAGTAATTAATTAGTGTTAAATTTTATTTTCTTTTTCTAAAAATTTTCTTTTATCTTTTAGTTTGTAAAAAAGTCATTTTCACCCCCTGGGTGTTTCCAGATTTTAGTTTTCGCTTTTTATTTCGTACGTTTACGTTTTATTTAAACGTAACGTACGCGTTTTTAGGTTTTATTCGTTTCTGGATTTTCCTACTTTCACGTCTTATTCATATAGCTTATTTAAGCTATTTCATTGTAGATTCCGTAGTCTAATCAATCTCAAACCCCTTTTCATCCAAATTCACCCGATCACGAAACCGTTTGATAACCATCCACACCTCGTCGGGACATAACGACCCGGGGAAACCTTATACTTCCGCGGAGCATTGATCTAGGCTATTTGACTTTGTTGACCATTCCTTGGTTAATATAAGTTAGGTGGTTTAGCATCAATCACACATATTGCATACACGATGATGAAAATGGTCTAGATAACCTCATAGATTTTATTTATGACAAAGCCACGCTACAAACGCCATCGGTAATCACCCTACAGCAAAAATCAATTATGTGCCAGAAGAATGAAACTGCAGATGTTATTAATTCACATGTTATGTCAATGGTTGAAGGTGAAAGTACGACATATGCAATCCATGACATAGCAATTCAAGTTAACAATAGTGGCGCTGAAACAGAAATGTTATACCCTGTTGAGTATTTAAACACGTTTAAATTGCCAGGGTGTAAAACCTCACAAAAATCTTTATAATTAATAACGATTAATTATATATAAATCTCTGTCATTATTTTAATCACCATTTTTACGGGGAAATTTAAAGTTTTCTTAATATATTAAAATGGTCACGATTACAATATTGCAAAATTCACCAAACGACAAAACAAGTTCTCGACACGATTAATAAAATATTAATAAATCACTAATCCTAATTATAAAAATTAATTATAAACCAAACGGGCCTTAATAAAATTCCAGCCCAAAACACATCCCTCGTTCACTATTCATCGGCCCAAGGTTCAAAAGCCCAATTTTTCTTTTTATTTTCAAAACATTCGACCAACCATGCTTCAAAACGCCTTGTTTATTCTCAATTCTTACATACGACATGCCAATATTTTTGCACCATCTCGTTTATCACCTAGCCACCTATTAGTGTGTCAAATCCCAAGTTCATTGGACAACGTTTGATACGTTTTTAAGTGGCAAAGTGTTTCGACATATATTCATATCAATCGGTTCATAAATCACTCAAATCTTAACCGTTTTGATTCCCGTTTGTTCCTACGAGTTCCAAATAATAATCTTAAGATGATTTCATGTCCAAATGTCAAAGATGATCAGTTACATTCAAGTTATACACGATTTCACAAATCGTGTATGGGTTAAATTGGTTGTCGACATGCATACATGAGTCACCAAAACATTTCCCTCATTTCAAGCTCTCACATTTCAATATTCTATGTTAAAATCTCATACTAGGAGTCTAAGTTACTGACATGGAATAGTGCATGAGGTTTCTTAGAAATCTTTCCCACATACGTGTATCAAATGGCACCATATATACGTTCCATGCATGCACTTGCTTCTCCTCATTCTCATACTCTTTCACATATTCAATTCGTCCAAAAAACTACTCCTACAACTCAGAAGTCATTTGCTATATTGCTTGGAATCAAGAAAAAGGATATCGGGTTTGATTTATATGTATAACATTTGGGTTATACTTTGAAACGTGATATTTCTTGTGTTCCATCTATTCTCTCTCGACTCTCTACCACCTCTAAGGTGTTGTAAGTTATTTCTACTCATTTCCATTCAAGATCACACGTTAAAATATAGTCATGCACATTATTTATTTTTGCTTCGAACGTATATCAATTTGCATATTAATTTTACGTATATATTATCATATATAACACTAAACGTGACTAGCCTCTATCTTGGAAGGCCTAGGAGTCACGTAGCACACAAAGTTCACGTAGGTTTCACGTTACATGCATTACACGAATCCATTTTTGAACCATGTCCATCGTATGAGATTTTACCTAAACACTTAGAAATATTTATAACATTTTCATAAATATAAACGTTCCATGTGACCCAAGAAACACACGTATAAATTGAAATATAATTTAACGAGCACCCAGTATTTTTACTCGACCTAATAGACCACCTAGAAAACTATCACTTTCATTTAGATAACATGTAAAAATAATCACGTTTCGACACATAAAATGATCCAATTTGAATCGGCATACACAAGGTTTTTCAATCCAAATTTAGTTATGAAAACATAATATTTTCGTGTGGGCTTATTTAAGGCCCAACAAGAAATAAAGATCCATAAGCCCACTGGGCCCATATGAAATATTTTTGGAATCAAAAAAGTAGCCCAAGTTCAGGCCCAAAACATTTTTCATGCCCTCGCCTCTAGATTTTTAAATGGGCTTTTGTAGTGGCTCGTTAAGGCCCATAAGCTGGAAAATAAGCACTTTTATTAAATAAGCAGTTGAAATAAGCTTATTATGAACTTAATAAGCTACGGAAATTTTTATAAAATTTTTATAATCATTTTTGTAATTTTGGACTAAAAATGTAACGCGACGACACCTAAAAGGACTAAAACTGTCAAACATTAAAAACTTGGACTAAAACTGTAAAAACAGAAAGTTTAGGATAAAAATTGATATTATATGATGTTCCAAGCTTAGATTGTAATTTTGGACAAGTAGTGGACTATAATTGTAAATTAGATACGAAAAGGACTAACGGTATAACGCTAACGCCGTTAGTATAAAAAGTGTAAAAATGAGAAAAGGACAAGGACCAAATATAATCTATTTGACATTCTTATTTTATTTTCTATTTTACATCAACCATCACGACATATGCATCTTTATTACATTTTATTTATATATTATTTAATTTTACGTTAATAATATATATAACGATATTTCAAAAGTTAATATTTTCACTTAAGTTTAAAAAGGTAAAACTTCGATGGATAATTTAAATAAAGTATTTTAGCATATCATGCATAATATAATAATTACACTGCACATCATCTATTCGTCATAACGAATAATAATTATTCGTTATTCGTTCGTATTTACCAAATAGTATTTGGTTATATTCTCAGATAAATTTATTTATCAGGTTCCGTATCAAAGACGTTTCCATAATCGTTCCCATAAATCTCATTCTACTTTACTTTTCATCATTTCCGTATCAATCAAGGTGAGTCATAGCCCCATTTTCAATAATTGTTTTAAACTCATTGGGGAGATACATGCTTACATATACTTTGATAAATTGATAAGTATATGAATAAAATACATGATTCAAATCAATTTCCTAATTGATATTTATTTAATATGATTTGTGATTTAAAATGTGATATATACAACACTTGACGAAATACTTAATTGAAATACTGATACTCATATGATAATGTTTCCAATTTGATTATTGTGGTATGTGATATATATATTTTACTGATGAATTACTTGACTGAAATATTGATATTCATATGATAATGTTTCAAATTCAATTATTGTGGTATGTGATATACATGTGTTACTGGCGAAATACTTAAATTGAATTACTGATACTCAAACGATAATATTCCCAAACTGATTACTGTGGTATGATACTTGATTTCATGATGTTATTCTGAATGATCCCATTATTACCTTGATATTGCCTAAGTTACCTTATCGCCATAAAGTCCCTCAATCATGAGCCATTAATCACTGTTAAGTGGGCGCGAATATAGTGAACAGATTCGAAACCTGTTAAGGATTGACCTCCTGTCCCACTAATACTTGACGGAATGCCATTTGCAAATGGTTAGTCGTATTAGTCATGATACACTATATTCGTAGACAAATAGAAATTGGCAAATCACCTATTATTAGAGGGCAAAATTTATCATTGATTTGATAAAACACCTCTTTTGGTTAAGCTTGTGTGTCATGAGGCTTGGTGCAATATCTATAAAGGAAGTGTATGTTTTCAACATATATTTAGATACAGCTGTATAGGAATTTGACCATACTTGAATTGTATATGTTATTAAATTAGCATCATGAGTTTCCAACTCATATTAGGATTATTGATCCCTTATTTGAATGTGATTGAGTACTTATATGATTTATTTGTGAATATAGTTGACATTACTCAATACTTATTCCATTACTGTTTGTATTTATTATTACCAAATATTCCTGAAATCTATCAAAATAAAGAGTTTTCCATAAAACTCTATGAAATCACCAACCTTCGTGTTGACACTTTTAAGCATGTGTATCTCAGATAATTTAACGGAGCAGAACAAGACATGGAGTGGGCATTTATTACTCTGATAAATTAAAATGGTGTAAAAATCAAATATGTCCTTCTTTCAAGTCGTTATATCTTTTTCATAAGATTTTAAATCAAATGGTTCATCTTTTATCAAAAACATTATTTGAATGACAAATAACTTTCAAAACATTTCTTTTAAACCGTTTTATGAGATTAAAACTTCGATCCTCCCCGTAACACTCAAATTATTTTCTGTTGCGATAAACTTAAATTTGGGGGTGTTACAGATTGGCATCAGAGCTACAGTTATAGAGAATTAAATGTTTTCAAACATTAAAACTATAACTACATTTTCAAAATAATGATTTTACACCATAACATTTTATGCCCTCCGTGTCTGCAGACTGCCGTGCTCAATACTTTATCTGTTGAGATTATCTTACATGCTTAATAGTTACTCTTACACAATAATTATTTTATCTGTACTGTTATATTTTTAACATACAAAATCCTCATAAAATATTATTCTCGGTTACTACTGTAGCATGTCTTCAGGAACTCCCGTGAATGTCAAAACAAATATCCATAATACTAATACCTCATCTATCAATAAAAATTCTCCGAATACTGAAGATCCTTACGTACAAATCTCAAAATCCCAACCTAATATAGAACTCACTCAGAGATCACCTCCATCGTCACCTATTCGTTCAACTTCACGTCAAAAACTCAGGAGAGCTACCGAATCATATGAAGATTTGATTGGTGGCCAGGCAACATTCGAATTTGGACAAAGTTCAAGCCAAGGGATATCATGGAAGAATGTTGAGCCAAATTCTCCATTACCCTATACTTCAGATTCCACAATACCAGATTCTCCAAATAATTTATCCTCACCTAACTCTCCCGGCTACGATATAAGCACTCCTGAAACAATATGGAATCTTATATATCGACAAGCCAGCATATTGGATGCTCACACTGAACAGCTAAAAGGGTTACGACCAACTCAATTTGAATGGTACGACCGTAACCTTGACGCATTGTTCAAAAGGGCGGATGCTGAAAGGCGAACAATGTGTGAGTTGGGAATAAAGATTAATGAAATAAAGGACAACACCAACCAGGAACTTGGAAGTTTGGACTCCAGGGTTCGTTGTGCAAGAAGAGAACACGGTCATACACATGTGAGAATTAGGGATATTGAAAGAACCCTATGGATGACTAGAGATGCAGCCAGAAACCAGGGTCAAAAGATTGCTGCATTAGAGAATATGTTGGCAAATCAAATGAACATGTGTCAAGAACGTTTCTCAAACATGAAAGCTGCACAACTTGAACTTGAGAAAGAAATTAGATATTTACGTCAGAGGCGTAACTAATCTTAAGTTTACAAGTTTCCTTGTTATTCCTAATAAACCAAATAGATTTGGTTAATATTTCATGTAATGTTCAATAATTCTAAAACTTCCGAAAGTGTAATCAAAACATATTGTATAATAACATCTTTTCTGTTATATCTCTATGTTATGAATCAATCTTTTCTTTCGTATCAATCATGCATGTAATGAATCCTCATATATTCATGCAAAAATCTCATCATTTGTTATTTTTTTGATAACCAAATGATTCTACACAGATCAATGGAGTATTAATAAAAGATCTTGTATCGTTTATCTTGCAAAAACAATCATACAAGTTATTAATATTTTGTTTACCTCTGTAATATTATTCAAATCTACCGTAAGATTTCTTACAAATTGTTAAGATTTCTTAAACTTACCATAATTAACCTAAAACTTTAAGAATCGTCTAAATACCAATTTTTGAAAAGGAATTTAAAGAACGAAGAAAAGTTAATTAAACTTCAGTTTTAATAGACAAGTCGGTTTGTTCCTTAGTAATCCCATATCAAGAGTTGATCATTGATAAATGATACAACAAAGACATATCTTGAAATTAGATTACAGTAGGGAGTCAATTCAGTCTATCATCAATGAAATAATTAACTTCGTTATTTAAATTATTCTGATATGATATGGATTATAATGTTGAGTTTCATTTATGATTTCAAAAAATGGACAACATGAACAATGCATATCAAGCATCATCAGAAATCACCATGACTCCTGGAGCTATCCAAAAATTGGTAAAAGACATAGTGTCGGTGGTATTAGAAGGGACTACTGTAGTTTATCCGAGAAGAGAGACGGGTATACTTGGTAATCAACACCCTGCAAGTTTCATGAAGTATAGGCCACCTCACTTAAAGATTCAAGAAGGAATGATCAACCCTACCATCAACCATCATCAAGGAATTAGGTATGGGTTTATACCAAATGGAAATAATCAAAAAAGGAAACTCCCCGAGATAGGAACCATCAACCCCATCTACTGCAACGTCATCAATGCTCAAGACCGTTATCGCAAACATCTAGAAGATCGTATGGAGTATCAACGTCAGCTGGAACACAATCAAAAAGCTAATAGAAATTGCCTCGTCACACCTGTTACTGGAAGTGGTTATCGTGGAAATCTACCCTGGTGTCAAAAATGCAACCAGCATCACACCGGAATCTGTAGGGTTAAATGCACTAAATGTCAGAAGACAGGTGACCAGGCAATTAGCTGCAGGACTAAGGACAGGAAAGGACAACCAACGACAGTAGTATGCCACGGATGTGGTGGAAAAGGGCATTATATGAGTCGATGTCCAAACTACAATGTTAATTGGAAAGCCAAGACCTTTACAAGAAAATGAAGAATCTTTAAAGACCTTGATAGTATCAAGGGAATGGCAACTAGATTTACACAGATGAATAAATTCCTGTAATAGATAAATAAAATCTAGTTTAAAATTTCCTAAGTTGTATCTCTTTCCTGTATTTCACTTCAAGTTACGATGGATGTAACTTAAGTATAACAATAATCTTTCTACTGTATCGAAAAATCTCCCTTGTAATATTTCCATAATAATCTAAGTTAATTTCAATTTCTGTCTCATTTACCAAATGACAATATACTATAATTACTCCATAAATTTCTGATTTATAGTATGAATCCTAAAATTTTCCACTTTATTTTAAAAAGGAATTATGTGTTATATTATAAAAACAACACGTTGAACACCATCTATAACAATTTATAGAAATATATGATTGAACCAAATATCACATCATTTGGTCCTCAATTATACATAGCCTGATCAACTATGTCTAATTTAGGAAGAATTATGTTATGAAAGGAACAATGATATTTTCAAAATTTTAAATAACAATCTTCATTCAAAAGCAAAATATATAGCAAAAATAAACTGTTCATAAAAAAAAATACATTGAACAACCCATAATAAATACCTATCTTATCTCATCACCATTATGATAAGAAATCAACAAAAGTACAAGCAAGAGAACACAAATAATTCACAAAAACTGATAAAAGACTCCAATAGAGAAAATTTTATTAAAATCCATAAAAATTAATACATAAACAAATAATTAGCATCGGAAGTGCTATCGTTACAATTATTACAATATAAACAAAGGAATCTTCAATAGTTGATCCGCTATGACAAATAAGACTCCCACCAACAAAACAATAGCAAGAGCCACCACAGGATGAATCACTTTAATTATGCTGAAAAATAAATATAAACAAAACATTAAAAACAATACTGAGACAAATTCTTAAACATAAAAACAAAACGAGTTTTATTTCTTATTCGTTACAAGTACATAGAAACATAACAAGAACTTAATTCAAAACAACCCTAGCTCAAGATTTTACCCCCAAATCTTGTCGACGGTAATGGCGAGGATAGTAAGGGGTACGACGAACATCAAGATCGCGACCAAGAATCCAAAGTCTTCATCCGGAACATACGCTAAATAGATAGCGGCAAGGACGACATACACAATCGCTAAGATGGTTATGAGATGCAGCATTTTGAGATGGAAAATGAGGGGAAAATGGTTGATGGAAGAAGTGGAAATTGGAAGTTGTATATATAGGCTAGAATATAGCCGTTGGGTTACTATTCCCAGCCGTTGGGTTACTATTCCCAACCGTTGGACACTATACACTAGCCGTTATTTCACTATTCATGACCACTATTTTCAATATTCACAACCCTTAAATACGTCAGTTACCTTGTCTGGTTTGGTACAAGTAAATCTAACTGAATCACGTTTCCTTAATTTTAGGAATAAAAAAAAATCTCTCGACAACCTCTATTCAAAAATTCTTTACTCAAGTAATCACATTAAATTTGAATTTCGGGACGAAATTCAGAATGACATGGGGGTACTGTAAAACCTCGCAAAAATCTTTATAATTAATAACGATTAATTATATATAAATCTCTGTCATTATTTTAATCACCATTTTTACGGGGAAATTTAAAGTTTTCTTAGTATATTAAAATGGTCACGATTACAATATTGCAAAATTTACCAAACGACAAAACAAGTTCCCGACACGATTAACAAAATATTAATAAATCACTAATCCTAATTATAAAAATTAATTATGAACCAAACGGGCCTTAATAAAATTCCAGCCCAAAACACATCCCTCGTTCACTATTCATCGGCCCAAGGTTCAAAAGCCCAATTTTTCTTTTTATTTTCCAAAACATTCGACCAACCATGCTTCAAAACGCCTCGTTTATTCTCAATTCTTACACACGACGTGCCAATATTTTTGCACCACCTCGTTTATCACCTAGCCAACTATTAGTGTGTCAAATCCCAAGTTCATTGGACAACGTTTGATACGTTTTTAAGTGGCAAAGTGTTTCGACATATATTCATATCAATCGGTTCATAAATCACTAAAATCTTAACCGTTTTGATTTCCGTTTGTTCCTACGAGTTCCAAATAATAATCTTAAGATGATTTCATGTCCAAATGTCAAAGATGATCAGTTACTTTCAAGTTATACATGATTTCACAAATCGTGTATGGGTTAAATTGGTTGTCGACATGCATACATGAGTCACCAAAACATTTCCCTCATTTCAAGCTCTCACATTTCAATATTCTATGTTAAAATCTCATACTAGGAGTCTAAGTTACTGACATGGAATAGTGCATGAGGTTTCTTAGAAATCTTTCCCACATACGTGTATCAAATGGCACCATATATACGTTCCATGCATGCACTTGCTTCTCCTCATTCTCATACTCTTTCACATATTCAATTCGTCCAAAAAACTACTCCTACAACTCAGAAGTCGTTTGCTATATTGCTTGGAATCAAGAAAAAGGATATCGGGTTTAATTTATATGTATAACGTTTGGGTTATACTTTGAAACGTGATATTTCTTGTGTTCCATCTATTCTCTCTCGACTCTCTACCACCTCTAAGGTGTTGTAAGTTATTTCTACTCATTTCCATTCAAAATCACACGTTAAAATATAGTCATGCACATTATTTATTTTTGCTTCGAACGTATATCAATTTGCATATTAATTTTACATATATATTGTCATATATAACACTAAACGTGACTAGCCTCTATCTTGGAAGGCCTAGGAGTCACGTAGCACACAAAGTTCACGTAGGTTTCACGTTACATGCATTACACGAATCCATTTTTGAACCATGTCCATCGTACGAGATTTTACCTAAACACTTAGAAATATTTATAACATTTTCATAAATATAAACGTTCCATGTGACCCAAGAAACACACGTATAAATTGAAATATAATTTAACGAGCACCCAATATTTTTACTCGACCTAATAGACCACCTAGAAAACTATCACTTTCATTTAGATAACATGTAAAAATAATCACGTTTCGACACATAAAATGATCCAATTTGAATCGGCATACACAAGGTTTTTCAATCCAAATTTAGTTATGAAAACATAATATTTTCGTGTGGGCTTATTTAAGGCCCAACAAGAAATAAAGATCCATAAGCCCAATGGGCCCATATGAAATATTTTTGGAATCACAAAAGTAGCCCAAGTTCAGGCCCAAAACATTTTTCATGCCCTCGCCTCTAGATTTTTAAATGGGCTTTTGTAGTGGCTCGTTAAGGCCCATAAGCTGGAAAATAAGCACTTTTATTAAATAAGCAGTTGAAATAAGCTTATTATGGACTTAATAAGCTATGGAAATTTTTATAAAATTTTTATAATCATTTTTGTAATTTTGGACTAAAAATGTAACGCGACGACACCTAAAAGGACTAAAACTGCCAAACATTAAAAACTTGGACTAAAACTGTAAAAACAGAAAGTTTAGGATTAAAATTGATATTATATGATGTTCCAAGCTTAGATTGTAATTTTGAACAAGTAGTGGACTATAATTGTAAATTAGATACGAAAAGGACTAACGGTGTAACGCTAACGCCGTTAGTATAAAAAGCGTAAAAATGAGAAAAGGACAAGGACCAAATATAATCTATTTGACATTCTTATTTTATTTTCTATTTTACGTCAACCATCACGACATATGCATCTTTATTACATTTTATTTATATATTATTTATTTTTACGTTAATAATATATATAACGATATTTCAAAAGTTAATATTTTCACTTAAGTTTAAAAAGGTAAAACTTCGATGGATAATTTAAATAAAGTATTTTAGCATATCATGCATAATATAATAATTACACTGCACATCATCTATTCGTCATAACGAATAATAATTATTCGTTATTCGTTCGTATTTACCAAATAGTATTTGGTTATATTCTCAGATAAATTTATTTATCAGGTTCCGTATCAAAGACGTTTCCATAATCGTTCCCATAAATCTCATTCTACTTTACTTTTCATCATTTCCGTATCAATCAAGGTGAGTCATAGCCCCATTTCCAATAATTGTTTTAAACTCATTGGGGGAGATACATGCTTACATATACTTTGATAAGTATATAAATAAAATACATGATTCAAATCAATTTTCTAATTGATATTTATTTAATATGATTTGTGATTTAAAATGTGATATATACAATACTTGACGAAATACTTAATTGAAATACTGATACTCATATGATAATGCTTCCAATTTGATTATTGTGGTATGTGATATATATATATTTTACTGATGAATTACTTGACTGAAATATTGATATTCATATGATAATGTTTCAAATTCGATTATTGTGGTATGTGATATAATGTGTTACTGGCGAAATACTTAAACTGAATTACTGATATTCAAACGATAATATTCCCAAACTGATTACTGTGGTATGATACTTGATTTCATGATGTTATTCTGAATGATCCCATTATTACCTTGATATTGCCTAAGTTACCTTATCGCCATAAAGTCCCTCAATCATGAGCCATTAATCACTGTTAAGTGGGCGCGAATATAGTGAACAGATTCGAAACCTGTTAAGGATTGACCTCCTGTCCCACTAATACTTGACGGAATGCCATTTGCAAATGGTTAGTCGTATTAGTCGTGATACATTATATTCGTAGACAAATAGGAATTGGCAAATCACCTATTATTAGAGGGCAAAATTTATCATTGATTTGATAAAACACCTCTTTTGGTTAAGTTTGTGTGTCATGACGCTTGGTGCAATATCTATAAAGGAAATGTATGTTTTCAACATATATTTAGATACAGTTGTATAGGAATTTGACCATACTTGAATTGTATATGTTATTAAATTAGCATCATGAGTTTCCAGCTCATATTAGGATTATTGATCCCTTATTTGAATGTGATTTAATACTTATATGATTTATCTGTGAATATAGTTGACATTACTCAATACTTATTCCATTACTGTTTGTATTTATTATTACCAAATATTCCTGAAATCTATCAAAATAAAGAGTTTTCCATAAAACTCTATGAAATCACCAACCTTCGTGTTGACACTTTTAAGCATGTGTATCTCAGGTAAATTAACGGAGCAGAACAAGACATTGAGTGGGCATTTATTACTCTGATAAATTAAAATGGTGTAAAAATCAAATTTGTCCTCCTTTCAAGTCTTTATATCTTTTTCATAAGATTTAAAATCAAATGGTTCATCTTTTATCAAAAACATTATTTGAATGACAAATAACTTTCAAAACGTTTCTTTTAAACCGTTTTATGAGATTAAAACTTCGATCCTCCCCGTAACACTCAAATTATTTTCCGCTGCGATAAACTTAACTTTGGGGGTGTTACACAAGGTTTCCACCGCATCAGTTGGAACTGAAAGTTGGAACACCAGCCATGCTTTTGAGAAACGTTAGTTTGGCAGGTGGTTTATGCAACGGGACACGCATGATAGTCACACACCTAATGTCAAAACTTATTGAAGTGCAAATCATCACAGGAACAAGAGTAGGTGAAAAAGTCTTCATACACAGAATACCATTGATCCATACAGATCCAAATCTTCCATTCCTTTTGAAACGCCACTAATTCCCAATTAAGATTTGTTATGCCATGACGATAAACAAAAGCCAGGGACAATCTCTCAACAAAATAGGCGTTTACCTACCAGAACCAGTGTTTGGTCATGGCCAGTTGTATGTCGCTCTTTCAAGAGCTACATCTCCTCACGGGTTAAAGATTCTGATGAAGCAGCAACAAAATCGGAAACCAAATGAGACTAAAAACATAGTTTACAAAGACTTTTTAGCAAAAATACAAGTTCAAAACCTTTTCCCACAACAAAATCACAGTATTTAATATATTTTTTTTCCCTTTTAGTTTATTCTCTATTTTTAATTCTCTTTTTTGTGAGGTTTATTTTTATGCAATTTGCTTATCATTGAAACCACTTTACCATATGCCTTTTATTGTTTTTTTTGCCACTGAAATCCTTTCTAGAATGTATTGCACTTAAAATACTTTTAGGACTAACTTTATACTGATATCTTTTGCTTTCATAAAAGTATCATAAAGAATCTGGTATGCAGCTGCATTTTGTAAGGACACATCTATGATACTGCTCAAATACTTTTTCTATACATTATTTTTATATGTTAATATTTTTTTCTATGGCTGACTCTTATTGGCTATGTTGTCACAGTGAAATAAAGAAAGCCATTGTTACTCAAATGGAATCCCCACCTGAACACAAAATGACTGAAACCACTAACGTTGACACTGCTGATGTAAGCCGTTCACCGAAAAACAAGTTGGTTCAAAGCAGCAACGCTTCCCAGATTGCAACAATTGCTGAGTTAAAGCCGACCTTTTATGACAAAGTGATAGAAGTTAGAGTGTACAGAAAATGGGTTTCGACGACCTACTCAAAAAAAGATGCAACTGGATTCTCTGGGAAAAAAAACGAAACTGCATTCTGTTGTATCTTGATAGATGAAGAGGTATGTCAAAACTTATATGCTATAAACAAAATACATTAGCTGCTTACATTTCTATAACAACATATAAACGTCAACAGGGCAACGCTATACAAGCCAACATGAATGTCAAAGAAATCGCCCACTTTGACCCAAAAATCAGACTTGGATGCACATATAGGATTTCAGATTTCATGTGTGAGCCAACCAATCCTTACCAGCAAACACTTGAGAACAAAACAAGTCTCAAGTTTGGAAAAATCACAAAATTTGATGAGATAACAGCACCACAAATTCCATACCACTACTTTAGATTTATTGCATACAACCAGCTCCAATTCAGGCTACCAAAAGAAGATGCTTCTGGAAAAATAGAATACCCAGTCCTCACAGGTGATATTTTAAACCTCAATAATTTCAAATCTGCCAAAATGTCAAAATGCTGATGCTTATTTAATTGCAGATTACACTGGTTGTCTAAGGTCAGCAGGCAAAGTGAAACGCAAACCCAATGGCGACCAAAGTGAAACTGTGTACAGAAAAATCGATATTGGGAATTTAAAGTGCGTATCCTTTCAGTAACAAAGTTTTGCATTCAACACAAACTTCAATATTACTGATAACTTATTTATATTTGCAGTGGTACTATAACAGAATTCACGATGTGGGATGATATGGCTGAAAGTTTTGAAAATGCTAACACTGATGCAATGGAACAGCCAGTTATAATTGCAGTTAGTTCTTGCTGTGTGACAAGGTTTAGAGGTATTGAATTGGCACTTTAATAACCTTTTGTACGTAAATACCGTGTTATTAATGCCTTTTTAAACAATATAATGGCAGATTATCAATTGACAGCAACATCAGCAACGCACTATTACCTCAACCCAAAAATACCAGAAGTTGATCAACAAAGAGCACAGTAAGAACATTTAATCCCCAAAAATTTTAAAACACTTCATATTTTCTTCTAAATTTTAAAAACTAAACAGGTACAGCCAAAAGCACCAAACAACTCCACCATTGCGGATTTGCAAAACTCCTTATGAAGATGTTGAAAAAGAAAAATTTCGAAATAGGTTTCCTTTAAAAACACTATTGAAACAAGATCCAGAAACCTACAAGGTAACTTTCCTACAAAGAACAACAACTTCTCATATAAAATTGGTTAAGTAACTAACGATTTGCATGCTGATTTGTAGGGAGTACAGTTTACCGCTGAAGCAACACTAACAAGCATCGACGTCAGAAGAGACTAGTTTTACATATCTTGCAATGAATGTCTTTGCAAAGTCAGGGAAGAAAATGGAATTTGCCGCTGTTTCGATCATGGAAAACAGCCAAACCCTTGCTATAGGAGCGTTATATTTTGCCCAACAATTAGACAATATTTAGTTTTTTTTTTAAAAAATCCCTTTAAAAGATTATACCAAAAAAAATGACTAATTCATTCACATAATTCATCATATACAGGTACTGCTTCAAAGGCTTCATTACAGATCCATCTGCAACAGCTCCAATGACTTTCTTTACACCAGCAGGAGATGGTCTAACCGGGTATTCATGTCCAGAATTGATTCGTATCCACAAAGCGACAGATCCACAAGAAATACCAGCTCAAATCTTTGAAACCGAAGGGCAGAAAAATGTTTTCCAATTCCATTTCAACCAAACAGCAAAAACAAGAAGTTTTATTCTTGATCAAGTTTTCAACAAGAAAAAGAGACAAGAAACATCACTCATACCAATAGAATCAATTGCAGGTAAAGCTATTTAACTTGACACTTTCTCTTATTTAAAAATACCGAATGTATATATAAACATCAACTTTTTTATTCACAAAAACTAGGACCATCAGCACCTCCACTTGCAATAACATATGAAGAAAGCCTAGAAGAAAAACCGATCGACCAAAGCACAGCTGCAGCCACAACTAATGACACCAACACAGCTAAATCCAGGTAACGTCATTTCACTCACCAATCTTTCATATTTAACAGCATCATTTACAAATGCAAATACTCATTCTTTTATTTATAAAACCCAGGAACACCACCAACAACTATCGAACCAACAACTGAAAAAGATTCAAGCCAAAAGATAGTTGATGACAATACCCGCAAAACAGCAAAAAGAGCATTGTTTCAAGATGAAACAGCAGATCCAAAGAAGCCAAAAGGTGAAAATTTAAACTTCTTGACTTTTTATTACACAGAGTTGGCCAATTTTATTTAATTAGGTATTTTACACCCAAATTCAACACACATTTTCCAAACATTACATTACTAAAAATAAAAATACAACATGCATAAGACAATAGGACTAAACACACACCACCTTGCATTCTGCACCAATACTTAGAAATGCATCACCCCCTTAAGCTTCAGAATAAATATATCCTTATCACGAGCATTAAGCTCCAGTTCACCAGCCATTATACGCATCTGCATGATCTTTTGATCATCTTTCGCCTGCACTTCTCTTAGATACTCTGCAGTCTTTTGTGCATACATATTTCCAATAGTCTCTAGCTCTTGAATAAAAGTGAACCTTTCACGAGTAACACCAAGCAGCCTTTGACACAATGCATTCATTTGTTGTGCCATTTGAATATCTTTAATTGCACTTTGCCGACAGTATAGGATTAACATTTCTGACCAATTATTTGAATTAGCCTCGGCCCTTAGCCGATCACATATAGGACGATTAGACATTGTTTAAACCCACTTTTTTTTACACTAACAAAAAACCTTATAAATTATCGATCCCTATGAACCTTCTTAAATAGGCACAAAATCTTAATAATACCACCTTATACACCAGCCTTTTCCATGCATAAAAACAAATTAGTCACATGTCTTTTTTCGCAAAACAGTTACCAAGATTTCTTTTTGATTCTCCTTCACGACATCTGCATTTTCTCTATACCAATTGTCATTTCACCACTTTAATAATTGACCGATTCTTTCAGTTTCATTTAACACCGTTCATTTTTCCAAATATTAAAACTGCAGTCTTACACACAAACATAACACAAAAAACAATGTTCAATAATACAATTACAATATATATATATATATATATATATATATATATATATATATATATATATATATATATATATATATATATATATATATATATATATATAAAACAATAAAATTTCTTAACACATAAACACACTACCAAGTTTTATTAATACATACAATATTTTACAACAACCTTTTCCAGATACACTTTGGCAGACCATGCAAACCATATAGGCATCATCTTTATTAGCAAGGCACAAATATATTACAAAACAAGAGAGCCTATAAAAACATCATGCTACATATTTAGAACTCCATTAAGCCCTTAAGTTTCAGGATAAACACATCCTTATCACGAGCACTTAAGTCCAATTCATCTTTCATTGTCTCCATATGCATAAATTTCTGATCATCTTTCAATTGACTCTCCCTTAAATGCTCAAGAGTTTTCTCCACATACATGTTTTCAACTGTTTGCAGTTCTTCAATTAAACGACCTCTTTCAGTAATGACCCGAACCAGTTTTATAGACAACTGATTGATTTCCCTTGCAATTTGAATATCTTCAATCGAAGCCCGATGACAATAAAAAGCCAACATTTCTGGCCACTTATTAGAATTTGCATCATCTCTGAGTTTAGCACACTTAGGATGCCTCGGCATTGTGTTCTTTTAGTTGTTGTGTAACAAAACATACCTAACCTACCTTAAATAACGAAACTGCTCTAAAAAATTCCTCACATGCATCCTTTTTATCCACATACAGCCACTTTTGGCAGCTTTTTCATATCCCTACAAAATACTATAACATTATTGAGGTTCAACAGTCACCATTGCCAGAAATAATGCATGCTTTCACTATTCTTCTAGAATAATACAAGCATAAAAGATTATCATTGCTATATTTTATTTTCTCTAAATACTAATCCAATTGGTTTTTAAAATCATGCAGCCACACCAGGAAGCTCATTGGCAGGCAAAATGAAAAGCAAAAATGTTGTCAAGAAAAAACAAGACTGAAGGTCAAACCACCATATCACTCAACCTCTATTAACTTTTGTTGCAAACTATCTACAATGTAAATATTTAACCACTTTGCTGCCATTGCTAGGCAGCAATGACTACTTTTAGAATTTGCATATGTGACCAGCATATGATCCATGTTTTGTAAAATATTTGTGCTTTAGAACTGCAACAGCACAAATATCTGCCAAAACATATGCAACTTATTTTGTAAACCGTTCTCTTAGCTTATGTAATATATAACCGCTCGCTTTTGCTCCTCTTTCTTATGACATAAACTGCATAGACCAGAACCTCGCCGCAGCGCGCGGGCTCACATCCTAGTTTATATTATAGTACAAAAAGGTGAAATAGTAAAAAGGATTCTCTCATAGATTTTCTAATACAAACAAATAATAATAATAAGATAAAGAGTTAACTACATTTTTGGTCCTTGTGGTTTACCGGGTATAACACTTTTGGTCCAATCTTTTATTTTGTAACGGATCTTGTCCAATATCCGCTGACCCGTAACAATTTTGGTCCAATGTTAACACTCCCGTTATCTCTTGCCCTCACGTGACATTCATGTGACGGGGAACATGTAATTGACTATTATTATCAGGGACACATTGGTCTTTTACTCTTTCCCGCTATAATACATTAGCCTCTCTATATCTGAGTCCCATTAATACACGGTCATATCAAAAACCATCCACCTACTTTCACAAATCAATCCCACCTAAAATCAATTGAAAACCCTAATTCCCCCAAAAATGGTAATTTCTAATTGGAAGTTGAGACAAAAAGGTGCCACATTCAATCCATATGTGAAATACAGTAAGTGATTTTGGTGTTTTAGCTATTGATTGTTTTTTTTTTTTTTTTTTTTTTCAAATGTTTTTGCCTGCTTGATGATTGATTGTTGTATTTTCCTAATACAGAGAATGAGCCTAATCTTTTTTCCCTGAAAGTCAACCATGGAGGTCATTTCACTTATTTTCCTGGTCCAAAAAGAACTAGGGCTCCTAGACGTGTATACAAAGATGGTGAGGCAGACTGGTTTGATGATGTTGATGCAGATGGGTTCTCAGTGATAGAAGTAACAGGTATGCTTAAAGAGTTAGGTTATGTGAATCCTAAAATGAAAGTGTATTTCAAAAGACCTACACAAGATTTAGATAACGGGCTTGAACCATTATTCAAAGACGTTGATGTGTTGGATATGATAAGCTATGTGAGTAAGTTCAAACTAATGGAGGTATTTGTTGATCATCCTGTTGATACAACTGTTATAGAAAATGTTGATTTAGATCCTGCCGATGATGGTTTAGGGAATGAAAATGTTGATGATAATGTTGATTTAGGGTAGTCAAGTGAGCCTAGACCTAGACCTAGTCCTAGTCCTATTGTTGATGAGTTTGATCCTCTGTTTTCTTACCCTGCCACAAACAATGATATGGGACAGTCAAGTGAGCCTACACATACCCCTAATGAGACTAGTGATGGTAGAGAATGTAGTGATAGAAGTGATTCAAATGATGAGAATGAAGGTAGTGATAGAAGTGATTCAAATGATGAGAGTGAAGGTAGTGATAGAAGTGATTCAAATGAAGACAGTGAAGATAGTGATTTTGAATGTGATCTAGAGGATCAGATTAATGACCATGATGTTGACATGGAATTGTTTAGGAAAAACACTGATCCTAGTGTAGAATGGGTAGCTTCTGCTGAGTTAGATCCTAGTGAAGTAGAGGCTGATGTTGACATGGAGTATGAGGAATGTGACCTTGAGGATTTTGATAGTGAGATTGATTCAGATGATGATGAGGCTGAGAGGAAGAGAGCTTTGAGGAAGTTGGCTAAATCTCACAAGCCTGTAGATGGTAACGTGTATACATAAAACTTTTATGTTAGTCAAACATTTGCTAACAAAGAGTTGATAAAAGAAATGGTGACTAGGATTGCAGTTAATCAGAGGAGGCAAATTTATTTGACTAGAAATGATAAAGGAAGGGTAAGAGCAGAGTGTAGGGGACTTGTTCCAACATTTTCAAATAGTGGGCCAAGTGGTACAAATGTTGATGGGCTGAGTGAAGGCCAAAGTGAAGGCCCAAGTGTAAGTCAAGGTACAAATGTCAAAGATTCCAAAGTGAAAAAGACAAAAAAGAAAGGGTGTAAGGCAGTAGGCAGTAGGGTATAAGGCAGTTGGTCCATATAGTGAGCAACATGTGGTCAGTGTTACTGAAAGAACTTGTACATGTAGAAAGTGGGATTTGACATGGATGCCATGCAAACATGCAGTGACATCTATTTGGAACGTGGTAGAGAATGGTTTGGAACCTGGGATACCTGAGTCATGGGTACACCCTACTTATTGGTTAACAACATGGAAGGAAATGTACAGCTTTAAGATCAACCCTTGTGCTGGTCCAGAGATGTGGCCTCCATCAGATAGCCTTATTACTCTAACCCCACCAGACTATCACACTCCCATTGGTAGGCCTCCAAAGAAAAGAAAGAAGAGTGCTGCAGAGTTATTTGACAACATGGTTAAGAATGGTAAATTGAGTAGGGCTGGGAAAACAGTTACTTGTAGGAAATGTAATCAAAAAGGTCACAATAGCAGATCTTGTACAGGTAGACCAGCCCAAGCTCAGTCAAGCCAAAGACCATCAAAACCAAAGAAGACCCCTGCTGCACCATCTCAGTCAAGCCAAAGACCATCAAAACAGAAAAAGACCCCTGCTGCACCATCTCAGTCAAGGCAAAGACCACCACAATCTCATTCAGCACCATCTCAAGTTGCACCAAGTGACTCTGCACCATCTCAAGTTGCACCAAGTCAGTCTACACCATCTCAAGTTGCCCCTCCTGCATGTATCATCTCTTCTGCACCACAAGTGTTCTCAGCAAGCAGGCTTTCACCACTCAAAGGTAGCAATTCAAATGTAAGGTTTTCCAAGCCAGTCGGGCCAAATCTTTATGCAGGTGCAACTGGGAGAGGGAAAAGAAAGCTTCTGGATTGATATTTGCTACTTATTATGTCTGTTTAACTATGGTCATGTGTTTAAAGACTTGTCTTTTGTAACTCTATCTTATTATGTCTGTTTACCTATTATGACTTTGGTATTTAAGTTAGTTGATCTTCTGTAAGACTTTATAACTTTGGTATTTTGCAATCTATAAGGTTTTATGTTTATGTATTTGAGTTACTTGATATGCTAATAGTTGAATGCTTACAAACAAACCCATTTGACATGTTAAAAGTCAACAAGTCTTGGAATAACATAAAAGAGCATTGGATTAACTTGAAGTTACATCAATTCTTGGGAAAACACAAAAGACCTACAACTGGCATTATCAAACACATTCACCAACTTCATTTAACAAGAAAATACAACAGCAAGAGCAGCCAAGTACACCCTAACATGATCTTCATCCTTCTTGCTTCACCTTGGTATCTTGCAACACTAGCTTGTAAACCATTCATGTTTCTTAAAAGCCCAGGAATAATTTGAATAGCTCTTTCACAAATTGGTGGGTCGTACCAATCAATGATACCATGGTTCGTGCCCTAATCAAGAAAAAAACCAAATTAGGGAAAGGATGTGATACTTACAAGATCTCGTAATTGATTACTTACCCTTTTAGAACAGCAATAGAAATGCCTTCCTGGATTAATGTCAGTCCATGATGTTTTGATAATTCCTATTGAATTACACCTTGGACACCGAATCATGGTTGTATGATGTGTGTTTTTGGGTTTAGGGTTGTCTGTGAATGACAACTAAAAAGAAAAGGGATGTAAATATATAGGGGATTGATGGAGAATGACTAATTTGCCCTCAATTTTTAGTCAACTAAATGAGTTAACGGTCAAAGATAACGGGAGTGTTGACATTGGACCAAAAGTGTTACGGGTCAGCGGATATTGGACAAGATCCGTTACAAAATAAAAGATTGGACCAAAAGTGTTATACCCGGTAAACCACGAGGACCAAAAATGTAGTTAACTCTAAGATAAAAGTATGACACATGTCAATCAATGAGGCCAGTTGAGCAGTCGAGCATAACCAAATTGGGAAAATAGGTTAAATCATGACCAAAACATGAAATGCCCGAATATTTTTGTACCTTTTTCATCATTTCCTCTTTCCCAATCATATCTTGAAACTTATATTCTTTCAGCTCATAAATTAAACCTGCGGACATATTTTTTTTTTGTTCGTTTACTCTAGTCAACACCTACGAAAGTTGAATTTTGCTCATTTTTCCACCAAAACATTTTCACGATCTTGATTCGTTATTCGATTTCATCCTTAACACCATCCAAACCCATAACCACTCAAAATTTAACATATCGAATACATCTTATACCGAAAACCAATACAACACAACCGATGCTCAAATCTTTTGTAAAAGAATTGAAGTTGTAAAGAAAATCTCAATAGAACCCAAATTTAACAATAAGCTCAAATATTTTGCAAATAGTAAGAGGTATTCATGCTATGGCGACAAAAATATAATAAGAGACATTCACACTCAACTGTCCTTTATATTGCCTAGTCATGCAACATATATCCTTATTTTATTTTACCTTAGCATCATCAACATCGATTCCAAAATTTCATCTCTTTAACAACATCAACAAACTCGAGGCCAAGCCAAAAAGAAATATCTAACAAACAAAAAAACTCGTAAATCTAACAGAACTTGTAACCCCTATGACAACGACTGCCGTTTTTTCCAGCGACTTAGAGGCGGCGGCGACTGTTGTAAAAACACGTTATAAATCGAAACCACTTTCTCAAAACCACATAAGCCAACAGCAAAAACATTAACCAAAGTCGCCTAGCCCATCGAAACAGCCTGAACCATCGAGCGATGGTGGTATTTGGTAGACGGCGGCGGTGATGGTGGTTGTAAGTGGATGGCGGTTTAAAGAGAGTGTATTTCTTGATGGGCTGTGTTTTAAATGGAGCAATGGATTGTTACAAATTTAGTTGTTATGAATTAGGCTCTTTAAGACACTTAAATGAAATTTAGATAATCTAACCACAATATTCAAAAAACTTATACATCATTGTAATTTCCTATTAAAGAAATGTTTTTTGTCTTAATTTTTTTAAGATTTTTTTATTTAAAAGTCCCAAATATTTTATATAGTATTCACAAAACGTATACATCACTATAATTTCCTATTAAATAAATGTTTTTTGCCTTAAATTTTTTTAATATTTATTTATTTAGAAAGTCCCAAATATTTTATATAGTAGATATAGATTGTTTAAAAAACAATATACCCATTTAAAAGTTTTAGGAATAACAACTAAGGTATACATGTAATTTGAACAAATTATTTTTTATTTCATCCAACTCAAGAAAATGAGAGTACGGAAACTCTCATTTTCTTTTCATTTATCTGAATAACATATAAACCAACATTTTCTTTATTTTTTCATTTATTTTTCTTTTTATTTTCTTTTGTTTAAAACTTGAAAATTCTATGTTTTCTAATCATTGTTGGATCAAAAGTGTAGATTGGCAGGGACACCTCAACCTTGTGTACCATAATGGTACCCATCAACCCTACACAACAAAGGTTTGATGCCTGTGAAATACCTCCACCCAATACCCAACCATGCTGCGGAACGGAATCGAACACGCGTCATTTGTTGGATCAAGACATCACATGATTTTCTAATCGTTGTTGTTATAAATACATATATGAGTTGGTCTCGACATTATCTTCCATGTACCCTCCTTAAGAGTAACTGTTAGAAATTGGGGTTAGGGTTGTGATGATAATCCTGGATATCTTTTCAAATCGTGTATGTTCACATTCCGTATAAAGTATTTCGACCCTATAGATGCCTGGGTTCACAAAATCCTTATCGGGATTATTTAAGAAGAACAATTAGTTTTTAGGCACAAGAATATTGAGCAGAAACAAAGAGGAATTTTATGTGTTTTTCATATGTCAGAATGAGACCAATGAATCTGTTAATAAACATATTCAATATGACAGTTATGGCAGTTAAAGTTGGCTATAATTTATAAACCACCAGTCACAACGGTTAGGAAAAAGGAGAAAAAAAACGGGTAAGTCATTTGGAGCACCAAATATACAGTTTGGGGTCAGGGCATTGCCCCAAACTAGAGATGGCAAAAGCACCCGAAATCGACGGGGAAAACCGAAACCCGAACAGGTTGGGTCGGGTTCGGGGGCGGGTTGGCGGGTTTGGATGTGGGTTTGGGTATTGATATAATTTTTTAACCGGGTACGGGTTCGGGTACGGGTTCTGGTAATACCCGCCCGATTACCCGTACCCGTATCCGATTACCCGAATCTATATCCGCTTTATTGATATTATAATTAACTAGAATATATATGCATTATATATAATTTCTTCCATTATATATTTTTATATATGTATCTCTATTACATAACATATTTTATTTTGTACATGAATTATTCAAAAGTATTAAATCGTTTTATACGATATTCATTTTCTTTAACTTTAAAAAAAATTGAATATATTAGGGTGTTTTCTTTTATTTTTTCGGTGGATTTTAGTGTGACTTAATCTTAATACCGTCATTTTGCCCATATATTATTCAATTGGGGATAACCGAAACCCGCGGGGAAACACGAATAACCGATGGATAATATTAATCGGGTACCCGGCGGGTAATGGGGCGGATACGGGTTTAGATATTATAAATGGGCATGGGTACGGGTACACTAAAACCCGCCCCGAACCCGACCCGTTGCCATCCCTACCCCGAACCCTATTGGGTTGTTGCCCCCAGACCCCAACGAGGGGCGGCACCCTGACCTTACCCCTCATTGTGGAAACACATTAGCTCAAACGAGTGTGTACTCTACACTTCCCTAACTCGTATCCGAGCATAATATGAAATCCCATTAGTCTCGTAGTAAAATCACTAACACTAACCATGTATATTCATCATTGCTGCCATAACCGATTACCATTTTCCGGAAGCAATATGTAGAAGGCAAGTCCGCTCGGGTCGAGGCTGCCACTCGGCCCTAAGACGGATCAAAGAAGAGTGGGGAACCTCTCGCTCATCAGAGGTTCTTCACAGCCTAGTTCAATAGAGACAATCTCACGCTCAAAAGTCCTCCGACACGAGTCCTAGTTGTGTTTTTCCTTTTATTTATAGTGAAATGATCAAGTGAGAAGAATAATTAAAATGAGAATAGTGAGAAGTAATTTTAGTCACACATTTCAAATTAAATAGGAAAATTTGAAAGAAGATACATTCCTTTTGTAGGTGCATCTAAAAATATATAGTCGTGAATTACTTTTTATCATTCTTATTTTAGTTATTTTTATCATTTAATCGGATTTTCCTTTATTTTTGGGTAAATTGCAAAAATGGTCACTAACGTATCATGAAATTGCAAAAATGGGACCGAGTCATAAAGGCGTGCAAATTTGCCACTAACGTTTCGTAAAAATGCAAAATAGCCACCGAGAGCCATATTCCGTTAGTTTGCTCGTTAAGTTCTACGTCATCGAGGGTAGTTTCATCTTTTCATGGCTTTGAGGATTAAAATGTCCACGTGTCATATCACTATTACTTCAGGGACTAATTTTGCAAAGTAATTTTTATCTTTTATTTCACACCACCACCACCACCACCACCACCACTCTCTACCACCACCACCACCCTCTACCGCCACCACCACCCAGATTTCGGTGACCAAACCCTTGAGTGCAAGAGCATGTAGACATGTAGTGGAGGTTTCATCGGCAACAAACAATGTGGCTGTCTCTAGACCTGAACCTATATCTTCTAGGCATTAGCTCTACCTCGAGTCACAATGCCACAATGGTGATCAATTTTCAATGAGAGCTCATGAATCATCTTTTGCTTGGACAACTTTTGATATGGTAAAAATATTGTCAGTTTATGATCTCCATCCGCATGTAGATTCTTATTAGGAAATAATATAGTATTCTACCTATTAGCCTATTAGGGAATGATAATATGATATGTTACACACTTTATTATTTCTATATAAGTATTGGAATTATGGTAAGTCATTTCTCTTTCAAGTATAGACTATTATCTGTTCGTTTCATTTATTTTATTTCATTTTGCTTTGGATCCGTTCTCAGTGTCTGTACGAGCGGAGCTCATCATTAAACTATTATTTTCCTTTCTTAATGTTATATCTGGAAATGAGGTCTTTCATCCATTGGGTGACTATCTAATCACGTGTTCTTCTTTTGCTGAAACTACTGTGATTGTGTGGAGTTGAGGTCTTTCATTCATTGGGTGTTCACTATGTTCATCCGCACTTCTTGCTTGAATTTTTTATTCTTCCAAAATGGGTGGTTTAAGTGGGCAAAATAACATATTTATCAAATTGTGACATTATTTTATAGGGTCTAGCTTCATGTAAAGAACTTGCACGATATTATCGATATGCGTAATCAAATGGTATTTTTCTTGGTAAAGGAAAGGAGTATGTATGTTACTTGTGCATCAAATGGTACAAAATTGGCAAAGATAGTTTGTGCTCAATGATAAAAAATAATTAATAAACTGATGACATGTATAGCCATATTAAAAAAATTGGTGTAGAGAAGAAAGTCTAAAATTAGGTGATAATTAGCATACAGGAGAGGGTTCTTTAGAGATGAAACAATGCAGAGAATCTTTGGTGACTTTAACCCATTGCACTGCGTTCCCGAGTTTTAATTTGGAAGGAAAAGAATAGAAGCGAAGAGGAAATTCAAAAAAGATTGCGTTCCCGAGTTTTTTTTGGAAAGAAGAGAAGAGAAGAGATGAGGAAATCATGCCAAAACTTCTCTCATAATCTTCTTCCCAAATTGGAATGATTTGGAGAGAAGGTGATTTTAAAGCCTTTTTTGCTAACATCTCTCTTCCTTTCTTTCCAACTCGGGAACACAAGATTAAAAATCAAAATTTTTTCATCTCCTCTTCTTTTCTCTCTTTTTTCATCTCTTCATTTCTATTCTTTCCATTTTGTACTCGGGAACAGAGTGCATTAATCTATTGAAGAACACCTGGAAAACCACAAAACCACAAGCTGGTAATGCTTTTGCGACATTATGTAAATGTTTGTAGTAATTGAGCTGTTTTGGTTTACATCATCAGGCTGCTTGTGCCTTTTAAATTTTGGTACATGAGTTTGCTAAATGTGGGGCGAACTCCTATATAAACTGTCCAAAACTTTGTATTATATGCCATTAATTAAGTGGTATTCCTGCTAATGAATGTATAAGATATGATCATATTAGATTACCATTATTTGATAGTAAACCAAGAAGTTGAAAACAGCTATAAGAATAGTTAAATCATTAAATGTACAAAGTAAGAGTGTAGAATGAAAGTTAAAAAAAAACCCGAACTTGAGAAACGTGTACAATGATGTACAACTATCATGAGTGTCCTAATAAATCTTGTACATTAGTAGCTGATGTAAAAAAACCTAAGACGGTGTAACGACACCTTGAGCAGAATCCTTTACCTGACCCTTTAAAGTGTTTGGCATTGTTTCTTATCGGATATCCAGTTTGAAGTGTTTGGACAACACAAACTGGAAGCAATTATCAGCGAGTAGTTGGAATCCACCTACTTTGCGTTTGTATCGGGCCACTTGCATTATTAGTTCCTATTTTTGTATTTCCTGATCAACTACAGTGTTTATTTCGTCATTTCTTCCACCTCAAAGACGCTAATGAAAAATATCAATACCCAAGCTGTTTAAATGTAACTCTATGCTTTTGACAAATGGTATCAAATGAACCTCCACTATTGTTGTAATGATCATAATTAACAAATTAGCGTAATTCTTGTTAAAACTTTTAAAAGCATGACAAGATATGATTTGGCCTTCCTTACCTGTATGATCCCCGTGTCATTTTTTTGAAATGCAGAGAGGTTGTTGGTACGGTACCAAAAAAAAAAAAAAAAAAAAAAAAAAAAGGTAATCGGAATCTGGGTTTGGTCACCGGAATCTGGGTGGTGGTGGTGTGAAATAAAAGATAAAAATTATTTTGCAAATTTAGTCTATGAAGCAATAGTGATATGACACGTGGACATTTTAATCATCAAAGCCATGAAAAGACGAAACTACCCTCGATGACGTGAAACTTAACGAGCAAACTAACGGAATATGGCTCTCGGTGGCTATTTTGCATTTTTACAAAACGTTAGTGGCAAGTTTGCACGACTTTATGACTCGGTGTCATTTTTACAATTTCGTGATACGTTAGTGACTATTTTTACAATTTAGCATTTATTTTTATATCTTTTACTAGTAGTTTGAGAAAAACAAAAAGGGTATTTGTGGTCATCCTATTGAGTATTGATCACCAGACCAAAAGACAGAGTGTACACACACACAGACCTCCATTAGCCCCCCCCCCCCCCCCCCCCCCCTCTTCCGATCTACATCCATCTTCAACAATGCAGCAAATCTAGTGCTTCATTTCACCATTTCACAATCCCCTCAAAATCAAATCCTGAAATCACAAAACATGGATCCAAACACTTCCTCTAGATCAGGACGGTTGAACCCTAACCCTACCAATTCAAATTCAAACACAAATTCATTATCAAAATCATTCAGCAACGCAAATTCCACAACACAAAACCTCTCATCAATCCTCAACAACCCTCACAACAACCTCTCAGACAGCTCATGGTCCACGTGGTGGTACTCTTCTTCAACAACCTCTCAACCGCCTCAACTAACTGACTTCACTCCACCTAATGCTATCAAGACGCTAACTAACTTCACCAGATCTGATTTCAATGCTTACGTCTCGTCGTTGTCTGATCATTATTCGCGCTTCGAGGATATTCGGAACCACGCTAATGTCGAAAACAGCGAGAGTTTGAAGAGTTTGCCTGGTGATGATGACGTCATGGCAGGTTGTTGATTCATTTTGTTGATTTAATAGTGTTATATTGTTTACTAGCTTGTATATATGCGCGTTATGTAGATTATATTAGAATTAGATATAGGAGACACGAGAAAACAGTGAAAATTAAATTGTGTACTTGTATATATGCACATATTAGAAATAGATGATATAAACTAACTAACTTCACGAGATCTGATTTCACCTCTTACATCTCGTTGTTATCTGATCACTATTCGCGCTTCGAAGATATTCGAAACCACGCTAATGTTGAAAACAGCGAGAATTTGAAAAGTTTGCCTGATGATGATGACGTCATGGCAGGTTGCTGATTCGTATATATGTGTTATGTAGATTATATTGGAAATAGATGATATAAACTAGAACTAGGAAGCACGAAAGACATTGCAGGTGAGGCGATGGTTGCGTGTTTATGCGAAGTGCCAGTGTTGTAGATTATATTAGAATTAGGTAGATATAAAGTAGAATTAGGAGACACGAGAAAACAGCGAAAATTAAAAGAATTGTAACGATCTGATTTCACTCCTTATGTCTCGTCTTTATCTGATCACTATTCGCGCTCGGCGCTTCGAAGATATTCGAAACCACGCTAATGTTGAAAACAGCGAGAGTTTGAAGAGTTTACCTGATGATGATGACGTCATGGCAGGTTGTTCATTTAGTAGTGTTATATGGTGTGCGAACTTGTATATATGCGTTTGTAGATTGTATTAGAACTAGAACTAGGAGACACGAGAAAACAGTGAAAACTAATTGTGTACTAGCTTGTATATATGCGCGTTATGTAGATTATATTAGAAATATATGATATAAACTAACTAACTTCACCAGATCTGATTTCACCTCTTACGTCTCGTCGTTATCTGATCACCATTCACGCTTCTAAGATATTCGGAACCACGCTAATGTTGAAAACAGCGAGAATGTAAAAAGTTTACCTGATGATGACGTCATGGCAGGTTGTTGATTTAGTTGTGTTATATTGTGTGCGAACTTGTATATGAGTGTTATTTAGGTTATGTTAGAAATAGATATATGCATGTGAGGCGTTGGTTACCTGTTTACGTTAAGTGCCAGCGTCGATTTATATACTGTTTATGTTCATGTTGTGATTTAACAGCGTCGATTTATATACTGTTTATATTAGAAATAGATGATGTAAACTAGAACTCAGAAACATGAGATAACAGCGAAAACAAACATAATTAAATTGTGTACTCGTATATATGCGTTCCAAGTATATGTTGATTTATACTGTTTAGATCTGATTTCACACCTTATACTCCTCTTTATCCGATCATTATTTGCGCTTCAAAGATATTCGAAACCACGCTAATTTCGAAAACAGCGGAAATTTAAAAACTGGATAGATGTGCGTTATGTAGATTATATTAGAATTAGATAGATATAAACTAGAACTAGGAGATATAAACTAGAACTAGGAGACATGAGAAAACAGCAAAAAATAAAAGAATTTTAACAATGTGACGGCGTTGAATTATACTGTTTTGATTTAATAAATTGTGTACTTGTTATATGCACATTATGTTGATTATATTAGCATTAGATGATATAAACTAGAACTATAGGAAACACGAGAGACATTGCAGGTGAGGCATTGGTTGCGTGTTTACGCGTGTTGATTTATACTGTTTTGTTCATGTTGTTAATTTAATAGCATATATTGTCTACTTGTATATATGCACATTATGTAGATTACATTAGAATTTGATGGTATAAACTAGAACTAGGAAACACAAGAGGCATTGCAGGTGAGGCGATGGTTGCGTGTTTATGCAAAGTGCCGGTGTTGTATTTATACTTTTTTGGTTCATGTTTTGCTTTAATAAATTGTGTACTTTTATAAATGTGCCTTATGTAGATTATATTAGAATTAGATAGATATAAACTAGGACTAGGAAGCACGAGAGGCATTGCAGGTGAAGCGATGGTTGCGTGTTTATGTACAGTGCCGGTGTGGTATTTATACCGTTTTGTTCATGTTTTGATTTAAATTGTGTACTCGTATTTAAGCTTTTGAAGCATATGTAGATTATTATAGTAGAGATATATTATATAAACTAGTACTAGGAAACACGTGAAAACAAAACGAATTTTAACGGTGCTGATGTCATTGCAGGTGAGGTGTTGGTTGCGTGTTTACGCGATGTGCCGGCGTTGATTTATACTGTGTTGTTCATGTTGTTGATTTAATAGCATGAATTGTCTACTCGTATAGTCGTATATATGCGTTATGTAGATTATATTATAAATAGATGATATAAACTAGAATTAGGAAAGGAATTTTAACGATGGTGACGTCATTGCAGGTGAGGCGTTGGTTGCGTGTTTACGAGAAGTGCCAGCGTTGTATTTTAAGGAGGATTTTAGGTTAGAGGATGGAGGGACGTTTAAGGCGGCGAGCTCGAGTGACGTAGGTGAGAAGTTGAGTCAGTATTTGGATGTGGTGGAGTTGCATTTGGTGAAGGAGATATCGTTACGGTCAAATTCGTTTTTTGAGGCGCAAGGAGAGTTGGAGGATTTGAATAAGAGGATTGTGGAAGGGTGTAGTAGGATTAGGGAATTGAAGGAGACGATTAAGGTTTTGGATGGGGATTTGGTGGATTCAGCGTGTCAGATACATGATTTGAATGTGACGAGGAGTGATTTGCTGGCGTTGCAGGATAAGCTTAGGCTTATTTTATATGTTAATCAGTCTCTTGCCGCTCTTAAGTTGGTACTTATTTTGTTTTGTTTATATTTTTTGATTAATTAGCATTTGATTGTGTACTTGTATTTATGCGTAGAAATAGATATAGATGGTAGCTAGGGAACAACAGATAACCCTTAATGTAACAACTTCTGGTTGCCAACTTGCTATACAGTCCTTCCATTGCCTGATAGAAAATTGGATAGAGAAAGAACTAACATAAGGTTGTTAACATCTGTAGCTTATGTGATGAGGTACTGGTATTTAGAAGCTAGATAACGTCACAGATACGAGTTTAACATGATGATTGCACTTTGAAGGCGTATTAATTAGTTTTTTGAGCGTTTGGGCAAACCTGACTGGCTGACTAAGACTTTTCTGATAATTTAGAGAGTATCAGGAATGGATTTAGAGACGTTATTGTAAGAAAACAACATAAGTAGAAGAATGTATACTTATTTATCTATCCCTAGCTTTAACCAATTCTGATTCTAAGTGGCAATCATCACTTTGCAAGAAAGTGAATCTTATGATTTTATCTGGAACCCATACTTCAGTTTTTTTTTATTGCATTGATAGTCTGCATTGTGAGTTGCACACTTGCACTATGCAACATCTTTTGGTACCAACTGATTATATATTTATATGAAGTGGTTTTATCTAGGCCATTAATTATCAACATTATAATATTTATTTAGGGGCAACTCTAAGCAAGTGGAATTATGTGTGATAAATAACTAAATTAATGGCTTTCTTGTCTGTTTATATACAAGAATATATGTTATATTTGATGCTAGCCTATGAAACGAAATGACTGTAGTTCCTTTGTTTATTTGTTTTATAGCTTGTCTCATCTGCTGATTGTGCTGGAGCTTTAGACGTCACTGATGATTTGAAGCATTTTCTGGTATGAATTTGTCTTACACTTGAGCTAATAGCTATAGTTGGTAGCTCTGTTGTTGAGTATATTGTTTATCATAAGAGTAAAATTTAAAAATATAAAGTTTTCGTTTCGGTAATTCTACTATGTGAGTTATAAAGGCATTAGAAAATTAGAAGCTGGAATTGAGTTATGAGTCCTGGTTGAAGGTACGACTATGCTGCAATAATAAGCGTAAACTGTCATATTTGTATAATTGTATGAAGATATTACTTAAAAAATGAGAGAAGAAGAGACTACACACGGTTTACTGCTTTGGTAAGGTAAAATGTAGATAAAGCTAGTGTGGAAATATGCTTAAGCTACCCGCAGTCTTCCTTTTTCATGAGAACTAGTTTATGGAATGTTTCCTCATATACCTCATCCGACCATGGCATGGTTAATTGCAATGTTAATTGCATGAGCTTTTCAGAACACCTGTTTACTCCTGTTTCTTAAGTCATAGTATGTTTTATATCTAATCCTCTTTGATATAGGACGGTGATCAACTGACTGGCCTACATTGTTTTCGTCATCTTGAGGATCATGTAGCTGCTGCAATCGATTCTGTAAATAGGTTAGTATATCTTTCAGTTATGTGTATATAAGTTTTTGTGCTATGCATCTTTTGAGTTAATATATGCGACACATCTGTATCGTATAGTTGTTGCTCTGGTTGATGACTATAATTGGTTAAGAGCCATAACATGCTGCTATCCAAGAAACCTAAATCTCATCAATAACAATCACCCAGTACTCCATCTACTGTAGATAATTCAACCATTTTCTGGATGTTTCCCATCATTCTCTACAAAATTGAGACTGTCTATTGTGTAAATGGAAGTCAAATATTGGTTTTGTAGGTTAAAATATGAATGTGATTGTGTTAGTTAGTTTGTTTAAAAGAACAAGGACATACACAACATAAACTGAAGTATTTGGTAAATCAGCAATTTTAATGCAATATAGCTTTCTCTGTAGTGACTTATATTGTTTATTCTTGTAGCATTCTTTCAGCAGAGTTTTTACGTGTATCTATTAATGATGCTGGAGATAAGGATGCGGCAATATTATCCAAAGCAAAAGCAAGGATGGCCTCACTGGGTAACGGAGAAGACATTGAAGTAAGTACAAATTGTATGCTAGTTATATCACATGATGCGTGGTAGTGCAGCTATGAGCTAATGACAGAATTTTCTTTTGATACAGGTACACTTGCATGAAGAAGATACCTCTAGTTTCCATGATCGACTTCTACCTCTAATTATAGGCTTACTTAGAACTGTGAGTATCTTATATATCTAGTAATTACACGTCATATATTGAATTTTTTTACATATGACGTTGCATCAAAGAAACCAAATCCATAAAGTTATCTACTTATCTTTGAAAATTTGGGGTTTATTTCCTTAAGCAGCATTAAAATTCAGTGTTATCTAATTCCAAACAAATAGCCTTATATGACATTTTCTTGTACAAGTCCTTGTTATGCTTTCTTTTGATAAGTTGGAATCACGTCATATGCTGTAATATATTATTAGTAACATTCACATACTGAAGTTTCTCTTTGGCAACATGCCTGCTCTGTGCATATTTTCTCTTTCTAGTCAGAAGGCTAGCTCAATTTGCCTGATATATAATCATACTATTGCAATATTTCAATCTATCTATTCTTCATATTTTATATATGAAGGTTGAATGGTTGTTATACATTTTTATTTTCAAGAAGATAAGCTACTATTTATTAGATGATTTACTTCTCCTTGCTAACTTTTTGGATGCCATAACATGCTTTCGACTCTGCAAAATCTATCATTTCAGTGACATTGGTATCGTCTAATGCATCTTCGTGATTTTCAGGCAAAACTTCCTACCGTGTTGAGAATATATCGTGATACAGTTACATCGGACATGAAAACTGCTATCAAGTCAGTTGTTGCAGAGCTGCTTCCGGTTCTTGCCAGGCCCTTGGACTCCGATTTTAAGTCAAACGATCGAAATGTTGATGCAGATGGTACACATCTTGTGTCTATAGCTTCAATTTCTTCATATACATTTCTAAAGTAACTAAGCATTTCAAAATACAAAATATCATTTCATAACATATGTCAAATAAAGGAAGATTTGCCCATGCAGATTGATCTCTAGAGTCTCCTTTGAGGCCCAATATTAGTTTATTGACTGTTTTTACAACTTGTTTACTCAATGCTTCAAAGAGAAATAGGTAACCATGGACTTTACTATATTTTTTTTGCTAAGCATTGTGTGTGGCACAGGTGGAGGTTCATCACTGGCAAGTAAATTAAGAAGCCTGTCTTCTGAAAGCTTTGTTCAGCTTCTAGGCACTATTTTCATGATTGTACAGGTAATGTATACCTTATTGATTTCTTGTGCATTCCCTGATTTTTGATTTAAATATAATACTATTTTGGGAGAACTAGTAGTAAGTTTTGGCAGTAATGATGATGACATAAAATGATCAGAATGTGGAATATATCAAGAAAATAAATAGTCTTAAAATGGTTCATCATACAAAATGATTTAAAGAAAATTACATATTTGTTTCATGACCGACATTAGATACCCCCTATAGAATCTGAAGGCATGAAACTAAGTGAATTTCTGTTTGCATACAATAAAATAACATTTTAAGAATAATTGTGAACTACCAACATGTAAATATAACCTTTTGTTCTACTAGTTGTTTATATCTACAGTATGCCTGAAATAAATGGTTGGCATAGCCAACAGTTTGTGATTGGAGTTTTGTTTAAGTTTAATATATATATTCAGACCTAAATTAGTGTATTAATAAAATGTAACTTGATTTATATTCTACTAGTGATTGCAGGCACATTTAATCCGAGCTGCTGAAGTTAAAAAAGCCATTGAATGGATAATGTCCAATCTTGATGGTCACTATGCTGCCGATTCAGTTGCTGCTGCAATTGCGCATGGTGCAGAAATAGCTCCTGGTGTTGATGGTCAATTTGAATCCTTTCCTCTTTCAACTCAGAAGAATGTAATCAAGGCTTCGTCAACGCAGCCAAAACGGAATGATTCCACAAGTTCATCGAATTTGTCAAAAAATTTCAGGTGAGGTGTTTGTATTAACCTGTTGCTATAATTTCATTTTTCCATCGCAGGATTTTTAACACCAAAAATGTTTTTTTAACAGAGCTGACGTATTAAGAGAAAACACAGAAGCAGTGTTTGCAGCTTGTGATGCAGCTCACGGAAGATGGGCAAAGCTGCTTGGTGTCCGCGCTCTCCTTCATCCAAGGCTGAGGCTGCAAGAATTTTTACATATATATAACGTGTCTCAAGAGTTCGTGACTGCAACAGAGAAGGTATAGTTATAGCTCCCTTTTTGAAATAAGTATTCATTCTTATCTGTATGTGCTTATAATGTGGAATTTATGCTAACATAAGCAGATTGGTGGAAGGTTGGGATATAGCATTCGTGGAACATTACAGTCTCAGGCCAAAGCCTTCGTTGATTTTCAGCATGAATCTCGGGTAATATTTTGTTTGCCGACATTGTGATTGGTAACTTGCCTATATACTATGTCTATTGGTTATAAACAACTAGTTCTATTGTTCTTGTAGATGACAAAACTGAGAGCGGTACTTGATCAAGAAACATGGGTTGAAGTAGATGTTCCTAATGAATTTCAGACGATTGTGGATTCACTTTTTAGTTTGGAGTCTTTAGTTGTTGACGACTCAGATGACCATCCTGAGAGCACTGCTAACAGCGACAATGATGTCGTTTCTAGCAGTGCTGAACAGCCATCTCAGTCTGCTGATGGAATTGTAGATACCACTGGACAGGTGAAATCTCTATCTTCTTGCAAGGACTGATAGAATGAAGCTGATGTTTACGTATATTAATTGTTGAAGAATAATGTAATTTTTTTCGCAGGTTAACAACAATAAAACAAAGAATGAACATGGGAAATCTTCTACTCATTTGATATCTTTCAGAGGTGTTGGGTATCACATGGTAAACTGGTTAGTAATCTTGTACACTATTGCTACTTCCTAAAGGTGGTAAAATGGACAGATTAATTGATTTGTGTCATGTGTCAAAAGGGGCTGGGTTGGCCCCAAACCTTTTTGGACCAAAAATAAATTTACTAACTAATAATTAGTGTCAAGTATGATGACAAAAGATACATGAATTTCGTAATAAACCACGTGTTTGTATAAAATGAGATGTAGAAAGGTTTATGTATTTAACCTAATGTTTTTAAGGTATTTTTTTTTTACCTGTATGACCAATTAGAGAAAACACAAGCTGTTTGATCCGTTTTCTGCCGGCTATATTTCCTTGGTAGAACACCATAATGTATCTACTTATGTCTTTTATAAGCTAATGGATTTTTAAAAAGCGTTTGACTTCTCTTTGTACCAAGCTCTCCATTGGTATTCACTTCTGTTAATTTGGTTAAGTAGTATTATTAATTGAGATCTTTTTGTTTTTCAGTGGTTTAATCTTGTTGAAGATGTTATCAGAGTACATAGATATGAATAATGTTTTGCCAGCACTCTCCTCTGAGGTTATTCACCGTGTTCTTGAAATGTTGAAATACTTCAACACAAGGGCTTGTCAGCTTGTTCTTGGTGCTGGTGCCATGCAGGTAACTAACTGAATCTGTACAGACCTATAGTCTATTGTTTTTCTTATAGTCGCATAATAGTGTATGGGTAAACCAACTAATTAAGGTGTTGCCAAGTATATTTTTTTTCCTAAAAAAACCCTACCCTATTTGTGGCTTTGTTAGAGTTTTTATACTTATATAATAAGCTAACTTATGTTAGGTTCATTCCTCTGTAACTTATTAGTTGTCATCCTAGTAACCCACATAAGCTCTTCTTTAAAGGCACTTCATGTAATGCTTTTTATTGGCATTTCAGGTCTCTGGCTTAAAGTCTATTACGGCCAAACATTTGGCACTAGCAAGTCAAGTTGTTAGTTTCGTGCATGCTATTCTACCTGGTAGGTGCTCTTTGCTTTTATTGGTGTTTCAGTTAATTGTAGTGGATATTATTATTGTAGTGGATATTTTAGAGTCATGATTCTGCTATATTATGTTTCTTTTGACTTATATAATAACTTGTTCATCTATATGTATCTAAGAAATTAGGAGGATTCTTTTCCTGAAAGTACCCGACACGCGAAAAGGATTGCTGTTATCAGAAATTGAACGAGTATCACAGGTAATATTTGTGTTTATACTGCTTGTGACAAACATTGATTTACCTTTTAGTTTATCATTGCTTTACCTTTTAGTTTATCATTGCTTTACCTTGCGAAATGAATTTAGGATTATAAAGTGCATCGAGATGAGATACATACAAAGCTGGTACAAATAATGAGGGAAAGGTTGTTGCTTCATTCTCGTGGACTTCCACAAATTATTGAAACATGGAACCGAGCAGATGAAACTGATTTACAACCCAGTCAGTTTGCTAAATCACTCACAAAGGTAATCAGCTCACTCTATGCAAGCATATGATATTAGTGAATTTCATCATTAGCTATATATGTATCCTACCTGCTTAAGTCTATACACATACTCCTTAAACTATGGAAACATTGTTTTCGATGTTAGTTGTATATAAGAAACTAGGGTGCAGTTACAAAAGGCCACTCAAACTCTAAATGGAGTTGCTTACTGTATATTTGCTATCTTCATTAAGAACATGCTTTAATAAATATGATTAACTTGTGATGTTAGCCTAGTTAAATTATTCCTTGTATCTTTCTATTATGTGCTTTAGCGTCAAAATTTGATTACGGCTTTGCTATACACGTATTGGAATTTTTCTAAATGGATCTGGTTCATTTATTTTCAGGAAGTTGGATTTCTTCAACGTGTGCTTTCCAAGACTTTGCATGAGGCAGATGTTCTAGAAATATTCAAGTGCGTTTTTGTTTATAGCGATTTTCCGTCTTAGCTAATACTCATTCATAATTGTAAATTACATTTAATGATTCCTCTTACAGAGAAGTGACCATCATCTTTGACATACAAATATCTGATGCATTTTCATCGGTGGATATAAGCATTCCACAAGCGAGAGCCAGGTTCTTAACTTTTGTTCATGATGTTTATTGTTATCGTTGTAGATATTCTACTTCACTGTTTTAGAAACTGCCCATGTGAATCTACATTGTTACTAATTGCAAATGTGTCTATGAGCTTCCTAAATATTAATTTTTGCTTTCTTATAATGCTAACTGAGGAAATAAAAAATGTAATATATTTACTTAATGAGGAATTTATATCTGAAACATACGGCCCTCTTAGTGTTAGAATTGTGTATATCTGATCTAGAGATGGCAATTTATATACATATACAGAAATATGGGTCGATTTGTCATATTTTGCACCTGACAGGTCATACCAGCAAGTCTAAATTTTAGCCAGAAAAGATATATTTCAGAAAGGGCGAAAATTGCTGTGAATGCTTACAACCTTTTAACTTGTTTTAATAAGAAGAAATAGATTATTATTTTATTGGTATAGTTCTTGGAAGCAGATTTAAGACCACTTTTATAAAAATCGTAAAAAATTGAGAAAATAGTATTTGCTGGAACCATTAAAAAAAAAAATTGAATATTTCACTTTCGTTGATGCTATTAGCTAAGTTATTTTATTGTTTCTTTGGTAACTTAAACATGATTCTCATCTCAATCTTTTTGACAGGCTAAATCGTGATCTTCAGCACATTCTTGCATGCATAAGATCACTGCCTTCTGCCAGACTAAATGAGCCTGGGACCCCAATTGCGGGACAACTTGAGTCCTTGCTTCAAAGAACGGCTGTTGAAGCAGATCAATAGTAGTATATGATAGTTAATTTCATTAAACATTCACAAAGATCGAGCATATTTTTTCATAAGAGAACCATAGCCATGCGAATGAGTTGAGGTAAGCATATTCCTAGACGTTTTTTACTTTTGTACTCTAATAGTAGGTGGCAGTTTTATCCCTTTGTGAATTGATCGATTTCTCTTTAACGGGCCAGGTTAAACTGGTAAAAGAATATGATAGCAGATAGCTTAAAAGGAATGGGTCAAACAGTTTGAACTATAAAATACATAAAACATATGAAATCATCTTGTTATTATTGAAGTAATGTAATTTTTCCCATCTATTTTGTATAAAAAATGAAAAATCTGGACAAAAAGTGTTATCTGATCTAACCTGAGCGAGACCATTTTGCTACCTGTACTTAAAATTACTAATTTATCTACATATGCATTATACTTTAGTCACGATTATGTTAGGAAACGATTGTGATTGTGATTGTTTTTTATTATTTTGTTGTCATATCAGGTGCTTGATATTTTGCAATACAAATTTTGTGAGGAGACTGGGTGTTGTTAGTATGGCTACGAAAATGTATAATTTAATGGTACAGATGTAACAGGTTGTTTGATTTTGTTATTACATTTATATATTTTCTCAAGAGGTAGTGATTTTGCTGTATTGATTCCAACACTACAATCAAAGACAATTTTGAGGATTTTGTACACATGAATATGAATATGAATTCACATTGAAACCAAATTAGGGCCAATATCACAAATAGACAAGGATGTTCTGCTTTTTGTTTTTATATTTAAATTTTTTTTGGTAACATATTAGGTTCAATACTCTTATTTGCTATAAAGGTTTCATTTGAATTAAATATTTGTTCTTTTTTAAGTATGAATAATAAATTGGAAGTTTGCCAAAACTATGGATCTTTTTTACGCCGATTTGGTTGTTAATTAAACCAATTAAATGACATAATTTTGGTTGTTTACTATTTTTTGAAAGGCAATATATACAAGGACACAAACATAACAAACCAAGCAAGTTACATCAATAAACCGACTCAATGACCAACACCTACACTCGGATCAAATAAGGATATCATAAAGTGAATATCCGACATACCAAGATACAACTCCAATACACCAAAACTACCAAACACAATGACACTTAAGGGCAAACACCGAATAGAAAGTATGACACAGGTTGAAACCGACCACAACACACGACCTCGCACATAAAATATACCCATAAGAACCTCAAAGCAAAGCGGTTCAAACACACAATCTGAATAAGTGGTGTCACTACGAATAGCAAGAACGGTAGATTGAAGAGAATATACCCCGAGATGTAAAAATACCACCTAATGAAAACCCATACTGAAACGAATGATATAATACGGATCATTTTTTTTTTTTTTTTTTTTTCTTGGAGTTGGTACGTTTACTGTATTGATTTCAAGTTTCAACACTACAATCAAAGATAGTTTTGAAACTTTAATGCACATGCATAGTTATGAAACTATAGTGGGTCATTCTAATAATTCTTGCTCCTAATTTAGTGAGGGGCAGAAAATTCAAGTCATATATAGCTTTGCAAAAAACACAATGATATTCAGGTATAAGATATTTTTGTAGTTGCCATTTTGTCCGTCAATAATAACTAAAGGCCCATTGATATTTTATTTTATTTTATTTTTTTAAATAATAATTATTTTTTTAAGTATGAATAATACAATTGTAGAGTGCTCAAATATTTGATCTTTTTAATGCCGGCGGTAGCTCATTAAACTAATTTAATGACATAAGGTGAACAAATAATTGACATCATTATAAGACACCAAAAAATTTCATGTTGTCAAAAACTCATAATCGAATATGTTAATTTCTTTTAGATGGTATAATTAAAACTTAGACGTTGCAACAATGAACTTTTTACTTGCTATGAGAGTTGCACATTGCATCATGCGAGAAGTTGTAACAAAAAGTACTCACTAATATATTACTACATGTTTCACGGTTAGAGAAAAAAACATAGTGCCGACTTGGTTATGCATACCTTCAAAGGTGATTATATTGTGTGACAAAATATATTGTGTTAACTGATAAATGTGACAAAATATATTGTGTTGTAAAAACGCAAATGATCATTTTTTTTTTAATTCTTTTTTAACTTTTTAACTAATAAATGTGACAAAATATATTGTGTTGTAAAAACGCAAATGATCAACAACATAAAAATTAGCAATAAAATAAGTAAAAAGATACAACAACTATAATAACTTTAGCAATTAGAGAGTCAAGATTGCAATCACGGAAATGTTACATTTGTGTTCGAGTACGAATATATTCTTCAGACGTGAGTTGTCGACTTGAATATAGATTTTCTCTTAAAAAAACATTGTAGTGTAATAAATTTTAACTAGACAATACTCTAAAAAAACTGTAGTGTAATAAATTTTGATTAGATAATACTCTGAAAAAAATCTGTTATAAAGTGTCTTGTCAAGGGTTTCACTATCCGCTAGATGAATCTGTTGTCTTGTTCAAAGGTGTTTCTATCCGCACTACAAAAATCAGGAGAACAGGCGACGAGAATATTCCCGTCGACACATTGTCGACGGCAATATGCACAAAACGACAAAAAACAAGCTTGACCGAGCCTAGCTTCGTTGAATTTTTCGGATAAATACGCTCCCGTCGACATGTCGACGGGACCATATTGGTAAAACTTTCACACCTCTATTATTGCCAAAAGATGGGCGCGAAATTAGCCCGCCAATATGATACCGTCGACATGTCGACGGGAACATATTAACAACGAAGCAAAGTGTAATTAACGTGTGATTAACGTTAATTACTGTTTTTGGTTTAACGATCCCGTCGACATGTCAACAGGAGAATTTTATTTAATTAATTATAACAAAATACTGGCCAAATAATATGGCGAAACCGTCCCGACGTCAAGTCGACGGGATTATTTAAAACATAATTAACTATTATTAATTAATAAGATAATTAGTATTATTATCCCGTCGACATGTATAGCGTCGGACCACCAAAACCTTTGACTAGAAAACCATGTGGGACCCATGTCATGTCGAAAGGAATGAATGATGCCGACATCATGTCGACGGGAGGGTGGCAAAAATGTTGCCTGAGAAAGTGGTGAATGCACTAGTGCCATTAGAGGAATTTACCATAAATTGTCAGGGAGTGCCACTATCCACTAAGAGTACGAATAACATCACCCAAAAACATATGACATGTTTTTGTCTATTTTGTAACATGGTAGAACTAGATATGACAATTACAACATGTTTGTTTAGAAACGAGGTGGATCACTCACGCGTTGCCGCGGGATGTTTTGTAAAAGAAGTAGTTAGTGCAGTTAACGACCGTTAGTTATAAGGTCTAAATTTGCAACGAACCTCTAAGACGAAGGACCAATTGCAGGCGGAATTTAAAAAAAAATAGAGTTAACGGTCGTTACTATTTAATGGTCGTTAAGTACTTAACGACCGTTAGTTACTGTTGTATTTCACTATTTGGATGTGAGTGTGGCGCACTGTAGCGCTACAGTGACTTAACGAGATTTGTTGCGCTTTAACGACTCCTAGTAAATGTTATTTATAATAATGAGTTGATTTAGATTATATGCTTTACTAATAACAAATAAAATTTAAGCAGAGATCTAAAAAGCGCGTGATTGTGCTGCTAAAACGCGAGGCATGGCTTTCATGTTAAGATATAGACCAAGACGTCGGCTCTAGACATGGCGTGAGATGAGGCATGAAAATGTGTGATTCCTTATGTTTAACTCCCTTGAAAAGGATTTTTTTTAAAGAAATGAAAAAAGGTTACATGCAATGATAGTTTCTTGACTTAAGACTTAATTCCTTATGTATAACACTTTTTTGTAAACTCGGTATATATGAAATATGATATAATATATAAATCTATAAATATTTTCATATTTTGTGGCAGTTTAAGTCACGCCTTGAAAAATGATATAGCTTCGTCATGACTCCTAAGACTTGAGGCTTTGCTATGCCACCACACCACACCTTACGCTATTTATAACTTTGAGTTTAAGTAAAACAGATATAAGAGAGAGCACGATGTAAAGTGCCAATGGGCATATTATTAGTAACTTTTTGCCCAATAAAAGCAATCGGTGTGGGTTACTCACCATCTCGCCACAGTAACGTGGCTTGCTGATACGTGGGAATTGCGCCCTCGCAACAGGTTTTACCTATCAAGTGATCTTAAGAAGCTTACAACCCCCACCAGGCAGTGTACCTGATCGTTGTAGTATAGTATAGTGACAAGTACCGGGGGATTGATCGTTCAACTCAGGAATAGTGTCGCTAGGATTAGAAAGCCTACTAAACTAGGTCTAGAGGTGAAGGATGATTCTTTTTGTATTTTTATATTTTATGGAAAGCAAGTAAAATCTCGGGTTTTGAAGGAGTGGGCGGAATTAGTTGCTAGCCAACTAACCCAATTAACTAAAGATGCAATCAAAATAAAAATAAAAGAAATAAAAATTAAACTAATATACTAATGTGATGGAAACAATAATGAGAAAAGTTGTGTTTATTTAGATTTCATTACTCCCTAGATATCTTTTACCGGTTGATTAGCTTGTTACAATTGCATGGATGACGGGTTATATTCCTTAATACCAGTCGTAGGGCCGTGTACAATATTCCCTAACTCTATAAGATCCTACTTCACTCCTATGTCGAGCCGTTAAAAGCTCCAAATATGGGATCATTGGAATTCACTTATGCATTAAATACAACCAAAAATTGTAGTACACCTCCGATCATGTTTCTTAAGATGTTCAAGCAAGTTACCAATGGAAGTCTGCCAGTTTTCTTAAGCCTAACATCGAATACAATCATCCGTAACAATTATAAACAAACAATCAACCAATAATCAACATCTAGGTTTCACAACATCTAAGCAAACACAATAAAAGCCTAGCCTAACATGTTAAAAGAAAGATAGACATAAGATAGAGTCAAACAATACATAGATATATTGAATGATTATTGGAGAACTTATCTTTATTAAAACATGGAAGAAAGAAGGCTTTGAAACCCCTTCAATATGCAGGAAATTCGACCTAGGGTTTGTGCACAACTTGTTCCACTTTGTTCCACCCTTTACAATGAAAAATTGAAAAAATATATATAGACATAACATCCTGACGGCGTCATGTATTAGCCTCTGACGCCGTCAACTCGCCGCCAAGATGAAATTCGTATTGCCTATATCCACTTCTGACGCCGTCATGCAGAAATAAGCTCTGGGCCGTCACGTATATTTGGACCCTGACGGCCTTGGTGACGCCGTCAGGCCAATAACAAAGAAAATGTTCTGGGCCGTCACGTTATAAGTTCCACATTCACCTCTTTTGTCACTCTTGACGCCGTCATGTGTTAAGGCTTGACGTCATCAGGTACTGTTCCCAGCAAAGAATTTGAGACTTTGCCGTTTTCTTCACTTTTATGCTCCAAAAACGTCCAAAACACTTCCTTTTCCAGATTTCTCTCCAAAAATACCTAAAATGACAAAAGGAACGATTTATGGCAATAATTGATCAAATAATCACATATTCGGGCTTAAATGACCCCTTAAAAGCGGTACACTTTTCGCCTCATCACTTGCTTGCCACGGCGAGTCACCACACCAGCCCAACTCGCCAAACGTGACCTCCTCGCCCAGATGACAAAGCAAATTGACTGACAGTGGGGCCCAAGTTTGTATCAAACGTTTTACAATTTTTTTTCACAATAAACATAAACCTTGTTGTGCTTTTAAATGAATGGAAACTTATTTCCACACGGAAGTGAAAATATATTAAACATTGAATTAAAAATACAAATTACAGATTAATACAAACTACGATACGAAAATGAAAATGAAAATACAAATTACAATGAAAAGTCTGTGTTATAACCCTCGTTGTAAGGATCATAACCCTCTGCAATCGTGTTGTCTTCCCACTTGTTGTACAAGATGTCAAACAAATTGTTCTTGCAGTATTCGGCTTCTCTTGCTTCCTCTCTACGAGCAGCTTCCTCTCGTGCTTCATTTTCTTGCATTTCTCTCAATACTTCTTCATCCTGAAGAAGTAGTCGTTGTTGTTCCTCAGTAAGGTGAAATGGATTTTCTTCTTGTTTCGCAACCGGTTCCTGTCACAACTCGTAAATTCTGGTCATTTCTCAAAGTTTTCAAAATCACTATTCATCAAAACACTATTCATCGTTTTACTATTCATCATTTTCGAGGTCAATTTGATATTCCGAGAAACATTCAAAAATTTTACTATTCACTTGACACTATTCATTTCCGGAAAAGTTTTCACTATTCACGTGCATTGTTCATTTCGTCGTAAATTTTGTTTACGAGTACTTAAATTCGCGTAACCGTATTGGTTCAGGTGCGAATTCATACATTATCATTAGGGACACTTCATACGGACTAGAAATAGTCTGCATATCATCATTATGGCACTTGCTTACTATTCCACTCGTAGGGTATTCAAATTATACTTTTGTTATAATTAACGATTTACGTATGTTTATTTTAAATAAACACTAATACGCGAACTATAAATGAGAATAACACGTCCGACACTCCCGACTATGTTCCCAATATATTTTTATATTTATTTTTATAATATAAAAATTATAATCTTAATTTACCCGGTATTTTGGAAATTTATTTATTTCGTATCGTACGTCTAATTTAATTACGACGGTTTTCACAAAATTAAACGACGATTAACCAAACACTCAATATTTATACCCAACATATTTTTATAATTTTTACGACTTATTTATGTCCCGATTAACTCCGTTAAAATTTATTTTTAGTTAACTCGGTACCCGGTATTCTCAAAAACTAATAATAAACACCAAATCTCACCAAATGTCTTACATAATTTACCCCATTTTCTTCTTTTTCTCATAAATTGCCGCCCCCCCCCCCCCCCCCCCCCCCTTCTTGCTTGTCCCTAAATTGTGGATCTTGTCTTTGTACCATTTTCTCATTAATACATGTACCTTTTGTCTAGTTATAAAATATAAAACCTAAACTCTTATTTTGCATCTCATTTTCTCAAGTCAAGCAAAATTGTTATTTCTCTTTTCTCTCCTCTTGGTTCACGGCAAACAGCAAGGAACAAAGCAAGACACCATATTTTTCAAGATCTAGTAGATTATCAAGCTTAGATTGTTTACCTTTTTGAGTTTTGAAATACAAACTCAAGGTTTACTTAGGTTTTCATCCTCAAAAATCTCACTAATCTTTCAAGTAAGTTTACAAAATTATTTTTATCATTTCTTCAAGTATTTATTATGATCATATGATTTTATATACTAGATCTACATGCATATGCTATTTATACCACTTTATTTTACAAACTTTTAACTTTAAAAGCCTAGAAAGTGATTATAGTTAGATCCTTGTTAGATCCACTTGGTTTATGATGTTTAGGAACCCATGACACCCTAAGAAGGTGTATGGTAGGATTAGAGTAGTTTTGCGGTGATTGAAAGTGGTTTGGTTGAATTTGGAACAAGTTTGAAACTAGGAAAATGATTTTGGAAAATATATATTTACCTACTGTCACCATTTTTAAAACGTGGGAAAATCAGTAGATGGTGGTTAATTTTTTACCAAAGATTTAGAAAATACTTTCAAAAACGAAACTTTTGGCGAAAGAACGGATTAAAACGAGCTTATAACGAAGGAGATATGAATTTTGCAAATTAATTGACGAAAACTATTTTCTGAAAAACTGCATGCTGTTTGACAGTTTTCGACGGGCAAATTGAGGCGTTAAATGTAACCTAGAGGAACTAAGCTATCGAAAATATATTAGTATATACAAAAACGAATCCGTGGATATAAAGAACGAGGAAAATGAGCTTAAAACGACCAAGTTATACGAGTTTTAAAATCGTCAAAACTATATATATATATATATATATATATATATATATATATATATATATATATATATATATATATATATATATATATATATATATATAGTCACTACTAGAAAATAATATAACTACGTACTAAATAATATCTTTTCTAGATTTCTTATTCAAGGAGTTTATTTTTAACTAACGAAGTACGTACGACTCAAGGTTTATTACGCAACTACTAGACATTATTTTAAGGTTTTCAAGACGAGGAATATAACACTAACATTTTTTATACGATATATTACAACAAGTTATATACTTCTATATTTGGACTTATCTTTCCTAAGTATGGAAACTATTTTACTTTGACAATAACAAGTATTTTCAAGTCACGAGTGGTATAGGTATCATGTGCATGTGCATTCATTACATCACGGCATGATCTAAATTAGATCACTATCATTCATTTTAGGTTGCGGATAGTGTTCGCTCCTTGTTGTCCTTATCATTCCATTGCATTGCACTAACACTTCGAGGTGAGTCATAGCCCCTACTCTTTTTATACTTGTTTTAACTCTTTGGGGGAGATATATGCTACTACTTGCTTACTTGTACAAATTCACATAACATTTATACTTGGAAACATTATACTTGATTACATTATACTTGATTGCATTATACTTGATGGCGTTATACTTAAACTTGTAAGTCTCTAACACATGCATTGGGTTTCGGAGATAAAGTATAATCAATGCTATTACCTTCCTTCTGAGCAACATAAAGTCTCCTTGGATAACACATGCATTGGGTTTCGGAGATGAAGTGGAACCAATGCCACTACCTTCCTTGTGAGCAACATACTTATGTGAGGTCTTCGGAGATGAAGTGTAGACTCACTACTAATTGCTTAACTGTTGTTATGAACTTATACATATCTTAATCATATTATATTGTAGCAGTGGGTTGTGAACACACAGGTTGCAAGTCTCTTATGGCGGGACTTGCAACTGAGTGGATTTACGATGCCTTTGCTGTGTGAACATTCTTTATAGGCTTTTCAACTGTATTAAGACAAACTCTATGAACTCACCAACCTTTGTGTTGACACTTTTAAGCATGTTTATCTCAGGTTAGAAGGGCGATAGCAGGTATGTGGAGCTGAGAGTCTTAGGGCATGCTTTTGGAGACTTTCGCTTTTATCGTTTACCATTCGAAACACTTTAAAAACTTATGTATTATTCTACTTTGGGATCTTTGTTTTGTAAACTATGACTTTTATCTATTCGAATGGTAACTTTTCAAAACGTCTCATTTAGAGGTCGTTTTCTATATCTTGTACTTTGTGCCCTGAAGTAGCATCCCAATGACACAGTCTTCCGCTGCGGTATTTTGGGGGTGTTACAGTTCCTCTCCCGTTGGAAAAAACTGAATGATATGTGTTGGTGGAGTGTTAACCGTGTTTTCGGAAAATTGTTGGGAGAAGTTGTTTTCGTTGAGAAATTGTTGGGAGAAGTTTTCTTGAGACATTGTTGAGAGAATTTGATAAAAAATTGTGTGTGTGAGAGAGAAACAAAACAGAGTGTGGGTATATATAGGGAAATTTTTTAATTTGAAATTGAATTTGAATTTGAATTTTGAATCCTTCCATTTTGAATTTTAACCTTTAATTTGAATTTGAATTCTGAAATAGAATTTGAATTTTGAATTTTGAATTTGAATTTGAATTTGAATTCTGAAATAGAAATTGAATTTTGAATTTTGAATCCTCTCGCTCGTACTGTTCTAAACGGCTATTTTCCATTATAAATAACATAACATAACACACTATTTTTCACACACTTCTATTCTAACCAATTTAGAAGATTGTTTCAAAGTCCAAACATCAAAAATGAATACTCGTTGGTCAAAGGAAGAAGAAAACTTGCTAGTGGAAGTTTAGGTCGAAGTTTCCCAAGGCATAGACATCGGAAATAATCCTTCCGATGAGTCCTTTTGGAACCAGGTTGTAGACATGTTCAACAATTAGTCTGACGGTAACAATCGTAACAAAAATATAGTAACAGGTAAATGGACAAGACTTAACAGTGAATGTCAAAAATTCAACGCTATTTACAAATATTTGCAGCGTACAAGCGGAGGAAATGATAATGATCATCTCGAGAATGCAAAGACCATTTTTGAACAACGTTTTGGTGGGAGAAGCTTCCAATATGTTCACGTGTGGGAGGTTTTGAGAAACTACCCTAAATGGGATGAATGAAATGCTTAACGGTGTTGTATGATTTTTTCGTCCCTCGCCAACCAATTCACGTCTTGCCCTTTTTTTTTTTTTTTTTTTTTTTTTTTATGAGTGAATGAGATATATTTAGTGGTGTGTTATGAGACTTACATACATCAATAACAGTTATTGCTGAATTTAGTTATTGTGATGTTATTTATCGAGTGTATAGCGAGTTGAGACACCAATAACAATTATTGATGCCATCATGTACCTAGCTCTTCAAGTAGTTGTGTTCGAAAGTTATTTGAAGCATAATAAATAATTGTGTTGGAAAGTTATTTAAAGTACAGAATTTAATTGCTCTTGCAACCATATCCAACAAAACAACCACAAAGTAAAGTGTTACTGTGTTGGCACTAGACTATGTAAAAGGAGTAAACGGGTACATGTGGATAAAAGTAGAAGCTCCATCTAAACCACCACAAAGTAAAGTGTCACTGTGTTGGTACTAGACTACTCGTTCTATATATGTCTTAACAAGTATGCATGAATATTTAAAAGGACCAAACAGTACATGTGGATAAAAGTAGAAGCTCCACCCTCACAATATATAAAGTCTTTAAAAAATGAATAAAATTTTAACGGTGTCGGTGGAAAGGAAAAGGAACACTCCAAGTGCCAGTGGATATTTTAGCACTGGCTAGCAGTAGCAATGTCGCTTTCGTCACTCGCAAGAAATCAACTTTATCATATATAGTTTTTTTTTTTTTTCCCTTCCTTTTTTAAATTAATACTGACTTTTCCTCTTTCGTATTTAAATGTTAACTTTCATTATAAATAAAGTTTAAAATTTATAAAAATTATATGTTTCACCAATCGAACATCATATCTTATCATTAAAGTCTAATTTTATTAGTTAAAAAAACTTTTTCACTCACACATCTGCATTTGTCAAAGATCTTTTTAAAAGGTGTGTCTTTACTTTTGGGTTTATCCTGAGATAAATGTATGATTTATTTACATTTTATCAATTTTCCTCGTATCTAGGCCTAGTGGGATTGGTTTTGTTGTTGTTGTTTATCAGTTAAAAAAGAAAATAATATATAAAAAAAAATCTTGACATAGTAGGTATGAAAATTGAGTATTTCAGTTTTGAAATACTATATTTAGTTAGCATTAATAATAGTAAGAAGTATAGAAACTAACAAGAAACAGCTGTTTGATAGCAAAGTAGTTGTTGTTATTATTTTCATTCACCCACTCCATATCACTATCATCTCTTATCATTCACATATCAATATCTTCCTTCACCTTCACACACACACACACCGACACTTTACTCACACACACAGAGTCAAGAACTAACACGTACACTTCATTTTCATCCATCTGATCAGGTACACTTTCATTAATTAGCTTATAATTCTGCATGCATTGTGTTATATATATAATATATATTTATTTGCATAATTCGGTTGAGCTAGCTAGTTTTGACTGATGATGATGATGATCACTTGTGCAGATGGTTTCTATATGAGAACAATTATTGATTGATTGATTTCATTGTTGGAGGTTGCATTTTAACCAAATGGAAGAAACTGTGGTTCGTGTTATTAATTACTGTAATTCATTTGTTGTAACTGTCGTTAAGAAAATGAGGTTGTTCATGTTCGTTTATGTTCGTTTTAACGAAAATAAATGAAGAAATAAGTATTAATTACTATTTTGCTAATTACAATAATATTTGTAAAATCAATGAAGACATGTATATTTGCTGTGACGGAAACAGGGTGGGTCCCGGGGTTCTAGGATACCCATGAATTTTTTTGGCTTAGTGTTAATTTTGTTAAGAAAACATTGATTTTTCTTAAATGTACCTTGTCCCAAAGAATTGTGTTTGTTGTATTGTTTAGTTCTTTCTAAGTACACCTGGTCACTTTTGTGACCTGGTTCCGTCCCTGTACGACGCGGCGTAAGTTGTAAAAGTTTGTCTTTCGAAAAAATAATTTATAAGTAATATTCAAACTTTAACAAACGGATAATTGGATGTTCATGAATATAGAGACTTTGTTCATGTCGGTTCGTTTACACAAATTATTATATGTTGTTTCATTAGAACAGTGGAGATTGGTATCTATGAGATGATTATTTAAGTTGTAACTTGTTGCAATTGTGATTATTTATGTTATTATTGTGTTTAGATTAAGTTTAAATTTTTTATGTTATGCTTGTGGCAGGGGAAGTCTTTGAAGAATATTGGGAGTCAAGTTTGCCAAATCTGTGGGGATAATATCGGCGTCACGGATTCGGGAGATGTTTTTGTTGCTTGTGATGTGTGTGCATTCCCGGTTTGTAGGCCTTGTTACGAATACGAGCGCAAAGATGGCAATCAGTCTTGCCCTCAATGCAAAACGCGTTACAAACAACAAAAAGGTGTTAGTTTACTTCTCGTGAAGTACTATATATCATTTATGATGTAGCATATGTGATTTTGGAATCATTTAAACGAAATTGTTTTTTGGAAATTTTTAGGAAGCCCGCCTATTGTTGGAGACAAAGAGAAGGGTGTTGATGTTGATGACAGTCCTACCGATTTTCCGTCAACAGAAGCTGAAAATGAGAAGCAGAAGCAAAAGATAGCAGAGCGTATGTTGAGCTGGCACCAGACATACGGAAGAGGGGAGGATGTTAGTGCCCCGAATTATGATAAAGAGGTCTCTCGTAGCCACATACCTGTGATAACCAGTGGACAACAAGAGGTTGAATGCTTAACTTTACACATTAATTACTTCTGTACGTGTAATAAGAATTTTGCTAGAAATATACTATTTGATTCTCCTTTACTGTTAGGTTTCTGGTGATTTGTCTGAACGTCTTTCAATGGCCTCTCCTCCACCCGGTGGAAGAAGAATACATTCACTCCCTTACAGTGGAGAGATTAATCAATCACGTATGTTTTTCGTTACGACCATTAGCCAATTAGCTTCTTTTTTTATAATATATATTTTTTTTCTCATTTCTATGGAAATGTTGTGTTTGCAGCTAATATAAGGGTTGTGGACCCTGTGAGGGAGTTTGGAGGTGCAGGGTTAGGAAATGTTGCCTGGAAAGAGCGAGTTGATGGATGGAGAATGAAGCAAGATAAGAACGCTGTTCCAATGACTGCTAGTCGAGCTGCTTCTGAAAGAGGTGTAGATATTGATGCCGCTACAGATATACTGGTCGATGACTCGTTGCTGTAAGTTTACTTACAGAATAGCCTGGTTATGATGTATTGATAGACTGGTTGTAACTAATTGATTTAATTTGTTTTATCTTCTGAAGGAATGATGAAGCCCGACAGCCACTTTCGAGGAAGGTTTCTATTCCATCATCGAAAATAAATCCATACAGGATGGTTATTGTACTTCGGTTGGTGGTTCTTTGCATCTTTTTGCACTACCGGTTAACAAATCCTGTGACCAACGCATACCCCTTGTGGTTACTATCTGTTATTTGTGAGATTTGGTTTGCTATATCTTGGATATTGGATCAGTTCCCCAAATGGCTACCCGTAAATCGTGAAACGTATCTTGATAGGCTTGCTCTTAGGTAAGACACTTTGATAAGAGGCTAATGTTACTATTTATAAAAATAAATATGGGCTAAAACTATATGTTTTTTGCAGGTATGATCGTGAAGGAGAACCATCACAATTAGCCGCTGTTGACATATTTGTTAGTACTGTGGATCCTTTAAAGGAACCGCCTCTTGTCACAGCAAACACGGTTCTATCTATTCTTGCAGTTGACTATCCAGTTGACAAAGTTTCATGCTATGTTTCTGATGATGGAGCTGCTATGTTGTCATTTGAATCTTTATCCGAAACATCTGAGTTTGCTAAGAAATGGGTTCCTTTCTGCAAAAGATATAACATTGAACCCCGAGCTCCTGAATGGTACTTCAGCCAGAAAATTGATTATTTGAAAGATACTATTCAGCCAACATTTGTCAAAGACCGTCGGGCTATGAAAGTAAGAAACTTTTCAATTCATGCAAGTAGACCCATGGGTTTTTTTGTTTAACTCTGCATTCGAGTAAATTAATGCTTTGTTCTGTTTGTTGCAGAGAGAATATGAAGAGTTCAAGATTCGTGTAAATGGCCTCGTTGCTAAAGCTCAAAAAGTACCTGAAGAAGGATGGATCATGCAAGATGGTACCCCATGGCCTGGAAATAATACCAGGGATCATCCAGGAATGATCCAGGTAAAATTAGTTTATTATTATTTATCGAATGTCTTCAAACGCAGTATGCTTTGAAAGTTCTGAATATATCTGATACTGAATTATTTATTCAGGTCTTCTTAGGTCAGAGTGGTGGGCTTGACACTGATGGTAATGAATTGCCACGATTAGTCTATGTTTCCCGTGAAAAGCGTCCTGGATTTCAGCATCACAAGAAAGCCGGTGCCATGAATGCACTTGTACGTAATTTTTGCATTTTCATCTCTAAGTTTTACTTGTTCGTATAAACGGCCATTAACTTAATATGGCTATTTTGTAGGTTCGTGTATCAGCAGTCCTTACGAACGGCCCTTTCATATTGAATCTTGATTGTGATCATTACATCAATAACAGTAAGGCGTTGAGGGAAGCTATGTGTTTTATGATGGACCCGAACCTGGGAAAATATGTTTGTTATGTTCAGTTTCCACAAAGATTTGATGGAATTGACAAGAATGATCGTTACGCTAACAGAAACACTGTTTTCTTTGATGTGAGTTTGTAAATCTTAGATGCTGTTTTGAATTTTACATTCTTATGTTATATTGTTTAATTACAACAACTGTTTTATTGTCTTAATAAACAGATTAACTTGAGAGGTTTAGACGGCATTCAAGGTCCCGTTTATGTGGGTACTGGATGTGTCTTCAATAGAACAGCGTTATATGGATATGAACCTCCTCTTAAACCTAAGAAGAAGAGAGAAAACGGGTTCTTCTCTAGCTGCTTTGGCTCACGAAAGAAAAATTCTGAATCTAGTAAGAAGGGATCAGACAAAAAGAAATCTAGCAAGCACATTGATCCCACTGTGCCAGTATTCAGCCTAGAGGACATAGAAGAGGGAGTTGAAGGTAGAAATCTTCAGAATCGGTTACTTTTAATAACATCTGTTTCGAGACACTATTTTGTTTACTTAATATAATTTTACACTTCCTTTTGTATCAGGAGCTGGGCTTGACGATGAAAAAGCATTGCTAATGTCACAAATGTCCCTTGAGAAAAGATTTGGTCAGTCAGCTGTTTTTGTTGCATCCACACTTATGGAAAATGGCGGTGTACCCCAATCTGCAGCACCCGAAACTTTGCTGAAAGAGGCTATTCATGTTATCAGTTGTGGGTATGAAGACAAAACAGACTGGGGAAGCGAGGTTAGTTTATTTTACTCTTGTTCCTGGTTACTTTCATTTCATATAATTGTGGTTCATAACTAAGATATAATTGCCATATTGTCTGCAGATAGGGTGGATTTATGGTTCTGTCACAGAAGATATTCTTACAGGATTCAAGATGCATGCACGTGGTTGGCGATCAATATACTGTATGCCACCTAGGGCAGCCTTTAAAGGGTCTGCTCCTATTAATCTGTCAGATCGTCTTAACCAAGTGCTTCGATGGGCTTTAGGGTCTGTCGAAATTCTTTTCAGTAGACATTGTCCTATATGGTATGGTTATAGTGGACGACTAAAATGGCTCGAACGGTTTGCATATATAAATACAACCATCTATCCCATCACTGCAATTCCTCTTGTTGTCTACTGTACTCTGCCAGCTGTCTGTCTCCTTACCGGAAAGTTTATCATTCCTCAGGTTCGTTTCATTTCTTTACCTAAACGTTCACTTCTTTATCAGATATTTACAGTTTCAAGTTTTAACAGTATGTTCCAATGTTTGCAGATTAGTAACCTTGCGAGTTTATGGTTTATATCTCTCTTTCTGTCCATTTTTGCCACTGGTATCCTTGAAATGAGATGGAGTGGTGTTGGAATAGACGAATGGTGGAGAAACGAGCAGTTTTGGGTCATTGGTGGTGTTTCTGCTCATCTTTTTGCAGTCTTCCAAGGTCTGCTGAAAGTACTTGCAGGTATTGACACCAACTTCACAGTCACATCAAAGGCATCAGATGAAGACGGTGATTTTGCTGAACTTTACATGTTCAAATGGACCACACTTCTCATTGCACCAACAACGCTTTTGCTTGTAAACATGGTGGGAGTGGTTGCTGGAATCTCGTATGCCATCAATAGCGGATACCAGTCATGGGGTCCACTGTTTGGTAAACTTTTCTTTGCCTTTTGGGTGATTGTACATCTTTACCCCTTCCTAAAGGGTCTAATGGGAAAACAGAACCGGATGCCTACCATCGTTGTCGTATGGTCCATTCTTCTGGCATCGATCTTCTCTTTGTTGTGGGTTAGAGTCGATCCGTTTACTACTAGAGTTACTGGCCCAGATGTTAAATATTGTGGAATCAACTGCTAAGCTGAACTTGGACAGCAGAAACAAACAAGTAAAGAGAATAGTTTTAAGTTAATAGCTTCAGCTTCTGGATATTTAAGTTTGTCTTTTGAAAATTACCGTCTTGTGCAGAAAAAACCGGGGATGTTTTCTAGTTGGTAATTGAACATCTTTTTATATGTCAATACTTGAATTTTCTTAAGTGTGTAAAGTTCTATAAAGAGCAGGTATATATGTTTGCTATATCTGTTGTAGAATCTTATAGCAGGGATATTGTTATATTTTCGACCCATTTTACTTAGGAGCATTACTTTAGATATAACTATGGTAGGGCTAGCTACTAGTCATCCTTTCTTTTGCGATGCAAAACACTGATAACCGGCACATAACCTACACGCTTCGCTTAAAAGCAATATGTGAAAGACTATGTTTAAGCCGACTAAACGACTTACTACCTTTACTAGTGGAAATGAGGTTTAAAATTCACTATTTGAAGTCGGGTGAGTGTGTGTGATTGGGTCAGTAACTTTTTGCAAATCTATCAGTTAATCTACTGGGATGATTATTGCCTGAATACTTTAAAATTGAATCGTCTCATGGATCAATATCTTTATTCAAAAGCAAGAAGGGCCCGCATGTGAAATTATTCCACACAATTATTTCACATATCACGCGTTTTCAAAAAGATGAATTGTCCTGATGTACAAAAGTCTTCAAGTGTCCTTTTCATGCGTGAAAGAATCATGAAAGTGTGTCGGCCAATTGTGATAAAATTAAATAATGGCCTCTAATACGTCATTGCTTACATATTTATTTTTGTCTGAAGGATTGTAAGCCCATCTATATAAGGGCATAAGTTTTTAAGTTTGAAATCACCAATCCACCTACAATCACCACCACCACCATTGTAACAAAGCTTCCGCAGTATTTTTAATAAAAAGGTGTTTTTTAAGTAATAACTTGTACTTTAAATTTTTAGTTTTTGAGCTTTAGTACAAGATAAAAATTCCTGGCAACGTAATTTTTATCTTGGTATCAGAGCTTTGAATCAAAACATTCTTAGCTCTATGGAAGGCTAAACCCCTGTATATTCAGGAAAAACAGTGAAGGTATTATTTTATCAATTTCTTGTATTCCTACGGTAACATTTATGTTCAAAACTTCATAAAAACCCTTGTTTTTAGATAAAAGACAGCGCAATTGCTTCTGTTAAAAAGTATCGAAAGAGTCGGGAAGATTTGAAGTTAACTGTTTGGTGAGTCTTAAACAAGTTTGTAAATATAACCCTTGAAGTTTTTAATGTTATGTCCGATCGCTTTGAGCAAGAAATACAGAATTGGTACGATAATTCACGAACTGTAGATCCTGAATATATCGTCTTTAAAGAAAATAGTTCTAAACCTACAACTACCGATTTAGCCAATAATTTAGTTTGTGTTTATAATCGTCTAAATCTCTTTTCAAAAGTAGCACTTAAGAATTTCAAAAGTATTTGTGAAAAACAAAAAGATCTTGAATTAAAATTCCAAAGTTGTCAAGAGAAGCTTGAATCCTATGAGGAACTATTAAGAAAAACCCAGAGTGAAACCAGAAAAAGCCTCCAACAAATCTCAACCGAGATCCATCAATCTAAACCACTCACAAAAAGAGAAGTCTTGAACCTTGTTCAAGAAATAACCGAGCAACCAAAGTTAGTTGAAAAAGAAGCCCTTCGACTAATAGAAGATCTCAATCATAAAATCCAGAAGGTTGAACACCTTCTCCACGAAGTCAAGAAACTCATCACCGGATGAGTCTTGCCAATCAAAAGGCATCTATTGAGTATCAAGAAGCTATACAAGCTACTGAAGACTTTGAATCACCAGCAGTTGGTTTTGCAAAAACAACTGATTACAAAGAAGGATTAGCTACTCAAGTGAAGGCTATATAAAGCAAAACAACACCTTGCTTTACTTAGCAACTAAACAAAGTCAGAAGTTAATGGAGATTGAAGAAATGTTTGACAAGCTCAAACAAGAAGTTCAAGCTGTTATCAAGCAAAAGACTCAGCCTGCAGATCTCGAAGACTCAATATCAAGTTTAGCTAAAAGACTTGATAATTTCTCCATTAGTGGGAAACTTCCAGTAAAGAAAAGTGACGGACAGATTTACGTCTTTGAAGATCCCAACAAAATCTTTAAAGAACAATTCGGAAAGGAGTCAAAGAAATGACTTCTAGAAGGCCTAGTATCCTCAATAGGAGTTCCACGCAAACTCAAACAGAACTCCCAACTCAAGAGGATCAAATCCGTGGTTATCGACAAATGACCCGGAGCAGATATCAAGCAGCTAGGGCAACAAGAAGAGTATTTGGAAGAAACAATTACAATCGAACCTTGGAATCCGTCGTAGATCTAGAAAGACAACTTGAAGTATCAAGAGAAAGACGAGCAAATCTTGTTCCAGCATAAGCACTTTATTCAAATAATAGAAGTACTGCAAGACACATAGTATATGAACACTACTCTGAGCAAAGAATCCTTTGTGTCGGTGAAAATCAGGCTAACCTTCAACTGTGTAACCAAGAAAGTTACCAGAGCTTGAGAATTTCAGGGCTCCAACATATTCACCTAGGAATATTCATGACCAGGCTACATGCACTCCACCGGAGAAGTGCAGGAACGATGCTCTAGTTGTTCTTCGTGACACTAGATGGGAAGATAGCCGACAAATCATTGGAACCATGGAAGTAGACCTCTCTGCAGGAACGCAGTTAGTCTACATGTTCCCTGATATGGTTCTAAGTATTGATGACTTCCATAATCATATAGAAGTTGTTATACAAACTCATGGGTATGAAACTTGGCAAGGAGGTGAAAGTAACCTTTTAATCACGATAGCCATGACGGGTAGGCTATCAAACACCCGTTATATGGGATTCTAATACAGTGTAGAAAATGTTGTGGACCATCTCACAATGAATGGCATCACAGCAATTCCTGGTGAAAGAAGAAGTATAGAAGAACTTGAAGGAATGAGATGGAATTTAAAACCATCTGAGCAAACCTCAGTACGAGTACCATCAAGAGTTGCGGTACAGGAAAGGCTTAACAGATCATTAAGTCTTCAATTTGAAAGATATCGTCAAGCACCCCAACCAGCAAGATACTTGTTGACCAGCATGATCGAGAAATACTAAGCAATGATCATCTGGATGAAGATGAACAACATTTTGTAGGAGTATGCTTCCAAGATCCTCAGATAAAACATATCCCTTGTGATATATGTTTCTGTGAGGAATGCTTGAACAAAGCAAGAATCCTAGAAGATGAACCACTGAATCAAGCCAGACGCTCCAATAAACCAAGACGATCAAAACATAGATGGTCAACCCTTGGTGAACCATCTGGAAAATGGGACTATTATGTCAAGTATGATGTTCCAGAAATCACTACTCCAATAGAAGAGGTTGCAGCAACTGGCTGGGGAGATGAATTCTCAGATGATGAAATTACCCCAGGAAAAGTAACAATCATGGAAGAATCAAGTGATTGGGATGATGATGAAAGGAGTGGCGGAAAGATCCTTGTCCAACGAGAAAAGTTTTCAAAAAATCAGCAAGACTTTCTTGATGAATATTTGCCACAGTGGGATGACAAATTCGCCACACAAAAATCAGAGTCTGAATGGGAAAACCCATTCGCAGCGAAGCATGGTGAGGACCATACAATTCTTCATATTTCCAAAGAAGATGATGATGACAATCTGCCATATCCAAAGTTTCGAAACTTTAAACAAATGGCAGAACAAATTGCTAATAAATATGAAGAACATGCTTTTCCAACGGCAAATGATGCAGAATCTGGTGCAAGCTATCAACCTCCAAATGATGCAATATTAGGACCAACTGTCTACCCTCCTGCACGGCAAAATCCATAGCTAACTTATAAACCAGACTACCAGTTTGGTTATCCTCAAGGAAGAAGCAATAATTTTAATGGAGGATATGGTGAATATCACAATTCACAGTGGACCCTGCCACCAGCATGGACGGAATCAGGAGTAATGCTTGTTCTACCAGCAAATCCAGGCTTATGGTCAGATGTGATAGCAAGATGGGAGTCTATAACAATCAATAGGCTCAACAGTCAGACGTGGACTGACAATAAAGCAAAATTAGCCTTTGTGGAAAATCTTCTTGGAGAAAGCGAAAAGTTAATGTGGCAACAATGGCGAACTGCATATCCTGATGTGTATGCTGCCCTTGAAGCAATTGCTGATGAACCACAAAATATAACATCACAAGTAAGGCAGTTAATACTACTTGAAGACCCGTATCGAGGCTCAACTGATGAACAAGACAGAGCCTACAGAGACCTAAACAGGATAACTTGTGAAGAAACCAAGAACTTGTGGTCGTTCTTGGAAGATTTCAGGCAGTTAGCAATAAAGTCAGGAAGACTATACTTCCCTTCAACAACAGAGAAACTTTTTGCTAAACTACCACCTTCTTTATCCAAGAAAGTAGAAGAATCATTTAAAGCTAGGCACCCTGGTCTCAATGCAGGAGTCCTGCCTGCAATCAAATTCACTCATACTTTCATCTCAGAAATGTGCAAAGATGCAGCGCTTGCCAGGAACTTAGAGATTTATCTCTTTGTTCAGTTATACCAATTCCTGGTTACTACAAAAAATAACAGGAAGAAGTATGGAATGAGAAAATCAAGAACGTACAAAGGAAAGCCACATGGTTCTCATGTAAAACCATTCAAGGTAAAGTATAAAGATGACAGAGGACGAGTCAAGAAGTGAAAATGCTTTATTTGTGGAAAGGAAGGGCATTTTGCAAAAGATTGCAGAAGCAAACAAGGAAACATTGCAAGATCAGCTGCTTATCAAGAACTAGATCTTGATGATAACTGGGACGTTGTCTCAGCAGACTTTGACGACACCAGTGTCTACAGCATATCAGAAGGAGAAGGTGATACTCATCAAAGTATCAGTGTTATGGTCCAAGATACTCCATTTGAAGAAGCAGATTTCACAATAACACATGAAGTTAGTGAAAGCAACAGTGAAGATGAAAGGGAAAATGATCAACATAGTCATTTTGCTTTCATGTTCCATCCAGGACCACCAACAAAAATAGCAGACATGGTTCAATCTGTGGAATTATAATATCATGACAATCATATAAAATAAACCAAACACATCAAGTGAGCATAGCGGAAGCAATTATAACAAGATCATATAACATGTAATTAATTAATCAATAATAAATAGTAAACATACCTTTGTGATTCTAGCCCGAACAAGAATCAATTGCAATCTTCAAATCAAGAACCCTAATTAGGGTTTATGTGGATTATAAGAATTACCCCTTACCTCTTTTGTAATTCAATCCAAGAATCAATCAATAGTGTGATTGTATCATGTTCTTGTACACACGTACTATTAGCGATTCGATGTAAATGCTAGTTCTTGATCACAATAAATTTACCAAACACTTTGTAATGTTCAAGGTTACTCGCAAATCCCTTTTCTTGGGGTTTCGCTCGTTGTCCTATGAACAAGAGAGGAAAAGAAGAAGTTTGGCCTTCTATTGAAATCAAGTGTACCAAACGTTGAATACATGGGGATGTATTTATACCCTTATGATAGATATCAAGTTTGCTATGGTTTCCGATGTAGGATTCCATAGTTTCGACCAAAACAAGCTCAAGAGAGGATTTCTACAACCTTCTCTTGTCTTGTTTTACTTTCTTCGTATCCCGTTGACATTTACCGATCGTTAGTAAATTCCATTAATTACCTAACACTCTTTAGTCGTTTATTGTGAATTAAATAATTAAATATAACATTTTATATTAATTATTTAAACATCGAGTCTCATACGTAAAGTGTGCAATCCCGTGATCTCGAGTTCGATCCTAACATACGACTACTAAAATAATGTCCATAAACTAACAGCTCCCACTTGGACATATTTTAATAGTGTAATCACATCGGTTAGCGTCTAGCAACACTTCGATGCCTCTAGTACAACTCGAGTAAGGCTCTTGGAAAAACCTTTTAATGATTTCTCATTATTATTATCCTTTTGTTTCTAATACCATGTTAATAAGGATATGGATCAAAGTCATTCCTTAATTAACCATTCTGTTTCTCGTTGTTTGTGATTGATCAAGATTACCAAATCTTCTGAACATATTCAGGGAAGATATTGGGCATGGCCATGCAAACATCTTGACAACCCTACGAGGGACCCAGCAGTATTAAACTCTAAAACTAAATTTGAAGGAACAAATTCTATCTTGACTACAAGCAAAACCCACAAACTTTGAAACACTTTTGAAAACAACCCTTATGACTACCAGTTACGTATAGCGTTAAGTTGTTCCACAAAAATGTACTACATTCATGACACTTATCTTGCATCTCAAGTCTGAGGATAACTTCTCATGATTTACTTAATAACAAAATCCATAAAGTAACATCATGTGGTTGGGATAAGTCCTATATTCGGTATCATTGAATATCATCTGAAATGGCATGACTACGCATCAATATACTTTAAGTATATTATACCAACCTTCAGATTTGTCTTGATTTAATAATATTCCCATATTATTAACTGACAACGGACAATTTAGAATAACATTTATTCATGGATTAAACATACAAATATAGGATACAATATATTATAAATTAAACATACCATGTATTTCAATTTATCATAATAATTGTTTAACATCCCTTATCTAAATACTAAATAGATCAATGCATGATAACTCTTGTTGATGAATTATGTCTCAAGTAATGACATTCATACTTGTTGACAAGACATAAATCATCCAACTTTGATCTATCGGAATTTTGAGAATACTTATTTCAAGAATTCAACTATTGAAGTTCTTGTATATGCATACTCAACTATTTTGATAATGCCTTATAATCTTTCATAAATGTGTGACATCCTTAACCACCAATTTATGATAATCAAACTTCCAAACATTTTAAAGTTTAAAGTATTCTTGTTCTCTTAATGTATAATGCAACTATGCTCTTACTAAGCATATCTAGTACACCTAGCCAAGGATAAAATCCTTACCATAACTAGTATTGAGTGTCATCTCAATTTCATTTAGCATCATTGTATGCAACAACAATATACTATTAAAACTTTCCGTAAACATTAATATCTATTGTGCAATGTTTGATGCCTTTCAAACTTTCAAGTTTGTTGGCTATGACAATTTTCACAACAATTGAAAAATTGTTCATCTATAGAATTTGGAAGCTATTCCAGATTTAGGATGTGATTCTATAATCAAACATATTCTTTTAAAATATTACACAAGTTATCTAATAACTTTTAATTAGATATTAATATTTCCAAATCATCTTGAAATCAAGCATGATACAACAAAACATGATGTTCATAAAAAATCTTTGAGTCATACTTAGATTTTATTCATGTCATACATAACTATTTAGACTTTCTAAATAATATATCATGTTATATTAGATTTATTTCCCGCACATGTTTCAACAATAAACATTCATTCCAAGGTTGTATGTCTTATTTCCTAAATCTTTCAAGTAAAGTTTCATTCCATACTTAACATTTAACTTATATGGAATGCTACCTTTTATATGTTATACAACATATATGATTTAAGAAATTAAACATAATACTCCCACTAGCTTTTAGGAATACTTAGAAATTATCTTATTTCAATTATAAATCAAAACATGAATTTAATAATTAAACATAAGAGTAATCTTCTAGATGCATGCATTTATCCATCCATGGATTATTGCACTTTGTACACTTCCAAAGATTTATTTGAATTCATAAACTCCTTTTGATTACTTATCGTCCTCGCTCAAGTAATCACTCAAGAAAGAGTTTTGATATTCTATTGTCAATTTCATAAATATGACAATCATAATCTTTATATATTTAATGTGTTTAGAAAAGAATATTCAATCACAGTTAATTGCTTAAGTGTGATTAATAATCTTGTCATAAGACATGCATTAAATATGTGCACAATATTGTCCATATGATTTCTTTACAAAGATTTAAACCACAAGAGTTACCTAATCTTTGAAGAAACTCATCTTCATTTTCTAGTCTAACTATTAAGATAAACCAAGTTTCTAAAATTGATTATCTTTATGGACAGCATCTTAATCATTCATATCATGTATACTTTACCCAATTTCACATTTGGTAATGTATCATAATGATTATCAGGTTTACAATAATCCTGTAAATCATAGTCCTCAGCATATTAATCAAATATCTGAGATATATTACTATTCTATGAATGATAATTCCATCATTTTGAGATTTAACATTTAACATTTAAATGTCAAACTTTATTATCATGTTGAGATTTAACATTCAAATGTCAAACTTCATCATGATATTAACTAGTGTATTTTAGAAGATTATGTATCTTGTAATTTTATCTTTTAAAGATCAAAACTCCCACTTGCTTTTAGTAATTTAAAGACTATCTTTAAATACTTAGCAAATAAAGAAACAATACAATGTTCTCTTTTGGGATATTACAAATACTTATTGATAGTTCCTGACTTAACTTTGTTAATAACCTCTTCATAAGCAGTTAAACAAATTTAGAACTTCAATTTAAGACTTAATGTGATTCATCACATTCCATCATATGATAATGTCTTATTAATCTTCTATGTTGGAGTTTTATTAAATATGTCCAAGTCATACTCAACATTCTAACCTTGATAACTTTTGGAAGAAAAGAAGTCATAGTTATCTTTAATCAAACAATATAACAAGAGTTTGATTTTCCTAACTGAACATACCATAAACATTTGATATTTCATTAGTATTAATATTGTAAGACAATCTAACAATATTTAAGATAACCATATTTGTTTTGACTTGTCTATTTACCAACTAATTCATTTTAATGGTATAATAATATTCAAGCCAATTACATGCTTTATAACACAAATACTTTTTACATAGTCACTTCATGTCCATGTCTTTATAAGAAAACATAAACTGTTATAATCCCACTATACGTTATAAGTTATTTAACATTTTAATAACTTTATGTATATGTCTTAATTAAAAAACACAACAAGATAACGTCTTACTTTATTATAAGTCTTGTAACAATTAAAATACTTTATGTTTATATCTTTACAATGAAACGTAAATATGTTTAATTAAAGTAATTATGAACACCATCTTTTGGTTTCAATAGTAATTTCAAGTTAATTTATTACTTCACAATAATGTAAATAACATTATTTCTTCATTTATTTATGTCATTCCAAGAACACATAAATATTCAGATTGAAGTAGCATTAGATTACTTAATTAATTTATGTCATTCCATGAATTCATAAATCTATAAATTAAAGTAGTCTTGATATCATATTGACACATGTTCTAATAGGTATCTAATTTAGAAACTGCAAATTCTCATAGTTCAATTACATCAGTTGATCTGCTAGTAATGAATATATGAAATTCACCTTGATGTTGCAATCTAGCTAAGCTCTCACATAACATAAATAGCAACACCAAGTGTTTCTTGAATTAGATTAGTATAATTCATATTAGAATGTAATTCTCTTACCTTGCAGTAAAGAGAATCCATTAAATCATATCTTTATGAGTTGTTTCTTGCACACATTAAAGATAACATTTCTCCCACTTTTGCATGGAACAACCTCATATAGTTGATAAACAACACGCCATGCATTTGTTTATGTGATCAATATGATTGTGTCATAGATTTTAGCATAATAAGTAGATGTAGAATAACAATGTCTAGTAAGGAAATGTACAAGACTATCCGTAAAAGTATGAGTGTCTACACTTGGAAAGTAATTATCTTTAGCTACCAAGATGTCAAAGCTTGTAACTCCCACTGAATTAAAGATCATTACAATAATTCCTTATTCAGTAATAAGTACACAATACTCCCACTGAATATGACAAAATAGTAAGTGTTTCATATCCAGTAAAAGAAAATAGTGTGCTTTTAACTTTCCTACACCTTTAAATGTCCATACGTAACAATTACTTATGCACTAAAGAGTGTATTCTACTACGTAAATGATGAACTATCCACCAAATGCTATTAACTTGAAAAATTGGGCATGCAATTTCTTCCTTAATAGGCCTACCATCCTACAATGTATGTAGCACCTTTAAAATAGTTAAAACAACTAGTTTTTTTTTTTTTTTTTTTTTTTTTTTTTTTTTTTTTTTTTTTTTTTAACATTTTGCAGTAATTAGTCTAGCTTCTAATTATAATAACTCATAAAACGTCATACATAATTTTCTGTTAACCAAATATCATATTTGTTACTAAGAATTTGATCACCAAATGAGGATGATAAAATCCCTATGAAAAATATTCGCAATTTTCTTAACTATTAAAAATTTGCTATGAGTTACATTAGAATTTAGACATATCTAATATTCCTACTATCCTTTCTCATTCATGAAAAGGAATAGGATTGTGTCTCACTCTTCTTTCATAGAAAGGAGACTTTATTTGTCTTTGAAGTAAATTATTCTTAATCAAACATTTGTTTGAAAACAGAACGAGATCAATTTACCAAAGCCCAAAGTGTGTTTACGGTTTGAACGTTGCATTAACACATTAAAACGAATTACAAAATTCAATTTCAGTATTTTCGATAATTAGATCTTTAAGAAAATAAAATACCCATCGGTAAATATTCATATAAACCATAGTATTTTCTTAAAGCTAGGATCCTAATTGACATAGTACCATTACATCAGTTGATCTGCTAGTAATGATAGTATTCAACAAGGTAATTGTCGAACAATAATTGCCAATATCATATTGCAATTCCTAGATTATTATGGGATTTACTTTCACAAAACTTTTGCAAAGTAAGCATGTTTCATCCCCATCTAATGCCTTGAGTCCAAGATCTCACTTCCTACTCAATTTAAGTCGTCTAACTTAAAAACTGCAAACTCACAAATCCATCACATCAGTTGATCTGCTAGCAATGAATTTATGAAATTTACCTCTCTATTGCAATCTCGCCAAGTTCTCACATGACGTAAATTACAACTTCAAGTGTTCTTAATTAGATGGCATTCGACTTAATTTTATAAGGGTATTAAATTTTGATGTGATCAAAATAATGTATGAAGAAGCATGCATACAACTTCATAACATTGGTTTTACAAAACATTTTTATTACTAATTTGCTAAGAGTAAAACAACAAAGTTTTGATTGAGGTATCGGGTTCACCAATTAAAGAATTACCAACAATTATCGTCCACTATATCGTACTTTTGCATAAGCCCTAAGGCTTAGTGTTTCGGATAATCATTGTAGAATTGTGGTGAATTCACCCTTAAGATGACAGTGTACATGTAATAGTTGTTCGGTAAGTCTAATTTATAGGTGATGTATGAATATAAAATATATAAGAATCAAATAAACGCAGCAGAACAACATCACCCACACGGATCTCATATAGCCATATGATCAATCAAATAAAAACAAATTAAACATATATGTTTTATACCTTTGTAGCGTGCACCGGGAATCACCAACAACGTCACCTCCACGAATGTATTATGAAACCCAAGAGATCAATAAGGTTGATCTCCTCTATGTGTGAAACACACTACACCTCCTTGGTAACCCCTTTGATGCTAGTCCTTAACCCCGTAACCTAACTAGTACCTTTGAATAAGCAAGATTCAAAAGATGAGATCAAGCAAAACAAAACCCTAGATGGGTGGTTTGTTTTGTGCCGTGAGATAGAGGGAGAGAGGGGGAGAGAAGTATGGAAATTGGTTATCAAATAATGAGGAGATATCTCTTAATATATTTGCCAAATTTTAAAACCATAACCCCTTTTGACCCTCCCCAAAACCGGCCACCCTATGGGCCTTATGGGCCTCCCATAAGTTTTTCCAAGTCCAATAAACTAAGTCCGTTACTTAATTATTAGAAGCCCGATAGAGTTTCCTAGTTACGTAAGGTTATTTATATATCGTAATTACAATAAACACGACATATAAAGTGGTACCTAAGTGTATATGTGTGTGACCCCATAGGCTCACATATGTCTAGCCATATAATTATTTATTATGACACGAGCATACTCCAACAGCTCCCACTTGCGATGTCATAATAATCAAGTAATTATACAAGCAAAGGTTAGCGTCTAGCAACACGCCAATGCCCCTAGAAATATGTGAGGGTAGTTTCTTAAACGTTTCAATTAAATGGTTTTAATGCCATCTTTCCTTTTGGTTACAGATACTACGTTGAACACTAGACATGGATCAAAGTCATTCCATTTGTTCAACTATTCTGTTTCTCGATCTAGATATTGAACAAGATTACCAAGTGAATTAAGATTCATCTTAATCTCATTTGGGTACGGCCATACAAACATCTGTTCAATTCATCGAGGGGCCCAATAGTATCTAACTCCATGACATGTGGAGGAACAAATCCTGTTTTGACTGCACGTGTCATTCATGTGTTTCCAATCACTCCTGAAAATGGTTTTTATAACTACCTTATTCAGGACAGCGTTTAACCATATCAAAGAATAAAATTCCACACATGCAAGACCTACTTGCATCTCAAGTCTAAGGATAAGAGACATAACCATTTTCGAGATTCACTATTGACGCCGATCCATGCAGTGGAATCTCGAAGGTTGGGTCAGTCCAATGTTCATCACAATGAACAACATATGAGTTTGGCAAATAAATCACCAACACGCTCACATTTTCCTTAATTTGATGATACTCCCGTATCGTCAACTGACAATGGACAATTTTGAATAATTAAATCATTCATGGATTAAACATGCAAAAATGGAATACAGTTGATATGTATGAAAACGACAATAACCATTACATCAATTCATTAAAGATATAAACTGTTCAACATTCCAATTATTTAAAATACTAAAAACAGATTTACATGAGACTATTAGCAGGTCGCAGCCCAATGTTCCTAGCATGCTCCACATGTTTGGTACAAGACATTGGTTTAGTAAAAGGATCAGCTAAATTGTCATCTGTGTGAACTTTGAGGAGATGAATATCACCACTTTCGATAACTTCTCGAATATAGTGAACTTTCAGACGAAAGTGTTTGGCACCCTTTAGAACACCTGGTTCATTAGCTATGATTATGGCACCGGAATTATCGCAGTACATATCCATAGGTCATTCATTGCTGGGAACAACGCCAAGCCCAGAAATGAATTTCCGTATCCAAACTGCCTCCATTGCAGCTTCTGAAGCAGCTATATATTCAGCTTCTGTAGAGGACATCGCAAGTGTGCTTTGTTTGGCACTCTTCCAGTCAACAGCACCTCCATTCATGACGAAAACATATCCTGTTTGGGATTTGATGTCATCACGATCTGTCTCCCAGCTTGCATCAGTATAACAAGTAACACTGAGCTCACGTTCGACATCACCACCATAAACAAGAAACATATATTTAGTATTCCGCAGATACTTCAATATGTTCTTAACAGCAGTCCAGTGACATTCTCCCGGATTCTGTTGAAATCTACTCGTTAGGTTCTGAGAGAACGCTACATCAGGTCTAGTGCACCTAACCGCATACATGATGGATCCCACAGCCGAAGCATAAGGGATTCCCTTCATCCTCATCACCTCGGCGGGTGTAGAGGGTCCTTGAGCCTTGCTCAATTCCGTATTTGGTTGCATTGGAAGACTTCCACGTTTGGAATCTTGCATTCTAAATCTCTTCAGGATTTTTTTCAATGTATGCACTTTGACACAAGCCGATTAACCGCTTTGATCTATCTCGGTAGATCTTGACTCCAAGTATGTACGATGCTTCTCCTAAATCTTTCATATCAAAACACTTTCCAAGCCAGGATTTTACATCTTGTAGCATTGGAATGTTGTTTCCTATGAGTAATATGTCATCGACATATAAGATTAGGAATGCGACTATACTTCCACTAGTGTTTATGTATACACATGGCTCATCGGGATTTTGAGTGAAACCAATCTTCTTGATTTCCTCATCAAATCTCTTGTTCCAGCTTCTAGATGCTTGCTTCAATCCATAAATGGATCTTTTAAGCTTGCATACTCTGCTAGGAAACTTTGGATTCACGAAGCCCTCGGGTTGCACCATATAAACGTCCTTGTTTAGGTGGCCGTTCAAGAAGGCAGTCTTGACATCCATTTGCCAAATCTCATAGTCATAATACGCTGCTATGGCTATAAGAATCCTAATTGCTTTTATGTCTGCAACAGGCGAGAAGGTTTCTTCATAGTCAATTCCGTAGATTTGAGTGAAACCTTTTGCTACAAGACGAGCTTTATAGGTATGTGCATTTCCATCCACGTCGGTCTTTATCTTGTAGAGCCATTTGCTCCCAACGGTTTTAGCATTGGGAGGTAGTTCTACTTCGACCCAGACATCATTGTCTTCCATGGATTTTATTTCCACATTCATAGCTTCGTTCCACTTCTCGCGTTTAGGACACGATATAGCTTCCCGATAGTTAGCGGGTTCACAATGATCCCCTAACTCATGTTCCTCAGCATCGATATAAAAACCATATCGTTCAGGTGCTTGAGGTATCCTTTCGGATCTACGAATGGGAGCAACATCTCGAAGAGGCTCAAAATTTTCATGCTCAGTCTCATTTTGATGTTCACTAGTGTTACTAGAAGGTTGTGCATCTTCGCTTTGAAGTTCATCAAAGTCTACTTTGCTCCCACTTGCTTCTTGTGAGATGAGACTATTCTCAAAAAACTCAGCATATCGAGCAACAAATATTTTGTTCTCGGTTGGGTAGTAGAAATAGTAACCCATCGTTTCCTTTGGGTATCCTACAAAGATACACTTGATAGCTCTAGGCTCAAGTTTGTTTGGCGTATCTCGTTTAACGAGAGCCTCACAACCCCAGACTTTCAAGTAAGACAGATTAGGGACCTTCCCATGCCATATTTCGTATGGAGTCTTATCAACCTTCTTAGTTGGAACCATATTGAGTATGCGTGCAGCAGACTCTAGAGCATAACCCCAAAAGGACACTGGCAACATTGTTAGACTCATCATAGATCGAACCATGTCTAGCAAGGTTCGATTTCTCCTTTCAGACACACCATTATGTTGTGGTGTATATGGAGGAGTGAATTGTGAGACTATCCAACACCTTTTTAGATGATCTAAAAACTTTTGACTCATATATTCACCTCCTCGATCGGATCGAAGAGTCTTAATGGTCTTGCCAAGCTGATTCTCTACTTCACTTTGGAAGACTTTAAACATTTCAAAGGCTTCATGTTTATGTTTAATCAGGTAAACATAACCATATCTACTGAAATCATCAGTAAAAGTGATGAAGTAGTTAGCTCCTTCTCTAGACATTGTTCTAAATGGGCCACATACATCAGTATGAATGAGTCCAAGTAGATCTGTAGCTCTTTCTCCAACATGGGAAAAAGGCTTTCGTGCCATCTTACCAGATATGCAAGAAGTGCATTTATCAAACGACACATTGTCGATTGACTCTAAAAGCCCATCGTGTTGCAGCTTCATAATGCGTTTCTTGTTTATGTGACAAAGACGACAATGCCATAAAAAGGTGGAATCCAAATTACGTTTGGATCTCTTATTGCTAACAGTATATATAGAACTATTGTTTGAAATAGGATCACGCATATCAATTTCAAAAATGCCATCACGTGGAATAGCATTAAAATAAAACACATTATCCTTAGAAACAGAAATGCCAAAATCCGTAAAAGTATGAATGTAACCATCATCTTTCAAACGCGAAAGTGAAACAACACCTCTAGTGATAGTAGGTGCATAATGACAATTATTTAAAACAATAACTAGTCCATTTGGGAGGATAAGATCAAAGCTCCCAATTGCTTCCACAGCTGCACGATTGCCATTACCAACGTACAGATGTAAAGCTCCTTGCTTCAGCTTTCGACTTCCCCTAAGCCCCTGCACATTGTTACAAATGTGAGTACCACAACCAGTATCATATACCCAGGATTTGTTAGGAAAAGTATAAAGTTCTATTGTGAAGATACCTGATGTGCTAGCAACGCTAGCTTTGTTCTTCTTTAGCCCTTCCAGGTAGGCGTGACGGTTGCGCCTCCAGTGCCCTACCACTCCACAATGGTGGCAGGGGGTGTCCTTGGCCGGGTGCTCCTTCTTGGCAGGTGGGGGGATTTTGGGTTTGGGGGCATAAGCAAGCTTAGCCTTGCCTTTCCCTTGTCCCTTGCCAGGTGCCTGCGGTTTTCCCTTGTTCTTTTTCTGAATTCTGCCTTGGTTGATAGCTAGGACAAGTGGAGCCTTCTTGGGCATGCCTTTCTCTGCAAGTTTCAACATGTTATGCAGTTCGGCAATGGTTTTCCCCATGCTGTGCATGTTGTAGTTCTGCACAAATTGGTCATAATCCTTCGATAGTGAGGTAAGTATCATGCTCACTCCAAGGATCTGAGGCATGGGGTATCCCAGTCGCCCCATCTGATCCAGATAGCTTTTCATTTTCATGACATAGCTACTGACCGATTGCCCTTCCTCCTGCTTGCAGGCATGAAAAGATTTGACCGTGTCAAACAATTCTTGCTCTGCTTGCTGCTCGAACATAACTTTCAGTTCTTGCAGCATGTCAAATGCTGAAAAGTTCTCTAAGTTCTTTTGCAACTCAGGGATCATGCTAGCCAGCATAAGACAAGCCACTTCCTGTTGTTCGTTACTCCTACGAGTGTGGGCGTTACGAACAGCAAGGGTAGCAGTAGCAGGAGGTGCTTCAGGTAAAGCTTCCTCCAGATGGTAAAACTTTTGTTCAGCCTTGAGGACAATCCTCAAGTTGCGGTACCAGTCCAAAAAGTTGTTACCATTCAATTTCTCTTTCTCGAGAATTGACCTGATTGACGAGTTGTTCATGGTTGAATTTGGAGTTGTCATCTACAAAATAAACAAAGTTCAATTTTAGTAATTTATCAATAATTAATCCTTTTTAAAATTAACTACCCAAGTTTACAATATTAAAACAATTAATTTTACGAAAAAGGCTAAGATCCTCATTGAGGTTCCACCATTACATCAGTTGATCTGCTAGCAATGGAGGATTGATTCCTCCCGGACCATACTGCTTTTATTTCTCAACCACTCGGATAAAATGGTCAATAATAAAAGACGGGCGACAGCCCGGGAGAGGAATGCAAGTTTACCAAGGGTTTAAATATCCTTGGATCGTTTATGTCCTGATGAGGCGTGATATTCTAAATACAATGACTTGTGAATTGTTGAAATAATATAGTATAGGAAAAACAGGAATCTGATTGACTAACACTGGAATGTGAATAGTAATAGCTCTGTCACAGCTAGTTCAATTAAGAAACGTACAATCAGAAACCTAAAATATTAAAGTATTTACAAACGTACGTTTAGTTTAAATAAACGTAAACGTAACGTATAAAACAAAACTTTCCCAAAGAGGGAATTTGCATGCCTTAACGGCTTAAATGCAAATTAAAAAGAAATAAAATAACTAACTATATTTACTAAGTATTTAAAATAATATTTACAAGTGTTATATTAATTATTATAAATTAAAAACTATTTATTTACTATTTAATATTATCTAATTATAAAGAAAATGTAAAATAAACCTAAATAAATAAAACTAAAACTTAGAAAAGTTTAAACTAATATAAAAGAATTTTTGAAACTAAAAATATATTTATTATACAATTATTCTATTTATTATTACTTATTTACTATTATTTAATTTAATTAATATATAATAAATTAGCAAACAAAAATCTAAAACTTTTTACATAATTCTAATATACTTATAATAACCTAAGAAAAATATAAAAACTATATTTAATATACAAAAATAAGAAAACTTAATTTAAAACTATTTATTACTTAATTAGACTAATTAAACTAAATTAATTATTATACATACTAAACTTATTTATAAAATTATAAAACTTTTTATAAAACTTCCTAAGTGTCTCAGGAATACATAAAAAATATAAAAAGTTGATACAAATTATAAATAAGCAGTTTTAAAAATTAAATACTTATTATTTCCTAAAAGGTATGTAAATTATATTAATTATTATATATATAATATTAACAGTAAAAATTATGAAAAAATTACAGAAACTATAAAAAGTTATGAAGATGCTAGGAAAAATAAGTTGGGGTTACCAGCTTATCCAGATAAGCTGGAATAAGCTCATCAGTTCCAATAAGCCAAAAGGGAAAAAGTGGGTTAAGTATATTGTTTGTGTGGAGATAATCGGAACTGGTGCCCCAGAGCTAGTGGAAGGGGTGTGGGCACTTATACATGTATGCTATCGAGAGGTCCAAGGTTCGAATCCAACCCACACCCATTTTTTATTTTTATTTTATTTTTCATTTTTTTTCTTTACAAACTTAATAAGTAACTAATAATATGGGACTTTAACAAACACAACTTTTATAAAATGTGGAAATAAGCTCTGTGGAAGCTTATTTCCACCACAGTTGGACAAATAAGCTCAAGCCTCTAAATAGAAGCTATCACTTATGGTTAAAGGTTGTTTTGGTTTTTCTTTTTATAAAAGTAAATATAAACAGATAATATACATATATTAAGAAAATAGAACTGTGCAAACATGGAAATAAGCAGTTTAGGAGCTTATGAGCTTATTTAAGCAAAAAGCTCACAGTGGCTCATAAGCTCTAAACTAGCTTAAAAACTAAAAAGAAAGAAAAAGAAAGATAAAAATATGTTTAATTAACTATAATATACAAGCTTGGTGCACTGGATTAAGCAAATAAGCTCACATAAGCTAATAAGCCAATCCAGCATACTCAGAGCCAAACACTCCCTGCAACCTTATTTTTGGGCAATTTAAGCTGACGGGTTAAGCTCAAAATAGCAATTTGAAAGTTGGAGTTGCAAGACATGCTGGTAAGCTTTCCAAAAAGCTCAAGCTCAAACTGTGGGGTCCACAGCTGAGCTTTTGAGGAGCTAATGAAAAAGGTACCATTTCACTGAGTATGATGGTTGCTCAGTACACAGGAAATGGGACAAACTATAAGCTAGTTGCAGCCCTAGTAAATAAGCTGCAACATGGAAACAAAGAGCTGGGACTTGGAGTGTGGTGGATTGGCTTCTCAAAAAGCCAATCCACATAAGATGGGACCCACTCAGTAGCTTATTACAGGCTTATGAAGTTGAATGAGTTACATGAGTATACTGGAAAACCAACATACTCAGAAATTTAGACAAGTATAAAAGCTCATTGCAGCCTAAGTGAATAAGCCACAATTTGGAAATTAAGTACAGGATCAAAAGGTTGGGTAGCAAATCTTCACATAAAGCTAATTCACATAAGCTCTTGATCACTAGGGAGCTTTCTAGGAGCTTATGAAATAGGGGTGGGTTGACTGTGTACTCAGTCAACTCAGAACATGGAGCAAACAAAAGCTCAAACATAACTTGCCAAATGAGCTTGTAAGAGCTCAACTAGGAATGAGACATTGAAATGAGTTACTTAGCCTTGTGAAAAGCTAAAGCAAACCAACTCAAGCTCATTTAGGAACTTTTTACAAGCTTTGATAAACACTCAACCACACAGTTTGCTTCTGTGTGGTGAGGTGTGAGTGACAAAAAGGTTGGGGTTGAAAAGCTATCTAAATAAGCTAATGACAGAAAAATAAGCTAACAAATAACAACTATGGTACTAAAACATAACAAATAAGCCAAGAACAACAAGTTGGGTCAAGTCATGAGACTTTAACAAGCTCATGAACTTGACAGTCCACCTTGTGCACAGGGCAAAAACTACTAGAATTAAGCACTATTTTAAGCTAGTAAATAAGCTAAACAAAAATTGACAAAATTCATACATAATGACAAGCAGCTAAACTATAACATATTAAAAGAACAAGTTCTAAAATTAAGTATTAAATCCTACACAAAAATATCTATATAATTCAAAAACCTGAAAAACTAACTTTTGACTTTTAAGGTTTATGATCAAAGTTGACTTTGATCAACTTTGATCTGAATTTAAATACTGATTAAGACATAATAAGACATAAGAACATAAAATAAACAAAGAAAAACAACATTTGAACAGAAATGCAAGATTTTAGGGTGTGACAACTTCAAAGTACTCATAATGAAACAGTCAAGTGTCATTTTGACTATTTACCATGCTATACTCTTAGGTTAAGGTTTTACTGAGTCACTTAGGTCATATAAGGCATACATCAAACAAGAAAAACACCAAATAAGGCCTATAACACAGATGAACTACCACATCCAAACAACCCTTTAATGGACTTTATTTTTGCTTTTCAATACATAGGACTGAGTTAACATAATCTATCAAATCCAGAGGATCCAAGGTGTCAAAATGGACCTTTTTCAGTATACACAAGTAGTCACACAAGCATACACCTATGATTCTCAAAAATATATGAAAATGACAGTTGAAATGGAAATTTAAGCATCTATCAAATCCAAAACATAACAACACAATATTAAGCTATATTATCATCACATAACAACAATTAAACACAGAAAATAAGAAATCAATACATATTAAAAGCTATAACTAAGAAATGCAAAATATAGAAAAATTGCTTACATGGTGAGACAAGCTGAAAACTTAAGAACCAAGGACCATTGCTACATCCTACAGCCTCCCATGAGGCAACTAAACCCATGGCCATCCATAATGAACCATGCTCCAAGCTGAGTATACCAAGAACAACTATTTTTCATTTATTTTCTATTTTTCTCTATTTTTTATGATTTTTGGATTTTTAAGACTACAACTGATTTAATGGTTTCTAAAAGCTTCAACAAGCTTTGTCAGGAGCTTATATGATTTAAAGAGTCCATATAATCAACTACAATCAACAAGGAAATGTAAATGACATTGAAATTTAAATGACAATAAAGTAAAGATTTGAAATGTAAAGATAACTTGATAAACTGATAGATAAAGGTTTCATTACACTATTGAAAGTTGAAATGACAATTACACTAATGAAAACATGTAAAGATTTACACTACGAAAGCAATTTAAATTTAAGTTACACTACATGACTTAGGCTATTCCAAAAGTAAGTATTCCCCTGCTTCTCTTCTCCCTTTTATAGCCTTTTGAAACTTGGTGACCACTCATATGCTCTGTCTTCAAATCTGAGCCTTTGATTTTGTCCAATTCATCTCAACCATTCGAATTGCTTTTTGGCGCCAAAGTCATATTTGACAACTGAGGCTTGGTGAGGAGCATTAATTGCTTTGTGGACATATGTAGAGGTGGAGGGAACATGGTGAGGTGGTTTATTAAGGCTTGGGGGTCAAGTTGGGAGTGTAAGAAGAAAACAGAGGTGGTGGTTTGATTTGGAGGGAAAAAGTGGTGTGGAGTGCATTAAATGAGATGTGGGATAGGGTTGTGAGGTGGAAGGAAGTAGGTTGGGTGAGCTGGGGGGTGATGAGGTGGTGAAAACCACCCTGGTTTGGTGATTACAGGGGTGAGGAGGGAGATGAACAGTAACCATGGTTTGGGTGGGGTGTTGACCATTTGACCCTGGGTTTTATTAATTTAGGGTGTGGGCCGGGTTTTGTTATTTTGGGCTTGATGGTGGGCTAAGGTTTGGTTTTGTTTTGTGTATGGATTTATTAAGGATCCGTTTGGTTTTTAGTTGTAATAACCCAAGGACCAAAAGTGTAAAACTGCTGAAACTTTAGGGTCCTTTCTTGTCATCATTCCAAACTTCATTAAGGGACCAAACCTGCCATTTAAACATAACACAAGGACCAAAAGTATAATTTTTGCATTTAAAAACTATTAAGGACCTTAAATGTAATTTTTGGATTTTGAGGGACTAAAAGTGTAATTTCCCAAAAGTTTATCAAATTGTTCCAAATTATCTTTCATGCATAGTACAAGGGTAATATTTGTAAAATTCCAAGTTTGAATACCCAGGGACTAAGTTTGCCAATTTTGAAACTTGAGGGGTAAAAATTGCCAATTTGTGTAAACTTTTATCCAGGGATCATTTGTGAATATTTTTGGTTTCCCAAGGACTTAAGTTGACTTTTCTTTCATTTAAAACATTTAGGGACTAGTTTTGACATTTTGTGTAACTCCAGGGACTGAAACTGTAATTTGTGTGAACTTTGGCCATTTTTCACTTGTTTTCAATCTTTTTGTATCTGAGTCACATAAAAAACACATTGTGATGAATTTGTAACATTTTGTGAGTCATTTGTGTGTTTTTGGTTGTTTTTGTGGGTTCAAATAGGTATAAAATGATGAGTATTTAGACACTCATCAAGGATTCAATAGGTAGGTAACGTCGACCAATTGCATTACAAGTGCAACTCTTAGATCTTTATGGGACTCATGGCACTAGTGAACAAGCAACTAGTGTCAAGCTGGCATGCTTAGTCCCATCTTTGCCTCGGGTCAAGGTCTCACCGCTTAACTCGATTAAGTCATCCAATTTTTAGAACGTGCAAGAATATATCTAGGTCCCACGCATAGAGAATAGTCACCTTGGGTTACAATTCAACCTAGGTCCCACGCATAGGCAAAAAGTAATTGCAAGTGTTCTCAAAATTGGACGACGTGACTTAAATTTTGACGGGTAAAAGTTTTGATGTGGACCAAAAGGTGTACGAAAAGAGCATGCATTTATCTTTCGTAGCACAAGTTAAAAACATTTTTTTAACTTAAGTCTAATCATTGTTTTAATTTATGTGTGTCAAGTTGTCCATTTTCATGACTAATATTAATCCTACACGGATAATAAAGTTTGGACAATACATAAATAAAATAACATACATAACAAGTTAAGGTGTTATTATAAAACAATGATTTCAAGTTTCATAAACTTAGTAAAACTAAATCAAAAGACTTAGTTTTGAAAATGGTTTGTGTTTTGTTTTAAGTTTTATAGAAAACTAATTGCAGTTTTACATATGAAACAAGATATATAAAAAGCAAAACAAACACACAACCACAATATGCAAAGCCTCAACCGATGAAAAAACCTATGCTTGGTCTCATGAGCCATCACGACAACCAAGATTCAACTAGGGACAAACCACACAACCACACGGAGGACTCCCACTTGCTCCAAGACAATCAAGAGCAAGTAGGAAGCCCATGATGTACATGAAAAGCAGTTTCTGTCCTTCCAGAATTTCTGTGTTAGAGGGCCCAAAAGTCCATGATGGAGGCTTCCCCGGGCTTAGCTCAAAACTAGAAAGTTGTAGGCCCGTGTCTTGGGTACCTGAAAAAAAAATTCAGCCAAAAAGACCTTACCAATCATCGGGAAACTCCGTTTTTCCAACAGGTGTTCCAGCAGTCATTTTTCGGCAAAAACGTCATTAACTCTTTCGCCTTCCACCACCAAGCCACGATTACATTATATTGAAAGTAAAATACAATTAATCTACTTTTAATCTACTGTAAAAGTTCCCAAACAATTGCTACAACCAAAAGAATATAATTACATAAATGCCGAAACAATGGCAAAACCCCAAAACACGAAATTAAACAACATAAACAACCATTCAATGCACAAGTGGTCTAAGTTTTCATCGGCTTTGCATATAAACATAATAATACCATAATATTATGAATAAAACATGGTGTTGGCTAACTCCATGGACAAACATGCATGTATTTGCCATGGAAAACAAAATAATAACAAGAATTAAATTGTTAGCCAACGAAAACGAAGAAATTAATTGACAAGAATTAAAACCCCGTTTGGTACCCGTGTGAAATGGCCTTAGGTTCAAAACCCACTGATGTTAGGACCTTTTAATTATCTTGTTACCACAGAAAATTAAGCCATAGGGCCTGATTCGAAATCGTTTCATAAATCGATCAAAAACATGCGTTTTAGGCCATTTTCACGTACCCGATCAAGAAACCAATTGATGTATGCATAACAAATGACCATAGGATTAAAAAGTCCAGATCTTAAGACCTCATATAGGTCAACATATTTAGAATATATAAGCCCTAGGGTCTGTTTTAAGATTCCACTTTTAAATCCATTAAAAAAACACGTTTTTAGCCATTTTTACGCATACAAGATTATCATATGACATCATATGATGGCTCGTGATACCACTATAGGTGATGTATGAATATAAAATATATAAGAATCAAATAAACGAAGCGGAACAACATCACCCACACGGATCTCATATAGCCATATGATCAATCAAATAAAAACAAATTAAACATATATGTTTTATACCTTTGTAGCGTGCACCGGGAATCACCAACAACGTCACCTCCACGAATGTATTATGAAACCCAAGAGATCAATAAGGTTGATCTCATCTATGTGTGAAACACACTACACCTCCTTGGTAACCCCTTTGATGCTAGTCCTTAACCCCGTAACCTAACTAGTACCTTTAAATATGCAAGATTCAAAAGATGAGATCAAGCAAAACAAAACCCTAGATGGGTGGTTTGTTTTGTGCCGTGAGATAGAGGGAGAGAGGGGGAGAGAAGTATGGAAATTGGTTATCAAATAATGAGGAGATATCTCCTAATATATTTGCCAAATTTTAAAACCATAACCCCTTTTGACCCTCCCCAAAACCGGCCACCCTATGGGCCTTATGGGCCTCCCATAAGTTTTTCCAAGTCCAATAAACTAAGTCCATTACTTAATTATTAGAAGCCCGATAGAGTTTCCTAGTTACGTAAGGTTATTTATATATCGTAATTACAATAAACACGACATATAAAGTGGTACCTAAGTGTATATGTGTGTGACCCCATAGGCTCACATATGTCTAGCCATATAATTATTTATTATGACACGAGCATACTCCAACATAATTTACACACAAACGAGCGTTAAGACAGAATGTTGTCTCTCTAAGGCCACAATTTAATGCGAAGCCATCTTTATACCCATCTTATAGTGTGTAAACTTCGGTCAGGCCTAGTTAACCATTACATACAAAAACATCAATCAACCAATTCTTTGAAATTTAAACTCTTAAAAACCAAAACAATTTCGCCATTATTTAGTCCGTATTATTTTTCTATTCAAAAAATTACCCTTTTCGTTTATAAACATGTCTAACATAATAATAAACAAAAACAAGTAATATAAAATAAAAAAATAAAACAACTAAATAAACATATACATAATCATAACAATTAAATATGTATAAAACATGTAGCCACATGCAAATCTTATTCAATAGTCCTATTAATAATCAAATCTAGGTGTATAACGTATTTATTCAATTAAGGCGAGCCACATACATCGATAAATCGATTGCGTAAGCCAAAACAAAATAAATACCACATAGCACATAATTGATTACTTAATATTGGAGTCTTCTCCAATTCGACATCTATTAATAAATTTACATGTTTCGATATAACTTAACATTAATTCATATATACAATTTAAACTATTTAAATTATCACACAATATAAAATCCATGCAAATATGCACTTTTTCATGGATTTAGCTTAACAATTAACATATTGCACCAAGATCGTTTACTAAAACGCATAACAAATTACATGACATCCTAGGGTTTCTAATCATATTAAAAAATCAAAAACCATAAACCCTAAAACCCTTAAGGGTCAAATCGACCCAAAAATAAAATTAGGGTTAGGAATCTAACAAACCCTAAAAACATGTAACTAAACGAATCAAGATCCAATTTTTATGCGTTTCGATAGTTAATTACACATTATAACGGCTCTAGATGCCACTGTTGGAATTATAATATCATGACAATCATATAAAATAAACCAAACACATCAAGTGAGCATAGCGGAAGCAATTATAACAAGATCATATAACATGTAATTAATTAATCAATAATAAATAGTAATCATACCTTTGTGATTCTAGCCCGAATAAGAATCAATTGCAATCTTCAAATCAAGAACCCTAATTAGGGTTTATGTGGATTATAAGAATTACCCCTTACCTCTTTTGTAATTCAATCCAAGAATCAATCAATAGTGTGATTGTATCATGTTCTTGTACACACGTACTATTAGCGATTCGATGTGAATGCTAGTTCTTGATCACAATAAATTTACCAAACACTTTGTAATGTTCAAGGTTACTCGCAAATCCCTTTTCTTGGGGTTTCGCTCGTTGTCCTATGAACAAGAGAGGAAAAGAAGAAGTTTGGCCTTCTATTGAAATCAAGTGTACCAAAGGATGAATACATGGGGATGTATTTATACCCTTATGATAGATATCAAGTTTGCTATGGTTTCCGATGTGGGATTCCATAGTTTCGACCAAAACAAGCTCAAGAGAGGATTTCTACAACCTTCTCTTGTCTTGTTTTACTTTCTTCGTATCCCGTTGACATGTACCGATCGTTAGTAAATTCCATTAATTACCTAACGCTCTTTAGTCATTTATTGTGAATTAAATAATTAAATATAACATTTTATATTAATTATTTAAACATCGAGTCTCATACGTAAAGTGTGCAATCCCGTGATCTCGACTTCGATCCTAACATACGACTACTAAAATAATGTCCATAAACTAACACAATCCGTAGGATCGTGGAAACCAAGTAAAGAATTACCAGCTCAAAGTAAAAATTATGAGCATGATTGGAAAGAAAACACGGTTACAAATTACACAATCTGCTATTTCTGTAGAATACTAACCACAGACATATCAAGACTTAACTGTCCCAAGTGCCAGCTGACAACATGCGCTCTCTGTGCAAAAAATTACCTTGGCAAAACAGTTAATGTTAAAAGAAAGCAGCAGTGCAAGCCAGAAGAAGAAAATGACTTCAACAATAGAGAGGTGAAACTTCTTAAAGAACTTCTGAAAGAAAATATGGAACAAGTTCAGCAAATGATAAGAGATCAAGCTAAAGAGTACTACGAAACAAAGGCAGAGATTCAAAAGAAGGAAGAAGCATGGCAGCTTGAAAAAAGATTGCTAATAAAGGATGTCCATGATGCTCTTGCAATCATTGATCAACTTAAAGCTGAACGAATGAAACTTGAAGAAGAAAAGGATGAAGAAATAAGAAGGCTTAAAGCATAACTGCAAGAAAAGAAAGAAGAAGGAGAAAAGTTTCAGTTCTCTAGCGAAGAATTCCCATCGTTAAGTGATCCTCACATAGCAAGACCTTTTATGGAAGCAGAAATTCATTACTCTGGAAGTGCTGCGTCAATTCCAAAAATTAGAAAGATAACTAACTTACTTTACAATGTAAAAGTTGAGTTTGATATCCCTAATTGTCCCGCGTTTGGAACTTGAACCTTTAAACCACAACGTCTTCTTCAACTGTTTAAATTCAAGACAACAAGCAACTCACATAATAAAGGCAGGCTCTTTCCTCATTGAAGGAAACAAATTCAAGATTCCCCACATATATGCATTCGATATGCATGACAGCAATGACATTGAAATGCTGATAGGAGCTAACTTCCTAAGGTCCATGAAAGGAGGAATTCGCATAGAAGGAGATGAGATAACCATCTATAAGAAGGTTACCAAGATCAAAACTTCAGAACAATCTGAGGTTGCTGAAGTTGCCATCACCGAGCTTGAAATAAGTGAAGAAGATTTTCTTGAAATAAATGAATCTATTATTTCAACCAAGAAGGCAACAATGCATTCCTAGAATAGTTTAAGCCTGTCATTGATAGGTTAAAACTTCAAGGATACATCGGAGAAGAGCCTCTAAAGCATTGGAAGAAAAATGGTGAACTTTGTAAGATGGATATTATCAATCCAGACATTACAATTGAAGACCGACCATTAAAACATGTGACACCAGCAATAGAAGATTCATTCAGAAAGCATGTTAATAGTCTTCTTGAAATTGGTGGTATTCGTCCAAGCAAAAGCAGACACAGAACGATGGCGATGATCGTAAATTCAGGAACAACAATTGATCCTGTAACGGGAAAAGAAATCAAAGGAAAGGAGAGAATTGTGTTCAATTATAAATCCTTGAATGATAACACATACAAGGACCAATACTCTCTACCAGGCATAAATACGATCATTAAGAGAATAGGAGGTGCGAAAATATTCTCAAAGTTGGATCTCAAATCAGGATTTCATCAAGTCGCCATGGATGAAGAATCAATACCATGGACCGCGTTCTTAGTACCTGGAGGACTTTATGAATGGCTGGTTATGCCATTTGGTTTGAAGAATGCCCCAGCAGTGTTTCAAAGAAAGATGGATAAATGTTTCAAAGGAACAGAATCATTCATCGCAGTATACATCGATGATATACTGGTTTTCTCGAAAAATGAAAAGGAGCATGCAAAACACCTGGAAAAGATGCTGAAAATCTGTGAAGATAATGGTTTAGTTTTATCTCTAACAAAGATGAAGATAGCAGTCCCAACAATAGACTTTCTGGGAGCAGTCATAGGAAAAGGAACCATAAAGTTACAGCCGCACATCATCAAGAAGATTGCAGACTTCAATGAAGAAGAATTAAAGACAAAGAAGGGGTTAAGATCATTCTTAGGAATCCTTAACGATGCTCGAAGTCATATCCCAAAACTTGGGATACTCCTAAGGCCATTGTATGAAAAAACAAATGCTCATGGAGATAAAAGGTTGAAGCCCTCTGATTATGAGTTAATCAGAACAATCAAAGTGCAAGTTCAAAATCTTCCAGATCTTGAGATACCGCCTGAAGACGCTTACATCATCCTAGAAACAGATGGATGCATGGAAGGATGGGGAGGAGTAGTCAAATGGAAGAGCAGTAAGGAAGGACCAAGAAGCTCAGAAAAAGTTTGTGCATATGCTAGTGGCAAATTCTCAACAACCCAATCAACAATTGATGCTGAAATCAATGCCTGTATCAACACTCTGGAGAAACTAAAAATCTACTACCTTGATAAACAAGAAGTAACTATGAGAACAGATTGTCAAGCAATTATTAGCTTTTACAACAAAGCTAATAGCAACAAATCCTCAAGGGTTACGTGGATCAAGTTTGCAGATGCAGTCACAGGAACAGGCGTCAAGATTAACATAGAACATATAGAAGGAAAACATAACACGCTAGCTGATTCTCTCTCAAGACTTGTTAACCTTTGTTTTGCAGAATGCACAGGAGAAATGGAGCAATTAGCAACAGCAGCCCTTTACTCAGTGGAGGAAGTCCTACAGTCCCCCTATACCTCTCAGAAGAATATGAAGATCACTTGCGAAGAAATCATGAAGACTTTCAACCACTCCCAAGAATATTTACTAAAACAATCTTTACTCATGAAGAACCAGGAGCAATGTACCGACAGTACCAGCTTAGAGCCAATCAAACCCCAACCAGAATGGATAAATCTGATGCATGGAGATCAGTCGCCCAAGACATCGAACTATCAGTAGCAAAAGAAGCAGTCAAAGCAATGCGAAACCTACAAGCAATCATACAATGCAAAGCTCAAGTCTTCTTTGGAAAATCAACAAGAGACAACCATTGGTCTGACCAAAGGGGAGATGTTCGAATCCAAAACAAGGAAGCCTAAAGAATCCTCATTGAGCTGGAAGCCCTCGTACAACGATTGGGCCGCAATAATATCTAAGCCTATGGAAGTCCAAGACAAAAACCCAAAAGAAAAGAAATACTACTACAACAGGAAAGGATTTCTAGTGGATAGTGACGACAGTGATGACGATTCAATTTTTATCGTGGACCCCGGGTGGGATGATTATTGCCTGAATACTTTAAAATTGAATCGTCCCATGGATCAATATCTTTATCCAAAAGCAAGAAGGACCCGCATGTGAAATTATTCCACACAATTATTTCACATATCACGTGTTTTCAAAAAGATGAATTGTCCTGATGTACAAAAGTCTTCAAGTGTCCTTTTCATGTGTCAAAGAATCATGAAAGTGTGTAGGCCAATTGTGATAAAATTAAATAATGGCCTCTACTACGTCATTGCTTACATATTTATTTTTGTCTGAAGGATTGTAAGCCCATCTATATAAGGGCATAAGTTTCTAAGTTTGAAATCACCAATCCACCTATAATCACCACCACCACCACCACTATTGTAACAAAGCTTCCGCAGTATTTTTAATAAAAATGTGTGTTTTTAAGTAATAACTTATACTTTAAAGTTTTAGTTTTTGAGCTTTAATACAAGATAAAAATTCCTGGCAATGTAATTTTTATCTAAATTTCTCATTGACAATTTAGCATAAGAAATCTAGTCACCTTCCTTTTAAGTTATTAAATGCATTTAATACGCATTAATTAAAAATATATACTCCACCTTACTTACATGCGATTTTTAATTTAATAAACTTGTTTCCTTTTTCTATGCATCCAAACCAATGCCCTATAAGTAGAGATGGCAATAAAATCCGTACCCAACGGGGACCCGATCCCCAAATCCGATTTGACTGGGGAATCCCCGAGTTGACCGGGGATGGGGATGGGGACGGGGAATCCCCGAATTATAAAACTGGGGATGGGACGGGGATGGGGATAACAAAAATCCCCAACTCCGAACCCGAACCCGAACTTTTAATGTATAAATATACACTGTATAAGTTATATGTATATTAATACTATATTACTATATATACTTGTATATGTATATGTTAGTTTGCAGTGACAAGTATTATACTTGAAGTATATATGTATGTATATGTGATATTTAGTGGATCAAATACTTTTAAAATGTTAAGCACTAACTACATATTATTCTACCAATATTTTGTTCGAATACATACGTTCGATGCAATTTATTTTTATATTATGTGATATTTCAGTATGTACGATACTTTAAAGTTGAACGACATTTTAATTAATCAAACTATGCACGATGTATGCTTTTTAAGACATGTATAGGTCAGTTCTTTATATTTTCGATTACGTATGTAATTTTTATGCTCAATTTATAAGGCCAAAAAATCCCTGAATCCCCGTGGGGATCCCCGATCCCCATTGGGGATGGGGATGGTTATGTAAAACGATTCGCCGATGGAGATGGAGGCGGAGATGGGGATGTGGAGTGAGAAACGGGGATGAGGATGGTAAATACGATCCCCGATAATCTCCGCCCCATTGCCATCCCTACCTATGATCACTCATTAAACAAACTCTTCTTTTATAACCAAAACAATTCATTCTCTTTTCCATTCATTAATCAAACTAATTAAAATTAGGGTTTTGCTAATATGTGCTCACTGGATACATGTGTTAGTACAAATATTACGATATTTAATCTACACAGTCTCGTTTTTTTTTATTGATGACAGACATATAACTTGATACATAACGTAAAATGTACAAGTTACTTGTAATCTTATTTTGTCTCAACATACATTCAACACCTCTCAACGTCTCGAGTCCTCGTATGCTACAACACAGGTTCGTACATGTTTGTTATGTGGCATTATGATCAAAGCCCTTGACCAACCATTTAGAATGTTTAAAATACGGCTAGAACATTAAGTATTTTAAAAGACTAACCACTTAGAATGATTAAAATACTTTTTGAGTCTTTAAGCATTTTAGGTGTCAAAGTGCACTTTAGGTATCAAATATAATAAGTGCCACATTAGGTGTCTAGGTAATATTAGTAAGTTTACAATCTATAAAAATGTGTCTTATAACAACATAAGTACATCAAACATTTTTAGCAACTTACTAAATATCATATAGCAAGTTAATACATTTTCTAATAACTTTACAAGTTTACTTTCATATACATTTTTATCAAAATGAAAAGTATATAATTACATCATCACATGGATCATCATATTCTAGAATGTATATCTTTCCAAATAGGGGTATACTAACAAGACCGGGTCTACCCCTCCCTTGGGCAAACCCTCCCTATATTTAGACCTATTTTTGCACCTTTTGTCCCCTCCTTTTTTTTTTTCTTTTTTTTTTTTTTTTTTTTTTTTTTGGGTGTTTAGTCCTTTTTTTTTGGGGGGTGTTTAGTCCAGGTCCAAGTCATGTTTTTTTTTTTTTTTTTTTTTTTTTTTTTTGTCTTTTTTTTGTCCAAATTATACACATGTAAGTCATTTCTTTTTTTGTTAAATTTTTTTTTTTTTTTTTTTTTTTTTTTTTCACAAGCAGTTTTTGCACACAGTCCAGGTCCAGTTTTGCACACAAGTAGATTGCAAAGGCTCAGATAGATTTATATCATCATTGCCGATTTAGAAAACCATTTGCACAAGTGATAAAAAAAGTGTTAGGCTCGGATATGAAGGTTGCAAAGTGATAAAAATATCACTTTGCCATGCCATTCGGTTTTAAAAACCATTCGTCATCGCCTTTTTTTTTCCAAGTGCACACAAGCAGTTTTTGCACACAACCATGTCCAGGTCCTAGTCATTTTTCTTTCCCAAGTGCACACAAGCAGATTGCACACAATCATGCACAAAGGCTCAGATTTATATCATCATTGCCATATCAGATTGCACCCAAGATTTGCCCCCAAGTGCACAGATTGCACACAAGTCGTCCAAGTCATTTTTCTTTCCCAAGTGCACACAAGTGAAACAGATTGCACCCAAACCAGGTGAAACACAAGTTTCATATTCCACACATGTTACACAATGCAAGTACTAAGATTCTGCAAGTACTAAGATTCACTGCAAGTACTCACAAGAAAGCAAGTCTCACCACAAGGCTCACAAGAAAGCAAGTCTCACCACAAGAACAAACTGCAGAAACTCACAAGAAAGCAAGTCTCACCATAAGGCTCCATTGTAAACAAGCCTCACAAAGAAGCAGATTGCACAAGTGAAAGCACAAACAATTATTTGCTCTCAATCAGTATCACAACAATAACAAACACCACAAAGAAGCAGATTGCACAAGTGAAAGCAACAGGGTGGGGTTATAAAGACGGAGGCTATTTGGTTAGATTAACAGGGGCTGCAGATTGCACACAAGTGAACACAACAAAGATCTTAGGCTGCCGAAATGTCAAATTCACCATTTTACACAGAAGAGGTAACATTAGGCTCAGATATATATTAGTGCAACATAAGCAAGTTTATCATATTTGGCTGCAACTTCAAAGGTTGCAAAAAATAATTTTTTACTTTTTTGCCATCCATTCGGTAATGCCACGCCAAAATCAAAACATTTTTTTTTAAATCATCATCGCCTTATATCAGTTTTTTTTAAAACAAACTGCTTAAATCAAACTGCTTATCAAATTTCAAAAGCAAACAGCTTAAACCAAGTTTGAAATAACAAACTGCTTATCAAGCACATAAGCAGTTTTATAAGCAGTTTCATCACAAACTGCTTATCAAGCATATTAGAACCACAAAAGGACCACTGCCAAACATGGGAGGGTTTGCCAAACATGGGGGTAGACCCCGTCCGGTTAGGGGCTAATCATATATCACATGGGACCACTGCCACCCTACAAACATAGACCCGGTTCAACTAAAAAAAGACCCCTGGTCTTTATAACCCCTCCCATATCACATACCTGTGGACTGTGGGGGTAGGCCAGAGCAGGTTTTCATACCACTAAAAGGTGGCAGATCAAGGAGTTAACCTACCCACAGTCACAGGTTTTCATACCACTCAAAAGAACCACAAAAGGACCACCAACCATCACTACAAAACCACCTACATCATAACATATCCAGATCAATTAGGGTTTCATAAAAATTGGAGATTTTTTAAATTAATTAGTAAATCTTTCAATTAACATAGGTTAATTGAAAGATTTCAAGTTAATTTAAAAAAACCCCAAAATTACAAACCCTAAATTTTTATATCTAATTAGGGTTTCGTAAAAAATTGGGGGTTTTTTAAATTAATCAGTAAATCTTTCAATTAACAAACGTTAATTGAAAGATTACTCGTTAATTTTTAAAACCCCTAATTTTTTTACGAAACCAAAAAATTTACATAGATCTGTTAAATTTAACCACAAAACTTTCAATTAACAAACGTTAATTGAAATATAACAATCAATTTTTGAAAAACCCCCAATTTTTTTCAAAACCCTAATTTATAAAAATTAGGCGTTTCATAAAATTTACATAGATCTGTTAAATTTAACCACAAAACTTTCAATTAACAAACGTTAATTGAAATATAACAATCAATTTTTGAAAAACCCCTAATTTTTTTCAAAACCCTAATTTATAAAAATTAGGCGTTTCATAAAATTTACATAGATCTGTTAAATTTAACCAACAAAACTTTTGATTAACAAACATTAATTGAAATATAACAATCAATTTTTGAAAAACCCCCAATTTTTTTCAAAACCCTAATTTATAAAAATTAGGCGTTTCATAAAATTTACATAGATCTGTTAAATTTAACCACAAAACTTTCAATTAACAAACGTTAGTTGAAATATAACAATCAATTTTTGAAAAACCCCAAATTTTTTTATGAAACCCTAATTTTTGAAACCCAGAATCAGATAACACGTAGCACTTACCATCAAATCCATCACATATCACATACCACATCACCTTCAAAACCCCCAATTTTTTATGAAACCCCAATTTTTCAAACCCAGAATCACGTATCTCACACACACACGCTATCTTTCTATCTCATAACGTTTCTCAAACCAGAATCAAGCTGTTGATTGTGGTTTTTAGATCTAAAAACATTTTAGATCTAAAAATAGAGAGAGAAACAGAGAGAATGGGGGGGATAGAGAGAGAAACAGATAGCGTGTGCGTGTTTTAGGTGGGTGGGTGTGTGTGTGATAATAGCGTGTGTGTGTGTGTGTGTGACAGCTGTCCAATATATATATATATATATATATATATATATATATATATATATATATATATATATATATATATATATATATATATATATATATATATACATTAAATGTTGTAAAAGTAAATTTGTAAAAATAAATTTGTAAAGTTTGTAAAAGTTTGTAAAAAATTATGTAAAAAAGGATGTTAAAATAAAATGTAAAAGTAATTTGTAAATAAAAGTTTTAAATGTAAAAATGTAAAAGTTGTAAAAAATTATGTAAATATGTAAAAATGTTAAAATATATATATATATATATATATATATATATATATATATATATATATATATATATATATATATATATATATATATATATATATGTTAGAAAATATATTATGTATTTTCAGGTTTTCGATTCTCACGAGCAAATGACTGAGTGGTTGCAAAATATAGCCCGGGGGCTCGGTTTTGTAGTTGTTAAAAATAGAACCAGATCACTGTTCGGTCAGATGAATGAGATCAATTACAGGTGTACAAAGGGTGGGAAGTATACACCTCAAGGTATAGGAAAGCGGAAAACCAAAACAGTTAAAACCGAATGTCCATTCAGATTAGTAGCGAGTTATCATCGAACAACGAATTATTGGGTTTTAAGGGTGAAAGATGATACACATAATCATGATATGCTAGAGTCGTTGCATGGTGTTCCATTTGCAATGCGACTACAGAATGATGAGTTGGGGTTCGTCGACGAATTGACACAATGTAACCTACGACCAATGAATATACTTTCAACAATAAAGACTCGTAATCCAAATAACGTGTCTAGCCTCAGAACCATATATAACGCACAAGATAAGCTCCGGAGAGCCAGAGTGGGTGATAGAACTCCAATTCAAGTTCTTTACTCGCATTTGACGGATTCAGGGTATACATGGTACCCGAGGGTAAATGAGCATACCAACGAGCTTGAAGAGCTTTTTTTTGTGCACCCCACTTCGTATGCTTTATGATGTACATTCCCAGAAATCATGCTGATGGACTCCACGTACAATACCACGAAGTTCAAATTGCCGTTGTGTGAAATTGTTGGAGTAACTTCAACAAATAAAACATTTTCAATAGCGTATAGCTTTGTAAGCTATGAACAAAATAAGAATTATACATGGGTATTGGAAAAAGTGAAGGAAGTTATAGACGAAAGATATTACCCACGTGTTATTGTCACTGACAGAGAATTAGCGTTGGTTAGGGCAGTAGAACGAGAATTTCCTAACGCTCACCACTTACTCTGTCAATGGCATATAAATCAAAATATGCTTCAGTATTGCAAAAACAAATGTCGTGGAGACAATGAGTATGAGTCCATTAAGGGCGCCTGGGATTGGATGGTTAAAGCTCCGACGCGGGAAATGTTCGAGGAACGTTATAACCGCCTACAACAGCGATTGGTCGACCATACGGGTACTTAGTTATTTTCTCATTGTTTTTTAATTAATAAGCACCCGAATGGACTTTTATTAATTCATTGTTTTTTCAGATATAAAAGGGTATCTGGATAACTGGTTGCAGAGTTACGGAAACAAGTTTCTCTCGTATATTATCGACCATTATCGCTCATACGGCCAAACAACAACGTGCAGAGTTGAGGCTCACCACGCGTTGTTGAAAACATATTTGGACGGCACACAGTCCAAATTAGATAGGTTATTGATGATGGTCGATAAGATTCTCATTTCGCAAGAAAATGGGATAAAAGAGAGTTTTAACAGAAGCATCAACGAGCTACAACTTAAATGTGATATACCACTATTTCAAGAATTGCGGTATAAAGTTTCCCATCGTGCTTGTGATCTGATGTTCAAAGAACTCGGACGGCGGATCACCCCAGACCAATGTTGCCATAAGTTGAATGCAATATACGGACTACCATGCTTTCATATGATGTATATCTACAGATGTCATGGTAAGTATATTAAATTTATAACTATCAATTCCTATTTTCTTATTAATAACAGTAACTTATATAAGTCACTTTTATTGAATTCAGAACTCCCCATTCCACTCGAATCAATTCCTATTTTCTGGAGAACACTGTCTGTTCCGTGGCCTGTTAACAATAGGCCACCGCCTGAAGATGATAATGACGATGATGATGATGATGATGCTTCGTTTCAAAATGACATTCGACAATTCACGAATATGGTTAGCAAAGCATCGCCGTTTGTCAGAAAAAATATGATAACGAAGTTGAAAGAGATGACCCATCCTGAATCTGTTGGCACACAAGAACCTGTTATCAAGAAAAATACCCGTGGACGTCCGAGCGCAAAGGACCAAAAGGGCAAGGCTTCACAAGTCCCGGACTTGAATGATTTCCCGGACTTGAATGAAGTACCAATTGCAGATCACCGAAGAAGCACCGCTACAAGATCTACGAAAGTCCCGAACTTCAACAAAGAACCTGCCCGACATAGTTCTTTCACGGGTCCTAGTGATCAACAAAAAATAAGACACAGGTTATACGATGGAGATGCAGTAAGCAAAATGCTTATGGGTATGCTTCCAGTCCTTTGGCATCCATACATAACCAGTATATATAATGTGGTGGGTGACGGAAATTGTGGGTTTCGGTGCGTTGCCCATGGTGTTTGGGAACAACAACATTATTGGCGCCAAGTTAGGCAGATGTTATTGCAACAGATGGACCTAAATTGGCAGGTTTACATGGGTTTGTGGGGGGAAGATGGTTTTAACGATCTTCGCCGTACAATAGACTGGTTCGGAGATGGAAATGCACCGCCTAATCGCTACATGGAAATGCCCAACACGGGGTTGGTTATTGCAGAACTGATTAGACGACCCGTTGCATTTATATCTTTGCGGGGTTGGAATACGTGTTTTCCGCTTCTCAGTGGTCCAGACTTCTCACAAAGAACTGACCCCCTTGTGATAGCCCGTGTGGGGGACGAAGTAGGTCATTTCATTGTTTTGACGCTAGACGAACATTCTCCACTTCCGTATCTCCACCCACAATGGAGGAGGAACAGATCCGAAGCTGCATCCGAGTGGGAATCATTATATATGCATCGACTACCAAATTAGTAAATAATATATACATACAAAACATTGTAAATGATTCATGTTGTAAATAATTATAAACATAGTGAATGATTCATGTTGTAAATAATTGATTAATGATTCATGTTGTAAATACTTATAAACATAGTGATTGATTACTGATTTATGTTGTAAATGACTGATTACTGTTTATATTTAAATTAATAATAACATTGTAAATGATACGTGTTTTATGTTGTAAATGATTGATTACTGATTTATGCAAATTCTTTTGTCAGGTGGGCCAAGGAAATCCTTTCTGGTGTCGATGTAATAGAGGATATATTATAGAACGGAAATCCACGAAAGAAGGTAGTCGGGGCCGACTGTATTATGCATGTCCTCTTTCAGTGGTAAATAATTATACGTTTGCTTAGGGGTTTTATGTAAATAATTTGTGTGTTAAAAATACATTTCTTATTATTTTCTTAACATGTAACAGCCAGGTACAACTGACTATGGGTGTCGATACTTCAGTTGGAAAGATGAATTTGAAAGACGGTACTTTAGTCGAGCCTCATCTTCAACGCAGTGCTCAAACTGCGTTGCTAAAGATAATGAGTGCGTTGCTAAAGATAATGAGATCAATCTGTTGAAGACAAGAATAAAGACGCTGGTGATGGAGTTAGAATTGGCAAGGAATCCTGAGGATCACGCTTGTCAATCGGGTGCAAGGCTACATGATCTTTTAAATGATATGAATAATCTTCATATGTCGTAAATATTGTTGTTTTTAAATAATATGTTAACGTTGTTGTTCGTAGATGTTGTTTTTTTAAATAATGTGTTAACGTTGTTTGTTCGTGATGTTGTTGTTTTTTTAAATAATGTGTTAACGTTGTTGTTTAATTGAATGATAACATTTGTTGTTATAGTCGTTTAATGTGGTAACGTTTACCGTGAAACATAACAAATAAACACAAAAAAAAACATTACACAAAAAAAATACAAACACAAAATATTACACAAAAAAAAAAAAAAAAAAAAAAAAAAAAAAAAAAAAAACATTACACCAAATCTTGATTAACTACAAAACATTAAACATATACATACCATTAGAAGAAGTAAAACTTTACTATACCAAAAACCAAAAAAAAAAAAAAAAAAAAAAAAAAAAAAAAAAAAAAAAAAAAAGGCACAAAACGACAAAATAGGGAAAAAAACACAAAAGGACCATAAAGGACCACTGCCACCCTACAAACATAGACCCGGTTCAACTAAAAAAAGACCCCCGGTCTTTATAACCCCTCCCTATTTATTCTTGTGAGATATGTCATAGATCTTGTAAGATATGTCATAGATTGTGTAAGATATGTCATAGTTGATTTTGGAAATATTGTGTAAGATTTTGATTAGACTTGACATAGTTTTTGAAAAGTAGCTCATGGTTTATGCACATAGTTTATGTCTTTGCTAATTTTAGAAAAGGTAGCTCATGGTTTATGCTCATAGTTTATGTCTTTGGTAGTTTACCTACATATACAAGTCCATTGTTTTTCTAACAAGTTAGTTTTTTGAAAAACACACATTCTCTCTACACTTTGCATACATTTTAGATCAATAGAAAACTATGTAGAAAACACAATTAATCACCCTTATCATCATGATCATAATGCTTCTAACATTCATCTTTGTTGTAAGCATATCATACATCTTGATCCACCAAAGAAGCTTGGAGATCTTGCCATCATCGTCCACCACAAGTATACATACATGAAGATTCATCACAACAAGCTTAGAGAACTTGTGATCTTCATCCATTGAAGGTTTTCTATCAATGGAAGTTCTTTTAGATTAGTCATTCATATCCATTAGATATTTATGTCTTGGATCATCATTGTACTCATTATTATAGATTAGATGGTTTATGTGTTTGTGCCATAAAACACAAGGTTTCTATGTTGGGCCACAAAACATAGTGGGAGTTGTTGTACCCTTGTAAAAGAACTAGCGGGAGTTGTTGTACCCTTGTAAAAGAACTAGCGGGAGTGGTTGTACCCTTGTAAAAGAACCCGGTATTTAGCTTTGTACCAGAAAAAGTGTAAGCGACGATTGTAAGGTTTTCTCCGCCAAGAAGGGAGCTTGTTGATCTAGTGAAGTAACTCTCGAGTTGGGTACTCGGGGAGTGGAGTAGGGCGGAAAGGAGATCCGTGACCGAACCACTATAAATCCTCGTGTTCGGTTTGCTCTTTCCTTTTACTCATTGTTTTACTTTTATACTTGCACTATATTATTGTTTGTGTTGTGACTTGATGTTTATGCTTGTGTGAAAACTTGTTATATCATATGTTTTATATTAGTCATAAGACTATGTTAGCCTCGCTCTTTTATAAAGATAACGTCACATACGTGAAATGGACTATATGTAACAAGTTGTGCCAATAGGGACTACTTATGTTAACTAGGCAAACTTGTAATGTGTAGAGCCTATAAATACCCCTCATGACTCTCCATGAGGGGTGTGGGAAATTGTGTATCTTTTATTTCATCTTAATATTATCCTTTTTTTTCACCCTCTCTCTACTTTCTCTCTCTAAAACTAAATATGGATTTCATCTATAATCATCAACCAAGACCTCCCGAATCACATAAATCTTACATACTTTCGATCCTACAATTGGTATCGGAGCTCATGGTGTTTTGTTTGTCGATTTATTGTGGTTCGTATATCATTGTTTTAAGCTGTTTTATACCATTTTTTTGTAGTTGGAAATTTTTTTCCCCTACTTTTGTGGTTATCAGTTTATACAAGATTTCTTGTATCTAAAATGGTCAAAAGGTGCCATGTGGTCTTACACGGTTTCATAAAACAGTTTTTTGTGATTCTCTTTAGTCCAAATTAACTGCTTTATGATTTCTCTTGTACCATATACCGTGAAGAAACAAATGGTCAAAAACTCATCGGAAACAGGAAAATAATCGCCGGAAAATCAGAATCTCTTGTATAAGAGGTTCTAGATCTGTACTGTTTTCGATATGTACTGTTTTCGAGAACACAAGTGGTTTTCGAGAACACAATACCCTGTTTTGTCGAAAACGTGTTCTCGATAAACTGGTTCTCGATAAATCATGTTGGATCTCGAAAACTGTGGTTCTCGATAATATGCCATGTTCTCGATAAATGCAAAGTTTCGAAATTACGAGCTAACACAGTTTCGCTAACACAAGATTTACCAAGTTTCGAAATTTTTGTAAAAAGTTTCTCAAACACAAGATTGATCAAAGTTTCAAAATTTGCAAAGTTTCGAAAATGCAAAATAAAAAGTTTCGAAAACAGAATATTAGAAGAGATGATGCAGAGACCAGGACCATAAACCAAACATACCAAGACTCTTTGAACCTCAGTTAGTACATCATTACTCCAAGAAGTTAACAGAAAACAAAACACAGATGATACCCATCCATTACTCACGAGTGACTACAACCAACATCACACCATCTCTCGTCTTATATCCTTACCACAAAATGAAAACATACACGATCTCAGAATCGTTCCACTTTATTTGTACATCTTTCACAGATTTTTTGAGTGGAGCTTGTATCATCATCGACCAGTATTTGTGAAGACTAGCTTCTTTAATATCCGAATACTCCAAAAGAAAGACCAAGACTTCTGTCTTAATCGCTCTTTCCTTTCGGTTATGAACAAAAACGAAAAGCACTACAACAACACCTACCTGAGGTCATTAAAGACCTTGAAGTGAAAACCTTGTGTTCTTCTGCCGTACCTACTAATTGGAGAGAAAGGTGTTTGTGTTCATGTGATTTGATTCGTGGGTATTGATGAAGGATGAGAGTTAGATCAGCTTGATGGTAGAGATGAGTTTTTCATCTCTATCTGTGTTCGGAGTTTATGATATGAGATGGAATCTGATTTTGATAAGAGAGAGAAGGAGGTGACTGTTAAGATGGGGGTGGACTAAACTAAAAAGGAGCATTTAGGGTTTGTTGCTATGTGACAACGTGTGATTTGTTATTAATCAACACTGGTTATATGATAACACACACTAGACCGGGTCTATTTCTTTTGATCGGGCCATATCATTTTATCTGTGGACTACGCTTATTGTCTAATGGGCTGCAGATTTCATTAGACCCACAAATTGCTTTAGTTGAGCTTAACATTTAATATCCAATCTCCAATGTATTTTAATACATTATGATACCTTTGGCATTTTAGTTGGCAAGACTAGTGGTATTTTGGTAATATAATTTTCACGGGGATACATTATTCACGGCTAGAATTGCTATGTTCAACAAAAATGTCTACGGGGTTTTTGCACGGTATTATTGTTTTGACTTTGAAGTGGCATTTCATAACGTGTACTTATTTATCTCAAAGTCTAGGGGTGGTTGGATGCACGACTTTTGAAGATAACTTGTCTGCGCAAATTAAAAAATTCAGTCTTGACAATCTAGTTATTACTGATGTAAGGAGTTACATTGTAGTGCTCACAGTATAGCTATCACTTAAAGGAGTTACGTTGTAGTACTCAGTGTCACGCGAAGTAGTGGATTGTTCAAGTGGCGAATATTTCGTGCAACCTCATACTTAAAGGAGTTACATTGTAGTGCTCAGTATAGGTATTAAGTTACATCTATCGTACAAGCATTAAGTCACAAGATGGGATGATTACTTCTTTTTCAAGCTGGTCATATCGGGCAGTCTCCATATGTGGTCATTACTAGTAGCCGGTGAATTACAAGGAGGTTCGTTTAAAGGTTGATTTGAGAGAAACGTATTGAGAGTATTTTTGCAACATATACTCACAAATTATGCTTACACGGTCTATCTATATTGCATCAGAAGTGTAAAGTACGGGTAATTATGGCATGTACACAAAATAGTATGATGATTTCGAAAAATCGCAACCATCAGGAGGGAGAAGAACATGCCAAAAGAAGTAGTGTTTCATCTCTAGTACGTTGGTTGTTCGAGGGAATTGTGCTTACACTGGAACCGAAGTAGAACTAATGATGTGTACATCGGAGCGTATTACCAACCTTCTGTGCAATGTTATGTGAGTTATTTTGTCATGATGCCCCTGAACGACAACCATGTGCCTACACTTTTGAATCTACTTTATCCGCTGCGTGATGAAAAGAGAGTTGTCGGTTCAGGAGGGAGCAGGAAAATGAAATAAAGGCTCACTAGTTAGGAGGGAGTAATAACCTAACTGGACCATTACAGTTGAAGTTTAGAGCTACAAAGACCTTTGTCGTCAGTGTCAAAGATCATACGCCGAGATCGTCGGAAGAGAGAACTTCAAGTCTGCATCAGTATCTAGACTACAGAGACTCTGCGCTTCAACAACGTCAACATAGTTTACTATTGTTGTAATTTTACATTGTTAATGTATTTATAGGTCTCATTGTAACCATTCACGTGTGACGATATCTTGAAGGGAGATTGTTAGCCTCGCTCTTTTATAAAGATAACGTCACATACATGAAATGGACTATATGTAACAAGTTGTGCCAATAGGGACTACTTATGTTAACTAGGCAAACTTGTAATGTGTAGAGCCTATAAATACCCCTCATGAATCTCCATGAGGGGTGTGGGAAATTGTGTATCTTTTATTTCATCTTAATATTATCCTTTTTCTTCACCCTCTCTCTACTTTCTCTCTCTAAAACTAAATATGGATTTCATCTATAATCATTAACCAAGACCTCCCGAATCACATAAATCTTACATACTTTCGATCCTACAGACTATTATTAGCATTTCTCATATTACAACAAGCTGATCGAAAATTTGTCATATGGAGGTTTTTAGTAAAGAAAAGCAAACTGAACTAATAATGGCTAAACTTGACACAATGGTTTATACTATATTTGATACAACAAGTTTAAAGATTTTTAAACGGAAACGTATTCACCCCCCCCCCCCCCTCTACGATTTCACAACATGTTTAGCTTTTTATATATGAAAGGTTTAAGTTAATTAATATCAAATTTCTATTTAATCAAGGTAATTTTAGAGTTTAATTAATGTTCATTAAATGTATTTCTTGATTTAAAGGAAATTTTAGTTTCATTGATTGCTCTTTACGGTGTACCCAGTTGGCACATATTAGCAAAACCATTAAAATTGTCATAATTTCTTTTGGTATGTGGTATATCATCTCCATTTTCACATCAATTCATGTTTCTAATTCTTTTTAATCAATGAATTCATATATATATGTCCAATTTCATTCATATGTGCATATGTTTAGTTAGTTCATACTAGTATTACTTGTTATATTTATTGCTTTTATGTTTCAAGCACTATATATATCTAGCATGCATGATTAACATAAATGATAAGATAGTAAAGAATTACTACCCTTCGTCCCATATTAAGTGTTCACAATAGAATCTTGGGATGTCCCAAATTAAGTGTCCATATTCTATTTCAAACAATGAGATGAGACTTTAGTGGGTAAAAATAATATTTAATTGGTGAAGAGTGGAGTTAGTGGAATTTTCTAAAACTTTGTGCATTTTGAAAGTGAACATTTAATATGGGACAGAGGGAGTATCATTTTTTAGCGATCTGTTTAGGTTTTCTCATAAAAAATATGTTATGAAAGATACGGGTGAGCAAACAAAACCGAAAAAACCGAAAACTGAAAAAACCGAACCAAAAAACCCGACCGAAACTAAAAACCGATGGTTCGGTTTTTAATTTTTCAAAAACCGAAATATACGGTTCGGTTATGGTTTTCGTCCAAAAACCGAACTGTAAAAACTGAACCGAACCGATTTTTTTATATAATAATATATAATTAATAAAATATAAATAAATAACTAAATAAATCAAATTTGTAAATTCATATTCATTTTGTGGGTAGATTTATAATATATTTATCTTAATGTTTATATTTAGAGTAAATTACACCGTTCGTCCCTGTGGTTTGCTCCAAATCACTACCGTAGTCCCTAATCTATTTTTTTTGCTTTTTTGATCCTTATGGTTTACATATTGCACGTTGTCAGTCCTTATCACTAACGATTGTTATATTCTCCGTTAGGATACAATCGTCAAGTGGCAACGTTAGTCCGTTAACCAAACAATCGTTTGCAACGTTAGTCCTTCATACTAACGACCATTACTAATTAACTCAAATTTTGGTTTTCTTAAAAAAATTCTTTTTGTCCGTTTTTCTTAGTTTTTCATCTGTTTGTATACGCTTTCATCCATTTTTATACGTTTTTATCCTTTTAAATATGTTTTCATCTGCTTTATAAGTTTTCTTGCGTTTTATTCGTTTTTATCTATTTTCATATGTTTTTATATATTTTCATCTATTTTTATACGTTTTCATCTGTTTTTATACATATACAAACGGACAAAAATGTATAAAAACGGACAAGAATGAATAGAAACATAAGAAAGCAAGTGAAAACGTAAGAGAATGAGCGAAAAGGTATAAAAATGGATGAAACTATATAACAACGGATGAAAACATATGAAAACGTAAGAAATACAGAGAAAAATGTAAAAAATGGAGGAAAATGTATAAATAAAAAAATGTTAGGTCACCATTTTGTAAACACAAGTACAATGATAAGAGAAATGAGATGAGAATGAGAGTGGGATGATTATGAGAAAATTGAGAATATGAAATGCAAGAGTTTCCTTAATGTTTTCAAATAACCAACCAAGTTTACAAGAGGCCTAAGACTAGTATTTATAGGAAAGGAGCTAGGGCAACATCCTACTCCTTCCCTTCTTACAATTCGTATGGGCTTTGAGGCCCATAGATCACATTCTTAAGCCTAGTAAAATTAATACAAATTATAAATAATAACTAAGCAACCTAGCATTATTACAAATGACCGAGACTTGATAAAATAGTAAAACTATGGTTCCAACAATCTCCCCCTAAGGGTCGGTCATCATGGTTGCTTGACGTCTTCGTCTTAATCTTTGACTTTCATAGCTTTAGACGTCTTTAGAAATGATAATAATGATGGATATACTCTGCTCTTTGTCTTTGTTCTTTGATGATGTAGTAGTGATTATGTTATGAAGTAATCTGCCGTTCGTCACTCCTGCGTCTGTGGTGGTTGTCCGCCATTCCAACATGCTCATACATCTTTTGAATTCAGACTTATACATGCACGTAGTCCCTTTCTTTCACTTAAGATCTTTGGTCTTTATACTTTGTAGATTCTTCTTTTTGGCGTAGAATCTTACTTTGAACTTTGTGTTGCTTTGATCTTTGAGGGAGCTTTTGATGATTGCAAGATGCATGTATGAGCATGTGGAATCCGTCATCATGGAAGTGAGGTACCTGCGAGTAGACAGTTAGCAATAAATCACCGGTACTTACGGATAAGGAATTAGAGCTCATCAACAGCATATTGTGAAGACTCCTTCTAATCCTTATCCAGGTCGTTCCCATATCAGATACTCCCGAAGGAGCTTACGAGACCTACTAGGTAGCTCAATGACTGGGTGAGTCGCTGGGGATCACTCCACGACTGTAGACCGTAATGGAACCACCGCAAACACTAAGCGTAACCCTTGTGGGGTTACCGAAGTGACCTGCTGTCAGGGCTGTTTGATGTTGACCCTGGCAGGATTTCCGTTCAATCATTGAGAAATACTTATGTAATCCTCTCATAAACGTTCTAGGCAGATTGCTAAGATCTGCGAAGGACTTGATAATTTACAACTGATGCCCATTGATGTAGAACACCAGTTGCAGAAATACTAAGTGTTCCTAAGAGATCTTTGATGTATCTCATGGCTCTAGACTCTATAAGTGCACACCTAGGTTTCCTATGCGAAGACTGGGGAGGTGTCTCCTGCTTCAATATCAACCGTCTCTAAGAGATAGGTCGATAGGTTACGCGGGTTCCCCGTGAGAATGAAACAAGTCCTTTTAAGAGAACTTGAGTGGTTAAGAAGGTTTAGTGCATTGCGTCACTGGGTCCATGACGGCTTAATCTTCAATACCGGTGTTGTCTTTTGCAACAACCAGTAGCATACGTATTGAACCCGGTGTCTGCCCTAAGGTTGGTTCATATGGAGGGCTATTTCTTTTCACCCTTTTCTTTACTTTTCTTTTTAATTCTTCAACTCCTTCTTTCCCTTTCATTCTTTTCTCCTTTTTTCGTATCATACCTAAGGACTTCTAATTCTAACTATGGGAGATGTCCTTGGGTAGATCCCTCCGGCTCTGGCGGATCATAGGACGGATATTCCTATCTTAATCACCTTATAACTCCGACAGTAGCCAAGAAACCGTTGATTGAAAATCTCTCAAAGTGTTTGTGATAATCAAATATTTTGGTTAACACTTTGAGAGTTTTGCGTACACTTTTGAAGAGCTCCCCCTGCACATGTGCTCATAAGTATTTAATAAATTTGCACATGCGGGAGGAGCAAGCACTTTTGAATTGATCCACTTTCCGTGAACAAGACCGATTCGAGACACGCTTACATCACTAGTTAGACTAGCTTGAAGTTATTACCCGGCCTGATCAAGTTCACAGAAAGTTTCTCGAGATGGTACATTTCTACTCAGACATATCCTTTTCGAGACACGCTTACGTGGCAAGTTAAAGAGATACATTGTCAGCTTTTAGGTGACAACTAGCTCTAGTAACTAACTTGATGTTATTACCCGTCGAGGATAAGTCCTTTCGATGTTACTAACTTGTATTATCTCGTCAATTCCTGGGTCAAAGCTGAGTCTAGCTCGCACATGATACAACTTAAAGCTTTAGACTTCGTATATTTTAATCACATTTTTCATTTTCTCCCCCTCAAAAATAGCATATAAAATGGTGTTTTTGACAATCTTTTAGATTAAAATATGCCTTTTTGAGTCTTACGGGGAGATTCACAAAGAACTTTTGATGTTGAGCAAAGTATTTTGTTTTGACAAGTGCTCCCCCTCAACAAGTGATTAGGTCTTATTGAGGTGAAATACTTGTCCTTTTGAGCAGAATTATGAAAAATCATAAATGTTTGATTAATTCTACTCAAAAGTAAGAAGCCTTCGTTCCTTATGTTTAGGATTGAGGCACTGAAGCGTACCTCAGGGTCCTTTCTTTACAAGATCGGGTTGTGCACTGTAAAGCGTGCACAAGCCATAATGGAAAAATGATTCAATCAATGAAACAATTGATAATGAAAAAATATGACCGAATGTACCAAGTTATTCTTCGTCTGGAAGTGGAGCATTGAAGTTAGTGAACTTAGGTTCTGGTCTTTCGAAGTTTCTGACAGGAAACGATGGTCTGGCACCGATGTAGCTTTCCAGTCGTCTGATCTGTTCCCGTCGAAATAACCTTTCTTCAATCTTTAAGACAAAGTTACGAACTTGTCTTCTGGAGCTGGATTTCCACCTAGGTTGTTCCCCCTTAGCTATCTTACGGCGATCATCATTCAACCTTTTGACAAGCCCATCACGAACTGATTTGAGTGTAACATCACAGAATTTGTGTATTTCATCGAACCTCATGAAGCTTTGTAGCTTTTTGCTGTTGATGTAGGTGAAACCAAACGGTTCTTGGATGAGAGTAAACTGTGGCGTTTCATAGAGACCATCAAAGTAGAATTGTGGTTTTGTCAAATTGATCTTTTGTTGGTAACTTTCCACTCCAAGCTGAAGATCTTCCACTCTTTCTTGAACAATTAGTCGTCGGATGTAAAGAAGTAGCGATGCCATGAAGTTGTACTGAACGTCTCTATCGAATCCGCGCATTCTACTCTGAACCTTTTCAAGATACATATCTTCTATGTCATTGAGATAAAGGTTGGGAAAGTCTGCTTCAGAGAATTTGTACTTCTTTTCATCTTGTCGTTTAACAACAATTTCTCGCATGAATAAGTAGTTAAACCGTTTCGACTGTTGAATCTCCAAGATAGCGATGATCTTTGATTTCTGCTTCACATTTTCCAATGATGTCTCTCCTAATCTGCTTGTATAACCGAGACGACGACGATCAGGCCAATGTTGAATTCCGTGTAGAGCATCTCTGTCGTAAGCTACGATGGAGTTGCTGAAAATACGGGTGGTTTCTTCAATGGCTGGAATTTCGTATCTAGCGGCTGGTACTGAGATTGTGAGTGAGGAAGCATATTTCTTCTTGGATATCTCTTGAGTGAGCTGGATGTTACGAAGATCTTTGTTGAAGAAGAAGCTGTAAGGTATCTTGGGTTTGTCTGGAAATCCTTTCAATGGTAATGGTTTGGTCCAGTCGGTGAAGTAAGGTTTTTCATGATTCTTGGAACTTAGATCGATATTCACTTCAGGATTTAACCAGTCAAAGTCGGCAGACATTGCACTAGCTATATTCTGCATGTGATATTCGTATTCGACTTTGTTTCCAGATCTTTTCTTGAGGAATTCTTGTGCATCCCTATTGATTCTCCTAAGCTCCGCCTTTGTGAGTTTGTTGATGTGAAGATCCTTCATAATGACCTGGGTGAACTGAAGAGTGTTACCAGGAAGAGGTTCTTCTTCTTCCAGAGGAGGTTGAGCTTGGACCATTTCTGTCAGCCAATCATTCTGAGGATTGTCATCATTGTCGAGCCATGAATGACGTGTTTTCTTCTTGGATTTCTTAGACTTGGATGTAGCATCTTTGTCTTTGGCTTTGGACGGTGATGATGGACCAGCATGAGAATCATGAGTAGGTGGAGCACGGTAATCGGTGTCATGTTGATCTTGGAAGTCATCAGTTTGTTCCATGAACATTTCTTCATCTTCGGTTTGACCTTTACCAGTAGCTGAGGGTTGTTGTTGAGTTCCAGGAGGAGTGGAGTCCTTTTGTGGTTGTAGAGAGGATGAGGGACCTGTTCCAGACTTAGGTTTCTTGCCTTTGGAGTTTGGGTCAGGATCGTCATCTTTTCTTGTCCGTTTTCGGGATCCAGCAGCATCTTTGCATGACTCTTTTGACATATAAGCTACCATAGCATCATACAGGCCTTTTTCTTCAGCTGTCTGTGTGGTTTTGGTGGCAAGGTTGTCGAAGAGTTTGACAAGCATGTCATTGAGGGACAATTCTTGGACAGTTGGAGCCACAGTAGAAGATTTTGCGGTGTGAAGCGTGAAGGGTGTAGTAGAAAACATTTTCTTCGTAACACTTCTAATTCTGTGATCCAAGTTGTCATTGATTGGTTTGAGAAGGTTTGCAACTTCAGGAGTGATCATCTCAACCAGATTTTCAGTGAGAAAATCATGTGTTGCAGTTCTGATAAAACCTTCGTAATCAGATTTCAAGAACTTGTCAATCAGCTGCGTAGAATCCTGGAATTCCTCAACTTGTTTAGTAAGTTTGGTAACCATGTCGGTGAGTTTGTTCACTTGCTCCTGAAGATTAACTTGTTGTTTTGGTTCATTGATCGAATGCTGTTTAGATGCGGTTTCAGAAGGTGTGGGTGATGAGTGCTCTGGTGATGATTCGGACGAAGACTCGTTGTGAGAGTCTGAAGAAGATGCGGGAGGAGTCGGATCCTTTGGTGGAGAGTCTTGTGGAGGTGGAGGTTGAGCTGAGGAAGTCTGCTGAGAAGATGACTTAAGAAATATGTTGGTGTCGAACGCATTCTTCTCTTCGTTTTCCTTTCTGCGACGTTCCTCTGCTTCCTCTGCTTCTCGTGCAAGAAACTCTGGAGTAATAAGATATTCATGTTCCTGATCCGTAGCTAAGTTCTCTTGACCGCCAACATTCTCCTCTAAAGTAGCAGTCTCAGTCATGTGGACATCTTCAGTCTTGTCTGTATCCTTAACGTTGTCATCAGGTTGTGGAGCTGATTCTGACGTTGTTGGAGGAACCATACTGCTTGTAGCCCCTACATGTTCTGACTGATCGATAGGTGGTGGTGTTGGAGGGTGTGATAGAAGTCGGCTTTCAAGACTTGCTTTCCTCTGTTCTTTCCTAAGCCGCTTTTCTTCAGCTCTAGTGTCGACAACTATACTCTTCAGTTTGCGTTTATCGACCAACGGTTCAATGATTGCTTCGTCTTCATCATCATTCGGCTCATTGATAGTGTCTCCTTTTCTTTTCCTTGTCTCTTCTTCATAAGTTACAAGACTTTGTTGAACGGCAATCTCTGTTGCAGGAAATCCTTCATCAGGTGCTCTGTATCTCAGTTCATAGTCTGGTTCTTCTTCATCAGATTCAGTATCAAACTCGGACTCGGTGTCAGAAGGTGGAGGAGTAGGTTCATCCCGAATAAAGTACTCAGGAGTTGCCTTCTTCTTTGGTTTGGTAGCAGGTTTGGGTTTGGATGAAGGTTTAGGTGTGGTAGTAGTCTTGGGTTTTGCCATTGTAGCAGACTTAGATCTTGTATGAGGTGATCCAGAGGTGCTTGTGGTACTCCCAGACTTTACACCTCCTTTGCTACGAGTCTTTATTGTTGCTTCTTCCAGTTCCCCTTTGTAAGCCAGATCATACAACTTGAAGTTCGCCCTTTTCTTAATGCTGTCATTCAGAAGGTATTCGGGAATCCTCATTCCTTTGATCTTGGTTGAGGAAGTGGTCGATTTGATGAATGAGGTGGTGAAGTCGTCCTCGAAGAGGTGCTTCGGCTCATTAGGATCAGCCATCCTTTTGATGAATTCTGGAGAACTTTTGCAGAGATGTTCAATGATAAGCTTGGTGAATCTTGTGAATGGTATCATAGTCTTCACACGGTCGGTCTGAATACTGTAGACGATATCATTCATGATAGGAACTGCAAAGTCAATCGGTGTCAGAGTCACCATTCCCCAGAATGTTTGTAGGTGTTCGAGCCTTGGATGTTCATGACCACTTTTCCTTCCAGATATAGATCTAACAACCAACAGACAGAATGTTCTCCAAGGCTGAGGGATATACTTGACATTAAATTTGGAAAGCTTGATTAGAGGTTCATCATTCTCAACCTCATATCCTAATTCAATGAAGAAGTCAAGAAGTTCCAGGTCAGGTAGTATCGGAGCAAACTCGTTGTCAGTTTGTGGCATGAGAAGGGCTGTTTGAAGAACGTCATGATCTACAGAGTAATCTTGGCTATCTAATGTAACAGTGAAAGACACATCATCCAAGTTGGCCCGAGCAGTAAGCCAGAACTGATGAAGGTAGAACAGTGGAACTGAAGTAGAGCAGGTGAGAAGTGGTTTGCATGGATGTGCCAGTAGGATATCTTTCACAATCTTGCATGATTTCTCTATGATATTCAACTTGTTGAAATCGACTCTGGGATTGTTGTTGCCAATTGTGACATTGTATTTCTCGGGAGTGATGTCATCCAAGGTGAGTAATGGAAGAGTTTGTTCAGCAACGTTCTCATTGTGTTCAGCCATGTTTATCTGAAAAGTATCACCATAAACCAAACATCCAAATTTGTTATGTGTTAGCACATTTTAGAGTTTGGATACAGATATCTACTTGAGACAATTAAGCACAAATGTGTCATTATGTTATAAGTCAAATAATGCACCTTGCAAATAAGCACAACATGACAAGCACAATTCACAATTACATCACATTACACAACACTAATGAATCACACCAAGGTAACATTGATAATGCCAAACAAGATATCGAGAATAAATCATTGAGATAGATTTCGACAAAAATGCAATAGTGGAACTTTATCGAGAAATTAGACTTCTCGAAAAAATTCCACATTATTGACTTTTATCGAAATCTATGTCTTGTTCGAAAAACATTATGATATCGAGAAAAACTTCTATTATCAATATTGTCGAGAAACTAGTGATATTGAAAAACTGTAATTCACTGAATGTTATCGAAAAGTGTGACTTTTATCGAGAATGTGATTTCTCGAGAAAGTTATCGAAAACTTTAAGTTATCGAGAAATCAAAGTTTTTTCTCGATAAAAACATTTTTCGAGAAACTGAAGATTTCGAAAAGTATAGTTCACCGAAAGATTTCGAAAACAAGTGAAGTTTTCGAAAAAATTGGGCTTTGAACAATATTTATCGAAAAACTTCAGGTTCTCGATAATTTTGAGAAGATTTCGATAAAACACAGTTTTTCGAGAAAAATTCTTATACAAGAATTGACTCGAATTTAATTGAAGTCATACGTACTTTTCCTTCACAAATAATTTTTTTCAATGATTTTGGCCTGTCACCACGATAGATAAACACCTTTTAGGCAAAATCACAAAGATTTCGATAATGCACAAGAATCATGTTTTCGAAAATCTTCACGAATATGAGACAACTTAGTATTATGGATTTCTACCATATTACAACTACATGTATGATGCTATTAATTACACATATCACAGTAGACAACACATACGATATGTTTATCTCGATACTTTTCACTAACGAGTCATACAAGGTTTATCAAGAATCACGTACAAGAGTGTGAAACATCCTAGCTAGATTAAGCATGCACATATGAGACCTTTGAAGCAAATCCCACTACTAAAAACAACCCAATAATCACATAAGCTTATAACCCACTTCGACCCATTCGTATGAAATCGAAAACAAAGTAATCATGATGGAATGAGACAATAAACGATGAGGAAGTATTAGAAACAAGCTAAGTAACTAAACCCCATCAAGAATTAGCCACCATAACATGTTAATCGCATTTTTCGAAATCCTAACCCTAGTTCTCGACATAAAAAATTCAAGAGATCGAACCGTTGAAAAAACAATTAATCAAGATCCTATGTTTGAAATGCCCAAGTGAATCCATAGGAACTTACAATTTAATGATCAAGGTCGTGGAAATCACGAATGATTGAGAGCCGTAGGTTTAGATGAAAAGGGTTTAAGAGGTTTAAGTTTTTATGAAACTGTGGGTTTTAAGGTGATACGGTTTGTTTGTTATAGTTATTTTGAAAAGTTTTGATTTAGTCACTTTTAGTCCTTGGACTTTAATAAGAAACAAACTAGTGTCCTAAAGTTTCTTGCAAACCATAAGTACCATTAAGATATGCCTAACTTATGGAGATTAAGTAACAAATGAGACAAAGTGACGTAAAAGAAATCGTCCACACGTTCTGAAGAACCGTAAAATGCGAGAAATATGCAAGTATATCATTTTATTGGTAAAAGATTTAAGCGTGACTCCCCCTCAACACTTGTAAAGAAAGAACAAGGTGTTGAATGGAAGCAATATACTTGCATAAGTTTTTTTTTTTTTTTTTTTTTTTTTTTTTTTTTTTTTTTTAAGAAAAAATAAAATGTGAAAAATCTTTTTGGGTTTTGATTTGTTTATAGTAAAGAAATAAAGACAAATATTATACAGAGATAGTTGTGATGTTTGACGATCAGTGGTATTTTAAAAACTTTTCCAGATCCTCTGGTGTCAAACATCTCATACCAATCTGGTGAACTAGACTAGCAAACCTTGATGGTGCCAAGGATTTGGTAAGTAAGTCCGCCAATTGATACTCAGTTCCAACAAAGTAAAGTTCAACTGTACCCCTTTCCACATGCTCTTTGATGAAATGATAATGGAGATCGATGTGTTTGGATTTGCAATGATGCACAGTGTTGCAGGAGATAGCAATCGCACTCTTTGAATCACAGTAGATAGGAATCTTGTTGAATAGGTAGCCATAATCTTTAAGTTGTGATCTCATCCAGATGACTTGAGCACAACAAGCAGACATGGCTACGTATTCAGATTCAGTAGATGACAAAGACGTGCAGTCCTGCTTCTTAGATTGCCATGACACAAGTTTGTCTCCAAGAAACTGTAATCCACCAGATGTACTTTTGCGTGTATCTAAACATCCTGCATGGTCAGCATCTGAAAAAGCAATTAGTTCAAAACCAGAATCCTTCGGATACCAGATCCCCAAGTTAATGGTTCCCTTTATGTATCGAAGGATTCTCTTGACCTCACTGAGGTGTTTTTCAGTTGGTCTGGACTGATAGCGAGAGCACATGTAGACAGCAAATACTATATCAGGTCTACTAGATGTGAGATACATGAGGGACCCAATCGTACTTCGGTATTTGGTAGGGTCAACAGGAGTCCCATGTAAATCAGCATCTAGTTTTGTGGTATAGTCCATTGGTGTATTAAAAGTATCACAAGACATCATTCCATGTTTCTTAAGAATTTCGAGAGCATATTTGGACTGATTTATAAAAATACCACGGGGTGATTGATGAACTTGTAATCCTAGAAAGAACGTAAGTTCACCCATCATGGACATTTCAAAATTATCTTTCATTAATTTTGCAAAATCATTAGAGTAACTTCGTTTTGTTGAGGCAAAAATGATGTCATCGACATATATTTGAACAACAAGTAAGTCCTCCCCGTAGGTTTTTGTAAACAGTGTTGGATCCACCGATCCTTTAGAAAATTTATTGGCCAGCAAGAAAGTGGATAGTTTGTCATACCACGCCCGTGGGGCTTGCTTGAGTCCGTAGAGAGCTTTTTTGAGTCGGTAGACGTGATTAGGACGCTCAGGATCAACGAAGCCTTCAGGTTGGCTGACATAAACTTCTTCACGGAGTTCTCCATTCAGAAATGCAGTTTTCACATCCATTTGGTAAACCACCATATTCCTATGAGCAGCATAAGCCAAAAAGATCCGAACAGCTTCATGTCGTGCCACTGGAGCAAAGGATTCAGCAAAGTCTAGACCTTCAAGTTGAGAGTATCCTTTCGCTACCAGACGTGATTTGTTGCGGATGACTGTCCCTTCTGCATCAAGCTTATTCTTCCAGATCCATTTTAACCCGATGACAAAGACTCCGTCAGGTCTTTCAACTAATTCCCAGACTTCTAATCTTATGAATTGCTGAAATTCCTCTTGCATAGATTTAATCCAGTTGTCATAAGTCATTGCATCTTTAATGTTCTTGGGTTCTTCATGACAAACTGTGAGTGCGTAGATGCAAGTTTCTCCATCGGTGTGAAGTCGTTGTCTTGTCATAACAGGTGCATCTGGATGGCCAATAATATGAACTAGTGGATGGTCACGAGTCCATTTATGTGTTGAAGGGTGTAGTTGATACGTATCTCGCATGTTGGCAGGATCCAAGTTGCGTGTTGACGACTCAGCTATATCAGGAACTGTAGTAGCTGGTGCAAACGGATTAATGAACGCATCAGGATCATGCTCTGCGGATTGTGGAACTGATTGTGGTGTTGGATCTTCAGCTGGATGGAGGGAAGTAGAACCAGTTTGTTCTGCTGTAGATGGTGATACAATTGGAGGACCGTCTCTTTCAACACTTGTAGAAGTTTGTTGAGGTGAGTCTGGTACTGGAATGTGATCAGGTTGAGCAGCGGAATAAGGTGAGACCTCAGTAGGACGGTATTCAATTGTGTCATCAAATAGTGGAGCAAACAAGGTTTCCAATTCTTTGCGGTTAAGTGGTAAAGGTTCAGCTGAAGATGCCGGAGAGTTAAGACGGTTGAATTCGGGTCCTAAGCTGTGTTGCTCAGAAGCCATTTGGGTGAGTTCATCGAAATTAGCGTGAATGGTTTCTTGAATTTCTCTTGTACGACGATTCCATATCCGAAAACCTTTGGAATTTTCACAATATCCAACGAACACTCCGATGTCAGCCTTAGCTTTGAGTTTACCTAAATCATCACGATCATTTTTCGGATAGCAAAGTGCTCCAAATACATGAAAGTATTCGATGTTTGGTTTTCGTTTGTGAACAATTTGATATGGTGTTTTGCGATGGCGTTTTGTGATCATGCAACGGTTTTGAGTATAACATGCGGTTGAAACAGCTTCTGCCCACAAGTAATCTGGTAATTGAGCATTAATCAACATAGTTCTAGCAGCTTCCACTAACGTCCTGTTGCGTCTTTCAACCACACCATTCTGTTCTGGGCTTCTAGGAATAGATGTTTGATGTTCAATTCCCACTTTCTCATAATAAGACCTAAGTGTCTGATTTTTGAATTCGGTTCCATTGTCAGTTCTGACAATTCGTACTGTGTTGCGTAGCTGAACTTGAATTTTAGTAAGAAAGGTGATGATCATTGAAGGAGCCTGATCTTTACTTCGCAAGAAATAAACCCAAGTCCATCTGGAGAAGTCATCTACAATTACAAGTATGTAGCGTTTACCGTTGATACTTTGAACACGCATCGGTCCACATAAATCCATGTGAAGCAGTTGTAAAACATGATTCGTACTTTGCTCAGGTTTAGACGGAAAATGAGCACGAGTACTTTTTCCTTGTTCACAGGCTGGACATAAGTGATCTTTGGTGAAACGGAATCTAGGAAATCCATCGACAAGTTTATAACGAGCAAGGTCAGTCATGGTTCTGAAATTCAAGTGCGAAAGACGTTTGTGCCATAACCAAGATTTAGTTGACTCTGCTTTGGAGAGAAGACATATCGAGATGTTGCAATCATATCTGACATTGATATTGTATAAAGATTGGAGCCGCGTGAGCCAGACATTAGATCGTTTCCTTGTAAGTCACGAACAAAGCAAGTTTTCTCACGAAATGCAACTTCTAGATCCCCATCACAGAATTGACCAACAGAGAAAAGGATGTGTCCAAGGCCTTCCACATAATAAACACGACTGATTTCAATGTTCCCGCTGATAAAGTCACCATATCCCATGATTAGTGCGTAATGATCATTCCCGAATCTGACAGTGCCAATGAACTTTGAGACAAAGTTTTTCAACAGTTTAAGATTGCCTGTCATATGTCGGGTGCATCCGCTATCAACAATCCAGAGAACAATCTGTACCACCTGCATCACCAGAAGAAGACACGGGTGGAACAGAAGTAAGGGTGGAACCCAAAGACAATGCGGGTTCCTGTTGGTTAGTAACACATATATTCAACAATTTAGGAATCCATTTAAAGTCTGGTTTGTGTTGTAACCAACGTTGCCAATTCCAACTAGTTTTTGCTTTCTTAATGTTAAATGCACTAGTCGTTGGCTCATTCCTAGATTTGTTCTCGGTACCTATGGGGGTAACTTCAGCTTCATTAGAAACCGTAGAAGACGGCTTTCCTAAGTTAGACTTAGAGGCATTAGTGGGCCTAGAAGGAATGCGTGTCCTACGTTTCTTATGACGATTGAGAAGAGAATTAGCTAAACATTTTGTATGATCACCAGATGATACGCTTTTACGACAAAACACACAAGATGCATTAATATGCAAAACATTCAAAGGTTTATCATTCGTTACATTTAGATTTTGAGTACAATTTGCCAGATTAGAATCTAAATCTGATGCAACATGAGTTTTATTCAAATTCCTAAGTTGGTCTTCTACTTCTTGAGCTTCTAGGTGTCCTCTCTTACGTTGCAAGATCCTATTCTTCTTTTTACTTTTTCGCTTGGGTCTGCTAATGCTAGAAGTGGAGACTAGTCCTGTAGAAGTGGAATTATCAACATTAGAATTTTGAACAACCTTTCCTTTATCAGTTTTGTTTAATTGATACATCCCTGATGCTATCACCGTGGTGTCAACCATTTTTCCTTTTTGAAGTAGCTTAACTTTCTCTTTCAAATCAATGATGATGTGATTTTTGTCCTGAATTTCAGACTCAAGTAAACCATTGCAATATTTGATGTCGTCGCGGTTTTGTTGCCATTCGGCGTTTTCAATTTTTAAATCCGCAATTTCTTTCTCGTATTGGAAACATCGACCTTTTAAAGACTCGTTGTTTTTGCAAATCTGACAAGAGTTTGAAACATTTTGAGTTTGAAACTTCAATTCCCTTTCAAGACTTTTAGCTTGACACCATTCAAGCCTTTGATTGAGTTGACAAATTTCTTTTGAAAATTGTTTTGTCACATCATCATTATTAATTCTCAACTTTTCATTTTCCTGTTTAAGTGTCTCAATTTCCTCATTCAACAAGTTATTATCAACACAATGATCATGCTTAAGCATAGAAGTACCAGAATTATAAAGATCATTCATGATAACAGACAAAATATCAGCGTTGAGAACTTGTTCCAAGAGTCGATCAGCATCATTTTTTAAAACTCTATTTCTTTGCTTTTGAGCCAAAATCTCATTTTCAGTAGAGTTGAAAACGTGAATCATATTTTGCACCTCCTTTTGAAGTTCCTGATCCCAACGTGTAGCACATAGACGGAGGTGTTGAACAATTGGCTTCATTTGTTTTTGAAAAATATCTCTCTTTTCTCGCTCGTAAGCGGATTGAAAAGTTTCAATTTTTATTTCAGAATTACGTTCAATTGTTTCCTCCAAAATTTCGATGTCTTCCATAAATGTTTTGAAATAATTTAAGACACGACAAGTTTTTGGTAAAGGTGTAAGTTCACCGGATGATGGTAAAGGACCATTTATTTGTGCTACAGTTTGGACAGGAGCCTCATCATGAGATGAAACATATGACTCTTCGATAAACCATGATTTCTTGGGTAAATCTTTTTGAGTAACAAAAGATTTAGAAAGAGGTGGAGCTTTTGAATAGTCATATGGTGTCCAATATTGAACATAACTCATTTTTGATCGACTCTCGTCTTCAAGTTCTTCTTCTTCCTCAGTATCAAAAACAACAGCACGCACAATTGTATTATCAAACATATGATCGATACTGTAAATCTTAGGATTTTCTTTGAAAGCTTTGTGAAGAAACATTGATTTAAAATCGCAAAGTGCAAATCCTTTATCGGGTCTCGGTTTTAAAGCAAACTTTTGAATCGTTGTGACAGAGTTCCCGTGTTTGTAAACAATGTGACGAAATTCTTTGAGTTGTTTCTCAAGATCAACAATATCATTGAGTAAGTCATCTATATATTTCCTTTTTCGTTTTTTATGTTCACAAAACTCCTTTTTGCAATTTGACAATTCTATTTCTGTTTTAGAAAGAGCTATTTGAAGACGTTCAGCTTGCATTTTGAATTCACACTTTTCATTTTCGAGTTTTGAAATCAGCTTTCCATTTGACTCAATTATATCTTGTATTTTGCGTTGAAGATCTTGTTCTTTATTGTAAGAATCTTGAAAAGCTTTTTCAAAACTTTTTGCATTTTTAAGCTTCTCTTCTTGATTTGAAAGCTGAATTTTATAACATTCAATGTCTCGTGCAAGTGACGCATTTTGTTCTTTTAAAACTTTATTTTTCTCGTTGCATTTTAAAATTTGCAATTGTTGAGCATCCAGTTGTTTAGATAACAATATGAGGTCAGGGTCTGGATCAAATGATGGTTCATGTTGTTCTAAATTATCATGTTTATCATTCTCAATTGGATCATCAAATGAAACAACTGTGTCATCATCAAATATGACAATTGTGCTTATTTGTTCATCTTTTTGAGAGGATGAAGATGATATAGATGGAACAACTTGCGCCGTATCTGATTCAGAAGCAGAAGGTGAGACTATTTCATTAATAAAGCATGCATTAAGGTCATGTACCTGAGACAAGCCATCAGTGTCATACACTGGACCTGAATCATTGAGCTTAAGTTCCTGCATGTTGGCCATAAGCATCACAGCAGCATTGGCTTCCAGATCTTCCATGTCATCATCGTTGTTCACATTTGCCATGAAGTTGTTGTCCTGTTCAGGGAAATGTCCATCTTTTTCATCTTGAAGAGCCATGAGTAATGCCTGCTTGTGAAACTTACTACCCCGAGTTCTCGGTTTGGGACATGTTGTGGCTATATGACCTTGTTCATTGCAATTGTAGCACCACACTGCATTCCCTGAGCTGGAGTTCCTTGTAGCAACTGAGTCAGACCTTTGTTGAGGAGATGCTGAGTTGTTTCTGAACCCGGTATTGTTACTAAACCTCTGACCATTCCCATAATTTCCTGAAGAGCTTCCTGAACCAGATCGACCATAGCTACGATTTTGAATTTCCACTCTTCCATCATTAACAACAGCTTGATTTCTTGTGTTTGAAGATGAACGTTGACGGTTGTTTGTTTTGTTGGAGAATTTGCTGAAAGCACGAGCAATAAGAGCAAGTCCCTGATTCAACGTATTAAAGTCATCATCGTCATCATCATTGGAGTTGGAGTAGTACACATCATCATTGTTGTTTGACTGAACAAGTTGAGTAGAAGAATCTTGTAAAGATGAATCATAAGGGATCATTTGGTTCGAGGTGGAAGATTGTGGATAACTGAAGTAGTTCTGCTCTTGAACATATGCATGATTTGACATTGGTGGTGGAGCATAGGGAGATTGAGCTACGAGAGCCAAAGAATTTGGTGTTGAAGTTGGTGTGTATCCTCCTCGTAGAGCTCGATCTTTTTCCACTTCAGGTTCATGGTGTTTCAGAAAATCATACAACAAACCATATGGAGCATCATGAAGATTCTTTGTTTGACGAACAAATGTCACATATTTATGCCAATCAGGGCCAAGACTACCAACAAATTTGGAGTTCACAGCGATCCTTGGTACTGTGATTTTATGACGTTCCAGATCATTGACCACATTTGTGAAACGATGATAGTAGGATTCAAGTGACTCTCCAGGTTCAATTGTGATGTCAGTGTATTCCATGTAAAGCTTGGATTCCATGTCATCTTTGTTCAATTGAGTGCCTTCCATAAGGAGATGAACGTGTTCCCACATAGCTTTGGCTGTTTTCTGAGCATCGACACTTCGATAAATCGGATTAGGTATACCTTGAAGTATATAAGCCATTGCATACTGATCAGCTTCACGATGTAGTTTCTGTTCTTCAGTGAGTGCAGTTTCTGGAAGAGGTCTTTCACCAGGAGGACGTGGAGGATCAGCATTTGGATCACCAGCTTCAAATCTTGTTGGCCACTCAAATGGTCCTTCAAGTATCACTTGCTTTAAGAACTGCCCATGAGGTTTCTTTAGTTCAAGAAATCTTAAGAATCGACTTGACCATTGAACATAATTCCCAGGTGTTAACATTGGAGGTGTTTCAAGTGATCCTGCCTCATGTCGGGATTGTTGAGTTGTAATAACTTCACACATTCTGTCAAACCAGTGAGGTTGTTTGGAGGAAAACTGAGTGGTTTGTTGTAGCACTTGATATGGTTGCTGTTGAGGAATGAGTTGTTGTTGCATCATTAGGTAATGTTGTTGTGGATTGTATTTAGGAGGTTGTTGATTCATTATGTGCGGAAGGTATTGTTGTTGCTGATACTGCTGATGCTGAGGTTGCTGAGACTGCTGATGTTGAGGTTGCTGAATATGAGGGAAGTAATGATTCGGTGGTTGAGACATCTTAAAACACTTGTGTAGAAATGGATCTTGTAGAAGGTGTAGAATTAACCAATTATCGAGAAACTTAGCACAACTTCAAATTGTGAAATATGAGATTTCGATAATATGTTTTGCGAAACTTGGCAGATTATCGAGAAACACGGTTATCGAAAACCTTTGTGGATTTTATCGAGAAAAAGATTTCGAAACTTTTCAGTTTTATCGAGAAAATAAGATTTCGATAATTATGCAGGTTATCGAAAAAATAGTATTTCGAAACTTTAAGATCAGTTTCTCGATAACTTTTGTGATTTCGAAAACTTAATTATATTTTCGAAAAAACACAAAATTTCGAAACACAGTTTTCGAAATTATACAATTTCGAAAACTTTCCCAAAAGTCGAAGTACTTAACTTTCTTATACAAGAAAGAAAATACCAAGTCCACACAAACGAAGTCGAGGTAGTGCACTTTGAGAAGATCTCGAAAAAAGGAACTTGTAGGTTCTCGATAATGTGTAATTTTTGTTTTTCAAAGAAAGCAATCCTAAAACTCGTTTTTATTTCAAGATACTTGTACTTTTGTGTATAAAATGAGTAGATCTTAAAGAAAGTATAAAACTTTAAGAAAATTTTCAAACTTGAGAAGATTTCGATAAAAGTACAACTATCCAAAATCGAATGATTTAGTAAAAAGTTTGGAACTTTTTGGTTTGTTTTGATTTTAAACACAAGTTTGTAAGCAAAGATGTGAGAAAAACCAAGAAACTAACAAAAAGTTTAAAATTTTTTACAAACAATTCGATAAAAAAAAACGATTTGTTAAGAAAGAAATCAATGAAAAAACAATAACTACACCTTCCTCTAGCGAATGATACCACTTGTTAGGTCACCATTTTGTAAACACAAGTACAATGATAAGAGAAATGAGATGAGAATGAGAGTGGGATGATTATGAGAAAATTGAGAATATGAAATGCAAGAGTTTCCTTAATGTTTTCAAATAACCAACCAAGTTTACAAGAGGCCTAAGACTAGTATTTATAGGAAAGGAGCTAGGGCAACATCCTACTCCTTCCCTTCTTACAATTCGTATGGGCTTTGAGGCCCATGGATCACATTCTTAAGCCTAGTAAAATTAATACAAATTATAAATAATAACTAAGCAACCTAGCATTATTACAAATGACCGAGACTTGATAAAATAGTAAAACTATGGTTCCAACAAAAAAACATAGAAAAACGGATAAAACCATATGACAACGTATAAAAACGGATAAAAACGCATGAAAACGTATAAAGAGAGACAAAAAAAGTATAAAAATGGACAAAAACGTATAAAAACGGACGAAAACATAAGAAAACGCATGAAACGGGAAAAAACAGACAAAAACGTATAAAGACAGATAACACAGTATGACAACGTAAGAAAACGTATAAAAATGAATGAAAACGTAAGAAAAACATATGAAAACGTATAGAGACGGACGAAAACGTATAAAAACGGATGAAAATTAAGAAAAGGAATGAAAACGGGCGAAAACAATAAAAACCGCGTAGAAAATAATTTTTTTAAGAAAACCAAAATTTGAGTTAATTAGTAACGGTCGTTAGTATAAAGGACTAACGTTGCAAACATTCGTTTGGTTAATGGACTAACGTTGCCACTTGACGATTGTCTCCTAACGGAGAATATAACGACAGTTAGCGATAAGGACTGACAGCGTGCAATATGTAAACCATAAGGATCAAAAAAGCAAAAAAAATTAGATCAGGGACTACGGTAGTGATTTGGAGCAAACCACAGGGACGAACGGTGTAATTTACTCTTATATTTATATGCGTGTTTGTCGTGTCGTGTGTTTCGTTGAGAATATATCAATAAATATATAACGATGATCATACTATGTGTATGTTTACTTGTATGTGTATGTCTCATATATATATGCATAATTATAAAATTATGCAATAAACATTATTATGCTTACGTTGACAAAAAAAATAAAAAATAAATAAGAATAACCAATTTTCTATGTAATACAAGTTTGTTGGTATAAATTTGCTATACCTAAATATAAACGGTTAGAAACCAATAAAACCAAAACCGATGATAAACCGAAAAAACCGAACCGCCAAAAATCGAACGTTTTCGGTTTTGGGTTATATAAAAACTGATCATTTCGGTTCGGTTTCGGTTTTAGCCAAAAACGACTCAAACCAAACCGTGCACACCCCTAATGAAAGAGATGAAATAATTAAGGTGATTTTGGTTTATTAGTGGGGTTGAGATAAAGTATAGGGTTGAAAGTAAAGAACAAAAGTGAAAAATAAGGATTGTTGCAATAATTGTTTGTTTGCATTTTGGTATTGCATGTGGCCCATAATAATATAACTAGCAGATTACTCGCGCGATGCGACGGCGGGTATCATGTGACTATATTTTCTGGTAATGTGATATTATGCGGCCATATTTTTTTAACGATTAATTTACAAATAACAATAATTTTGAGGTTAGATTAATTGGAAACCCCCTTGAATGTTAACCTAGAGGTCAATGGTTCGATCCTCACTCCCTACAAAAGGCCGGAGGTCCTTTCCTATCTTAGATAGAACTGAAAACAGCCTCTCTACCTTAGGTAGGGGTAAGGCTGTCTACATCTCAACCTCCCCATACATCGTAGAAGACGGTATTAGGACCATAAAAAAATAAAAAAGCAGTAGTATAATTTCATATACTGGTAACCGAAGCTACCACAAACAGAAATCTTGATTCTTTCCGTCAGCATAATCACCTTTAAATTTTCTGACCTACATGGGACCTTTTAGATATAGTAAGGCGACCGACATTTATATTTTATTTTTATTTCAAAAAAATCCATCTTTTCTACACTATATATATCCCTTACATTTTCATTTTTAATATATACTATTCACATGAACCAAATATCAAAATTAGCCCAAAATTAACTATACCACACAAATAATATACGGCTCAATTAGTAATTAGTCTAAAACCATTTTCAGCTTAAACAAACTTTAATCATCAATATCTATTAAGGCCCATGATAAAACTACCAAACAATTTGTGATATCATTTGGCCATCCCAATTAACAACCAAACCGGTATATAACCCAAATGTTAGGATTTATAAATACGTTTACAAAACCTAAATTACCTCATTTCTGCCCTAATTTCCATCATAAAAATACGCAGCCATGATTTGCAGCCACGCAAACATCACATACTCTTCCTTTCTTTCTTATCTTGATAACCGAACATAACCAACAATCTATGTTTGCAAGAAAATTAGACCCTTTTCTTGAATATCAAACGAAAATTCTCTGTAAGGTTTTATGTTGTGTTGACCGTGATGGTGGTTTTGAGATGGGGTTAGAACTGAGGTAGATGTGGATTGTGGGTTTTATTGTTGTTGTATACTTTCTGTTCGTGGACCATATATGGAATAAGTTTGATGTTTATTTTGGCTTGATTGATGATTGTTCTTTTCTTCTTTCGTTTCATCTTCGTTTTCGTTTTGATGATTGGTCAAGGGGTTGACTGGTTTGTGAATTTTGGTGTCATCTGACCTTCATCGATCTTGTGGTTGCAGTGGCGGCGACTCGGTCAGCGCAGGGATGGCTGGTCCGGTCGACCGACCACTGTGCCCAGCCTAATGGCTTTATTTTTAAGTACTTGGCTTAGTAGCTTGATTAGCTTGTACATTATGGTTAAATTTGGTGAATGGGTGAATTAATTAGTGTATTAATTATATGTGTTGAATAGATTGTTGACCTTAAAATCGTTGAGCTTTACATACTTGTGCTTTGTATTTTATGACTTGTATTTACTAAAAAGCTATTGTACATTGTGCTTAAATGGTTGTAATTTTTGGTGAAGTGGTGTTTTTAATAGCATTAATGTTGTTTGATAGAATTTTGGTCTTAAAATGACACCACGCTGTTTTTTGTTATACAATATGCTTACTTTGTTGTAATTTTAAAAATTTGGTGCATTAAAGTGTTGTAAACCATGCATTATTTCTTGTAAATCTGAAAATTTTGAAGAGAGAGTGCTTCATGCATTATATGTAGTATAGATAAGAAAATATCAATTAGGAGAGAGAGACATACAGTGAAAAAAGGATAGCCCACAATATCAGATAGAAGGGAGAGAAAACCATTGCAACTTGACAGGTTTTATAAATGCCTTATAATTTCAAATCCCGAAAGATGCTTACCAAACATCAATTAATGACTTAACTCTCAATCCTAATGTCTACACCCTTGTAACAAACACACCATAAATCTTGCTTTGTGGTCAGGGATAGGGCTGCAGTCAAGTCAAGCTTTTATCAAGCAACTCGAGCTCGAGCTTGGCTCGATCGAGTCAAGCTTTTATCAAGCTCAAGCCCAAGCTCAAGCACTAAAATTAGCTCGAAATATTTAACAAGACAAGCTCAAGCTTTAGATAGCTTGGCTCGAGCTCATATCAAGCTTTTATAAATCTTTAATATAGATATTTTCATATAAATTTCATATAAATAATTAGGAGCAAATTTGGTTATTAAGCTAATTATAATTTATAAAGGCTTAGTTCGTAAATATTGGATAATGTATTCTAGAAATCTTTAACCCTACCAAACGTCCAAACGATTTGTATTCTAATGATCTAATCTAAGCGTCTCCTCAATCTCCTCCACTCATTCAACCATCAAGTCCAAAGTTTCTCTTTTTTTTCCAGAAGTATTCATAAGTTCAGTTATCAATTTATCATTATCAAGATTTTTAATTTAATAATCTTAAGTGTTGCATCATCAATCTATATTATATACATGTATATGTGTTTTTTATCTTGCCATTGTTAAAGGTTACTAATTAAGTGATAAGTAGTTTAATGAGATTTCTACTTTCATTTCATAAGGTGTTCCTTCATTTTTTACGTGAATGATTATTTAGACATTGTGTCTTTGGCAAAAGTTATTTATAGATCCAACTTTTATCATAGAACCCATCAAGCAATCTTAGCCACCCATTTTTTTATCAAAATAAAAAAAATTAAACTTCCACCCTTTTATTAAAACTTAAATATCTCGCAAACCGTAAATCGTCAAGCTACAAAAAAAAAAAATACCATCGCGACGAGAATTAAATTATCTTTCTATAGACATGCATTGTTATATACTTTCGACAATTTTTTTTTCAAATTTTCCGTTCAGAAAAATCATATATGATTTGTAAAAATCATATAGGATTTGTAAAAATCATATATGATTCGTTAAAATCAAATCATATATGATTCTTACGAATCATATATGATTTTTAAAAAAATCATATATGATTCGTAAGAATCATATATGATTTGATTTTAACGAATCATATATGATTTTTACAAATCATATAAGATTTTTCTGGGCGGATTTTTTTTTTTTTTTTCTTTTTTTTTTTTTTTTTTTTTTTTTTTTTTTTTTTTAAAGTTCGTCGAAAAACAAAGTTCGTCGAAAGTATATAACAATGCATATCTATAGAAAGATGATTTAATTCTCGTCGCGATGGTATTTTTTTTGTAGCTTGACAATTTACCGTTTGCAAGATATTTTGTTTAAAAAAAGGTGAAAAATAAAAATAAATAGCTATGATTGGTTCATTGGTTCTATGGCAAATATGAGATCTATATTGATTTCATCTCTTGTGTCTTTAGACTCTTAAAAAAATAAGAATTTGCCGAATAGATAAATTACATGTATAAACATCGTGTACTTTTGTACAAACCCTTTCATTATAGCCGATAACTTATTCTTGTTTATTCATTGTGCAAAATCAATTTTAAAACGCACATCCAAATTTTACTACTCCATATCATAGGTGATTTATTTAAGACTGTGTGCAGGGAGAAGACATTATGATTGATTATAAATAGCATCCAAGTGTTCAACAAAAGCTTTCCGGGGGTTTTCTTGGAAGGTGGTCTCAGTATGGAAGCTTTTCAACGCACTCATCGGCTGATCTCTCAATGGTTGTGCCAAAAATATCGCTTGTTTGTGCCCAAGCACCATCCGAAAAAGGTTTTTCAACATTCGCCATTGATTTTCTTATGGGTGGTGTTTCTGCAGCTGTATCAAAAACTGCGGCTGCTCCCATTGAACGTGTGAAGCTTCTTATCCAGAATCTAGATGAGATGATTAAAGCTGGTAGACTGTCTCAACCGTATAAAGGCATTGGTGATTGCTTTGGTAGAACCATTAAGGACGAAGGATTTGGTTCGTTGTGGAGAGGAAACACAACTAATGCGATCCTGAGGCTAGTACATCTTTTCTTTTTCATATTATAAAAGTTCAAACTTTCGGCATTCCTAATTCACTTGTTGAACTTTAGTATGTCTTGAAGTATGCATAGCCTGGAATTAGGAAATATTTGGTTGATTTGGGTTGCAACTGATTAAATATCACGTGATCATATAACGCACATCCAAAGTCCAAAAATAGGTGCAATTTCTTACCTTTCCATGCTTATTTCTTTCTTTTAACTGCAGGCTCTGAACTTTGCATTCAAGGATTACTTTAAGAGGCTTTTCAACTTGAAGAAAGTCAGAGATGGTTATTGGAAATGGTTTGCTGGCAACCTTGCATCCGGAGGTGCAGCTGGTACGTCCAGCGTCCTCCCTCTTTTTTGTGTATTCTCTTGACTATGCCAGAACCCGTTTAGCAAATGATTCTAAGGATGCAAAGAAGGGTGGAGAGAGGCAGTTTAACAGTTTGGTTGATGTCTACAAGACACTAGCGAGTGATGGTATTGCTGGGCTTTACCGTGGGTTCAACATTTCATGTGTTCGAATCATAGTCTATCTTGGTCTTTACTTTGGATTATATGATTCTTTGAAGCCGGTGGTCCTTACTGGAAACATGTAGGTAACTTATTTTTTAGTCAATTAAGGTTGTAATCATTTTTTATATAAACCTTCACTAATTTGTGGCTTTTTTTTAAAAAAAAAAAAAAATGAAATTGTTTTTTGCTCATGTTTTTATTTTTTATTTTATTTTTTATTTATTTTTTATTTTTTTTTAGGATAGTTTCTTTGCTAGTTTTATTAGGTTAATCCCAATCTACCCATAACTAAAGGTCAACCCGAAAGTCAAAGTCAACCAAAAGAAAAAGTCAACTCGCAGCATAACTGCCAAATAGCAGTTACAAATCGAATAGACATACCTGTTGGTTCTATCTAACTAACACAACTCTTTCTTGTACATTTTCATTTCTTATAAATAAATTAGAACATGTAATTACAACATGGATGACAAATTTTATATAATTCATTTCTAGTAAAGATTGTATTTATATACTTGTATATTGGTTCTTTGTATCTTGGTATATTGTGACCACCGTTAGACCATAGATCCACGTTTGAGGCCAACAATTGGTATCAGAGCGGTTTGGATTCAACTAACCAAAATCATCATATACCAAGTTCTAAAAATTATGTTTTGAATCGAAATTAATACAACCCAGGTCTCGGTAATATCTTTTTTCTGCAAAAATATCATATGAACAACAATAATCAAGTTTATCACTTTATTGTGTTCAACAAGAGGTACCATCCATTTTTTTTTTGTCGCCTCGTAATTTTTACCGGCATAAAAAAAGGGGCACCTCTATTGTGCGCGGAAAAAAAAATAAATAAATAAAAAAACCTCAATCATCTTTTATACCGAAATCAATACAAGACCCAGGAATAGGCGTTTTTCAATTATACGAAAACATCATTCGATTCAGAAACAAAAATATACCATTCAGATTAATTATTAGTCATTAAAAGGGGCCTTTTTTTAATCAAAACAAAGAACAAACACACATGTTTCTTGAAGATTCGAACCAAAGCACCTTTATTCTTGAATCACCACTTGATTCATAGATAAATACACGGCAGAATAAACCCAAGAGGATCAACCAAAGTTCAATCAAGAACCATACCGTGACGAGAAAGGTTAACCAAAAGCCAAATCATTCGGCAGTCAACCATCAGAAGAAACCAGACAAAGCAGTTTCAATCGTCTCAACAACAAGAGACGGTTTTATCTCACACAAGAGATACAAAGAGAAAAAAAGGCGTTTGTTTACGCGTTTAGGGCAAAAGGAACCAACAAACACAACTAAAGGGCTTCGGTTTTTTAATAAACCCCCCAGGTTCCAAAAATTTACAACACACCACCCTCTATTTATTTTGTTTTGGCATATAGTATATTAGAAATTTTAATATATTGTATAGTCATTATTTAGATAAGTTACTTGTTTTATACCATTAGTATCTTATCAAAATTTAGAACATATAATAACCTAGTGTATATACGCTGCTTATTATATATAGGAATAACTTTTAAGGAGTAATTAACCTTAGGTTTTCACTTTTATTATATAATCTCCGAGGATAGTTTTATTATTAAGACTAGATCCTATAAGTTTTGATTAGCGTTAAGACACAAAACATTAGAAGCGCGCTAGAATTTTATAACACACCAGTGTTAGATTTTTGGAGATTAATTGTCATTATCCTTAAGATATGACTAAAGATGGTGGAGACGGAAAGAAGGAGGCTAGTACACCTAATACTATCCCTCAATTCCAATGCCCGATGTTAAAACCCGTGAATTACTCTTTATGGGCAATTGGAATGCAAATTCTTTTAGAAGCAAATGGGTTATGGGAAACAATTGAGTCAACAGAAACAACTCAACCCGATAAGAAAAAGGAAAAAACTGCTATTGCATACCTTTACCAATCCTTACCCGAAGATCAATTACTTCAAATAACAAAGCACAAAACCCCAAAAGCCATATGGGATGCTTTGGAAACTAGACACTTAGGCGAAGAGAGAGTTCAACAAGTGAGACTACAAACACTCAAATCTGATTTTGAGTTGTTACATATGAAGGAAGATGAAACAATCGACACCTTTACAGGAAAACTCACAACTCTTGTAAACAAAGCCGCTAGTCTAGGACACACAATGGAAGATCAAACCTTAGTTAGGAAATTAGTAAATGATGTACGTGATAGGTATCTGCAAATAGTTGCATCTATAGAACAATATTCCGACCTAAGTACTATGACAATGGAAGAAGCAATAGGGAGACTTAAGACCTATGAAGAAAGGATTAAGTTTAAGAAAGAAAAACAAGAGAACAATCAAGAGAAACTGATGTTCACACGACATAAAGGCCAAGGAAATAATTTCAAGAAAGAAACAAGCAGCAACCCAAATAAATTTACTCATGATAAGAGTAAGGTACTATGCTTCAAATGTAAGGAGTATGGGCATTTTGCAAACAAATATCCATCAAAGAAAGAAGAACAATCCAATCTCATTGAAGAAGACTTAGAACCAACATTACTTATGGTAACTATTGAAGAAGCACCAGGAAATTTCATTAACCAAGAAGAATCACGAAGCAAGAATGGAAGGAAATTCCATTCAACTCCAAATTGACAATATCAAATATTGAACAACAAGGAGTTGGCAGTGAAAGCTTGGATGGTGGTATAACCGAAAACATGAGTCAACCTGGAATTAAGGAAGATATATACGTGCAAGAACTCCAATTAGAAGACAAGGTGTTGGTAGCATAACCAACCAAAAATATGATCAACCTGGACTTAAGGAAGATCACATGAAGGTGGGAATAACCAGAAAAAAAATAGGATCAACATGGACATAATGAAGACCACAGCAGTAAAGGTGGAAGTAACCAAAATAAAATTGATCTACCTGGATGTAAGGATGATCATAAGCACTGCAAGAAATTAAAACAGTAGTAGCTCAGATGGTGGATTTAACCAAAAGATGAATCAAGAAGAGTTAAAGATCTAGGAGACAACGATTGTGATTAAGGGGGAGAATATTGGGTTAATCCCAATCTACCCATAACTAAAGGTCAACCCAAAAGTCAAAGTCAACCAAAAGAAAAAGTCAACTCGCAGCATAACTGCCAAATAGCAGTTACAAATCGAACAAACATACCTGTTGGTTCTATCGAACCAACACAACTCTTTCTTGTACCTTTTCATTTCTTATAAATAGATTAGAACATGTAATTACAACATGGATGACAGATTTTATATAATTCATTTTTAGTAAAGATTGTATTTATATACTTGTATATTGGTTCTTTGTATCTTGGTATATTGTGACCACCGTTAGACCATAGATCCACGTTTGAGGCCAACAAGTTTTGCACTTGGTTGGGTGATAACGAATTGTGCAAGGCTTGCATCCTACCCAATTGACACAGTGCGCAGAAGAATGATGATGACATCAGGTGAAGCAGTCAAGTACAAGAGCTCCATGGATGCACTCTCTCAGATTATAAAGAATTAGGGTGCCAAGTCTCTTTTCAAAGTTTTCATGCCAACATTCTACGTGCCATTGCTGGTGCTGGTGTGCTTTCTGGTTATGACAAGCTGCAGCTGATCATCTTTGGTAAGAAGTATGGATCAGGTGGTGCTTAAGGTACAAAAATGTACATGAATGATGATGAAAAGCTTTTACAATTTGAGGGTATGAAAAGTGATTAGTTTTCGGAAGGAATTTGGTAGTCATATGAGACATCCTTTGTAGATGGATATTGTTTTTGTAGTGCTTTTGTTAGGATTCAGATAGACAATGTGATTGCTTTTGTAATTGCATACTGAGTTTTTCATAGATAAAATCTAGTATTTAGTGTTCTTATTTGTATTTATATCTTTGAGCTAATTCTACATACTAATAATTTAGAAGATAATGAAGGAACAATGATCAAGAGAGGAATGGAACAAGAAAACTTTGATATTAGTTCTTGGTTCATTTCTCCATACTAGTGATCGTTTAGCCATTGAGTTTAAACTTGCAAAATTTAGAGGCAACCATAAGTATGGATTATTATGTTTTTAGCTATAATGTGGTTAGTTTCAATTGATAGTATGTTTGATTTCTCTATGCGCAAAAACTTACTAAACAACTATACTTTTATATTGTTTTAACGGATAATTGTAGTTCTTTATTGAAGATATTCCAAATACAAATGTAGTATGCGTTTATGGTAATATGGTATGGGAGTGCTTATAATATGTTTGGTGTGTTTTGCTTCTTCTTCTTATATGCCTCTGTGAAATTTGCTTCTTTCTTTATATGTATACTTATGTCTTTGTTTGCTTGTATGTGTTTGTTTTATATGCTTCTGTTGTATGTCATTGTCTCTATTTCCTTGCACACACCTTACATACTGTCTATTTGTTTGCTTACACACACTTGTTGGAGGTCTTTCAGGAAGTAGTCCCTTTACCCTTGGGTAGGTGTGACTGTCTACATCTCATTTCTCTCATATCTCGTTTTGACGGGATTGAGTATTGTTGTTGTTGTATTGCTTATAATAAGTAATAAAATTGATTAAACATGACTACTTAATACTCCATATTTTATAATTAATTAGCTTTAAGAGTTTTAAGATTGCCAACCTAGGTAATTTGTAGGGGTGGAAACGAGCTGAGCCCGAGCCTGCCAGAGCTCGAGCTCGGCTCGTTTATATATATAAAGCTCGGGCTCGAGCTCGAGCTCTTTTCGAGCCTCATATCTTGAGCTCGAGCTCGGCTCGTGAAAATTTTCGAAAGCTCGAGCTCGACTAACTTATAGAATGTATTGAATGAAATACAACTCGAAGGCTTGTTAATCACACTAGGCTCAAGCTTGTTTATTTTTTTAAGCTAGTTTATACATGGTTTTATGTATAGAAAATATATATAAGTATATATTTTTAGGGCTCGTTTAGGCTCGCGAACCTAATCGATCTTTACGTATAAAGCTCGGGCTCAAGCTCGATAATTAAACGAGCCCAAACTTAGGCACTCGGGCTCGAGCTCATTTAGGCTCGGCTCGTTCGAGCTTTTTACCGATCCGATTCTGAGCTTTTCACGAGCGGCTCGGCTCGTTTCCACCCTTAGTTATTTGTAAGCAAGGTTTTTAAGATCGAAATACCGCCTAAGATTGTTTTCGTCTTTGCAAGATCATGATCGTAAGATCAGATCGGGATCTTAAGATCCTAGATCCTACTATAGTGTTATTTTCTTAATATGAGTTGTAAAACTATGCAAATCTATTCTATATTATGGGTGTGTTTGGTAAAAGTAGCTGTGAGTTGTGAGCAGCTCACTGCTCACAGCTTCTTAAAGAAGCATTGAATAAATGAGCTTTCTTAAAAAAATAGTAAAGCTCACCGATCATTTGCCAAACGAACAATAAAAATAAAAAATCTCATTGCTCCCGCTCATCGCCCCAAAAAGCTCTAAAAAGCTCCGCGTGAAACATAGCATACATATCATGAAAATGTATGTTAAAATTATGATCATGAAGTGTTTAATACAATTAGCTTCTTATTTTTCATATTTTACAAAACTTAATATATAAGTTGTTAATTTTTTAGCTTGTGGTTCGAGAAAAGTAAGATTGGATCGATCGAAATTTTAAAATCATATTGTAAAGACTGAAACCTTATTAAGATCCTATCTCGCAAAGATCGTGCGACCCAATACAGTTCCCCGACTTCTCGTGATGAGCGCAACACAACAAATGAATTATGGTCGTTTTTGCTTTGTGATATCGTAAAATAAAAAAAAAAAACATGTTTGCAAGTAAAATAAGCCATCGACATTATTAAGTTCAGTAACCAAATCCCTAATCTCACTAAACCAAGTCAATCAATGATGATGAGGAGTCATACTCAAGTCCACACTATGAGCAAACAATGTCAATCTTCTGTAGAATAAAATATTTGCCCATTGTAGCCCAACTTGACCCTTATTTCACGGGTCTTCCGGAACCCAAGAATCCTATTTTACCGACCGAACACAATCACATTTTGCACCATTAGATCACACAATCCAACGGTGACAAACATACCATCTTGGATCTCAAACACAAAGACAAGTACACAAAACACTCCACTTATAATCATGCAACAACACTCTCACTTCTTCTCCTTAAACCAAATCCTTGGTCTTTGATCTCAAAATTTCATAAAAATCCCATATAATCAAAAGTTTATAAAAAACCAAACTTTTTTTTTTTATAAAAATTATAGTACTAATGGGATTTACAATGGGATTAAACTTACTATTATTACTAGCAATGGTTGCTACTAACATTTTATCACTTTACCACCTTTCAACCACCATCATGTCCACCACCACTAGCCCATCATCAACCACCAACCCACCTGTCCCTGACCACCTACTCCGTCAGCTCCAAACCATACGCGCCACCATAAACCACCTCACGCGCCTCCACCCAAACTCACGCGCCACCTCACGCGCCACCACAGATGTCCCATCTGAGCTCCTTCTTTACACCCAGCTCAACCCCATTGCCTCAGCTTGCCGCCACCACCCTGACCTCCTCCACCAGTACATGAACTACACACCCTTTGCTCAATGCCCACCGTCGTCAACCGCCGCCGGAGAGCCCTTGATCCTCCGTGGCTGCCACCCTTTGCCTCGCCGGAGATGCTTCTCCATCACACCTAGTAAAACACCCACTAACCTTCCCTCCAACCCCTTTTCGCCTTTTTCGCAAAACTTGGTTTTGTGGACTAACTATAAGTGTAAAAGCTTAGATTGTTATAACCCTGAAATGGGTTTTGATTTAAGTAAAGAAAAGTCTAGGTTTTTAAGTTTTAAGAATGATCTTGATCTACCCATTTCGCAGTTTTTAGATATCGCGAAAAAAGGGAAAACTGCGGTTAGGTTGGGGTTAGATATAGGGGGTGGGACGGGTACATTTGCCGCGCAAATGAAAAAGGAAAATGTGACTGTGATCACTGCTACTATGAGTATGGGTGCGCCTTATAGTGAAGTAGTGGCACTTAGGGGGTTAGTACCTTTACATGTACCGTTACAGCAGCGTTTGCCGGTTTTTGATGGTGTGTTGGATCTAGTGAGATGTGGGCATGCTGTGAATAGGTGGATACCTGTTCAAGCAATGGAGTTTTTGTTGTATGATGTTGATAGGGTGTTGAGGGGTGGAGGGTTTTTTTGGGTGGATCATTTTTTTAGTAAGGGTGTGGATCTTGATAAGGTTTACGGGCCGTTGATTGGGAAGTTGGGGTATAAGAAGGTGAAATGGGCTGTTGGGAAGAAGGATGACGCTAGTGGTGTTAAGAATGGTGAGGTTTATTTGACTGCGCTATTGCAAAAACCGGTTTCAAGATGATGATGGTGATTTTTTTTTGTTGTTAAGGTATGGATTGTGATTTGCTCTTGTTGTTTAGAATATGCTTATTGGAAGTTATTTGAAGTTTAAGGTTTTGTATTTGGTTAACTTGTGATTGAAATCTGTCAATTAGTTTAGTATGAAAATGTTATAAAATGGAGATTAGGAGCTACGATTTGGGGTTCTAGCGAATATTTGACTATGCTTTAAGTTGATATGAATTGGAATTGAGTTTGAGATTCGTTCTTCATTACTATGTTCTATAGCATACAAATTGTTCAATATTTTGTGCACATCCTTCTGGAGATGGCTTGATTTTAATGACAACTGCTTTGCAAGAATGTGGTGTCCTTTGATATGTGGATACTCCGATATATTTGGGTACGAGTCCAATTGACAAATCAAATAGATGCATAATTTAAAATTATGTTTTTAGATAAATTGCTCGTCACAGTAATGTGCTTTTCGTTAAATGCTAAACTTATATTCAAAATGAAATTCAAATGGCTTATTTTATAAGTTTATAATCAAATAAACGGCCCGGTCATCTCTGTGGAGACTGATCAACAACAATACCCAATCCCACTGGAGGGTGGGGTATAGGATTTGTATGGAGACTATAATACTAAACTATTAACCATCTACATTGTCCCATTGTAAATGTGGCATGTTTAACCTCTGTGATGATTGACTTTTGTCATTAGTGTTGTTTTACTTACTTTATAAAACACCTTTGATTGCAAAGCAATAGTTTTTGTAGTAAATCGTGTTCATCTTTCATTTCTTATATCCAAATTTTGCTCCATTCTCCTATGTTTGTATATGCACCTAAATATCTGTTTGCATGCTCTTGGAAGATTAGGACTTCATTAGGAAACCATTAACTAGTCTTTTTTTGACTTAACTACGAAACATAGGCCCTTAACAATGCCAGTTGAAAGTATGTCCTATAAAAAAAGCTGGTTGTTGGTAAAAATGTCCCTCCTTTAAGACTGTTATTGCATTATTCAACTTATTGATTTGTTGGCATAATTAATTTGGTGAAGAGCAATGTTGTGTACACTTTTACATCTGAAATCTGTCTAGCTTACAACACTTGAATAAGAGTTTTTCTCTTTTTATAACAGGATCCAGGTTCCAAGCTCGAGCCGACTAAATGGGAGGTAACCCAGTTCCCTCAGTTTCTTCAAAAGCAAATCGATTATAATTAATTTATATTAGATTCAAATCCATGGCTAGTTCTTTGGTGCGTTTATGCATCAATGTGTTTGTATTAGTTTGCGGGGCCTTAAAGTAAAGATCAACATTGGCAAATAAATTTGTATTATTTGAACACATCGTTTTTGTAGCATACAGTTTACGCATAGGTAATTCATGCAAAACACCGTATTCTTGTTCCTTCAGAACTGTATCTGATCTCTAAGCCAGCATAAGCGGCCATTTTTTAATTCGCTAAATCGTTCAATTCTCGTTCCCATGTTACACTTTTGAGGGGCTCATTGTCGGACTTGCATTGTCCAATCATATAGTGAGTTTGGGTTTTCGTTCTTTTGTTTGTTTGGTTGATGCATTAGGGTCTCATGATGTGAATTTGCTTGTGTTTTGTAAGGGGTAAAATACGCTCAAATTTATAACGTATTAAATTATTTGTTTGAATAAAAACGATATTATTATTATTGACACAAGATGCTGGTCGTCTGTCTTGACTCGACATGTTCAATTATTAATTTATAGAGATAACAATCATGTCCTAACTCGACACATTATGATCTGCATATATAGCTTGCTTGTTGCGACTCAAACTCGTGTTTATTTGTTAACAATCATTTTATCCGTGTGTTTGCAACATCTGGTTATGATAGTTGATTACTGACAGTTATTCTACTAAACAAAACTCTTAAGAAAACATAATGTGAACCATGATAAGAATAACATAGCACAGACGAGGCTTGTTCCAGTCAACCATCTCAATGTCAGTCAAATTTATGTGAGGCAGCCTTAACAAACTGAACCTACTAAATTTACCCGGTCCTCACATACCAGTCATCTCTAATCTACTTATTCACATATCCCAGCAGCCCCTCATTGCTTGCTGATATTTACCAGGGAAGAATATAACATGCACCCTTTAGGAATTTTGGACTTCGTTATGATGATCAAATATTAAGTCACAGACACTTGATTACGAGCAGTTCCACGCTTACCTGTTCATCAAGTACATTTCTATTTTCTTATTATGAACCACTTCTCATCCCTAGACATACTTTGATTTAGTGTGCACTTCGCCAGAATTTATCTATAAAGTAGATTATGCTTTTCAGTTTTACATGATGATATAGCAAGTGAACTGGAATCCATGGTTTGATTTGTAGTTTTAATCATGGATTTGTAACACAAACAATAACATATGAATAGTTGCTTACGGCGACTCGGTAGGTTGAATGAAGTTGAGGTTACATTGACAGTAAAAAGTTCATATAAAAAGAAGCAATTTCAAACCTTATTAACCAGCTCAAGGAGTTTGTCGGAGACCCGAAAAGATTATGTTGAAACAGAAAGCCGATTAGTAAAAAGTCCATATAACAGCATCCCTTTTAGTAAATACAACTACATATTCATTTCCTCATGTAAAAATGCAATCAACAAAAGTTATATTCTCAAAACTTTCAGACAATCAGCACCGACACAAAAACAAGACAATTTTGTCAAAGATCATCATCTTTAAATGTCCGACTTTCTATACCTGCTTTTAAAAATTCAAAGGAGAAAGGATTCACTTCTTGTGTACAAAGAAGAGAGATGGAGGTTTAACTAAATTCATCTTGCTGTCTGCCTAATCTTGATCATTCGTTTCAGTGTTGCTAACCAGAAGCTGCACTCGTCCCAATCACTTGTCGTGAGAACAGTCTGTATTGACAAGCAAAAAGTTAACTCCAGCCACATAGACTTGATGAATTTAAAAAAAAAGTGGTTGAATTAAATATAACTAGTTTTAACCAAAGGCCTCTTGGCCCGGTGGTATGCAAGTAGCCCAACAACCTAGAGGTTGTGGTTGGAGACATATGTGAGATAGGTGATGTGGGTTGTAAAAAAATTGCCGTTCAAAAAAAAATATAACTAGTTTTAAACCTTTAAATATAAAGTGATTTAGGAGGTTGTTTGTATTCAAAAAATAGACTATGGGTGACTTTCAACGCTCATACCAAAATCGACCCATTCACAAGAACATGGGTCGAAAAAATAAGAACCACTGTGGCCCACAGAATTGCTTGCAATTCCTGGCGTTATTCACTTGCTTACTTGAGTAACATCTGGAAGTTACCTGGATTTTAAGGGCAGTAGGGAAATCTCCACGATCCAACGCTTGACAAAGCTGTACAAGCTTTTCAGAAGCATTTTTGGATATATCACTACTGTTTAGTTTCGTAAACAACATCCCCAATTTCTTTGAGTTGTCATCAATCTCCCGCTTTTTAGCTGGTATGGCATGTGAACCCCCCAGGGCTTCCGATGTCTCCGTAAAAAGTCTAGTTAAAGTGCTAATAACTGGCCTTTGATGTGCTGCAACACAAAATGTACAGTGTTTCCATTAGCTTTCACCAAAACTTCATACTATATCATATACCATAAATATTTGGCCTCCAAGAGGAACTTATTACAAAATTATACAAAACATCATGTGAATAACAATTCGAACTAGATATTCACTCCTAGTTTATTTTTCCAAACAAATTCTTGTGACTTTTTAGAAACAGCAAGTTTTCATGAGTGGGAAGGTTTTTTAATGGCCAATATTCTTCATCACCCAGGAGTATCTCTTATGATAAGCGAGGGCATGAGTTATACCAATCTTTAAAAGAATATGTCTGCAGCACTACCTAACTTTTCTGTTGTATGACACTATGGGGACACGTAAATTTGCGTTTTAAAGCTGATTAGATAGTTTTCTTTAGATGCTCAAACAATTGATTGACACGTCACAAATATACAATATAAAACAGCAAAAGCACATTTAAACAGTATATCCTACTGCCCATTTCATAAAAACTTTTTATCTGAATCTAACATGTCTAGTCGCGTAAAACACTTTTGCAACGCACATCCAAACACTTTGCAACTTCTATAGCAATATTTACCTACCAGCCTACCGTGTATGTCTCTCTTCAATGAAGATACCATAATAGTAGGATCAGAATCTAAAACTTTAATATTGGGAGAGACCCTCCAATCATACAAATAAAAGATAATTATCATAACACAGAAAGGTTCAATACTTGAGGTAGAAAAAAATTAGATGACATTACCAGGTACATTGGATACATCGGCTGTCTGCACTGTTGGTGCAGGAGCAGGTGGTGCAGCTGGTGGTGTAGGACTGGGTGGTTGAGCTTGACCTGATGTAGTTCTTTGCAGTCCCGTAGTACTCATAGGCATGAATCCCCTCATCTGTGGTGTAGGCCCAACATCCTGCGACATCTTGGGCCCGGGAGTGGGAACCATTGGAGTGGGAACCATTGGAGATGGAACAGGGCCAAGTGAACCAGTCATTGGTGGTCTAACTTGGAAACTAGAATTGGCATTTACCTGAGACTAGTACACAATACTATTTTAGCAGCAAAATCCAATGATTTAGTAGTCAAATCTAGAGGTTCGAAAATGGGTGTTTTCGCTACGAGTCAAAACAGATCGTTTGAAATGACCCAGAACACAACATAGTTACTGAACTTTTGATAAATAATTAGCGTGTCAAATGAAAGTAAAAATACTGAACTTTTTCAATAATAATATAATATTAGGAGTTAATTGACATAAGAGGTTTTATGCATTACAATACACTTTGGGTGCTTTTTGACCCATTTGACATGTTTCCCATTAAGCCTATATGAGAACAATAATATAAAGATTTATAGATACTCACAGGATACAATTGAGAACCCAAGCTAGGGGCTTGCTGGTATTGGTCAGCATTCCTTATAACTGGAGGGGTACTAGGGACAAATACCCTCGGAGCAGGTTGAGTTTGTGGTTGGGAAGTGAAACCCGCCTAGAAAAAATTTACTTAGTTAAAGGCACATTATTTCACAATAACCAAAGCTTTCAAAATTTACACTTTTAAAGTTCAATTGTTAACATACTGCCGACACCGGTGGAATCTGAGCTGGAGAAGCTGGAATAAATGTAGTAGGCTGTTGCTGTTGATATTGAGTATTGAATCGAGGACTAGGTGTTTGTTGATAGTTTGTTGTTTGTTGATAGTTTTGTGTTTGTGGATAGTTTGGTGTTTGTTGATAGTTTTGACGAGGATATACGGCATCATCCTGTGAAGTTGTAACAATACCATCAATAAAAATAAACAATCACATATCAGGGCACTTGCCCCTTCATTCCCTAATATACTGTATGATCTCTATAAAATTCTCGTACAAGATACTTTTTTTAGGTAACTGCAGACTAGAGGTGGCAATTTGATTTATGATTTATCTCTAAGAGGTCAAACAGGTTATAGAAAAAGTCAGCCAAAAAGGAATTGGTTAAAAGAACCAGCGTGTACTTTTAAAGTGTAAACTTCCTTAATCATTTGATTTAGAGAAAATGGATTGATATTAATATAAAGAAACTTTCGTAATCACATTTGACATACTAACTATATATACTTAAAAAAATATGTAGATAAAAAGTGTTTCTGGTCAACCCAACTTGATTTGGTAATTTCAACCAGTACTCACCCTTTTTGACCCATTACCCAACACTCCCGTTTTACAAGACTTTTGGCGTGTGAAATAATTTTCATGTTATAGAAATCACCTCCATAAAGATATATATGAAAGGCAATAGAGCATGCAGATCACCTGATAACCAGATCGAGAGGGCTCAACAACTGAATTCTGCTGGTTCGCACCGTGTGCAACTCCCGTTGGCAACTGAGAGTTGTCATAATCCATAGACCCAATAGTAGCTTTCTCTATTAAAAATAATGTGACATAATTAGCAGCGCACACTGAAGAAAACATATACCTACTCGAACAAAGAGAACTGTGCCTATATCATTAATAGATGCCAAAATATATAGAGCACAAGATACACAAAAGGGGGAATATACAAAACCATCATTGGCAATGCCCCTATTCTAACTTTGACCATTTTCCCCACCTTACCCCAGTCAACTTTTTCATTAGACGACGCAATTATTACCTTTAAACAATTTCACTTCTTAAGAAATATATATTCATATAGACCCTTATATATAGTAGTTTTTTAGACATGCAAACGAGTATACTACGACCGCAGACCCAAAAAAACATGGTCCATCAAAATGGAACAATGTATTACACTATTACAAAAGATTACAAAATAATAAGTATCTAGTAGCACAATAATTAATGTATACCTGGTTCCGTTGAAAGGGCTATTCGATCTCGCAATATCACCAGTTCAGGAGACAAATCTTCATTGCCCATTAGCTTCAGATATTCCATAGCTGTTGTTAAAAGTCCTTGACTTGCTAATATTTCAGCATACTTCTCAACAAGTTTGCATAGAGAAGCACTGAATCTCTTCTGCCCAGTTGCTAAAGCGAGGACTACTGTTTTCTCCATAAGATCCTAACACCCCGATAAGATGAGTTAATAATGCACCAATAACAGAAACTAAATTTTCAACATGAGGCCTACCTGAAGAAGGTCAACATAGGATTTCCCTTCACGCTCAGATGTAACATTTTTCGACCAGATTTCCACCGTTTTATCGATATTTCCGGCACATATGTAACAAATAGTAGCGGCTAGTGTATTACCAGCAGCTATGAGTCTAGAAGCAAGGGTATCACATAGTAACGTCCAATCCTCCCCCTGTGCAAACTGTGTCGTACAAGCATCAATAATTAGCATAAACAAACATCAATAATGATTTGTCTGTTATGAACTTCCTTATAATCCAAATATATTTACAATGGCAAAGATGGCAATATTGCACAAATTGCAAGTATTTACTCAAAGATTAGTTAACTTACAGTGCAGAGGAGAGCAAGTGTTTCCTTCCAAGATTTTAGGGGTCTCGAATTTACTAGGCTAACAAGGTCATTATTCACCATTGCAGAAACAACCTGTTCATCAGCAGAGACAAAATTGTAAAAAACCAGCAGAAAGTCAAAAAAGCTAATGGCCATAATCAAAATGAATATGTCAGAAAAAGTGGGAAGGAATAAATGTACCTTAAGGTATGGAGAACTGTTATTTTTAAGGTACTGATCACGTGTGCTCTCCCACAAAGAATTGCCACCAACCTGTGCAATAACTAAAGCATCTGCCATCTTATTTGCAGCTATGCACTGCGCAACCGCCCCCTTGTAATCCCCAACGACCAAAGCACGCTGAACACCATCCTCAAATGAAGAGTCAGTAATGCCATCTGGTGAATCACCTTCCTTTACTGAATCTTCCACACCAGAAACAGATTCAATAGCAAAGGTGTTAACAGATGTTGACACAGGTGTGTCAGTTTTGGGGCTTGGAAGATTGTTGAAGAAATCTTCCCAATAATCAGTAGGCGACATTAGGCTCCCCCCCATAAATCCTTCTTTAGCTTCATTCTCTGTAAGATTGAGAGAATTCATATCTTGAGAAAGATCTTCTACTGGTTCATTTACTTCTGCAGGTAAAGTGAAACCAAGGTGGTTTAATAGATGGGTTCTTGCTGTTCCCTCGTCTTCAAACATAACCTTCAAGAATCCCCAAGTTTCTCTGTCATCTTCAGACCTGCTTAACATATCAATGAAGGCTAAATTCAGAACAATGTTACTAGAACAATAGATGCAACTTGTTATTTCTAACAGATACATACTCAGATTCTTGATATTTTTGGTCACAAAGAAGCCTCAATGAGGATCGATCTCCACTCTTCATTGCAGCTTCAAATTCAGATGAGGTGCTCACTAAATTAAGTTCAGTAACCAAGTCCCGAACATTAACCTAAAATAAAAACACCATATAATAATGTGTAATAAGTTAAGTAAAAGGAAAGGTAGTCTGAGTGCTACTAGATGTACCTCTGAACGTCCAGATTGAGACCCAGATGGGTGAAATGAAACAAGCTTACCACCAAAACCGAAAGTGACTCCAGCTTTGCGCTGGTACCACTTTGGAGCTTTTAAAGGTGCTGCACAAAACGACATTTAAAAAAATAATAGCCAATATTAATGACAATAAAATGCCAATATTAAATAAATATAGAAACCAATAAAATAGAGCAGAAAATAATAAATGAATAACACTTGAATGTTTGCCTGTTTGGTAACGGACGAACTGGATCAATATTCATGGCATGTTGAACGAACTATGTGACTATGACTTAAAGTATAATCATATTTACAATTAATATTCAAACAGTTGATGGCCACTGATGATGGTTAGTTGATCTTTTTCTCTTTTCAGACTGCAAAAGCTCCAGTTATAGATTGAAAGGGCCATTAATGACAGTCAATCAATGGAGGACTGTTAGGATGCTATCCGTGTGTCATTTGGATAAAGGCTAGTGAGCCATGAAAGATGCTACTTCACCTTAACATATGTCATATTCAATGTAGAGGTTGAGCTGTTTGAACTTTGAAGTTTATGATGTCTGCATGGTTTGTTTCAGTGTAGTCAAAAGCGAGAAAAAGCGCGCTTTAAGCGAAGAAGCGAAGCGAAGCGCCCTATAGCGCTTTGATTCTAAAAAAGCGATGCGTTTTACTAAAGCGAGCAGAAGCGACCTAAAGCGACCGAAAAGCGACCTAAAAGCGCTCGCTTTTTTGCATAACGGCTAGTTTTTAATTTTTTACCTAATGAAGTTTTACAGCCGGCCCTAATCTTTTAAATTAGGTTAAATATTTACAAAACTAACCCTTTAACATAATATTATAAATACTAACACTTATTAACAATTATTAATCACACAATCTTCTCTTCCCACGTTTCATACTTCCACTTATCATTCTTTATTCCAAGCCGGCCCTACCACCGGCATCTACAAGTAGGACATCTACAAGTAGGGCACTCTTCGATGAATCCGACGAGGATCTTGTAGATGAAGATGATATAGTGGATCTCAGAAACGATGGGGAAATAAGAAATGAGAACTTAGATGATTATTCCGAATAAAAAATATTAGACTTTAAGCTTTAACTATTTGAATAAACTTCTCTTTTGTGGTCTTTTTAGATTGAAAATGAAGATTTTAAGATAATTATGTTTTTATTTAACCATTGTTTTCATACTAGACACTATTATATGCACAAAGGGTAAAAAGTTAATTGAAGCGCTCGCTTTTGTCGCTTCTCGCTTCTCGCTTTAGAAAAAGGCATGTCGCTTTGAGGTCGCTTTCGCTTTTAACTAACAAACTTTGTTTAGTGTATAGTTTGATTCTGTTGTATGGTGGTTATGAGAGCATGAATGTCTGTCTTCTACTCCTATGTACTAATTTTTGTATAATCTGTTTCATGTTAGTTTCAGTTTCGAAGGGTTTGTCTTTGGAATTTTGAGCTAACCTTGTACGTTTTTTATATACATAAGATTCAACTTTTACCAAAATATTTACAAATTACATAACTTAATTTAAAGTAGAAGTATTATAATGATGAGTACAACTCCCACTCAGTTTGACATTTAAACAAACAAAAAGAAAAAGACACAGAAGGAAAAACTATACATTGTACTGTGCAAACTATAAAAAGCACATTCAGGAAGAGATACATTACCTGGGACAAGGTAGCTCTCACCAACGCCATATCGAGCACAAGCCTGCAAAAGAAGAAAATGTAAGCTTCCATAGCATTTATGTAGATACTGTGTCTATGATTTCTAATATTAAGCAGCTTGCTATGTATAGCCCAATGGTAGACACAAAATGTAAGCTTCCATAGCATTTATGTAGATACTGTGTCTATGATTTCTAATATTAAGCAGCTTGCTATGTATAGCCCAATGGTAGACACAAAATAGTTTCACTTTTTAGGGGGTAAAGGAGGGTGATACTTCTATTATAGGTACAGATATCAAGTCATAGGCAGCATTAAAACTTCAAACCAAAACCTACACAAAGATAAATATGGCCAGACAAGAAGTTGGCCAGCACCCTTTGCACCCACTAAACCAGCTATTCATATAAATGACAAAATGTTATTCAACAACAACAACATACCCAATCCCGCCAAAGCAGGGTATGGGGATGGCATGTTTTTCAAGTTAGTTAATAATGATGGCAACTTGGCAGGCCATTCATGTAGTGCTTATTGAATCATATTCTCCTATGGGATGTTAATAAAACTTAAAAGCATATAGAAGGGTACAAGTTAGCGAACCTCGATATTATAAATACCGATTTTTCCATCGAAAGAGGATGCCGACATAACCCCTGGTATCTTTGGATACCAGTGGACATCAAAGTTCCAATTGGTTCCGGCTGGAAGTTCCGTGACAATCTGCATAAGTTTTTCATCGGGTAGCTCAGATCCTTAGTAACCAAACACAGTACAGTAAGTTCAATAGGAAAACCATCAGCCTAAAACAGCTATGACAGACCTCAGCTGAATTAGTGTCCCAGCATATAGTGCGGTTGTCTTTGGCACAGGTAAGCAAATAGGAGCTATCATTAGGACACCAGGACATTGCAACAACACCTGGTCAATTAGGTTGTTAGAATTAATGTGTTACACGTGTAAAAATTAATTGAAGAGTGACATCATTAATATCAGACGATCAACTAATAAATAATTACCATCATACCTTTAGTGTGACCTACCAACTCCCGCAGTGGAGACATTGTGTTCCGCATATCCCATACCTGCGGGTGATCAATAGATACGTAAATTAAATAATTAACATATTTACGAAAAGACATGCATATGGCAAATAAATCAGTACCCTCAAAGAAGGTGAACTGTCATCGTCTGAAGCAACAATAAGTTGTGTGGCCATATCCGGATGCCACTGTAAGACAGAGCATCGCCTTCTAACTGAATCTGAGAAGCTGTAAATCGGAAAGTTCTTGCAGAATAGGTTAAAAGTTCAAGTATGTATCACAATTCACAAAGTCATAACACCAGATTCCAGAAAGTTACCTTATAATCGGTTTTTGCTTCCTCAGGTCCCAAACCACTATAGCAGAAATAATGTACCATTAGTTTTTCTATATTACATTAGCTAAGCACTAATCTATGTTTCCATTCATACCGGTTGTTCCATTTGTAGAGGTGGATGCCAGGATAGGTTGAACCTTCTTGTTCCATGATAAGAATGATATTTCACCTTGCGTAGCAGATCCACTGCCCTGCAAAGAGAGGTGTATAGCACTAAGCGTAAAGCTAAATACACTGCAAGTCTTTGTAGTATACTTCAACCGACATTTTAATGCACTTAAACTATAGCATAAATTACTAAAAAAATCAAACAGAACCAAGAGCGGGTCGGTACACAAGCATAAACATAACATTGCAGCTTATTTTACCAGACACAGACCATCCGCATAACTTGAAATCTATTAATGTAAATTCTACTCTATCGCGAATATACACCAGGAATTGAGCCAAAGAAAAACTGTCTTGAAAAAGAATAAAATAGATCGCAGGGATAGCTATGGGATGTTTGTGGAGCCCACATTGCTCCTCTAAAAGAAAGGGGTTTTTACAATTTTCATGTAAAGTAGTGAGATATACATCTGATGACACGTTTATATTACCTTGAGAGGCGGAAAATGTGTAGGTTCTGCTGGTTTAGCTATATCCCATATACAGATTTCACCTTCTTCAGCACCAGAAGCAAGATGATTTGGTTTAAGAGAACTAAATTCCAAACCCCGAACCTGAAAAAAAAAATCAATAGGTTACAACCAAATGCCAAGTGTAAAAGAACCAACTATCACTAATCGCAGTCCACAAACACAAAACGAAAACTTACAGGTCCTTTGTGTCTTGATAGGTTTTGAACAAGAGCGTTTCCACGTTCCTCGGCGCTACTGTCCAACATAATTAAATAAAAACTAATGAGACTTTCACATACTAATTTCCTTGACAGCATGAAAAGCATGAAAAACCATAACACTATGGCAGATTTGCATAGGAAAGGCACCCTCGTCAGAGATATTAATTAGCTAGAAAAGAATATTTTCCCACTTAAAACATAAAACCATATAGCAGTTCCTATGTTTTCTGTTGCATCTTCACAAACATCATAAATACTGTGATGCAGCTACTTATGCTCACCTTAATAATCAACAAAAACAATATAAAAATATTTTTTCATCTTTACTAGATCGTTAGCTATATCCCATATACAGATTTCAGTGTTGTTCTCAAAATTAGTGGCCAACATTGTTTGGGTAACGTTGTGTTACGTGTGTGTATTCTTTGGTCCGGTTTTCAGTGTTAATGGGTTCAGTGTGTTGAGTACGTTATGCTGACGTGGCAACACCTTTTAACAACTTGAATTTTAGTGGGTCTATTTTACATAACATTGCGCGTCGAGAGTTATGCTGATGTGGCAAACCCTTTAAAGTTTAAACAACTTAATGTTACCACAACATGTAATCTAACAAACAATACTCACATAAAACCTAAATCACAAATGGATAAAATCATAAAAATTGGCTCGATATTATTCTCATTGTTATGCTAACATTAATACTTATTAAATAACACGAAAAAAGCAAAACTATATAAAACGAATTCATACCCAATGAGCAACTAAAATATCTAAACACACATAAAAAATTGGTTCAATATTAGTGCTACGCTGACATGGCAACACCTTTTAAGAGGATCAGGTGTAGTCACATGAGCGAAAACCCAAAAAGGGTGTCACGACATGCCACCTTAGCATTTTCCCCTTTCACTTCCCTTATCACTCACACACCCAAAAAAAATCCCTCTCCCTAATCACTCAAGCCAAAACCCCACTTTTGGGACCCACAAATCCCAATTAAAACACAAATTCAACACAAAAACCAATTAAAGAAAAATGCTCTTTGGCACAAGCCAGAGTGAAGCACGATGGTGCTCGGCTTTGGCTCAAGCCAAATCATTGCCACATATGAATGGCATTGGTGGTGTGTGACTCCAGCCAATGCTCTGAAAACTATTCTTATGTTACTACATCTTTTAACAACTTTGTGTGCAATATTGACACCTTGGCATGCTCTAATAACAACAATACTAATTATACAAAACCTAAAAATCACTAAACACATAAAAAATTTAGTTCAATATTATTCTCATGAAAACACCTTTCACTATTATTGTTAGTACTACGCTGACGTGGCAACACCTTATAACACTTACAACAATACTTAAAACATAAAACATAAATATCACAATGTGCATATCTTATGTTGACGCGTCGACACCTTTTAAAGCATAAACTCCCTATGCATTATTTGAGGGCACGGTGCAAATTTTCCACTCGTTATAGGTGCACCGTGCTTTGTACGTTATAGGCGCATCGCCATCCGAGCATTTTAGTGTTTTTTTTTTTTTTTTCTCCTTTTTTGTGAGTGATGGGGTTTTTTGTAGTGTGTTATATAATGTTATCGGGTAAAAGCTGACGTGGCTCTATGGCTTAGTCAACCTAACACTCTTATTTATGCTAACTTCACGCGCAAAACTACGTATTATTATTATATAAAAACAAACACAATAACAACCAAATATCACAATGTGCATATGTTATGTTGACACGTCAACACCTTGTAAAACATAAACTTCCTATGCATTATTAGAGGGCACGGTGCAAGTAATCATAGTCATATTATAGTGCCAATTTTGCCACTCGTTATAGGAGCACCGGGCTTCGTGCATTATAGGCGCATCGCCATCCACATCAACATCGCGTCTTAGTGTTTTTTTTTCTTCTTTTGTGAGTGATGGGGTTTTTTGTTGTGTGTTATAAAAACGTTATAGGGTAAAAGCTGACGTGGCGTCACCTATAACACACGTCTACGGCTTAGTCTACCTAACACTCTTATTTAGGCTAACTTCACGCGCAACAATACGTAATATCATTATCTATACTACATTATAATGCATTTGGTACTATTACATAATTAGAAAGACTTAAAATTCAGACTTTTTTTTCTTGCTTATTATGAAAAGATTTCAAAATTAATTTGTTAGGAAACAAGTTTGTTAGGAAGCGGTTGGTTGTTCAAACTAAAATTATTTGTCTTAACAATCTCTAATATCTCTACTTATAAAGCATGTAGACAACTAAATGTGTAACCAAATAACGCAAAATATAATTGCACGGTACCCGCGCCTAGTTATATAAAAACACAATAACAACCAAATTTATATAAAAAAAGGGCGAATCCATACCCAATAAGCAACTTAGGGTTCCACAAGCTAATAGTCCCATCCACAAGCCCACCGGTCACAATCCCCAGCTCAAACTCCCCCTCCCCTTCGCCACCACCAGGCGATCGCCCCCACGACAACCGATTAAACGGCTCACTACTCCCAACAGCACCAAGCAAGGGCAAATCACGATCATCCGATTGAAAATCAAGTTTAAAAACCTCCAGATTCGCGGAGGAACTAAACGACATGTCAACCGCTCCCGCCATTGTCCCGGCTGCTATGTAGGGCGCGTGTGGGGCGAACGCTACTGATGCTGATCGGATTACTTCTTTTATACATGGATTGTTATTTGTGTCCATTGTGAAAGATTGTTAGGGCTCTGATCTGAAAGTGTTTTTGTTTTGGTGTTTATGATGAAAAATTGGTGTGATTGTGATTGTAATTGTAGTAGTGTTTTTTTATTTGATTTTTTATATGTAAAAAGATGAAATGTGGTTACGTCATTGGGAATGTACTTAGCCAATGGGAGGCTCGAGATGACATAAAAAGAGGGCTGAACAAAACTGGTTATTATGTTTGGATCGGACGGGACCGACGAACCAGACCAAACATTTCGGTCCGGTCCTTGATATGGTGTTTTATACCAAATCAGTTTTTGGTCCGATCTGTTTTTCGGACCGTGATCAACCCTAACATAACATACATTTGCTTAAAAGATTTTAAAGTTAAAATTGTGAAATTAATGATATGTTTAGTTGAAAAAAAAAATAATAAAATTAAAACTAAAAGCCTGTTTAGTCATTATTTTTAGAAGATTTTCAAAGAAAATCACATTTTTCAAATTTTAACTAAAAATATAAGAAATAATAATATATCATTTGTTACTTTCATCTCTCACTAAAAAATGAAAAATGTAACATCATATAAAAAGTTTTTCTAAGGTCTAAAAAACTAAAATCAAAAAAAGAGAAGAAAAATTCTAAAACTAAATGCAACATAATCTACTCCTACTTTCTATTTCTTCTCATCCATATAATTTTCATTTATGACTACTTATAAGTTGAAAGCTTGACCCAATAAAGAGTATTCATCCATTTCATACACGAAACACTTAACCACAATTTCGCAACATAAATTATGTATCGCTTTAAATTTTCATCGCTATACACCCAGTGGCGGACCCAGGTTTTTCCAAGGCGGAGGGCAAAAAAAAATTTTTTTTGATAAAATTCGTGATGCACTTTAATAAAAAGGTCATATATTTTATTTTTTACACTAAAAACTAAGGTTTTTACATTTTTAGCTTCAAGGTGTGGGGCAATTTGATTTTTTGGAGGGGTGCACTTTAATAAAAAGGTCAAACAAAAAAAAATTTACACTAAAATATGAACTTTTTCGGCGAGTCGTGGAGGGCACCGCCACCCCAAAGCTAATGCTTGGGTCCGCCCCTAAATACACCGGTACTCGCCTAGCTTGTTTTTAAGTTATTTTTATGACTCATCTGTATAAAGAGACTTACATCACACGCATAATACAGGTTTACGGACTCGTTAAGAGTGTATTCCTTATTAGTGTAGTGTCATGATGAGTCATTTACTCGTCAAACTACTATATCTTACTGTTAAGACATTTCAATAAGACCAAGCCACGCATTAAACACGACGCCATAGTCCAAACAGAACTAGAACCAGAACCCTCGTGATATATCGTCGATTAGAGGTATGAAGAAAGTAAGAGCTGGTCACACCTACTTCGGAATGCAAGGGGATTGCTTTCGAAAAGATATATGAGAAGAGTGGTATATATGTGAACAAAGTATGTACCAAATATATTTGTGTGCTTTTATATAAATTATTTGAAGCGAGTATAAAAGAAACAAAGTAGTGAACAAGAGGTTACAGAGTTAGTTTAAGCTATGAGCAACTTGTTTTATCATAAGATACATTTGATAAAAGTAATAATACGCTAGCACTCGAAAACATGAAATTATGTAACGGTTTTCTATATCCAAGATGAATAACATGGTTCGATGGATAATTTTGGGCAAATTTCATATTTACTCGAAGTAAACATCAAAATGTCATATTGACCCAAAATATAAAAAATTTAGTGTATAATGTAAATGCATTTATAGCATATTTGGGTAAATATGTGATTTAACACAAAAATTATATATAAAAAGTTATAAATAGTTTGGTTTTGTAAGGTGGAAATTTAATTCACCGCAACGCGTGAGCTAAAAATGTTTATTGTGATACATGTAGACATCTGGTAATATTAGAGACAATCAATTGATAAGTGTCATTCATAAATCAAACAAATAATCTTAGTTTAGCCCAAGTAAGAGTATCTGCATTGCAAAAAACTATTAAAGACTTTTCTAGATTTAACATTAGAGACAATCTATTGATAAGTGTCATTTATAAACAAACAAACAATCTTAGAGCAACCGCAATGGTAGCTTTTACAATGACTTTTCACTATTTGAAAGTCTTTGGAATGACTTTTTTCCATTGAAAAAAAAAAAAAAAGACTTGACATTCCCCAAGCTTTTTGCTAAAAAGCTTTTCATTTAAGATGTTTTCCTTTTATACCTTATCTCTCTCTGCAACTTTAGATCATTAATTTCACAAAAAGCTTCAGGAAAGCTTTTCACTATTGTGGTAAAAAACATGAAAAGCTTTAATATTAATGAAAATTTATTAAAATAATGATGTGTTTAAAATAAAAAGTCTTTGAATGACTTTTCTAGATTTAACATTAATTATTCCATTCAATTTCATATAAAAAAAAAATTCTTCAAAATCTTCTCCAATGCAACAGCATTTTTGTATACCTCACTTGTGTCATTTAAGTCTTCAATTAATGAAAATCTTTTTATTCTCATACAAGTCTTTAGTAAAGCTTTTACTACAATGCTTTTCAAGTCATCTAAAAAGCTTATTAAACAGTGAAACGTCTTTTGTAAAATGGCATTGAAGTTCAAGTTGCTTTAAGTATATTTTTGGTTATATAGGGGATGACAGTTGGGCGAACAAATAATTGGATTAACAAATCAACTCATTGAGCTTCAATGCTTGATTTTAGATTTTTCATCTACACAAATCACAAAGTGAATACCGGTCTCTGCATGCATCTAACCAACAATAAGGAACTTCTAATTTTGTGTTAATTATGATTTTGAAATATTTTGTCACATACCGCAAATTGAAAATTATAATGAGAAACTAAGTACAAAACCTAGCCACAAAGCGAAGTGAGCCAAAAGTCACAATAAATCTTGAATTCGCAACTAGTAAAGTCATCTCATATCATACCTCAAAGTGGCAATGTTGGCAAATGAAATGAACACTCATACCGGACATGTACTCAACAAAAATGCATTCAACCAAAGTCAGTCGCCTAGGTTCATTGATCTACGTGAGAATGAAATGAGGTTGAGATTTTTGGTTTATAGATTTGCCCATTGACAATCTCCACAAGCAACTACAAATAAAAACCATATAATGCAAGTGTAAGCTAAAAACTATGGCGTTCACAGCGAACATCTTCCATTTGATAATCATAAGTATACTGCTAATGTGTATTTATCAAGTATCCAACAAGTGATAACCAGAGTACTATCTTTTACGGAGTAAATACAAGTCAAACCAGTTTTGAATTTACTGGGTAATTGATACAATAAATTACACATATTTTTACCTTATATAAGCCAAGAACTTGTAGTGTCTGGTGACTTTAGATCCAAACCATTCTACCCATACTTTTCATTCAAACAATTTAGCGCAGGGCTAAAACCCATCTAGAATCAACGTATAAGCAAATTGAAGAGAGAAATAGACTAATTACATTGGATACAATGTTAAAAAAACAGGAGAGAAAACATTCTAACTGAAACATAACCTCTCCAATAATCTCAAGAGTGTCACCGACTCACACGGAATAAAAGTAACATCTCAAGAGCATCATTTACAGTTTCTGCCTATCACATAATGTTCTAGTGATGTGTCCTCTAACCTTTCTTTGTAAAATGAGTTTCAGAGGGGAAAAGGTGAACAATAATCTGCTATTCCCCTAGGTAGATCTCCCAGCAGCCTGTTCAACGATGCCGGAATATGTACTGATTGTAAAGCATGCAATAATCCTCCCATCCCTGTCAATAAACTGGAACATTTAAACCCTTCATCACGCTTAAAATAACCGGAGGTGGCAGATGGGTGTATTGGGTCAGGCCAACCCGTCAACACTTTCCTTAAAGTTTTGTAAACTAATGTATGTATAGATGACTATAAAAATAAAAACATTGAAAATTTTGGGATAATTCTGAATTAAGCAATTTGGTAGGTTGAAAGCCCGCAAATACACTATGGGTGACTTTCAATCTGCTTCATGTTAAGCTATGTTTCTAACTTTATCCAGCAGTGGGAGATCTAATCTAATCCACTCAGTTGAAATTTGGTTAGAATTGCTGCCTAACGTAAAAAGTATGTAATGAAACAATATAGCCACTTACTATTGAACACTTCAAAATGATGATATAGATGTATAATTAATCAGCCAACTGCAAACGTGGAACTATATTCATCGATTGGAGTTCCTGCAACAAGTAAAGGAAGGGTTAAAATGCACTCACAAAAGTAATACTCGATTCATTTAACTAAAACAAGTGAAACCAAAAAAACGGTGACATACAGTTCAAAACAGCTACCATTGACTTTTACTCCCTCCGTCCCACTTATTTTGAGACGGAGGGAGTAGATGATAAAATGATTGGTAAGCTTACTCTACTGTCTCTAAAACATTTCAAAATTGACGGTACAAACAGCAAATACAAGGAATACGCAAAAGTAATTATGAAAACAAGAATAAACTGAAAGTTTATAAGATATTCTACATTATCCTTTGCAGAATTTAATCACATTTTGGAGTCTAAACTAGAACGCTAATAGATTTAACTAAAAATATCATTCAGGCACAAAACAGCAAATAATGAAAGACGATACTTTAACACAAGTAGATGTAATTTGTGACAAACATCAACCTGAAAGTTTTTAAGATTTTACCTGGAATAAAAGCTTGCAGGCATATGGTAGTTTCATGGATGACATATTATCCCCGTTCTTGCATGTGGAACAGACCCTAGTCTTAGTTTGATAATTTATGTATCCAAGTAAGCCACACGTTCTACAAACCTGCCAGATAACAAAATAATAATAATAAGGCACGAGGTTCATGACAACATCAGTAGCCATCAAAAAACCAAGAAACAGACAACTAAAGCTTAACAGAAAAAACACAAGATGAGAAAAAAGAAAGAATATGTGACACACCTGAACTTCGAAAGGGTCACTGGAAATCATTAAGCGTTCATAGATCAGATTACTAGTTCCATAAGCAATCAAACAATCTCGTTCCATTTCTCCCACTCGCAGACCTAGGTAATTATCAGAATTATTAAGTAACTCTGATTATTAAATGTTATAACAATCATAGTATAGCAGAAGTCGCACCTCCATTTCGGCTTCTCCCTTCTGTGGGCTGTCTGGTTATAAGTTGGCGGGGGCCCATGCCTCGAGCATGCATCTTATCAAGGACCTATTTTTACATCGAGATCAATAATTCACTTTGTATTAGTATCATTAACACACATACCTAATGACAGCAAAGCCATAATATATAATTAAAAGGATGCACATAATGAGATGCAAGATGCAAAACTAAGAGCAGACCAAAAATTCTACTCCCATCTGCTGATAAAAAAGTTACAGAGATTGCAGGCCAAATAAACAACAGTGTTTAACATATATAAAATCTCTAGAAGCGGTCTTTTAATTATAATTTTTTTTTTTTAAATCGTGGTAATCCTAGTACTAAAAAGAAATGCGCAGCACAGAAAAAGTGTCTATTAAACCTAAAAATTAGTATATTCTCTAGAAACACACATTACATATCTTCCTTTTTTCTAATCATGTCATTTTCAGAACAAAGTATAGCAGAACAAATCAGCATAACGTTGTTAACAATTGCATCAGTTCTCGTTGCAGTTTTTAGAATGTATATGATTTTATTGGATTTAACTCTCACCATGTGCTTTAGTTTCTGGTAGTATATCGGCCCCATGAAGATATATGCTTGTAGTGGCGTACCAGTGATACCTGAAATATGATAGGGTAAGACAGTTACAGGCTAACTTTTCTTGTTACTTTAGGTGAGTTATTATCTAACATAATGTGCCAAAACGACTAGAACCTGAATATAGGAAGTCCTTCCCATTGTAGCAAAAGCCATGCTTCACAAGTGTTTCACTGTATAAGATATGAATTGTCACTTAGAATCTGAAACTAAGTTAACTTTGAGATAAAACTGTCTACATGGATAAAGATCGCACCTAATGTCTTCAACTTTGTCTGCATGGCCACTTGGTTCCCCAAATGCACTTCCATAATGGAACTTGCCACATGAAACACCAGCCTTACTCCCAAGAAGCTCTATCATCTTCCCAACAGTCATTCGACTGACAATCAAATAGATGACCAAAGGTGAACAAAAGGAAAAAGATTCTAAATATCATTAACATAATATTAATACTAACACAACAAGCATAATATTAATACTAACACAACAAGCATATTGAAAATCATGGAACTTGTGCTATATCCTTATACAACTATAATTTCTCCTTAATGACATGCTTTATAAGATTTTTAAGTAATTAGGAGGTCAACTGAAAACTGATTAATTGTCCAGGAGAGAGCACTACCTCTAAAAACGAAGCAAAGTGTTATCGGATTGTTGTTTTCGTTCAATAAAGCATTTAGATTATATATTATAAACATGTAACAAAATATGACATAATAATCGAACACAGATATAAGACATCCTATCCTTTATTTGCCAAATAAACCATATTCCAAAGTCCAAATTAGTTGAGGTGATCTCGGAACAAAAAACAAATCATTGATTACGAAAGTTACTTGGGTAATTGGTGAACCAATCTTCAGATAACAACACATTAATAGAATCCCCTTCGTGTTGTCTTTTAAAATTGCTATATTCTATAGCTGTTGATCTTGGCCTGCCTAAGTGCCTAATAGTTCTATAATACTTATGTGTGTGTCTACTGTACGGTTAATGATCCAGAATCCCAATGGGATTCACTTATTTCTGTTTGCTTTCTGGTTAATGGACCCCAGTTGTATATGCACAATATCTGTTGCTAATAAGGACATATAATATACTGTTACCTACCTTGGAAATCCGTGAGGATTCATAATCAAATCTGGACATATGCCACGTTCGGAGAAAGGGAAATCTTCTTGTTGAATTATGGTCCCACAAACACCTTTTTGGCCATGCCTGCTACTAAATTTGTCACCAACCTGAAGAAAAAAGCATGTCAGTATCACACCCAGAGAAAGAAATGGAATAAATAATATAATTTGAAGTTTTTCACAGATGAAAATGATCTTGAAAGTTGCTGGTACTGTACAGCATAAAACCACAAACTCTTACCTCAGGCCTACGAGTATGGCGAATCATGAACTTTACACATAAATTGTTACGCCTATCAGAGCATAAAGCCACTCTATCCACAACAGGCGTTTCCCCTTCTGCACCTTTGTATGTTTGTTTGCTCGTTCTATATTTACTGGATGCAATAACAAAATGAGCTTTTACCATCACAAAGACACAGGGATGTTTAGCAAATTATAATGACTAACTCACATCTGTGATGGATGTAACTTGCTGGCAGTCTTTGGATCTATAGGGCACTCTTTCTGGAGATAAACGTCTTGATGTCTTATAATTTCACCAGGAGAAGCAAGTCCGTCTTTATCCAAAATCTACACAGTAAAGTATTCCCTCATTAGCATGAATATGATATTTCACAAGTAAATAACTAAATAAGCAATAAATCAGCTCATGTTCAAGTACGTTAAAAATCTAGGTACCATGCTTGATGCAAGAGAAACTATCAATTAACACGGGATCACCTAATCAACATAATTAAACTATGCTCATGAATGCAGAGGTTGTTTAACAGACCTGGATCTTCTCAGCGTCATACTGGGATTTATTGGGCGTAGAAAACTGGTCACATGAACCTTCATACTTCTGTAACACAGCCGACATCCTGTTGTGACAACAAAATAGAGAAAGCAGATTTAGTAACTGATACTAACAGAAAACAGACTAACTGAACAATGTTTAACTGATAATTACTTTTTCATTACAATACAACGGCCAAAGCCACGATCTAAAGATGATTTATTCATGACTATGGCATCCTCAATATCGTAACCGCTATAACTCATAACTGCAACAGTTGCATTTTGCCCAGCTCCAAGCTTATCATAACCCACCTAGAAATGATGAAAGTTTATAAAATAAAAAATAAAAAACTGAGGAAGCATAGAAGTTAAGAGATGAAATATATATACTGTTGTAAGAAAGAATACAGACCAGCTCAATTGTTCTTGTTGTCAATAGTGGCCGTTGAGGATAAGACAAAAGGTAGATTAATGTATCCATCCGATTTAGCTACAATTACAGACATACTAGACATGAGTGACTGCGTATAAATAACCCGGTGCATGATGCGCATAATTACAACTCAGAAAAATCTCAGAAATCATTAATCAGCATAGGAACTAATAAAAAACGATATAAATTCAGAAGCCCAATGTACATAGTTTGGTGGGAAACAAACCAAGTAAAATAAAAACTTTGGTAATAGTTAAGATTTTGATGAAACTATGTTCGGACTATACAAAACCATATTCATAAGAATTACAATAATAATTAGTACCTAATAGATCAACTGCATAATCTAAGGAAGTACAAAAAATCATACCTGGTTATATGCAATATTACCCATTGCTTGCTTTCCCATAGCACACTATAAAAAAAACATAATCATTAAACCCAATGCAAAAACAAAATAAAGATTTCAAACTCCACATACACAAAAAGCAATATAGACCTGATAGGTATTTCTTGGAGATTGGTTATGGTGAGGAAAAGGAATCAGCCCAGCACAAACACCTAAGATCGTAAATGGTTCTATTTCAATATGGGTTGTCTGAGTGGTAGCCTCCCCTTCATATAAAGCAATCTATAAATCATAAAGTTAAGTAAGAATTAAAGTTAGGTAATTGGTAAACAATCTTTTCATTTGCAATGCGCTTAAATTTTGACAAACCAAAGCATTGTTCTCTTCGTTGACATCAAGATACTCAATCAGTCCTTCCCTTAGAAAGCTGTCAAAGTTGCGAATTCCATCCTTCAAAGAAGAGGTGGTTAACATATTAAGTGAATCTTTGGCATCAACTTTCTTAAACACAAAGCATGTTATCAAGTAACCTACCTTCAACTCCTTCATGTGATGATGCTTAATTCTTGATACACCATTGTCAGCTATTACAAGTGGCCGACAAACACGACCACCATCTGAAGCAATATAAACACAACGCTGCCAACAAAATAATGACCTGCTTCAGAATCCTCAATAATGATTTTTTTTTTTTTTCGTGAACAAAGTCTTACTAATACATGTGAAGGTAAGAGTGATCGAATATAAAAAAGAGAGACCACATATAAAACGTGTCTGTAAATCAATAAAGCTTACTTGTTTCTCATTGACATAAATGCTGACAAAATCGCCTACTTTACCAGCCCTCCGCAATGTTCTCATTCCATTAGCAAACAGCTACCAAGTCATGCAAAAGAGTACGTAAATGCCAAAGGTGATAACATTGAATAATGACATCAGAAACTAAAAATAAATGCATAGTACCTGTGGCCTCTTATGCTTGCCAAGGATAAACCCATTTAATAAGATGAGAAACGACTTTGGTGAATGAAGCTCTTCTCCGGAAAGTAGAGACATTTCTTCAACTCCCAAACAGTAACACTAAAAAAGAAAAAGAAAAAAAATTGAGTTCGGTATATATGTTTTAACGCATAGTTGTTCTTCATTCTTACGTGTAATTTTATGTTCTCCGTGTTCCTTGTAAACAGATTAGTAGCTTCACAACAAAAAAATAAAAATAAAAAAATCAACTTATTTGAGAATGAAAACAAAGAAGTACCATGGAGGTAATAGGGGCTTCATCTTCATCGGTTGTAACGTGAGTCATCAAAGCCAGATTTTTCACCAACCCACACGCTTCACCTTCAGGAGTGTCACAGGGGCAAAGCATGCCCCACTGTCAATAAAATTTTTCCAAAATGATGCAACGTTACTAAAAAGTACATATAGTGTTTACAAACTGATCAAATTTTGGCCTAAAAATACAGCTAAGATGAAACAGCTATTTAAGATTGACGGTGAACCTACCTGGCTAGGTTGTAAGGCCCTGGGTCCACTAACTTTCCTTGACTTTTCAAACTGTGGTGAAATTTTTGTCATGGCACCAAACGCTCCGATAAAGGATAGTCTTGTAACAATCTGTTAAAAAGTGCTTTTCTAGTTATAGAACCAATTAAGTGACAGTGTAAAGATGATATGAATTATATATACTAAAAAGGAGAAATAAAGCACCTGTGTTATGCCTTTCCTGTGCATTTTAAATCGACTAACATCCCAATTTCCAGTAGAGAGGGCACGCTCCAAGCCAATAGTAATACTTTCTTTCACAAGATGCTGAATAAAAAGTTTTAAAAACTTACATGTACAGCAAAAGACTCGAAGAACTAGACAATCGATCCATTCTAACAAGAAGGATTGACAAAGTAATCACACACACACACATGCTCTTATCCACTGGTCCAAATTTTGAATTAGACACAAAAATCTTTTGATAATGTATTATTTACATTAACACGTTTATTTATATATTATCAATACATGCTAAAAAGTAAAAACTTGGGCATTTCTTGTTTAATCAAATTGGCATACCTGGGATATATCAAACCTGCTAGAACGATTGTTCTTATATAAGAGCTTTTCTACCATAAATTTTAATTCATCATTCATTGACTTGAATAAGTCCTGAAACATAAATTTTTACCAGAGATCATACATTAGTAAGACTTTGACGTTAAAATAACAAAGAAGAAATCCTGACAAGCTATAATTATAAATAATGTAAACTCTATTTAGCCTTTGGTTCATAGATCCAAGTATCCAGCAAGAACATCACCCATTACGCCATAAACAGTGTTAGTGTACAGATGTGGCACAATCAGCATTATTACTGGTCAAATAGACGCTCACCTCAAATAGTAGAGATAATAATTGCCCTGAAAGCTCCAGCCTTTTATTGCCTACATAGTCCTGTAAACAATTATAATGGATAATCAGTAAAGTAAAGCGCACACACAGATATGTACGTATATGTATGTATACACAGACTATAGACATAATACCACTCTAATAGAATAATATTATTTCTTGTCCTACGGTTTGTATTTTCATACACATACATAAACAAAGTGGTTAAGAAAAAGAAAAAAAAAAAAGGACTTCTTGAACTACCAGGTTCTCAACCAAAATCAACTTTAGATGGCTTTAAAAGGAGAGACAAACAGAACTTAACATCAAAATAAAGAACAACATGGATTCAAATGGTCATATGTGAAAATTTTCTAACAGGGTAACGGCTTATACCAGAGAACTAGGGCCTTATAGAGAGAAATGACCCTAAAGATAGTTGAGACAGAAACATCAGTGCTGTTAACTAAGTCCTTTTGGCCCGTAAGGGATGTATTATTGTATACTGGTAAGAATGATAATGAACTTTATGTTACCAATGCAAGCTCTGCATGAGCTTCATTGAATTGTTTAAACATAATATCTATGAAATTTATAGAGCATACAATGTAATACTTCTTTTAATGAAGTTCAACTCATAGGCTCATAGCATTTAGTCCCGAAGGAACTTCCACGGAGAGTAACGACATAAACTTTGAAGCAATTTGAGAAATTTACTGTTCAGGAACAAGATGGTAATCAACCAGCTTACTACAAAATCAGGGTGCTTTGAGAGAACATAAACTCATCCTTAACTGCAATTAGTGAAAGGGAATACTTAAGCTCAAACTTACTTTGTCATCCATAGCATCTTTGTTTAAGATTGCATCCATCATGCGTCTTAACATCACCACGGTGTACACGCACTTCAAATGAAAATTGTTATCTCGCATCTATAGATAAATATACATTATACAGTTAGTTGGAGAAACGTCAGACCTCATATAGTTCACCTCATACTTAAAATAACTCACCCTGATATTGGGAATAAATATATCACGAAGAACTCCCAACGCGCCGTCATCCTAAACGAACAATAATAACCTGTCAGACTATGATGCAGCATCTACAGTACCAAAAACAAAGAGGGGCTATGAGCATATAGCAAAAGAGGGGTCATGAGACATACCTTACCAAACCTAGACTGTGACTTCTTGCGCTGGATCCAAACATGAATAATCAGTGAAGGACATATACGTGAACTTGTAAGCAATAAATTTTCCAGGTCATGAATAGTATATCGTATGTGGTTTTATGTGTGATAAAAAAGCTATCAACTTGCTAGCAAGATCAAGAGACACACACTAAATAGTATGTGGAACGTTAAAATTAAAAAAAAAAAAAAAAAAAAAAAAAAAAAAAAAAAAAAAAAAAACAGAATTCTACATTTGTGCGCCATGGGAAATACTATTTCCATTGGTTGTCCCCAAATGTGTTGAAAGTGTTCAAAGACCATAGATTGCCGTTTTCTTCTTCATAAGTAAATAAAACTTTCTATTACTTCTAAGTTATTGTTGAAGGATATGTACCTTCTTTTCTAAGTACTCCAAAGCTTGTTGTTGAGTATAGACACCTTCATGTGCAGAATCCTGAAAATTGAAAAGCTAAATCAGTGTGTGCCAATTAGTAGGACTTTTGAGTTTTGTTATTAAAGAAATGTAAAGTAAACACTTTCCCCCCAAAATTGGGGGGAAACACTTTACTTTAATAATCAACAAAATCATACTAACTTTCATTCCATTTCCTTTTCTTTTCATCCTTAACTGCTACTCGAGAACACAACTTCTTATGTTTCCTTTTCATTTTCTTTCTTTTTCTTCCTTAACTTTAACTTGAGAACATTGTAAATTAGTAGGACAAAGCAGTAAAAACATTTTGGATAAAATTTGGTTAGGGATTTCCTTCTCCTACATGTTCTTCCCTATTTAAGGATTGTAAATTAGTAGAACAAATGAGCATAAATATACATTTCCCCTCCTATCTCTGCTAACAAAGGGAATCTTCCTCTTAAAATTGACTAAAATTCAATATGTGAATTTTCTACTCCCAATATCTCTTATCATAAATGCAGTTGCTGAACTTTCCATAGACCGCAACTGAGCCTCTGAATGGCAATCAATTAACAAAAGTTCCATTCAACAAATTTCCAGTTATGTTTGTTGTTACATCTGATAGCTTACCTCAATAGATGGCAGAAGCAGTGAAGCATATTGTGGATCTCTACCAAGCATCTGCACAACCTCCTGATCAGCTTCCATACCCATTGCTTTCATGACCACCATAATAGGAACCTAATAGAAAAGACAAAGAACATATACAACAAACAGGAAATGATGAGGAAATATGGGAACTGAAAACAATTTGACAAAAGAAACAATACACATACCGGCTTAGGAAATGAATTTAACACCAGATATATTTTCTCTTTCTCCATTTTTATGACTGTTTTACTTTTTGTCATCTCAGTGCTGCTCATGACAGATGCCTGGATGCTGAATCAGAAAACAGGAAGGACATAATCAGTGAACCAAACGCAAAATAAAAATTCAAAGAGATTTTATTTTCTAATTTGTGAACTGATGCATTACATGACTCTCCTTTGATCCAACCTACTTGGGGAATATAGAACCCAAAATAAAACGGGTAAAACGGATGAGGTTTTTCCTTGTTCAGGTTACCCGGGGAGGGCAAGCCTTTTGACTCAGATGTACGCTACCTCGCTGGGTAAATCCCGGGACCGTTTCCAACCCAAAATGCAAATACATAAATTCAAACAGAAAGAGAACAAGATGTAACTCTTAGCTAACTCATTTAACTGAACAACTTATCTCAAAATAGCACATTTTTGTGGATGTTTTATTCAGGCAAGATCGATATTTACACCACAAAAGTATCACTGGTTTTCCATGTTTATCACTAAATTATAGAATATAACAATTGATTAAATAACCTTTTCCACAATTCACTTAATTTCAGCCACACAAAGCCCATAACCCTCCAGCCAATTGACTAATCTTAAGTGGGATTAAATTTGCACTTTAAAGATGCAGTTCAAGTTCAGCATGCCGGCAATGAAAATAGTAACCTAATACTGGAAATACTTTAAAGCATGCATATCTCAAGGAAAAGGGAGAAAAGAATACTGACCAACCCTTCTTATCTGTATCTATAATTATCCTGTTCTTCGAAAGCTGTTCTTGAATTAAAATCACCTGGAAAGATCGATAAATTATAAAAGAACATATAGTAAGTAAAATCAATATGATTACACAAGGCTATGTACAAGATAAAGAAATTGTGTTAAATTGTTACATTAATTTGGGTGTAAGTTTATCCTATTATTTTTCAATATTAATGTACTGATCTAACTAGTCATAGGCAGGATTGCTGGAGCTGTTTCTAAACCGTTTAGATAAGTTTGTATAACAAAGAAATCTAAAGTAGCCAATATACTTATAGATGGTGTGAGGGGTTTGCTCATACAAGTCAACCTATGGACCAAAAGCAACACAACACAAATACTTGATAAAAATAACTTTACATGGAGCAAAGTGGGTTAGATTTTTCAGCAAAAGATGGTACATTGTGCTATGAACTCAGTGGCCATTAAATTAAAACAGCACCCAGTAGCAAACATATTCAACTAGTCAGTATCTTGAAGTGCAGATTATAGGGATAACAAAGCAACATACTATCCTATATAAGTTAGGACAATTAAAAAAGGCATGATATTTCTGAAAATCACGTTAATGATAATAAAATTTAGCAATGGTGACATTGTCGTTGATAAAATAAAGAACAAAAACGGCATGATAATGAGATTATAGGTTACCTTTTCATTTCCTTTCACAACAAAATAGCCACCGGGATCAAGTGGGCATTCACCTAATGAAAACATGAAATAAAATCAGTCTCGATATCACTCTTATAATCATTTGAATATTTGATAATATGAAATTAATATGCCTAATTGCGGAGAACTATGAAAGGATTATTTTGTTCTATAACGAACCTAGTTTCGCGAGTTCCTCTTCATCCTTGCCATAAAGGACACAGGAAGAGCTCCTTAACATAATGGGCATTCTTCCTATAATTACATCTTTCTGCAATTTAATATATGAAAGATTTAAACATCAAATCACATCAAATCTCAGATAGTGATGCTGCAAATACTATCATAGATTTAAAAACATACCTTAAACTGTGGATTGCTATTCTGACCATAGCTACCATTGCAATACTCGATGTTGACATATATTGGAGCAGAATACCTACATTGTGTGGCAAATAAGGTACATAATGTCATAATGAAGAGAAATGGAAAATCAAAGGTTCAAAAAAGATAGGCGAGAAATAAAGATGGCAGTAAAAGTAAAAGAAAGGAGAAGAAAGAAGAAAGCAGCCATTTTTTAATTTCCAATTTCCAGCTTCATTGATGTCAATTGCTACAGCCAGTAAGAAAAACTATTTCCACCCTTATTCACAATGCAAAAATGATAAAAAAAACTAGACAAGTATCCTGTAATAGTTACTTATATTGCCACCAATTCTCTAATGCCAAGGTTAGTTTAGGCTTGCAGATAGAGTAAACGGAAACCATGTAGGCATACACCAATCCATAGTCAACTCATTCATTTTTTAAGTAGCTCCCTTTTAATATATTAATGATTGGTCATAATGCACAACTTTTTCATGAACTTGATGAGCATTTGCCCTTTTCATTTGTACATACAGTAGTTGCAAGAATTTTTAAAAGGGAAAATTCCATGAATAGCGTCCTAGTTTGCCAAATGATCCAATTTGGTAACAGTACGTCGTTGTGTCTGGAATTCTGGATCAGGTGACTGAAGTTTTTGAAAGACTAGATAGGATATTTATAGTGTATAAAACACCTTGTTGGGACATAAACGACTGTAAGTACCAAATTTAAATTTTGAGAACTAGGTTGCTATTCTATGGAATTTCTCCTTTCTTGAGGGATTTATATGTTTTCTTCTTAATAGCTATTGATGTGTCTTCTGTGCATATGCACAGAGCTGCCTCGTGATCAAGGTGGTTTTGTTACTATTGGCATCAAATCCATTTTACATGGTAACTAGAGACATTTTTACTCTTGAGGCAGAAATTAAATAAATTGTAACATCCATTTGATGGCATACACATGAAATAAAAAGGAACTTGCTTACGTCATATCACTTAGTCGACACTTTTGAGGAGTTAGTGAGTCGGTCACACCATCAACAACTATAGAAGGCTTCCCAATCCAAACATCTTTATATCTGAATCAAAGCAAGAATTGAATAATAAAAGGTTAATTATTCAGCTTACAATAAGATAAATAACATGTAGGTGATGCATTAAAATATACATGAAAGACATGAAATGGAGCTGTTCTACCTCAGGTAAATGCTAGGATCAAATTTAGATGCCACAGTGTCATTAGCACGAACAATCTTCTTTATGTCAGTCTTAACGAAGTAGTTGAATGAATCCAGATGTTGCTTCACCAAACCCCTGACCTGCAACTCCAAATGTTAGCACAATAGCACATAGAGGCACACATCCATAACTTTTTGCAAAATCAATTGCAAAACTAAATATAATGGAACGAAAAGTGACTAATACTAATAACAGAAAAACCATAACATAAATGCATACCAACGCTTATATCTCGCCTCCTAACTCTATTCCTATAGGCGCCTACAAAATATAGATGCCAACCAATATGAATGTAGACTAAGGGTAAGCACCACCCACGGGCACACCCACCAACCGCAATACTATCCCCATAGCGATACCCACGCTTGAAACCTAAGACCTCACTTACAGACTACGCACTTCCTTACCACTATGGCAAGCACGCGATAACACAAAACATACATGAGTTGTCACAGGTAGAATGAAACCGCCTAACAACTATATAAACGCAAATACGTCCAAATCCAAAACCACCACTTCCTTACCACTAGAGCAAACCTATCTCAACTAACTATATAACACATAACCTAACAAACTTTTCAAACGCAAGTCGCTTAAAACCCGGACCTTCGTTACTCTATGTTCAACATATCATTTAGTTATCAGTACTAGCTATGTAAAATGACGTAAAAGCTAAAACGCTTCTCTAGTTAGTGTTTCAAATACTAAAATGAATATATATTGAAATTATAACTATATTGACCAACTAAATAACACATAACCTAACAAACTCTTCAAACGTAAGACGTTTAAATCCATTACTCTTAGCAGTAGTTATCTGTTTTATAAAAGCGTTTAGTAAACATATGTAACTATAAAGTGTAAAATAACCTGAAAGCTAAATCGCTTGTTTAATCAAATAGATGCGTTAACAGAGCATTATATTCTAGACGTCAAACGGTCCAAAAAGCTCGTCACCAAACAGAGCTTAAAACTAACTTATAACTAACAAATCAACGATTCGAATTTCGCAACATTAACGAATCACAACGGCGAGTGTGTATACCTTGAGAAACTCCGGAACTAACTGAAACTTATCGACCGCAGACTTTATCGGAGCGGCTAGAAACTGCTTGTCAATTTCTCCAGTACTGGTACTACTGGAATTTAAAAACAAAATTAATTTTTTATTAAAAAAAAAAAAAAAAAAAAAAAAAAAAAAAAAAAAAAAAAAAAAAGTGTGAAATTAAAATAACTGATTGTGAATGAAAGTGTTACCTGTGATGATTGGAGTTAGTTGTAGCGGATTCATCCATGGTTACTCCCATGGAAACTGAAGGTTTGAGTGTGTGTGTGTGTTTGTGTGTGTAGGGTTTAACGGAAAATGGGGCTGGTTTTTTTATAAACCTCTTTTGGTAATGAAATTATTAATTATGGGATGACGGAATTACCCCTGTAAAGATGTGGGCTTAGGGTGTGTTTGTTCGATTACTATGTTTTACGTCCGAAGCTGACTACCACTTACCAGTAAAATATCAAATATGGCTAGAAAGTCTTAATTTGAATGAAATAATGTTTTATGTTTTTGTATAATTGTCTGAATAGTTTTAATTGCTCGTTTCTGCAATTTATTTAAGTAACTTATGTAAATATGATTCAAAGACTTTTTATCATAAAAGGCAGTAAGACAATCTCTTATCGAGTAAGAGGCAGTAAGACAAGTCTCTCGCCTCTTACTGAGTAACATGTTATATGTGTAACTGGTCTGACTCAAAAAAAAAAAAAAAAAAAAAAAAAAAAACGTGTGCTCACCTCTTACTGATAAGAGTAAGAGGGCTAGTTTTAGAAAAACAAACCCACCCTTAATCTCAAATTTAAAAGGAAGCTCAGATGAATACATTCAGCCCAACTGCGTTTCGTTTTTGGATCGTTTTTGTTATGTTTAGTTAGTGAAAAACATATTATTTTTAATAAAATTTTTGTAAGAAAAATAGAAAAATTATTTAGTTACATTTTTTCTCAACAATTTAAAATAATAATAATAATAATAATAATAAATAAATAAATAATTGTCACTTTGTAAATATTAACTAGAAAAATAAAAACATCAATCTACTCTTATTGACTTTTTTTTCTTTAACAAAAAAAAACGAAATTTCTCAATCTAACATTCAAGTATTTCATGCTAACTTTAATCATCATTGGTAATGTCTCCACCTTCCCTCCTCACCGTCACCGCCCACCATTGTAATTCGATGTAATTTTTAAAAAGGAAAATATAACTTCATCTGGACGAGTTTTCAGAATTCTCAACACACCTTTAGAGGAAAAATAAAAATCAAATCAAATAAAAATATACAACTAAACGCTACCTTAATCTTCTGGTTTTTATGACAAGAAAATAATATAGTATAAACGGGTGTGAATCTAATATTTGGAGTAAAATACATCGTTTGTCCCTAAACTTGTACCCAAAATACATGTTTCGTCCCAAAATCAAAATAAGTCTACCATCCATCCCTAATATCTCCATTTTGCATTCCCGTTAGTCTCGTTGACTAATTGTCGTTAGTCGTCTCTGGTTACATCTCTCAATGCCTTGCACGTGGCACATGAGGGCAAATTTGTCATTTTGAGTATTTCATCTTCAACCTTATTTCTCTTAAGATATTTCATTTTTATTTTAAATCAAACTCATCAAATTTATTAGGGGCCGTTTGTTATGCGGTATTTGCATTTGTGGAATTGAATGATAGCTAAAGTTTATTGTTTGGTTAACTACTATCTGAATTAAACAATGAATTGGAAAAGAAAAATGATTCCGCTGTAAAAAGCTTGGTTTCCATTCATTCCCATCAAATTTCTTACAAGGTCCCACTTTTCAAGTACTATCCACCACTAGAGGTGCACATTTCGGGTTTTTTACAAAACCGAACTGGTTTCGGTTCGCGTTGACCGGTCAAAAACCGGTTTTAGTGAAAACCAGTCCTGTTTTAAACCGGTTTCTAGGGAGAAAATCATGAACCGGTTCAAAAAACCGGTTTTTTAGTCAACATGTCTTGAGATGGTGTTTTTGAGATTATTGATAGAAGATAGAAAGAATGCAAATATCACAATTCCATACTAAACTAGTGAACACTTTTTTTGGTATTTGGTTATCATGGCTATGTTCTTGTTAATAAATGTAAAGATATGAAAACCAATGTATATTGAAGTGATTATGGAGATGAGTGTTACGCATGGACCATAATTTCACAGTGAGGAATATGATTGTTAAGATGACAATGTGTGAAACTGAAAATGGCATTGTTGAGAGTTTAAGAAAGAAAGAAGAGATGGTTATTTGAAAGTGGTATTAATGTTTGTATTTTTTTCATTTTATTTTGTCACGCATTAATTGTTTGGTGTGACTTGCAACTAGTAAAGTTGAGAAGTCTTGTTGTTGTCAGCAAAGCTGGGTGGAGCCTCCAAGAAAAAAGTGCACCTTTAAGTGTACTAAGAAAAAGTAAATGTGCTTTAAAGAAATTAGATGATATATTGTTGGAACCATAGTTTTACTATTTTATCAAGTCTCGGTCATTACATTTTGTAATAGGTTGCTTAGTTTATTTTACTTATTTAGTATTTGTTACAAGACTTAAGTGTTAAAGCCCCATGGGCCTTAAAGCCCACGTTTTTATGAAAGGAAGGAGGAAGGGAGTGTTGCCCTAGTCCTCCTCCTATAAATACCATGCTAATGTACTCATTATAATTGTTGGTTATTAGATTACCTTAAGGAAACTCTTGCACTTTTATCTTTCTTATTATCTTATAATCAACCAAGTCTATTTCTCATCTCATTTCTCTTTATATCATACTTGTGTTTAACTAAATGGTGACCTAACAAGTGGTATCATTCGCCTACTAGAAGTTTGAAGTGTATTTCTCTTGGTAACGTGGGGATTTGGTGCTTATTCTTCATCTTTTTGCATTTTTCTTTGTTTCTTTCACTCAAATCTTGAAGCTTGGATAAGTTTCAAGGTTGATATAGTGATTTGAAGCTTAGTTGTTGCATAAAGTTGTGATTTTTTAAGGTTTTTTTTGGTTTTATAGCTTATTTGATATTGGAAAACTAGTTTTTGGTAGTTACATTTCATAAAGTTAAGGTTTTCTAAGTATTGGTGAAGTTATTTGATCAAAAGTACCTTATTTTTAAGCATTTTCTCATCAAAAAGTCATATTTTGAGGTGAACAGTACGTTTTACGCGTAAAGTGGTCGGAAAAGTACTATTTCCAGCTGTCTACAGTGTTTTTTGGTCGGTTTACGCATTAATTTAGCTAAAACCCTTTTCTTACGCGTAAAATAGACTAAAACCCTTTTCTTACGCGTAATATTAGCCAAAACCCTGATCTTACGCGCAAACTGCTTCTTTACGCATTAAATCCTACGCGTAAGTGTGATTCTACGCATAAGTCTGAGTTACGCGTAACTTGCCAAAGTTTACGCGTAAAGCTTCATCTACGATCTTCTTCTTGTGCTACGGTGACTCAGTACTTCCCTAGCTTGGATAAGTTAGTGGAATACTTCGACTACGGATATCTTTCAAGCTTGGATAAGTTTGAAAGATTTGTTTGGTTGTTTCAACCTTACGCATAAGTCTAAATTTACGCATAAGCATAAGCTTACGCGTAAAGAGGAAACTTACGCATAAACTAGAAAGTTTACGCATAAACCTACTCTTTACGCATAACTTACAGTTTACGCGTAAAATTAAGTTACGCGTAAGATTTAAACTTACCCCAAGGATTTTGCTACTTTCACAAAGGAACGTGCATTTCAATCTTCTACAAAGATCCATTTCTACACAAGTGTTCTAAGATGTCTCAACCACCTAATCACTACTTCCCTCACTCTTATCCTCAGCAACAACAACCTCAGCAGTATCAGCAACAACAACCTCAGCAGTATCAGCAACAACAATACCTTCCGCACATAATGAATCAACAACCTCCTAAATACAATCCACAACAACATTACCTGATGATGCAGCAACAGCTCATTCCTCAACAACAACCATATCAAGTGCCACAACAAAACACTCAGTTTTCCTCCAAACAACCTCACTGGTTTGACAGAATGTGTGAAGTTATTACAACTCAACAATCCCGACATGAGGCAGGATCACTTGAAACACCTCCAATGCTAACACCTGGTAACTATGTGCAATGGTCAAGTCGATTCCTACGCTTTCTTGAACTAAAGAAACCTCATGGGCACTTCTTAAAGCAAGTGATACTTGAAGGACCATTTGAGTGGCCAACAAGATTTGAAGCTGGTGATCCTAATGCTGATCCTCCACGTCCTCCTGGTGATAGACCTCTTCCAGAAACTGCACTTACTGAAGAACAGAAACTACATCGTGAAGCTGATCAGTATGCAATGGCTTATATACTTCAAGGTATACCCAATCCGATCTATCGCAGTGTCGATGCTCAGAAAACAGCCAAAGCTATGTGGGAACACGTTCATCTCCTCATGGAAGGCACTCAATTGAATAAAGATGACATGGAATCCAAGCTTTACATGGAATACACTGACATCACAATTGAACCTGGAGAGTCACTTGAATCCTACTATCATCGTTTCACAAATGTTGTCAATGATCTGGAACGTCACAAAATCACTGTACCAAGGATCGCTGTGAACTCCAAATTTGTTGGTAGTCTTGGCCCTGATTGGCATAAATATGTGACATTTGTTCGTCAGACGAAGAATCTTCATGATGCTCCATATGGCTTGTTGTATGACTTTCTGAAACACCACGAACCTGAAGTGGAAAAAGATCGAGCTCTACGAGGAGGATATACACCAACTTCACCAGCAAATTCTTTGGCTCTCGTAGCTCAATCCAACTATGCTCCACCACCAATGTCAAATCATGCATATGTTCAAGAGCAGAACTACTTCAGTTATCCACAATCTTCCACCTCGAACCAAATGGTCTCTTATGATTCATCTCCACAAGATACTTCTACTCAACTTGTTCCGTCAAACAACAATGATGCTGTGTACTACTCCAACTGCAATGATGATGACGATGATGACTTTAATACGTTGAATCAGGGACTTGCTCTTATCGCTCGTGCTTTCAGCAAATTCTCCAACAAAACGAATAACCGTCAACGTTCATCTTCAAATACCAGGAATCAAGCTGTTGTAAATGATGGAAGAGTGGAAATTCAAAATCGTAACTATGGTCGATCTGGTTCAGGAAGTTCTTCAGGAAGTTATGGGAATGGTCAGAGGTTTGGTAACAATACAGGGTTCAGGAACAACTCAGCATCTTCTCAACAAAGGTCTGACTCAGTTACCACAAGGAACTCAACCTCAGGGAATGCAGTTTGGTGCTACAATTGTAATGAACAAGGTCATATTGCTACAGCATGTCCCAAACCAAGAACTCGGGGTAGCAAGTTTCACAAGCAGGCATTACTCATGGCTCTTCAGGATGAAAAAGATGGACATTTCCCTGAACAGGACAACAACTTCATGGCAAATGTGAACAACGATGATGACATGGAAGATCTGGAAGCCAATGCTGCTGTGATGCTTATGGCTAACATGCAGGAACTTAAGCTCAATGATTCAGGTCCAGTGTATGACACTGACGGCTTGTCTCAGGTACATGACTTCAATGAATGCTTTATTAATGAAATAGTCTCACCTTCTGCTCATGAATCAGATATGGCGCAAGTTGTTCCATCTAAATCATCTTCATCATCTCATACAGATGAACAAATAAACACAGTTGTCATATTCGATGATGACACAGTTGTTTCATTTGATGATCCTATTGAGAATGATAAACATGATCATTTTGAACAACATGAACCATCATTTGATCCAGACCCTGATCTCATATTGTTATCAAAACAACTGGAGGCTCAACAATTGCAAATAATAAAATGCAACGAGAAAAACAAAGTTTTGAAAGAACAAAATGCGTCACTTGCAAGAGATATTGAATGTTATAAAATTCAGCTTTCTAATCAGGAAGACAAGATTAAACATGCAAAAAGTTTTGAAAAAGCTTTTCACGATTCCTACAACAAAGAACAAGATCTTCAACGCAAAATGCAAGATTTAATCGAGTCAAACGGAAAGTTGATTTCAAAACTCGAAAGTGAAAAGAGTGAATTGAAAATGCAAGTCAAACGTCTTCAAACAGAACTTTCAAAAACAGAAACAGAATTGTCAAGTTGTCAAAAAGATTTTTGTGAACATAAAATACGAAAAAGGAAGTATATAGATAACTTACTCGGTGATATTGTTGATCTTGAAAAACAATTGAAAGAATTTCGTAACATTGTGTACAAACACGGGAACTCTGTCACTACAATTCAGAAATTTACTTTAAAACCGAGACCCGGTACTGGATTTGCACTTGGCGATTACAATTCAATGTTTCTTCATAATGCATTCAAAGATGTTCCAAAAATTTACAGTATGGATTATTTACTTGATAATTCGATTGTGCGCGCTGTTGTTTTTGATACTGAGGAAGAAGAAGAACTTGAAGACGAGAGTCGGTCAAAAATGAGTAATGTTGAATATTGCACACCATATGACTATTCAAAAAATCCAGTCAAGTTTGTTACTCAAAAGGATTTACCTGAGAAATCATGGTTTATCGAAGAGTCGTATGTTTCATCTCACAATGAGGCCCCTGTCCAAACTGTAGCACAAGTAAATGGTCCTTTACCCTCGTCCGGTGAACTTACACGTTTACCAAAATGTCGTGTCTTAAATTATTTCAAAACTTTTATGGAAGACATTGATATTTTGGAGGAAACAATTGAACGCAATTCTGAAATTAAAATTGAAACTTTTCAATCCGCTTACGAGCGAGAAAAGAGAGATATTTTTCAAAAACAAATGAAACCAATTGTTCAACACCTCCGTCTCTGTGCTACACGTTGGGATCAGGAACTTCAAAAGGAGGTCAAAAATATGATAAACGTTTTTGACACTGCTGAAAATGAGATTTTGGTTCAAAAGTTACAAACTAAAGTTTTCAAAAATGATGCTGATCGACTCTTGGAACAAGTTCTCTGTGCTGATATTTTGTCTGTTATCATGAATGATCTCTATAAATCTGGTACTTCTATGCTTAAGCATGATCATTGTGTTGATAATAACTTGTTGAATGAAGAAATTGAGACACTGAAACATGAGAATGATAATCTGAGGAAAAAGAATGATGATGTGACAAAACAGTTTTCAAAACAAATCAGTTTACTCAATCAAAGGCTTGAATGGTGTCAAGCTAAAAGTCTTGAAAGGGAATTGAAGTTTCAAAGTCACAATGTTTCAAACTCTTGTCAACTTTGCAAAAACAATGAGTCTTTAAAAGGTTTGTGTCTGAAATACGAGAAAGAAATTGCGAAGTTAAAAATTGAAAATGACGAATTTCTACAAAACCACATAGACATCAAATATTGCAATGGTATACTTGAGTCAAACATTCAGGATAAGAATCACATCATCATTGAGTTAAAAGAGAAAATAAGGATACTTGAAAAAGGAAAGATGGTTGACACCACGGTGATCGCACCAGGAATGTATAAATTAGACAAAACTGATAAAGGAAAGGTTATTCAAAATACTAATGTTGATAACTCCACTTCTACAGGACTAGTCTCCCCTACTAGCGTTAGCAGACCCAAGCGATACAGTAAAAAGAAGAATAGGCTCTGGCAACGTAAGCGAGGACAACTAGAAGCTCAAGAAGTAGAAGACCAACTTAGGAATTTGAATAAAACTCATGTTGCATCAGATTTAGATTCTAATCTGGCAAATTGTAATCAAAATCTAAATGTAACGAATGATGAACCTTTGAATGTTTTGAATATTAATGCATCTTGTGTGTTTTGTCGTAAAAGCGTTTCATCTGGTGATCATACTAAATGTATAGCTAATTCTCTACTTCATCGTCATAAGAAACGTAGGACACGCATTCCTTCTAGGCCCACTACTGCCTCTAAGTCTATCTTAGGAAAGCCGCCTTCTACGGTTTCTAGTGAAGTTGATGTTAACCCCATAGGTGCAGAGAACAAGTCTAGGAATCAGCCAAACACTAGTGAATACACCATTAAGAAAGCTCGAACTAGTTGGAATTGGCAACGTTGGTTACAACACAAACCTGATTTTAAATGGATTCCTAAATTATTGAATACTTGTGCTTCTAACCAACAGGAACCCGCAGTTTCTTTGGGTTCCACCCTTACTTCTGTTCCATCCGTGTCCTCTTCTTGTGATGCAGGTGGTGCAGATTGTTCTCTGGATTGTTGATAGCGGATGCACCCGACATATGACAGGCAATCTCAAACTGTTACACAACTTTGTCTCAAAGTTCATTGGTACTGTCAGATTCGGGAATGATCATTACGCTTTAATCATGGGGTATGGTGACTTTATCAGTGGGAACATCGAAATAAGCCGTGTTTATTATGTGGAAGGCCTTGGACACAACCTTTTCTCTGTTGGTCAATTCTGTGATGGGGATCTAGAAGTTGCATTTCGTGAGAAAACTTGCTTTGTTCGTGACTTACAAGGAAACGACCTCATGTCTGGCTCCCGAGGCTCCAATCTTTACACAATTTCAATGTCAGATATGATTGCAACATCTCCGATATGTCTTCTCTCCAAAGCTGAATCGACTAAATCTTGGTTATGGCACAAACGTCTTTCGCACTTGAATTTCCGAACCATGACTGACCTTGCTCGTTATAAACTTGTCGATGGATTTCCAAGATTCCGTTTTACCAAAGATCACTTATGTCCAGCCTGTGAACAAGGTAAAAGTACTCGTGCTCATTTTCCGTCTAAACCTGAGCAAAGTACGAATCATGTCTTACAACTGCTACATATGGATTTGTGTGGACCAATGCGTGTTCAAAGTATCAACGGTAAACGCTACATACTAGTAATCGTCGATGATTTTTCCAGATGGACTTGGGTTTATTTTCTACGAAGTAAAGATCAGGCTCCTTCTATGATCATCACCTTTCTCACTAAAATTCAAGTTCAGTTACGCAACACGGTCCGAATAGTCAGAACTGACAACGGAACTGAATTCAAGAATCAGACACTTAGGTCTTATTATGAGAAAGTGGGAATTGTACATCAAACATCTATTCCTAGAAGCCCAGAACAAAATGGCGTTGTTGAAAGACGCAACAGGACGTTAGTGGAAGCTGCTAGAACTATGTTGATTAATGCTCAGTTACCTGATTACTTGTGGGCAGAAGCTGTTTCAACCGCATGCTATACTCAAAACCGTTGTATGATCACAAAACGTCATCGCAAAACACCATATCAAATTGTTCACAAAAGGAAACCGAACATCGATTACTTTCATGTTTTTGGAGCACTCTGCTATCCGAAAAATGATCGTGATGATTTAGGTAAACTTAAAGCAAAGGCTGACATCGGAGTGTTCATTGGATATTGTGAGAATTCTAAAGGTTTTCGGATTTGGAATCGTCGTACTCGTGAAATTCAAGAAACCATTCATGCTAATTTTGATGAGCTCACACATATGGCTTCTGAGCAACACAGCTTAGGACCCGAATTTAACCGTCTTAACCCTCCGGCATCTTCGGCTGAACCATTGCCACTCAACCGCAAAGAATTGGAAACCTTGTTTGCTCCACTGTTTGATGACACAATTGAATACCGTCCTACTGAGGTCCCACCTAATTCCGCTGCTCAACCTGACAATATTCATGTACCAGACTCACCTCAACAAACTTCAACAACTGTTGAGAGAGACGGTCCTCCAATTGCTTCACCATCTACAGTAGAACAAACTGTTTCTAACTCCCGCCACTCAGCTGAAGATCCAACACCACTATCAGTTCCACAATCCGCAGAGCATGATCCTGATGCGTTCTTCAATCCGTTTGCACCAGCTACTACAGTTCCTGATATAGCTGAGTCGTCAACACGCAACTTGGATCCTGCCAACATGCGAGATACATATCAACTACACCCTTCAACACACAAATGGACCCGAGACCATCCTCTAGTTCATATTATTGGCCATCCAGATGCACCAGTTATGACAAGACAACGACTTCACACAGATGGAGAAACTTGCATCTACGCACTCACAGTTTGTCATGAAGAACCCAAGAACATTAAAGATGCTATGACTTATGACAACTGGATTGAATCTATGCAAGAGGAATTTCAGCAATTCATACGATTAGAAGTCTGGGAATTAGTTGAAAGACCTGACGGAGTCTTTGTCATTGGGTTAAAATGGATATGGAAGAATAAGCTTGATGCTGAAGGCACTGTCATACGGAACAAATCACGTCTGGTAGCGAAAGGATACTCTCAACTGGAAGGTCTAGATTTTGCTGAATCCTTTGCTCCAGTGGCTCGACATGAAGCTGTTCGGATCTTTTTGGCCTATGCTGCACACCGGAACATGGTAGTCTTCCAAATGGATGTCAAAACAGCATTTCTTAATGGAGATCTCCGTGAAGAAGTTTATGTTAGCCAACCTGAAGGCTTCGTTGATCCTGAGCGTCCTAATCACGTTTACCGACTCAAAAAGGCACTCTACGGACTCAAGCAAGCCCCACGGGCGTGGTATGACAAACTGTCTACTTTCTTATTGGCCAATAAATTTTCTAAAGGCTCGGTGGATCCCACACTCTTTACAAAAACCTACGGGGAGGACTTACTTGTTGTTCAAATATATGTCGATGACATCATTTTTGCCTCAACAAAAAGAAGTTACTCTAATGATTTTGCAAAATTAATGAAAGATAATTTTGAAATGTCCATGATGGGTGAACTTTCGTTCTTTCTAGGACTTCAAGTTCATCAATCACCCCGTGGAATTTTTATAAATCAGTCTAAATATGCTCTTGAAATTTTGAAGAAACATGGAATGATGTCTTGTGATACTTATAATACACCAATGGGCTATACCACAAAACTAGATGCTGATTTGCATGGGACTCCTGTTGACCCTACCAAATACCGAAGTATGATTGGGTCCCTCATGTATCTCACAGCTAGTAGACCTGATATAGTATTTGCTGTCTTTATGTGCTCCCGCTATCAGTCAAGACCAACTGAAAAACACCTCAGTGAGGTCAAGAGAATCCTTCGATACATAAAGGGAACCATTAATTTGGGGATCTGGTATCCGAAGGATTCTGGCTTTGAACTAATTGCTTTTTCAGATGCTGACCATGCAGGATGCTTAGACACACGCAAAAGTACATCTGGTGGATTACAATTTCTTGGAGACAAACTTGTGTCATGGCAATCTAAGAAGCAGGACTGCACCTCACTGTCATCAACAGAATCTGAATACGTAGCCATGTCTGCCTGTTGTGCTCAAGTCATCTGGATGAGATCACAACTTAAGGACTATGGCTACCTATTCAACAAGATTCCTATCTACTGTGATTCCAAAAGTGCTATTGCCATCTCCTGCAACACAGTACATCACTGCAAATCCAAACACATCGATCTCCGATATCATTTCATCAAAGAGCATGTGGAAAGGGGTACAGTTGAACTTTATTTCGTTGGAACTGAATACCAATTGGCGGACTTACTTACCAAATCCTTGGCACCATCCAGGTTTGCTAGTCTCGTTCACCAGATTGGTATGCGATGTTTGACTCCAGAGGATCTGGAAAAGTTTTTAAAATACAAGTGATTGTCAAACATCAAAACTATCTTTGTAAATATTTTTTCTAAAAAAAAAAAAAAAAAAAAAAAAAAAAAAAAAAAAATGCAAGTATAAATCTCTTTCAACTCTAATTTGTTCTAAAAACGTTTCAATCATTTAAAATTAGTGTTGAGGGGGAGAAAACGTAACATTTTTTTAATATTTCATCTCTTATACTTGCATTTTACCAAAACCATTTATTTTTTTTACAAAATATTAATATATTTTTTTCTTAGTGTTGATTCAAAAGGATTTCGGGTTACTCTCCTTGACCAAAACCTGTTAATTTTACCATGATTCTAAGGTCGAGGGGGAGTATGACAAGTTGTTCTTATCATTTCTTGGAGTTACGATACGTATATGATAAGTGTATATTATGGTTAGGTATTATGTTTAAATGTGAGTTAAGGTTAAGGGGCTGAAAGTGTCAACTAGTGAAACATGAATTCACCACGGTCAAAACCACACTTTGACCCACCACATTAACTTTTTCCAAACTTCACATTTAATTTTTCACCAACCATATCAAACGAACACAAATCATCTAACTAATCCAAGAATCAATCATCAAATCTGTAACAGGTAACATGTTTTGATCATAATTCTTAACAAAGGTTTTTAATTTTACAACAATCCAACGGTTAAATCAAACACAAATGATTAATTTGTTCTTGAAGTTATGCGTTAAATTAAACCCAGAATTATGTGTTGTTTTGATTGAATTTGGTGATGGGATTTGTTCATATTATGTTGTTAATCATGTCTGTTAACTCCAATCACTCCCAGAATCGCCAATTGTGCTACTTGTAAATTAGGGTTCATACGTACGAATTGGGGATTATTGTGTTTGTGCATTAAGATTACAATTAGTGATGGGGTTAGTGTTTGTGTATGTCTAGGATCATTCTTACATGGTTTAATTGGATCTTTATCATGATTTGCTCTTGAATCTTAGGTTTATGGTTCGTAGGTCATATAGCAGATTCAATCGTAAAATTGAGTGGTTGATATTTGTTATAACTTGGTCCACTTGATCATTAGGTTATATGAATTATTAGCCCCATGCCCAATCTTACCCAGAAACATGTTTGATTAAGGATTTGATTAAGTGCTCATGTGTGTTTACGCGTTAAGTAGTTATTGAGCATGTTTACGCGTTAAAATGCATGAAATAAGTGTGTTGGAATGATGTTTGATCAGTGGTAATGTTTGTGCACTTTCAGGAAATTAACAACTTGCATTTCAAAGGTGAATTTCTGGAATAAGACGTCTTTACGCGTTAAAAGTTCATCCTACGCGTAAGATTGAATCTTACGCGTAAGATTCGACACGTGGACAAATTGTGTCTTGGATAAGACACAGTTTACGCATTAAATTGTTCTTACGCATAAGTTCTGATTTTACGCGTATGTCTAGAACTTACGCGTAAGTCATTACCTACGCATAAATTACAATTTACGCCTAAGGAAATTCCTACGCGTAACTTCATTTTTACGCGTAAGACCTATCTTACGCATAAAATTGATCTTACGCGTAAGTTTCACTTTACGCGTAAAGTTCTAACTTACGCGTAGATTTTGCACTTACGCCTTATTTCTTAACTTACGCGTAAATCAGGTTACGCGTAAATACAACAACTTACGCGTAAACTTGTCAAAATTCCAAATTTTTCTAAGTGTTAGAAATTTCCAATGTGTAACTTGTTGTAAATGATAAACTTTGGTTGGAATTGAATTGTTTTATGTTTCTAACAAGTAAAATAACTCAAGTTTGTCACATAACAAAAGTTTTAACACACACAAACCCCCACTGATCATCATCAAAACATGATAATCTATGTGAACACATGCTTAATGATTGCTAATACTAACATCATCAACCATTGCCATGTTTGTGTGTTTATGATCAATTCAGATGGCAGAACACAATGACATCCCATACGGACCAGAACCTGAACCCATTCGTGCATGGGAAGACACATTTCCTGAAAACTACTCCAGGAAGATTGGAAAGAACAACCTAAGAGTCAACTTCAACAAACTGACATGCAATGAGTCTTCTTGCCTTGTTGCTGTTGATGCTCTCATCTATCACCCGTGCAAAGTTCTTCTCACCAAATCTGCTGCAGTGGCATGCTTCTACATACATCAGTTTTGGCACACAATCCACCTGGATCTCCTGGAAGAGTCCTTTACTTGTATGCTTCACATGAGACAAGTCACGGTCGACAAGGATCTTCTCCGTAGTGCTCTTGGACTTCCCGAACTTGAACCGAATGAAGAGTATGACCAAGTTCCCACTGAAGAAGAATTGATAGAATGGCTGAGAGATATTGGGTATGATGAGTCTGAAGGAGTCATTACTAGTCACTCTAGGGTCAATATCAGATTTCTTCCACAGCCTTGGAGAACTCTCTACATCATAATTGCCAAGTCACTATCTGGCAGAGACACAGGCCATGAACACCCTAAGCTCCAACATCTCAGGCTGTTCTGGGCTATTGCTAATGTCAAGAAGGTTGATTATGCCAGCATTATCTGGGAAGACATTGTGTGGCACATACACCGCAAGACGACCAATATTCCATTCGTCCGTTTCACCAAACTTCTTATTGCAAGCTTCCTCCATGAATATGATGACATTCCTCAAAGATTGAATGATGAGTTCCAGCACACTTACAGGAATGAGGACACACTCAAGGTCATCAAAAGAATGGATACAAGTACAAGGAAACAGGGAAAGAAACTTCCAGATTGTCTCTTAACTGACAAAGTCAAGGCTGGTAATAACTACAAGTACTACCTACAAGCCATTGAAGCAGAGAAAGTTGGGTTCTTGGACGAAGCTGCTCTACCTTCATACATGCAGAAGAAAGGTAAGAAAGGCAGCAAATCGGGCAGCTCAGAAAGTTCTACCAAGTCCAAACCTAAGAAAAAGCCATCATCTAAGGTCAGAATTCCTGCAAAGAAACCTACTGCTGAACCTGGCTGGTTTCCCTCACCTACACCTTCTCCAAAACCTGCTGACTCTGAACAAACCGAATCCGACGAAGGTCCTATTTACAGTGAAGCCTATGCCAATATCACCAAGAAAGTCAATCTTGATGAAATTGACGATAAGGATTTGACGTTTGAAGATTGGGATAATATTATTGACGAATCTGCTGATTATGCTGAATCCCCCTCACACCTCTATCAACGTCCATTCACCAAAGCTCAAACAATTTTGGAAGAAGAAAGGATTAGAAGGAAAAAGATGAAGGAACCAGTTACAGCTGTACAAGAGCCTGAAGGCCTTTCAGTCGATGAAGAAAATGAACGGGCTCTCAACCTCGGTCTCCTTCACAGCCGAATTGACACATTCAATGCTGATCAACCTCCACCTCCAGTGTTCTCCCAGACCACCGAAGCTGGCGGGTCTAGCAGCATTCCTGAGGCTACCACAGGAATCTCCTCAAACTTAGTTGTTTATGATAATCCCTCAGTGTCTCCCACCGACATTGAAATGACTATGGAAGAGGAAGAAGAGGAAGATCCTATGGATACCGATGCTCCAAGACTTATGTCTATAGAAGAAATAGAGCGTCGAGAAAGAGCTCAGGAAGAGGAACTAAAAAGAAAACAAGAAGCTGAAGAGGCCAGACTTGAAGAGATTGCTCAAGCTAAACTGGAAGAATCAATCAGAATGGAAGAGAGTAGGAGAGCAGAAGAGGCAGCCAAACTGGCTGAAGAAAAGTCTAAGAAGGAAGAAGAAGCCAGGCTGGCTGAAGAACAAAGGCTTAAAGCCGAAGCTGATAGGCTGGCTGAAGAAAAACTTAAGAAAGAAGAAGAAGCCAGGGTTGCTGAAGTACTTAGACAGAAAGCTGAAGCTAAAAAACTGGCAGAAGAACTTAGGGTGAAAGAAGCAGCAGCCAAAGATAAGAAAGTTGTACAACCCGAACCACAGAAAGGAGATGTCAAAGACACAACCACCATTATTGAATCATCACAGTCATCACCTCCTGCATCTGAATCAACACATGGCAAATCAATCAAGAAACCGAGCTCCAAAGCCTCTGCTGCATCCAAACTACTCAAGTCTGCTTTCAAAAGAGTGCATGATAAGAAGAGAAGCAAACTAGAAGATCAGGTTGCTAAACTTGCAACCCAGGTTGCTGAACTATCTAAGCTGAACACGAACGTCAACGAGCTACAAGATAAGGTTGACATTTTCCTAGCTAAAGACGTAACAGAGAACTTGGAAGCCGCATTAGCAGCTCAAGCACAAGAATACATGGCACAACACTTAGTGGCTGAGCTGAAAGTACTGCTGGCACCAATGAGAGACGAACTCACCAAGTTCGCTGAGCAAGCAGTTAAGAAAGTTATCCGATCAACAACCTTCACCCTTCGTGCCGACAAGTCTACTGCTCCTCTACCGGGACTATCACTGGATGATTTGGAAGTTCAACTTGCGGACAAGCTGGCAAGCAAACTTAACTTAACTCCTGAAGAAGCCAAAGTCCTGGAAGCACTGAAAGATAAACTGACTAAAGAAACTTGCAGCACAGAGGCCGAAAAGCTGAAACGTCAAAGAGATGATGAAGACAGGGATCCCAATTCTCAGGCAAAGAAACAGAAACAAGCCGAAGGATCCTCATCTCAGCACAAAACACCGGTAATTCCTCCTACCACAACAACTTCCTCACAACAACCAAAGGCATCCGGTTCTGCTCCCAAAGCACATGATCACTTTGAATACACCGGTGGTGACGACATTCCTATACCCGATGAAGTTCCAGAACCATCTCCTAAGCAGAAGAAGAAAGTTAAGAAAGGAAAGCATCAGCAACCTCAACCGGATACCTCAACTAAAGGCACCAAACCAAAGAAACCCAAAACCGTCCTTAGCTGGCTAGACCAAGACAATAGTGCCGAATACTCCTGGTTTGAGAAGATGATAAATTCGCAACCACCACTGGAAGACAATCATGAACCTCAAGATGGTCGTACAGTGGAATATGCTCAAATGATTCAGCAAAAGTTTAAGATGAAAAAGATGAATAAGAAAGAGCTGCGAAGAATCAAAAATGATGCTTTCAATCTTCTGAAAGATCGGTCTGCTAACTCAATCGAGCTTGAATATCATCTGGAAAATATTGCTCGCGCTATGTCAAGCAATATTGACTGGATCAACCCAGAATCATATGTCGACCCGGTCACAAAGAAAACCGCACCTTACATTACTGACTGGTCCAAACCACTACCGATGATTGGGAAGCCTAAGGAACCAAAGATCCCGTACAAGTTCTTCTACAACACAGACTTGGAATTCCTGACACTTGGCAGCAAGATCGAGAAGAAGTATGTTACCTCACTCGCCTTTCTCCCTGCAGCTCGATATCTCAACAATGCCATCGAAGAAGAAGCTTCAGCATTATTCGTCGACAAAATTGTTGAATATGACCGGGATGCACTTTATGGTATTCATCATTGGCCAACCAACCGGGCACAGTACTATCGAAGCAGCAGACTTAATCAGACGATGGGTGATGTAGAAAGTGATCTGAAGATTGTCTCCATTCAATTCATCTCGACTGTCACGTTCTTTGGGTACCCCTTTCTCAGCAAAATCACACTGAAAAGGCTTGATGAAAAGGAGTACGATATTTCCGAGTCTGACTTTCCACGACTACGTCTCAATGACATTGAAGACATGTACCTGCTCAAAGTTCAAGGAAAACTCTGTGGCTTGCCTAAAGAGATGCAGCTTGCCTTCATCCAAGCTCTTCTCATCTACATCAGGCAGATTGTCATAAGAGAAAGAGTTGAAGATCTTCAGTTAGGAGTGGAAAGTTACCAGAAGAAGCTCAATCTCACCAAACCAAACCTGTTTGACATCCCCGAACTTCAACATCTACCTCAATACTCCTTGATCAGACGACCATTTGGGTTCACCTACCGAAGTGCTAACGGTCGCAACTGCTTTATGGGTTATGAAGAAATTCATAAGTTCTGTGATGAAACTCTTAAGTTCGTCAGAGATGGGATCAAAGGCAGAGTCAATGACATTGAACTAGGAAAATCCAAAAGGTGGAACACCAATGAAGCACGGGATGCTCGCAGATTTATCTTAAGGATTGAGAACAGATTGAAGCGCAGGGATCAGTTCCGAAGGTTGGAGAGTTATGTTGGAGGCAGATCCAAATTTCCGGTGTTGACATTTCAGAGGCCTGATTGGTAAATCATTGTAAGCATTTGATTTGATTTGTCAATAATTTACTTCATAATGGCTTGTGCACGCATTACAGTGCACAACCCGAACTTGTAAAAGAAAGGACCCTGAGGTACGCTTCAGTGTCTCAATCCTAACATAAGGAGCGAAGGCTTCTTACTTTTGAGTAGAATTAATCAAACATTTATGATTTTTTCATAATTCTGCTCAAAAGGACAAGTATTTCACCTCAATAAGACCTAATCACTTGTTGAGGGGGAGCACTTGTCAAAACTACATACTTTGCTCAAAATCAAAAGGTTCTTGGTGAATCTCCCCATAAGACTCAAAAAGGCATATTTTAATCCAAAAGATTGTCAAAAACATCATTTTATATGCTATTTTTGAGGGGGAGAAAATGAAAAAATGATTAAAATACACGAAGTCAATGCTTAAAAGTTGTATCATGTGCGAGCTAGACTCAGAATGGACCCAGGAATTGACGAGAGAATAAATGTTTGTAACATCGAAAAGACTTATCCTCGACGGGTAATAACATCAAGTTAGTTACTAGAGCTAGTTGTCACCTAAAAACTGACAATGGAACTCTTTAACTAACCACGTAAGCGTGTCTCGAAAAGGATTAGTCTTAGTAGATATGTACCGTCTCGAGAAACTTTCTGTGGACTTGACCAGGCCGGGTAATAACTTCAAGCCAGTTTAACTGGTGATGTAAGCGTGTCTCGAATCGGTCTTGCTCACGGAAAGTGGATCAATTCTAAAGTGCTTGCTCCTCCCGCATGTGCAAATTTATTAAACACTTATGAGCACATGTGCAGGGGGAGCCCTTCAAAAGTGAACACAAAACTCTCAAAGTGTTAACCAAAATATTTGATTATCACAAATACTTTGAGAGATTTTCAATCAAAGGTTTCTTGGCTACTGTCGGAGTTATAAGGTGATTAAGATAGGAATATCCGTCCTATGATCCGCCAGAGCCGGAGGGATCTACCCAAGGACATCTCCCATAGTTAGAATTAGAAGTCCTTAGGTATGATACGAAAAAAGGAGAAAAGAATGAAAGGGAAAGAAGGAGTTGAAGAATTAAAAAGAAAAGTAAAGTAAAGGGTGAAAAGAAATAGCCCTCCAGATGATTCAACCTTAGGGCAGACACCGGGTTCAATACGTATGCTACTGGTTGTTGCTAAGGCAACGCCGGTATTGAAGACAAAGTCGTCATGGACCCAGTGACGCAATGCACTAAACCTTCTTAACCACTCAAGTTCTCTTAAAAGAGCTTGTTTCATTCTCACGGGGAACCCGCATAACCTATCGACCTATCTCTTAGAGACGGTTGATATTGAAGAAGGACATCCCCAGTCTCCGCATAAGAAACCTAGGTGTGCACTTATTGAGTCTAGAGCCTTGAGATGCATCAAAGATCTCTTAGGAACACTTAGTACTTCTACGACTGGTGTTCTACATCAATGGGCATCAGTTGTAAACTATCGAGTCCTTCGCAGATCTAAGCAATCTGCCGAGAACGTTTATGAGAGGATTACTTATGTATTTCTCAATGATTGAACGGAAATCCTGCCAGGGTCATCATCAAACAGCCCTGACAGCAGGTCACTTCGGTAACCTCACAAGGGTTACGCTTAGTGTTTGCGGTGGTTACATCTCGGTCTACAGTCGTGGAGTGATCCCCAGCGACTCACCCAGTCATTGAGCTACTTAGTAGGTCTAGTAAGCTCCTTCGGGAGTATCTGATATGGGAACGGCCAGGATAAGGATTAGAAGGAGTCTTCACAATATGCTGTTGACAAGCTCTAATTCCTTATCCGTAAGTACCGGTGATTTATTGCTAACTGTCTACTCGCAGGTACCTCACTTTCATGATGACGGATTCCACATGCTCATACATGCATCTTAAAGTCATCAAAAGCTCCCTCAAAGATCAAAGCAACACAAAGTTCAAAGAAAGATTCTACGCCAAAAAGAAGAATCTACAAAGTATAAAGACCAAAGATCTTATGTGAAAGAAAGGGACTACGTGCATGTATAAGTCAGAATTCGAAGATGTATGAGCATGTTGGAATGGCAGACAACCACCACAGACGCAGGAGTGACAAACGGCAGATTACTTCATAACATTATCACTACAACATCATCAAAGAACAAAGACAAAGAGCAAAGTATATCCATCATTATTCTAATCATTTCTGAAGACGTCTAAAGCTATGAAAGTCAAAGATTAAGACGAAGACGTCAAGCAACCCTGATGACCGACCCTTAGGGGGAGATTGTTGGAACCATAGTTTTACTATTTTATCAAGTCTCGGTCATTACATTTTGTAATAGGTTGCTTAGTTTATTTTACTTATTTAGTATTTGTTACAAGGCTTAAGTGTTAAAGCCCCATGGGCCTTAAAGCCCACGTTTTTATGAAAGGAAGGAGGAAGGGAGTGTTGCCCTAGTCCTCCTCCTATAAATACCATGCTAATGTACTCATTATAATTGTTGGTTATTAGATTACCTTAAGGAAACTCTTGCACTTTTATCTTTCTTATTATCTTATAATCAACCAAGTCTATTTCTCATCTCATTTCTCTTTATATCATACTTGTGTTTAACTAAATGGTGACCTAACATATATGTCTCGTGAATCGACTTTTATAATATGGAGAATTGTATTGACTTTTAGAATATGGAGGCTATGTCTATCTCGAGGCAAATGGTATTCACCATTTATTTAGTACTATAAAGTGTTACACCAAGTGTTACACCAAACAATTTTGTCTATCTCGAGGCAAATGGTATACGATACATTATACTTTCAAAAGAAAAATAGGACAAACACAAACCTTACAGTTTACTACTCAACCGAAATACGAAATACATTGTTGTTAGCATTAAAAATTATATTAAAAAGTGATGGTCATTCTCATTTATTGTAACATTGTAATGTGTCGTAGTTTATGTTATTAGAATAGTCAATGGGCCTTGGTCTTGGTAAGCTAATATGTTATTAGTTATGTTTCATAAGCCTTCATATCTAGTCATGTAACCAAGCCCAAGACCAAGCCCATGGAAAGCATCTTAAGGCATCATGTTAAGAACTATATAAACACCTCAAAGGCTCATTTAAGGTGTGTGCTTGTGTGTGTATTGTGTGTGTTTTATTAATAAAAGCTCTCTTCATCTTATTCTCTCTTTATATATTTACGCCATACATATACATACATTAAGTCACCATCTTCTCTTCATCTTTACTTCATCTAGTGCTTATATTTGTGTTAAAGTTGATATATCTAAGGTCCTACAAGTGGTATCAATCGCCTAACAATGATTTAGGAGTGTTTTTATCAAGTTTTTTTGTTAAAAAGTTACACTTTTCATTCATTTGTGTACTTTTTCTTCAAAAAGTTTTGATTTTTACAAGTTTTGGTGTTAAAGTTGTTGTTTTTATTGAAGTTTCAGTGATTCTAAGTGTTTTGGGAAAGATTTGATCATTAGAAACAAGTGAAAAAGGAGTTTTTGGGTGAAAAAATCAAATTTTTGAAGTTTTCTGGTCATCCTACGCGTAAGTTTGAGTATAGTACATATAAACAGCTGTCTACAGTACTTTCTACGCGTAAGTTGTGGTCAAAACCATTTTCTTACGAGTAACTTTGGTCAAAACCCTGTTCTTACGCCTAAGATTGGATTTCTACGCGTTAGATTGAAATCCTACGCCTAAGTCTGATATCCTACGCATAAGATCTACGCTTAAGATCCTACGCGTAAGTTTTTCTACGCAGAAGTTCTACGCAGAAGTTGTAATCAGTACTTCCCTGACATGGATAAGTTTGTGGAATACTTCGACACGGGATATCTTTCAAGCTTGGACAAGTTTGAGATATTTGTTTGGTTCTTTAACCTTACGCATAAGTTATAACTTACGCGTAAAGTTCAAGTTTACGCATAAACTTTGTGTTTACGCTTAATCTTATTCTTTACGCATAACTTTTAACTTACGCATAAGATCCAAGTTACGCGTAAGATTCAGAGTTTACGCGTAAGATTACTGTTTACGCATAAGATTAAAGGTTTACGCGTAAGTTTTTGACTTTTGACAATCAAACTTCAAACGGCTATAACTTTTGAACCGTAACTCCGTTTTCGACGAATCAGCTGTCAAAACGACTGTGAGACAGAGGAGAACGACACGCTAGATGATTTATCGATTTAGGCGAAGTTTCGATTTTAAGGTTTCAGATCAAATTTTTCACCATAAAAACTTACATCAACTTACACTTAACACAACTCCTACTTCGTTGGAACGATCCAAGAATCAACTTTATCAATCTACACTTCATCAATGGCTACTCAGCAAGATATTCATGCTGCCGGTGCCGAAAACCGACCTCCCATGTTGTCAAAGGGTGGATACTCACAGTGGGCTAGTCGTATGATGCGTTATCTTAAGAGCAAAACAAATGGAAGTCTTCTCATCAAATCCATTGTGGATGGACCCTTCAAACCATCACAAGTACTAGACCCTAATGATCCAAATGGTACCCCCCAGTACAACCATACTACAGAGAACAGAATGAGACTGAATACACTGTGGAAGACAGAAAACAGATTGAAGCTGATGATCAGGCATTTCATTATGTCGTTCTTGGTTTACCTGAAACCATTTATGCTACTGTTGATAGTGAAGTAAGTGCTCATGCAGTCTGGGAAAGAGTCAAGAGGTTAATGTATGGGACAGACATCGGGAAACAGGAAATGGAAACACAATTGCTTAAGGAACTTCGCAAGTTTACTTCAATTCCTGGTGAATCCATAGAGACGTACTACCACAGATTCTGTAAGATCATGAATGATTTATCAAGACACAACCTCAGTCAGACAAATATTGCTAACAACACCATTTTTCTGAATGAGTTACAACCAGAATGGGGAAGATATGTCACTATTGTTTATCAGACAAAGAATTTGCATGAAGTGACTTATGATCAAGTGTATGACTTCTTGAAGCAAAATCAAGATGAAGCTAATGAAGTAAGAGCTGAATTACTAGCTAAAAAGCATGATCCTCTAGCATTAATGGCTGATACACCAACACCTATACCAGTGAACACACAACAACAACCATCATCATCTTCCACTCACAACTACTTGCAACCATCCTACATTCAACAACCAACACCGATCTACCAACAACAGCAATACCCACATTTCTAAGAACCATAATTCACTGACAATGATGAAGCTACTGCAGCCTTGACACAAGCGTTTGCTTTTCTGACTAAAGCATTCCAAGGACGCTATTCTACACCAACAAACAACAACCAAAGGATTTCATCGAATACTCGCAACAGGCAGATCGCTCAGCCGAGTTTCAATATGGGCAATGGAGGCCAAATGGTTGGAGTTTATGGGAATCAGCAAGGATATGCTACTGGAATTAACATGGGTAATCAGAATATGCAGAATGCAGGGAATCAGTATGGTCAGTATGCAGGGAATCAGATGGGTCAGCATGTTGGAAATCAGAGGGGTCAGAATGTTGGTAATCTGACAATGGGTAATCAGAATAGGAATGTGGCAGCTCCAGTTGTTGGGAATTATGGAAATGTGAATCAGGGTAATCCGGTAAAGTGTTTCAACTGCCAAGGAGTAGGTCATATGGCAAGGAACTGTCCTACTAAGCCGAACAAGAAAGATCTAGAGTATTTGCAGAAAGCAGTACTGTTGGCACAAAAAGAAAAGGCAGGGTTTCAGTTGAATGCAGAGGAACATGATTTTATGGCTCTTATGGATGAAATGGAAGACAGAGAGGATATCGATGCGAACTGCATATTCATGGCGAATCTTCAGGAAGCTAAGTATGACACGGATTCTGACACACTTCCTGTTTATGACACCAGTGCACCATCTGAGGTATCAAATTTCAACACATGTCATAATAATGATATATTTGATATGTCTCCTCATGAGGAACAACATTCTGAGAAGCAAACACCCACTTATGATACATACCTGGATACGCCAAGTAGTAGCACTACTTCTTCAGCAACTCCAGATGTGAATCATAATGGAGGCTTCGTTTCACAGCATGCTGAGAATGATGAGGAAACACGTGCTTTATTTGAATCATTATTAAATAATTGTGGTATTGAAATTGAGAAAGTGAAAAAGGTCAATCGCGATGTTAAGGCCGCAAATGAGAAATTGACCACTGAGGTTGAGAGATACAAGGAAAATGCAAAAAGTTTTCAAATTCACAAAGAACGCGAGTCAGAATTTGAAATTGGTTATAAAAAGTTACTTGTTAAAGATAGGGAATGGAAAACCAAGTTTGCTAATCTTGAAATAAGTTCAACAAAAACCATTAACTCTTTAAAACAAGAAATTTCTGAATTAACAAACCAACTTTCAAAACAAGAAACAGCTTACACCAATCTTGAAAAAGAAAGGGATGAGTTGAAAAAGGACTTTGCAAAGAAAGAAGATAAACTTTTGGAAGAAATCATAGAGTCAGAACACAAGATTGCACATCTAGAATAATTAGTGGTTAAGTCGGGTCAGTCAAGTCAAACAATGAAAATGATTTCAAATCAAACTAATCCGATTTACCATACGAAACACAAAATGGCTCTTGGTAACAACAATCCTTGTAACCTCAAGAAAGCTCAGGAAGAACAGAACGTCTTGTATAATGGTAGTGTTTTTTACACCAAACATGATCCTCCCGTCGTTCGGGATTCTGTGCAAACGATAGAACATGTCGAAGAGAGCATTTCTAAAATGAAACAAAAGGATTTGAAACCCATTGATTACAACAAATTGAACAAACTTTCGGGAATTACTTTTGTTCCACAAAAAGAACCATCTGTGTTTTCCATAAAATGACCATTCTCAAAAATGTTTTCTAAGAAAGTAGTTGCTTCCAAATCGATTTCTAACATGGAACAGATTTCCTCAAACAACACTTTTAACACAAGTGCTGCACGGGGATATCTTGATGATCTTAAAACCAGAATTGGGCAACTTAAAACGACTTTAGAATCTAAAACGAGACTTAATGAGATCAACTGGAATTCCACGGTTCATTTACAGCTTAAAAAGATTCTCGAAAATGAATTTGCTCCTCAAATTAATAACATCCATGCTCGTGTAATTCATTTCGAACAAGCATTTTTGTAAGAAACAACTGACTTCGTCACGGATCACAAATCCCTGATAAAGAAGGCTAATGAATCTTTTGAGCAAATCAATGTTTTGGAAAACCTAAATGATTCTCTCTTCGAAGCAGTTCTGTCTACTGATATTATGTCCATCATTTTACAAACATATTCTGTTCATGACGATGAAAGACTGAGAGCTGAGACCTCCGAAATTGTTTCAAAATATGAAAATGCTCTTATAAAGCTTGAAAAAGAAAATGTGTCATATTTTAAACAACTTGATCGAAAAAAGGAAGAATGCAAGTATGACAAATTGTCGTATGAGCGTGCCTTAAAGAACATGAAAGAGCAAAATGATCTTTTGAGGGCTCAGCTTGAAAGTCAAAATGGAAAGGGTGAGGAAACCAAGTTTGCAAAACCATTGACTTCGGAGAAACCAAATGTTTCAAACACGGTTCAAAAACCAAAAATGTCAATTTCACGGTTTGCTCCAAAAGTCGATGAGAAAAAGGATTTGACAAAACCAGTCACTCCAACACCCTTGCCAAAGAAAAGTGAAAATGTAAAGATTGTCGATAAAGGAAAAGCGGTTGTCGAAACACCAAAAGTGATAGCACCTGGCCTTTTTAGGATTAGTCCCACTAATGCGTCTGCCTTCACATCTATGACAAATGCGTGCAAAAAGGATAATTCTAAAGATTCTCGGGATGCTAAAAAGGACAACAATATAAATCCTAATGTGTGTGCCTTACCTTCTACAGGATTAGAAAGCACCTCTAGGAGCAGCAGACTAAAGCCTAGGAGCAATACAAGGAACAATAGAGTCTCGCCTGTCTCCACAAGTAGTAGCAAGAATAAAGTTGAAGAAGTAGAAGAACACCCTAGGAATTTATCGCTTTGTAATAAGAAACATGATTCATCTGAATGTAATGTCAAAAGTATTGGTTCTAATGCATGTAATGACTCTGTTTGTTTAATATGCAAGAAATGTTTAATTAATGATGTTCATGATGAATGTGTTTCTAAGAATGTGAATGTTACGCCTAAACAGAAGTATGTTCCAAAGGGAACTAGTGCCAGATCTAGATCTATAGAAAGATTAGTTTCACGCTTTAGGTCTACCACTAGTAGTCGAATGCCTAGGAACTACCTTAAGTTTTGTATCTGGAAACCTACAGGTAGAGAATTCATTCTTCAAGATGGCAAATTGAAAGTTGTTCAAATTGGACAAGTAGATACCTTCTATGAATGTGATTCAGATTTTACCCCTAACCAAATGGAACCAAATTCAAAACGGTTTCCAAATACAAACTCTTCTGTTCTTGGTAGGTTATCGAAATACGTCTTTGGATCGTCGACTCGGGTTGCTCCAAGCACATGACCGGGAATTTAAAGCTGCTGATCAATTTCGTCTGGAAATTCATGGGAACTGTACGCTTTGGAAATGATCATGTAGCAGCTATTCAGGGTTATGGAGATCTTCAGTTTGGGAATTTTTTAATCACTCGAGTTTACTACGTCGAAGGGTTGGGACACAACTTGTTTTCAGTCGGGCAGTTTTGTGATGCTGATTTAGAAGTTGCATTCAGAAGAAACACGGTTTTTATTAGAAATTTGGTTGGTGATGATCTCTTAACTGGTAATCGTGGTACAAATTTGTATGCTATCGACATCAACCAAATGGCTTCTACATCACCAATTTGTCTTATGACAAGGGCAACCGAAACTAAGTCCTGGCTGTGGCATAGAAAATTATCCCATCTCAATTTCGACACGATCAACAAGTTAGCCAAAGAAAACATCGTCACCGGACTTCCTAAGTTCAAATACACCAAGGAACATCTTTGTCCATCATGCGAACAAGGAAAAAGTAAAAGAGCATCATATAAACCCAAAACCGTACCTAGGTCGGAAGCGAGGTTACATATGTTGCACATGGACTTATGTGGCCCAATGAGAGTTGAAAGCATTAATGGGAAGAAGTATATTCTTGTTATTGTTGATGATTATTCAAGATATACTTGGGTAAAGTTTTTGAGATCAAAAGACGAAGCACCAGGCATCATCATCACCTTTCTGAAGCGTATTCAAGTTCTACTTCAAGCTCCGGTAAGGATTATAAGAACAGATAATGGCACAGAATTCACAAATCAGGAGTTAAGAACTTACCTCGAAGATGTTGGAATTACACATCAAACATCAGTTGTTAGAACTCCACAGCAGAATGGGGTAGTTGAAAGAAGAAACAGAACTCTTGTGGAAGCTGCTCGCACAATGCTGATTTTCTCTAGTGCACCTCTATTCTTATGGGCTGATGCTGTAGCCACTGCTTGTTTTACTCAAAATCGATCCCTAGTCCATCCGAGATTCAATAAAACCCCATATGAGCTAGTGAACAACCGTAAACCTGACATCTCTTACCTTCACGTGTTTGGCGCTTTGTGCTATCCGACGAATGACAGTGAAGATCTAGGGAAGTTAAAAGCTAAGGGTGATATTGGAATCTTCATTGGATATTCAGAAAACTCGAGGGCATTCAGGGTGTATAATAGAAGAACGAAAAAGATTATGGAGACGATGAATGTGAAGTTTGACGAGATTTCACAAATGGCTTCTGAGAGATACGCTCTAGAACCAGCGCTTAATCCAATGGCTTCTAATCAAAACGGATTAGGACCCGCACCAAACCAGCAGACTTCTGGACACATCAGTTCATGACTCGTGCCTCAAGGAGCTCAGTCAACAAACACGGACAAACCTTCAGAACAAGAACTGGAAAATTTCTTCGAGTTAATATTTGATGAATACTATGGTGGAACTTCGACAAATGCATCTCCACAACATTCCGCTGCACCCGCTCAAAACCATCAACCACCACCACAAGATGCATCCACAACAATCGAAGCTGAAGCACCAACTACATCAACATCATCTACATCTACTCAAGTAACTCCAGTACTTGAAACTGTTCTACCAAGCATTGATGAGCAAAACCAAAACACACATTTTCAAGAAGAACCAACAAATAATTCAAACGATGTTACGTTAGAAGAAGAAGAAGAAGTATTTGAAAACCCGTTTGCAACAGACTCTGCTGAATCTTCTTCAAGGTTACAAGAACCATCTAACACACATTCGTTACACCCGAGGTACCCTCCTACGTTTCAATGGACAACAGACCATCCAATAGTACATATTATTGGTGAACCTTCAAAACCAGTTCAGACAAGGAGACAACTCGCCACCGATCTCGAATTATGCATTTACGTTTGCTCAATCAGCCTCAAAGAACCAAAGAACATTCGGGAAGCAATGGCAGAAAACCCTTGGATTGAAGCGATGCAGGAGGAATTTCTTCAATACCTGTTACATGATAGTTGGGAACTTGTTGAACGACCACTTGATAAACGTGTTCTTGATCTCAAGTGGTTGTGGAAGAACAAACTGGATGAGGAAATGACTGTTATTCGCAACAAAGCTCGTCTCGTGGCTAAAGGTTATCCACAAGAAGAAGGGATAGATTTCGAGGAATCATTCGCGCCTGTAGCTAGACTTGAAGCAGTCCGGATTTTCTTAGCCTATGCCGCTCACAAAAACATCACAGTCTATCAGATGGATATTAAGACTGCTTTCTTGAATGGAACTCTGAAAGAAGAAGTGTATGTGAGTCAGCCAGAGGGATTCATCGACAAAGATCATCCAGACTACGTCTACAAGCTTAAGAAAGCCATTTATGGTTTAAAACAAGCTCCAAGAGCGTGGTATGACGAACTATCATCTTTCTTGCTTAAAAACAATTTCACAAAAGGAACGGTTGATAACACCTTGTTTATCAAAAAATTCAAAGATGACATTTTGATCGTTCAAATTTACGTGGACGACATTATTTTTGGATCAACCAATCCTAACCATTCAAAACATTTTGAAAATCTCATGAAAAGTAAATTTGAAATGTCCATGATGGGGGAACTAAAATTCTTTCTTGGGTTACAAATACATCAATCCCCTCGTGGTATTTTTATCAATCAAGCTTAATATACAATAGAGATTTTGAAAAAACATGGAATGGAAAATTGTGATTCTGTTGGTACACCAATGGTCACTTCACCAAAACTAGGTGCTGATTTGTTTGGGAAACCTATCGATCCGAAGAAATATCGGAGCATGATCGGTTCTCTCATGTACCTAACTGCTAGCCGCCCCGATATTCAATTTGCTGTTTGTTTGTTAGCACGGTTTCAGGCAAAGCCTACCGAACTTCACCTCAAAGAGGTTAAAAGGATCTTTCGGTACCTACGAAGAACCATTAACATGGGACTTTGGTATCCGAAGGATTCGGGGTTTAATCTAACAGCATTTTCAGATGCAGACCGTGCTGGTGATCAAGTTACAGCAAAGAGTACATCAGGTGGAACACAATTTTTGGGTGAAAAGCTTGAAAGCTGGTCGTCAAAGAAACAGGATTGTACTGCGCTATCAACTGCCGAAGCCGAGTATGTGTCTCTATCTGCGTGTTGTGCCCAAGTTCTTTGGATGAGGACACAGCTCACAGATTATGGCTTTACTTTTGACAGAATACCTATGTATTGTGACTCAAAAAGTGCCATAGCCATCTCGTGCAATCCCGTACATCACTCTAAGACGAAGCATATCAAAGTCCGCTACCATTTCATCAAAGAACACGTGGAAGAGGGTACTGTTGAATTATTTTTCGTTAAGACTGAATACCAACTCGCCGATCTATTTACTAAAGCCCTTCCAAAAGAACGGTTTGACTATTTAGTTCGACGAATTGGCATGCGAAGCCTAACTCCTGAGGAGCTAGAACGTCTTCTCAAATCTTCTTGAAAAATGATTTCAAAATCGCTTCGCTGTAAATATTTTTGAAAAAAAAAACAAAATACAAAATTTGAAAAACCAACAAAAACAAAATACAAAAATATAAAAGTTTCAAGAAATACAAAAACAATATAAAATCAAAAAATCCAAAAATATTCTTCTCACGACATGTCTCTCGTATAAATCAATATTCTGTACGTTTCTAGAAATGTCATTCAACAATGATACGAATATGTACAGATGCTTGAGCGGGAGTTCTTTTTAATGTTTTTCTAAAACATGTCGTTTCTCAAAATTTTCTTCACAATGGCTTTCGTATACATCAGTACGAAACCCGGACCCGAACAATGACTTCTGATTATTTTCAAATCAAGGACTCGTACATTCAATGACGAACTCTTTTTCAATTCTTGAGCACTTTTTCAAGATTGTTCAATAGATTTCTCAAAATCTCTCAAAATCAGTGCTCAAGATAACTCCCTCAAAACCCTTAAGTAATTTTAAATATGCTATCATTAAGGGGGAGTACAAAAAGAAAAATGTTCCAAATTCATGCAAAATCTGTCTTTCTCTCCAAAAAGCTTTTTCTTAATCAGTTGATATAAAAAATATCACGCTATGCTATTTTTGAGGGGGAGAAGACACGATTAAAATGTGATCAAAATGTGTAAAGTTTGTGGCTGAATCTCAAAAGAGCTCGACTCAGTAAGTACCAATGAATTGACGAAGCTTAAAATGTCAGTAATCGAAAAGACTTGTCCTGGACGGGTAATAACTTCAAGCTAGTCTAACTAGTGATGTAAGCGTGTCTCGAATAGGACGTGTCTGAGTAGAATGTACCATATCGAGAGACTTTCTTTGGACTTGACCAGGACGGGTAATAACTTCAAGCTAGTCTAACTAGTGATGTAAGCGTGTCTCGAATCGGTCATGTTCGCTGAAAGTGGATCAATTCAAAAGTGCAAACTCCTCTTGCATGTGCAAATTTCTTAAATATTCATGAGCACATGTGAAGGGGGAGTCCTTCAAAAGCTAAAAAACTCTCAAAGTGGTAACAACAAAGTGTTTCATTATCATAAACACTTCGAGAGATTTTCAATAAATGGTTTCATGGCAATGATAGGATAGTCATGAAGTTATAAGGTGACTAAGGTTAGGGAAAACCGTCCCATGATCCGCCAGAGCCGGAGGGATCTACCCAAGGACAAATCCAATAGATTAGAATTAGAAGTCCTTAGGTATGATTGAAAAAAAAGGAGAAAATGAGAAAGGAGAAAGAAGGGGTTGAAGAATTAAAAAGAAAAGTTATGAAAAAGGGTGAAAAGAAATAGCCCTCCAAATGTTCAACCTTAGGGCAGACACCGGGTTCAACTCATATGCTACTGGCTGTTACCAAGGTGACACCGGTATTGAAGATAAAGACGTCATGGACCCAGTGACGCACTGCACTAAACCTTCTTAACCACTCAAGTTCTCTTAAAAGAGCTTGTTTCATTCTCACAGGGAACCGGTGTAATCTATCGACCTGTCTCTTAGAGATGGTTGATATTGAAGCAGGAGACCTCTCCCTTATCTCCGCATAGGAAACCAAATGTGCACTTATCGAGTCTAGAGCCCCGAGATTCATCAAAAGATCTCATAGGAACACATGATATTACTACACTGGTTGTTCAACATTAAGGACGCCAGATGTAAACTTTAGAGTCCTACGCAGATCTTAGCAATCTGCCAGAACATTTACGAGAGGATTCACATTTGTGATTCTCAATGATTGAATGGAAACTCCTGCCAGGGTCAACATCAAGCAGCCCTGACAGCAGGTCACTTCGGTAATTCTTTATGGATTACGCTTAGTGTTCACGGTGGTTTCAAACGGTCTACAGTCATGGAGTGATCCCCAGCGACTCACCCAGTCATTGAGCTACTAAGTAGGTCTTGTAAGCTCTCTCGAGAGTATCTGACATGGGAACGGCCTTGGTAAGGATTAGAAGGAGTCTTCACACTATGCTGTTGACGATCTCTAATTCCTTATCTGTAAGTACCGGTTGATTTATTGCTAACTGTTTTCATGCAGCTATACATCATCTCCATGGCGACAGATTCCACATGCTCATACATGCATCTCGATGTCAAAGGAAAGTTCTCACAAAGATCAAAGCAAAGCAAGGTTCAAAGAAAGATTCTACGCAATGTGAATGAATCTACAGAAGTAAAGTGACAAAGATCTGTGTAAAAGAACGGGAACTAAAAATGCATGTATCACAAAGACTGAAGATGTATGAGCATGTTGGAATGGCGAACAACCACCACAGACGCAGAAGTGATGAAAGGCAGATAACTCCACATCACAAAGGAACAAAGAACGATGAAAAATCAGTTATCAAAGATCACAAAGCATGAAGGAACGAAGACTAAAGACTATTCTACTACGACACACAATGGTCAACAACATTGAACAAAGAAGACCTAATCACGTGGTGCATCATTCGAATGACCACCCCTTAGGGGGAGATTGTTAGCATTAAAAATTATATTAAAAAGTGATGGTCATTCTCATTTATTGTAACATTGTAATGTGTCGTAGTTTATGTTATTAGAATAGTCAATGGGCCTTGGTCTTGGTAAGCTAATATGTTATTAGTTATGTTTCATAAGCCTTCATATCTAGTCATGTAACCAAGCCCAAGACCAAGCCCATGGAAAGCCTCTTAAGGCATCATGTTAAGAACTATATAAACACCTCAAAGGCTCATTTGAGGTGTGTGCTTGTGTGTGTATTGTGTGTGTTTTATTAATAAAAGCTCTCTTCATCTTATTCTCTCTTTATATATTTATGCCATACATATACATACATCAAGTCACCATCTTCTCTTCATCTTTACTTCATCTAGTGCTTATATTTGTGTTAAAGTTGATATATCTAAGGTCCTACAATTGTCTTCTTGAATACATAACAGAAATACGAAAGACATAAAAATAAAAACATCATCTTCTTGAATAACATTAAACGAATAACCTGAAAATAATGTCTTGAACTATTCTTCTTCGTCAAGAGATTGGGCCAAACCATTAGATTCTTCAATGTGTATTTCTTCTTCAACCCGTTCCAATTCGCCTTCGAGTGGTGATATATGTTGAATCCTTTCAACGACATCGAGGTAGTCTTTCAAACAAAGGCAAGTTTCCACTGACTCCGGAGTGAGTTTTGATCTTCTTGGTGATATAACCCTCCCACTAGTCGAAAAGGCAGATTCCAAAGCTACCGTACTTGCTTGGACCGTAAGTAGGTCACTGGCCATGGCGGCTAGAACCGGAAATAGGGATTCCCGTTCTTTCCACCAACTCAAAATATCCAAACTCTCAAACTCTTCAATGCTCATTTGAGACAAGAAATCGGGTCCTTGGTACCTTCCAAGCTCGCTACTAGGGGTGTTACCTCGAGCTCGTTTTTGATTCTCATTTATTAGAAGATTATACATTTGAATTGACTTGTTAGTACCATGAGAACTCGAACCCGCCTCTTTATGCATAGTATGGATATGTGAAGAACTTGAGCCATATTTAGTTAAATAAATTTGAAACATACTTTCAAAAGCACGGTTAAAGCAATTAACTTGTCTAGAAACATAGTCTGGGTCATCAATGGACAAACCCAAATCATAACCAATGTTTCAATCATAGTCTCAACCCCGGTTCGGTTTAGAATCGGGTTCAAAGTGGCGGCACAAGTTATAACGCAAGGCAATTCTTCAAAATATTTTTTAAACTTTAATTTCATCGGTTTCACCATATTTCTAAATAAATCACTTTTCGACTTAACCTCCTCTAACTTTGAAGCCATTAAAAAAAGTTGGTTTAAAACTAAACAACCTGTAGGATAGTAAACTCCTGACAACAAAGTAGTAGCATTTTTAAAAACTTCAAGCATTTCCATAACAAGTTCTATAGTATCCCAACCATCCGCGGGATAAGGGTCAACCAAATTTTTTCTTGCAAGTTGTTCATGAAACACTTTTAAAGTAAGTTTTTGTCGTAAAGCACTTTCATACATGTTGTGTGTAGAATTCCATCGGGTAGGACAATCCCAATTCGGACCTAAACAAAGAGAATCTGTTCTAGCACAAAACTTGATATAGTTATGATATCGTCTATTACTAGTACTAAAAATATCTCTCAACATATTTTTAAAAGCAGTTTTTGTTGACTCGATAACATTTAACCCGTCTTGCACAACCAAATTAATAATATGTGCTACACATCGACTATGAAAAAAGTCATCATTGCAAATTGGTTTGTATTTTAGTTTTAATAACTCAATTGCATTAGTGTTGTTCGACGCATTATCGAAAGATATAGAAAAAATCTTTTATTCTAACTTGTATGTTTGGATAATCCAATGCGCGGTAACACAAAGATACGCATCCGGCGAACCGGATGGAGCCGTCCAAACATCACTAGTTAAATTTACACCTGTTTCCAACGCTTGAAATCCCAAAATCATTTCGTCTTTAGCCATTTTCCACATTTTCATGCAATCACGTCGAAGGCTCATTCGACTTACATGAGTATATCGAGGTTGAAGCGTATCTTGGATAAGCGCGGTCATTCGCTTATTGTCAAAGTGGTCAAAAGGCGAAGTTTCTTGAATCACAAATTTCACCATCCTATCCTGAACACGATCCGCCTCGTATACAAACAAAGATCCATCAACCCCCATTTTTGTTTGACTAGAACAAGCTGTACCTGCTTTAACAACGTGATAACTTCTGTTCATATGATTTTTCAACGTACTATTTGAGTTTCTAGCGAGAAAATCCCCACATTTCTTACATCTCGCTCTTCTCGAGTTGTCCGACATCAAACACAAATCGAAGTTTACCCAAATTTCTTGGTTTCTAGTCATCGGTAGGATAGAAGCCACCGTGAAATTGGTTGAAGAACCGCCAACGGAAGATTCAGTTTGAGATTTTCTGGATGCCATTTTTGAGCAAGTTTTTTTGCGATTTTAGAAAGTATTTTTGTGTTTTTTGAAATTTTTGTTGTTATTTTTGAAAGTGTAATTTAACCTGAACACTTAACATACGTATATACTACAATTCATAATTCAAAAGCTTTTTTGCTCACAATAAAGGCATGACAAATATGATTTCAGTCTATTTTCGACTCACAATAAATACATGTGATGCATGACAAAAGCTGAAATATACTAATATAGTGATCCATCATCTAAATGCATGACGGAAGCTAAATTTGAACACAAATAGTCCGAAAATCAAAAAATTGTCCAAATAGCCTATTTGAAAATAGGGGTGTTAATAAATGCACTTAAACACGTGGGTCATAAAATAGTCTTAATTCGTGGTAAAAAAAACAAAAAAAAAGGTTAATAAAATTTTTTATTTATAACACCTTTTTTTTTTTAGGAATTATAGCATAACACTTCCCAAATAAAACTTGTAGAAAAAATATTTCAAACATTTCAAGAACAGTTTAATTCATTATTGTTCGGTTAAAAAAATATTAAATTTCTTTTGCCTTAATAAAGACAACCTTTAGGCCTACACTATATCTATTGAGTTGTCACATGCTACAAGGTCAAATAGTTAAAGCAAGTAGCTGTCAAAATGGTACAATGATAGTACGATACTAATAAAAAAAAGCTGTCCAAAAATCGGGTTTCGTAACTGAATCAGGTTTAACCGGTCTTCAAACCGGCCCAACCAAAAAACTATAACCGGTTATATAACCGCCAGTTCGGTTTTGGGCAAACCGCGGTTTCGTTCAGGAACCGGTATTTTTGTGCACCTCTATCCACCATACGCTTTTTTGTTTTACTATTCATTTTTGTTTCTACCGTATACTTTTTCTTTAAAATAATTATAACAACCCACAAAAACTCATAAATATCATTCCCACTACAAATACCTATGTCAGGTATTTCATATGTAAATTTTTGCATTTTATGTGCATTTATTGCCTGCATGACTCTCTATACTTGCTCACGTATCCACACAAGCCAAATATCTCTACCCACACATCCTATAAACCTCTAGTATGTCAAGCATAAGATCACACCAACTCCACAATAAATAATCTACCAACATAATACCCTAAACATATCATAATATCATAATAAACCCTAATCTAACCCTAATTAAGCCCTAATCAGGCCTATGTGTTTACAAAACCCTAATTGCTTATCCAAACTAGTTTGAAAGTGTTCAAGGCTTATGTATGAGTTACCTTAGGAACAACATGATATCTTAGCACCCTTAGAACCTAGTACAACCCCTTAGAGCTTAGGTACAAGTCTCTTAAGCACAAAACCATAACTAGGTCATAACTTCCCAGAATTATGTCTAAACTATCCCAAAACTTCACCATAAGCTACCACCACTTAGTATAAGTCTCTTAGGACTTGGGATTAGTCACTAAACACTCATAGGACCCTAATCTAGGCACTAAACCATAGTTAAAACCCTTAACTCTCACTAAGAAAAACTAGGTCTAAACTTAACCTAAACTAGTAAGAGGATTGATTCGCACACCATTTTTTTTATAAACACACCATTTTGTACAACACTTTAATGCACTTAGTGTGGTGCAAGAATAAAAAAAATGGCGTGCAAATCATATCACAAACTAGTAAAAGCTTAACCAAAACACCTCAAGCACCTCAACCTAGCACCATAGCACCTTAGTCACCCTAAGCACACACCCTAGCACCTCTAAGCTAGCAAGCAAGGAGGTGGATCATGATGCGTGAGAATTGCACCAGGCTTTACCTCTCGAGGGATCTCGAGAAGCTTACAACCCCCACTAGGCAGTGTACCAGATCATTGTAGTATAGTATAGTGACAAGTACCGGGGGATTGATCGTTCAACTCAGGAATAGTGTCGCTAGGATTAGAAAGCCTAAAAATTAGGTCTAGAGGTGAGGGATGATTCTTTTTGTATTTTTATATTTTTATGAAAGCAAGTAAAAATCTCGGGTATTGGAAGGATGGGCGGAATTAGTTGCTAGTCAACTAACCCAATAACTAAGATGCAATCAAAATAAAATAACAAAAATGAAAATAAACTAATTAAACTAATATGGGAGAATTGTGTTTACTTAGATTTCACTACTCCCTAAATATCTTTTACAGGTTAATTACTTATTACAGTTGCGTGGATGACGAGTTATATTCCTTAATACCAATCATGGGGTGGCGTACTTACTTCCCCAATTCTATAAGCTCCTACTTCACTCCTATGTTGAGCCTGCAAGAAGCTCCTAACATGGGATCACTAGAATTCGCTCATGCATTAAATACAACCATAAAAACCTAGTACACATCGGTTCATGTTTCTTAAGAAGTTCAAGTAAGTTACACAATGGAGATCTGCCAGTTTTCTTAAGCCTAACATTGAAATCATTCATCCATTACAACTATAAACAAGCAATCAACCTATAATCAACATCTAGGTTTCATTACATCTAAGCAAACACATAAAAGATCTAGCCTAGCATGTTAAAATCAAGACAAGCGTAAGATATATTCAAACAACACATAGACATATTGAATGAATTGAAAGAAAACTTATCTCAATTGAACATGAAGGGTTTCAAGGGGTGAAAACCCTTGAAAATACTGTTACAAACGAGCTAGGGTTTATAAAGTTCGGCCCTAGAATTCTCCACATAAGTTCCTCTCCTTAATAAATGAAAATTAGAAAAGTATATATAGATTTTATGAGGTGACGGCGTCAAGAGTAAAATTCTGACGCCGTCATCTCACCGCCAATAAAGTTATCGGACTGCCTAGATCTATATCTGACGCCGTCATGTGTAATTTTATTTCAGGCCGTCACCAAATTTACTCTTGACGCCCTTGTTCTGACGCCGTCACGTTTTCTCTGGGCCGTCATCCATTTTGCTCCTGACGCCATCATCTTTTCCTTATTGACGCCGTCAGGTACTGTTCCCAGCAAGGAAAATCAAGACTTTGCCGTTTTCTTCACTTTTATGCTCCAAAAACGTCCAAAATGCTTCCTTTTCCAGAATTCACTCCCAAAGTACCTAAAATCACAAAAGGAACGATTTAGGGCAGTATTTGATCAAATAAATTCCAATTCCGGCTTAAATGACCCCCTAAAAACCGATCATTTTTCGCCTCATCATATACCCTTACACTTGAGATTTGCTTGTCCTCAAGCAAATGCGTTTTTATTCTAGTCAAAATACAAGTTAGTGGTCATTTAACACTAATATAAAAGTAATTACAACAAATAATCGTTGCACTAAAGACCAAAGACAAGCACGGAGGTCATATACTAGCACCTCACAAATAGTGTTTAGATACTCACATCTCTCGGGTGTAATAAAGTTATATCACAATATGGAAATGGAAAACGTCTCTCACTACCTGTCATAGCAAAATAGATTACCATAGGCTTGGGAAAGGATCAAACCTCCACCACATGACGTAAGCACCTAGGATAAACTATCAAATAGGTCTTTTAAAGGGTTATAGCGTTAGGTGTAGGGATATGGAATACACGGTTTTGTTGGATATAGACAATCTTTACTGGTGGCGAGTTAATAATCTTGGTTAATTACATGTACAATATGGCGTTGCTAAGCCAAGACTAGACTCGACTTAAGCTAATAAATCAAAAATAACATAAACATAAAACAAACATAGAATGAAACGGGATGGTAGTCCGTATGTTTTTTTCTCTTTTCTCTTTCTATTTTTTTTCTTTCTTTTTCTTCATTTTTTTTTTTTTTTTTGGCATACACTCTTACCCTACCATCCAAAATAATACATCATAGGGAATGAACATTCCCCTTACACTTGAATTTTTACATACTTTACAATAAACTAATCTAATGACTCGAATAAAGATAATCAAAACACTTGGAGTACTTTTAAGATTAACGTACATATGGGGGTAATAATATGATGTTCTTCCCCATTACTCCATAATATTAGTACTTTACCCATGAGTCCCAATCGTCCCAAAACAATATGTACAAGGATATGACTCGACTTAGCAACCATATAATCAATTAGACAATTAACTAAGGGTTTAAACATGTAACAATAATGCACTAAAGATGAGTGCATACACGGAAGGCTAAGGCGATTTGGGTGTACATTTAAGTGGGGTGTAACAAATTCTTCCTTTAAGTAAGATGCTTAAAGTTAGAAACGAAAAGATAGGCTCGGAGGGGTGTACTAGGGGTTACTAAAAATGAGTACAACGCTAAGGTGAGGGAAAAATTAATTGACTTTACTAGCCAAGTAATATGACTTAAATGGTCAAGTAGTTATGATACGGGTTTAACACAAGGGTGATCCTAATACCTCTTATCATGTAGTAAATCCTACTACACGAATATAGTCTCACTAGCGGTCTCGGGATGCATCACTAACACAAGTTCTAAAATCTAAATGTTACCGGTACACTCATAAGCACTAATAGTAAATGCTTTTCCTATCAAATATAAAGGCGAACCTCACATATTTGGGTGGAAAATTTTTCTGAATGGTACGATTTTGTGCTAGTCATACAATCTCCTATCCATGAGACGCTTGCTATGGCTAAAGTTTCACTCCTAAATGTTGTAAAAAATTTTAAATTTGGCGCTAAAATTACACTAACAAGTATTTCTCATAGTTTTATTACACACCTACCATCAAATAAACAAACTCAAGCGAAAGTGTATCCTATAAGGTATCATCATTTTACCCTCCCCTTACACTTAGGATGAACATTGTCCCCAATGTTCAATTAAAGATTCTAAAAGTGAAATAGGTAAAAGAATGAAATCAAATACTTCCCTAATTCGCTCGGTATGGATAATATGGTAACAAGGTTATATCTTCCTCCAATAAAATGAACAATCAAAGCTTCCCTTCTAGAATATAAATCATAGAAAACAAAGTAAGATATAATGCTTGTGGAATGAGTGTTTGCAGATTCCCTGGAGATTATAAAACTAAAGATTCAACAAAAACTTTAAGACTCCGTTAGAAAAGCAAAACTGGCAAAATTTCCAGAATTTTACACGTGACGCCGTCAGGAGTTTCTTCCTGACGCCGTCAGAAGTGACCTGCAGAAATTCTTATGTTAAGTTTCAGGAAAATTTCTGGAAAAACTTTGTCCTACTTCCTGGAAAATCCTGCAAAACATCATTATGACTCGATACAAGCATTTGACTCTAACACATACGAATATACATGTTCATTTAATATTGTGGAGAATCATGATCGGTTTTGTTTCTTAAAAACATATTTGGGGTTTCCCCTTACACTTATCTTTTGCAAAATACCTTTGGATGAAGTTAAGACAAAGCCAAACGACAAAATAAAGTATTTTCACCATTTTATTTTGAAACATGATCTACCAACAATAAAAATAAAGCATGCATAAGGAAACAAATAACAATCAAACAAAATAAAAATCACATAAAGCATGGGTTGCCTCCTGATTGGCCTCAAACAGTCAGAAAATATTAACCAAGTAATGGTCAACAAGTCAAACAGTCTAAACCAATACTCCGTGGAGTTTAGTGTTTCCCCGGATCGTTAAATCCCAACGAGGCGTGAAATCTGAAATAAAATGACTTCGAGATCAGGTGAATTGAACAGGAAAAGGGTTCAAATGATTGTACTACTGAAATATAAGTGTGAATAGCTTTGATAAGCTATATCAACTAATACGTGAAATCAGATGAGTACAAATGAAAAGGAACTGGAAAACGTATACGTTTAATATTTAAATGTAAACAACAAAAATAATTTTAACTATAGTAGAAATTTGTATGCCTTAGGGGCTTAAATGCAAATTAAATAAACTTTAAAATATTTATTTTATAATTACTAATTTATTTTAAAAGTTAATAAAACCTAAAAATGTAAAAACATATAAAATGTATGTTTAAATAAACGTAAGTGTACTAAACTAAACGTGAATTCTGTTAAATAAAACTCTCACAAATATGAAAATTATATTTTTGGAATCCTAAACTTTATTAGAAAATTATTTGAAATATAAAATTATTTTTATCACTATTTAATTAATTATTATTATTTAATAACTATTTTTAATTATTTAATAATTCACTAATAAATAAGAAAATGTAAAATAAGTCTAGAAATATAAAATTAAAATTTCTAAAAGTATAAAATATTATAAAACTTATTTTAAAACTAAAATTATATTTTTCACACTATTTATCTAATTATTATTAATTAATTATTATTTAATTATTATTTAACTAATTATATTGATTTAAATTATTAAAAATACTAAAAAGACTTAGATAATTAAGAAGATTTTTATAAATCTAATTAATCATTACAGGAATCCTAAAAAATTATAAAAAGTTTATTTTATGTATTTTTAAACTAATTTACTAATTATTATTCTATTTATTAATTAATTACCAATTAAACTAATTATATTATAAAAATAGAAAATGAACAGTATAAACTCTAGAAAAATTTATAAAAATGTTTTACCTTATATAAAAGCTAGAAAAATTATAAAAACTAGGTGGTACTTTATAAAATATAATTATGCTATTTAATTCTTATTTATTAATTAATAATTAATTAAACTATAATTAAATCTAAAAACCACTAAATGACAAAATGAAAATCTGGAAAAATTTATAAAACTAATTTAATATAAAATAGATTTAATAAAAATATAAAATAGCAGAAGTGCTTATAAATAAGGTAAAAAGAAAATTAAATAGATAATTTCTATTAAATAGAAGCTATCACTATAATTAAATTTTGCTTTTTCTGTTTTTTCTTTTATAGAACTATTAAAATACTTAAAATATGAAACTTTTGTAAAAACAAATAATATGGAAATCAAAAATAAGCACTGTGAGTGCTTATTAGACCAAACAGTTGACTAAGTTTGACCAAAGAAGGAATTGAGCACAAATGGACTTATGTGGGGTCCACAAGGGTAAAACCTGGTACAAATGAGTTATGTGGACAATTATAAGCAAGAGTTACTTAAATAAGTTGGCCAAATAAGCCAAGAATCCACAATAAGCAATTGCTTATTTGGATTCTGAGACAGAATTGGGACAGATTTCAAGTGCAATTCCAAGTGGGGTCCACTGATCCCTAGGTCAAACAATTGGTCAAAACTAAAAGCCTGGTAGGAGGGGGTTGGGAAAAGCCAATTATGAATTACGGGACCCACTGGGGTGGCCACAAACAACCACCAAAGGTGGTGGTGTTGCTGAGGTTCTGATGCCCAGGGGAGACTACTTCCCCTGCAGGTGTGTTCAAGGGGCAAAAAGGTCACCCCAGAAAATTCACAAAAATATAAAAAGTATGGAAATCATAAGTTAAGCTGATATATTAAACACCCAAGGAGTTTCAAAACCTCAAATCAAACACAAAAATCTACAAAAATCTTTCAATTTATGAGATTTTCTGCACAAGTAATATTTGACTTTTTTAGATATACTCTTACTTTGACTTATATGAACTTTACTTGATCCTAGCTGATTATAGATGATATGAAAAGCTTAAATAAAGCTAATTTAGTCTAAAGCTACAACTAATAAGCTTATGTAATGATTTATGGAACTTAAAACACCACACAGTTAACTGTGATGGGTAATTCTTGTGATTTTGACTTTTTCTTTAATAAACCTGGGTTTTTATGGTTTTGATATCTTATTTAAACCTAATGAAGCATATATCAATAACAAATAACCACTAAAAACCACTGTATCACACTGAACACCCTTGATCCAAACAGTCCTTAACATGACTTGATTTTTGAATTTTAGATCAAACAAATTCCTGAGACCTCTTAATTACTTCTAATTAACTTATTATGGTCTCATGAGTCTATAATAACACAGAAATGAGGGCTGCAAACACAGATAACCAAGAAAGCAATTATACTAATTTGACTGTATGAATTTTATTTTTAGCTACTATAAATTTAAGTAAACAAGCTATCTATTTTAGGTTATATTATAACTAAGCAACATCAAATAAGCATAAACAAACCAATAAGCAGATGAATAAGGTATGCCACAGTAGAAACAAGGAAATGAGGTTATGACTTACAAAGTGCAATCCTGCAAAACCATGAACCAAGGACCTCAAATCCAACCCTATAGAATCTCCACAGATTCACTAACCCAGGGCAATCCAGAATTCACCCTGCTCCAAGTATGAACACCATGAACATGATACTTTGACTTTTATTGACTGTTTTTGTGTTTTTGAGTTATTTATAACTAGATCTTGTTTTAAGGTTTCTAAAAGCTTTAATGAGCTTCCTGGGAGCTTATGTGAGCTTAAGAGTCTTTATAGTCTAGCAATAACAATAACACAGCTTATTAAGAAATTTGAAATGAAAATGAAAGTTGCATAAACTGAGATATCAAACCAAACTTGATTCTTATTATCTGAAAAGCTTAAGAGTACACTGAAAATGATAACTTGAAAATTTGAAAGCTTAAATTACACTGGAAATTTAAAAGAAACTAAATCGAGATACAAGAAATAAAATTACACTAGATAACTTGTAATACTCCATCTCTTTCTTCCTTTATAGACTTCTAAGGTTCCCCACATGCTTCTGAACTTTTCCCACTTGAATTTGTGACCATTGGATGGGTCAATTTGATCTCAGCCGTTTAAACGGCTTTTGGCGCCAAAAGTCACATAGGTAGATTGGGGTTGTTTCAGAGCAATTAAAGATTTGTGGAATGTTGTGGAGGTGGCAGGGGACATGGAAAAGAAGTTTGGAGGCCAAGTTGGGGTTGTAGGTTGAAAACAGAGGTGTAGTATGGTTTGGAGGGAAAAGGGTGTGGGGAAGCATTAATTGTTGATGTGGTTTGGTATGATGATGTTTGGAGGGTGAGGTGGAAGTGGACAGGTGGTGGTGAGGTGGTGAAACCACCCTAGTATTGGGTGAAGCAGGGGTAGAGGTGGAGGTGCTACAGTGGTTCTGGTTTGGCGGTATTGGGAGGGTCAAACGGGGTCAACGCCCGTTTTAATATTAAGGGTGTGTGGGCTGAGGGTGTTTTGGGCCTAGGAAAAGTGTGGGCTGGGGTTTTTGGTTTGGATTAGGTTTTGGTTTTGGGTTAATAATAATAATAAGGGTCCGGTTGGTTTATGGTTACACAAGGACCAAATTACAATTATTTCAAAGTTGAGGGACCTTTTATGTAAACTTTCCAAAATTGTTATAAGGACAAATATTTCCAAGTATGAATAACCCAAGGACCAAAGATGTAATTTTTCCATTTTTAATACCTAGGGACCTTTTCTGCCAATTCCTCAAACTCCAGGGACCAAACCTGTAATTTTCTGAAAATTAAAGGGTTGAAGTTGTAATTTCCTAAAAGTTATCGAAAGGTCCATTTATGCCATTTAATAATAGTGCAAGGTTTATTTTTCATATTTTTCCATTTACAAACCTTAAGGACTATTTTTGACATTTTTGAAACTTGAGGGACTAAAGTTGTCATTTTGCAATTTTTAACTTTAAAGGACTAAACTTGACAACTTATGAATCCCAAAGGACCTTTGATGATATTTTTCATGTTTTGATTTACCAGGAACTAGTTTTGCCAATTTTTCAAAGTTCAGGGACTGAAACTGTAAATTATGTGAAATGTGTTGTTTTTCATCAGTTTTCAATCCTTTTGTATAAAAACACAATGTATTTTAAGGCATTCCTGTGTGTTTTCAGATGTTTTTGCAGTTTAAATGTAACAGAAATGATGATTATTTACACATTCATCACCTCCCAATAAGCGCTTTTATTTATTTACGAGTCTGGTAGCTAGACTCAAGGTCATGGGTTACTACGTGACCTCATCGTTGGTTTCACTCTCTAGGTCATCTCCTATTTTAGTTTTGTATTCCGGACCTAGTTGCAAGCATTCTTTATAGAAACCAAGCATCCTATTCATCACATACTCTACTCCTCTACGTCTATCCTCATCATTCCTATAGTAAGCCGCTTGTTTGTGTTCCTTTTCTATGTTCGATAGGAGGCGGTATTGCTCAATCTTATAGGGCATTTGGTAGGCAATCTCATCATTATCTTCCTTGAACCTAACTATCCCTAGAGTCGGATCATAGCTTATCTTAGTGGCCTCAACGAACGGTTTTCCGAACACTACTTGACTTAGGCAAGCATCTATCACCGGACAAGTATCCTCTACTATCATAAAATCGGTCTCATAAGTGAAATTTCCGACAATCACATGCAATCCTTTCACTCTACCTACAAAATTACTTATCAAATTCTTACTGGGCATCATCCTATAACCAAGTTGTTTTTTCATTACCCAATTATAATAAGTCCTAGTCATGATGTTTATAGGAGACCTAGGATCGATATAAGCTTTCCATACATGCATATGCCCAATGTTGCATGGTATGTTGATGTTAGAGGGATCTCCCATTTTAATGAGGGGTGAACCAAGGATATTTGGTGTCTCGGGATCATTGAATAAATCCTTATGATATTCCCGTTCTTCCTTGGTGGGCAACTTATCAAAGTACTCTTCTATGTTTTCTACTTCCTCTAACTTCTCTCCTTTATCAACCTCAACTTCCTTAATTTCATCCCTAGTCTCGGTTCCAACTTCATCCTTGTAACTTTCTTCTATATCCTTATCTATTGACTTAATGGTGACAACATTGACAAAGTGGACGTGTTTGGATGATGAGGGGTCCTTAGTTTGGATTCTGCTATTGGCGTCCCTAGTGTCCTTCCTAGGTGTAGTTAACGCTTGGTTGTTGAGGGCTTTCAACAACTTGTCAATCTTATTGGTCATCTTCGTTTGTTGTTGGTTGAATTCGGTTTCAAACTTAGCTATGCGAGCTTCTTGAGATGCCATAAACTTGGACATCAATCCTTCAAGATTGTTGGTACTACCATAGTTGTTAGAAGGATTGTTGTTGAAAGTACGGTTGGAGGGTGGACCGTTTGGTTGGTAACGATTTGGCGGATTGGAGGAATTGTTTTGGTTTTGTTTCCACCTAAGGTTTGGGTGATTTTTCCAAGAAGGGTTGTAGGAATCACCGTAAGAGTTTGGCTCGGGTTTGAAAGTGTACCACTTATCTCCCGCTTCGTCGGTACGCGAGGACGCGTAGTCCGCAAAAGCTGTTCCGCGGAGTTCCACGCAATCACGAGTGTCGTGGGGACCACTACATAATTCGCATGAAGAAGTGATTTTGTTCACTTGGCTTGAAGACTTAGGAGCTTCGTAAGATTTCATGAGAAACTTGACTTGTTCCTCAAGTTCCAGGATCCTACGGTCGGGAGTGCTAGAATTGTTCGAAGGCAAAGATATTGCCTTGACTGTTTTGTTCAAATCACGGGGATCATTCCAACTTTCGTTGTCATAGAGAGCAGGATCTTCTATGAGTTCCCATGATTCTTCCGCACTAATATCACGTAGCTTGCCACCGATTGGTCAATGGTTCGTGATACGTGGGAATCGCACCAGGCTTTACCTCTCAAGGGATCTTGAGAAGCTTACAACCCCCACAAGGCAGTGTACCTGATCGTTGTAGTATAGTATAGTGACAAGTACCGGGGGATTGATCGTTCAGCTAGGAATAGTGTCGTTAGGATTGAAATTAATCTAACTAGGTCTAAAGGTGAAGGATGATTCTTTTTGTATTTTTATATTTTATGAAAAGCAAGTAAAAATCTCGGGTATTTGGGAGAGTGGGCGGAATTAGTTGCTAATCAACTAACCCAAAAGCTACTAATTAATCTAATAAACAAGAAAATAAACTAAGGTTCTACAAGATAAGTGAAGCATGTCTACCTATGATATGTTACTCCTTGCTAGCTATCCAATCCTACCTATTGAATTGTAACCTTGTTTTAATTGACGGGTGTATTCCTAATAACTCATGGAGTGGCATACATATCTCTCAAATTCTATGAGCTCTTATCTCCTCCTATGCCATGCCCGACACAACCATATGGATTGTAAACAGTGGCTCATGCGTTAAATACTACCTTAATAGCCTAGTATGCCTTGGCTACATGTTTCTTAAGACGTTCAAGCACATTACACGATGGAGATCTGCCAGTTTTCTTAAGCCTAACATCGAATTCATTCAATCAAAACAAGAATCAATAGGAAACAAGAATTATAAACTAAACCAACTAGATCTATTGAAGTTGTCACGCCTTAATTGATGAAGATAGACACACACATCAACAAGCCCCTCATTGATGGAGATAGACACAACATCAACAAGAAATCAATGAGATCTAATCAATTATATACAAGTTTCACATAATCACAAGTAGACACAAGGTGAATTAACAAAACATAATCAAAGAAAAGCAAACAACAATAATAATGAAAGACATAATTGAGATAGAATCATCAAACCAATACATGATGTTTATGGAGTGATTGAAACCCTCTAAGTTGCTGGAAAAACACCCACCTAAACCCAGGAATCGACCTTAGGGTTTAGGGCTTACAAAAAGTGAAGTTATGATGTTATATTTATAGGTCATTTTCTGCCCGCCCCGATCTTGACAGCGTCAGCCAATCCATGACGGCGTCAAGAACAAGTTTTCTTCACCAAATTGTAGATCTCTTCGTCCTCTTCGAGTGGGCTTTTGAATCACCTAAATCCGAGTTCGTATGCAAAAGTTATGACCACAACAATATCAGCTACTTCGCGCGCAAGTTTTGACCAGTTAACACTTGACTGCCTTGGGTGACGCCGTCACGTTCTCTCTGGGCCGTCACCACTTTTACTCTTGACACCGTCAAGATTTTATTCTTGACGCTGTCATCCACTGTTCCCAGCAAGGAAAATTAAGACTTTGCCGTTTTCTTCACTTTTATGCTCCAAAAACGTCCGAATTGCTTCCTTTTCTAGATTTCTCTCCCAAAGTACCTAAAATCACAAAAGGAATGATTTAGGGCAATATTTGATCAAATAAATTCAATTCCGGGCTTAAATGACCCCCTAAAAATGGTTCATTTTTCGCTTCATCAGTTCGCCTTGTGGAGAGATCGATATGGTCATAGAAGATTTGGACTTGGAGCCAAAGATCTATGCCATGATGCGGGACTTTTTGGAGTAAGTCTTTGAAATGAGTCCATGCTTCATATAGAGTTTCACCTTGACGTTGTTGGAACATCAAGATATCATTTCTAAGCTTGGTAGTTCTCCCCGGTGGAAAAAATTGAGCAAGGAAACGAGTGGTGAGATCATCCCATGAGGTGATGGATCCTGCGGGTAAACGTTCAAGCCATTGACTAGCTTGATCACGTAGAGAGAATTGGAATAGGCGTAATCGGGTTGACTCTCTAGTTGTAACATCAAGGTCTATAGAATCTACGACTTTAAGGAAATCCTTGAGATGTTGATTAGGATCTTCGAATCGAAGTCCATGGAATGCACATCCGCTTTGCACCAACCGGATGGTGTCGGATCGCAAGGGAGACACATTGGCTCCTTGGGTGAGCTCAATGGTGGTTCGGTAGTCTTGGTGGCTAGGTCGGGAATACTCTCCTAGGGTTCGGGGCCTAAGAGGTTGGTTAGCTAGTGGTGGGTTTTGTGGGTGGTCTTGTTGTGGTGGGTTGACGGGTTCAAAGATGTTACCACCTTCCATGATGTCGGATGGTAAAGATTACGAACAAAGACACGAAGAAATAAGATAAACTAAAGAAAACCTAAAAATAAAAATAAAATCTTACTAGAAAGGAATCTAGCAAGTAGACCTAATAAAAAGAAATTCTAACGTAGACAATAACTATTCCCCGGGCTGCGGCGCCAAAAACTTGATGCGTGGGAATTGCACCAGGATTTACCTCTCGAGGGATCTCGAGAAGCTTACAACCCCCACCAGACAGTATACGTGATCGTTGTAGTATAGTATAGTGATAAGTACCGGGGGATTGATTGTTCAACTCAGGAATAGTGTCGCTAGGATTAGAAAGCCTAAAAACTAGGTCTAGAGGTGAGGGATGATTCTTTTTATATTTTTATGAAAGCAAGTAAAAATCTCGGGTATTGGAAGGATGGGCGGAATTAGTTGCTAGTTAACTAACCCAATAACTAAGATGCAATCAAAATAAAATAACAAAAATGAAAATAAACTAATTAAACTAATGTGGTGTGAACAATATATGGGAGAATTGTGTTTACTTAGATTTCACTACTCCCTAGATATCTTTTACATGTTAATTACTTGTTACAGTTGCGTGGATGACGGGTTATATTCCTTAATACCAATCATGGGGTGGCGTACTTACTTCCCCAATTCTATAAGCTCCTACTTCACTCCTATGTTGAGCCTGCAAGAAGCTCCTAACATGGGATCACTAGAATTCGCTCATGCATTAAATACAACCATAAAAACCTAGTACACATCGGTTCATGTTTCTTAAGACGTTCAAGCAAGTTACACAATGGAGATCTGCCAGTTTTCTTAAGCCTAACATTGAAATCATTCATCCAGTACAACTATAAACAAGCAATCAACCTATAATCAACATCTAGGTTTCATTACATCTAAGCAAACACACAAAAGATCTAGCCTAGCATGTTAAAATCAAGACAAGCGTAAGATATATTCAAACAACACATAGACATATTGAATGAATTGAAAGAAAACTTATCTCAATTGAACATGAAGGGTTTTAAGGGGTGAAAACCCTTGAAAATACTGTTACAAACGAGCCAGGGTTTATAAAGTTCGGCTCTAGAATTCTCCACACAAGTTCCTCTCCTTAATGAATGAAAATTAGAAAAGTATATATAGATTTTATGAGGTGACGGCGTCAAGAGTAAAATTCTGACGCCGTCATCTCGCCGCCAATAAAGTTCTCGGACTGCATAGATCTAGATCTGACGCCGTCAAGTGTAATCTTATACCAAGCCATCACCAAATTTACTCTTGACGCCCTTGTTCTGACGTCGTCACGTTTTCTCTGGGCCGTCATCCATTTTGCTCCTAACGCTATCATCTTTTCCTTCTTGACGTCGTCAGGTACTGTTCCCAGCAAGGAAAATCAAGACTTTGCCGTTTTCTTCACTTTTATGCTCCAAAAACGTCCAAAATGCTTCCTTTTCCAGAATTCACTCCCAAAGTACCTAAAATCACAAAAGGAACGATTTAGGGCAATATTTGATCAAATAAATTCCAATTCCGGCTTAAATGACCCCCTAAAAACCGATCATTTTTCGCCTCATAAGATCACCTCCTTCTTGTCGCGGCTCCATTTCCACCTCAAACACCCCTAAACTGCCATATAGACCTCCTTGTCACCATAGTAGCTTGCAATAGTCAGCTACTAGCTTGTCCTAGTCACCTTCCCTCCCCCCCCCTTCGACACCTTCTACTCCTGTTACTTGGCCACCAAGCCCAACGAGGGCTATAAATACCCTCGTACACCCTCACTTTCCAAACCACACCTTCCCTTCTTTCTCCACCTTAAACTTTTGCATTTAGTAGTAGTATAGAGCCTTAGGAACCTTAGGATTCGAGTACTTAAGCCTTGCATACTTGTCGAGTTCCATTTTTGGTAAAGAAACCCTAGAAAACCCTAGTTACCCTCGTTAACCCTCCCCTAGGCCAAGTAAGTTTTATTTTTGCTTCTATTAACTTCATTACAGTCCTACGATAGTTATAGGTTTCATTAGATCACGTAAAAACCCTTGCCTAAGCCTTGATCATTTTCTTTTAAATCTTTACATTTTAAAACCCTAATTATGCACTAAATACTAATTATATGCTATAATACCTTATCATAAGCTAGTTTAAGTAACTTAATTAAGTTAGTAATAGTTAACATAAGCTAGAAAACCTTTTTGTTTTATAAAAATATAGTTTGCATGGAATTAGGACAAATTTTGCAAAGTTTTCCATGCATAGGGGTATATATGGTAACTTTCTGAAAATATTAAGTCTAGGGACTATTTTTGACATTTCTTAGAAGTTATAAGTATAAGGACCCTTTTTGCAAAGTTATATAACCTTAGGATAAAAAGTAAAATAGTTATAAACTAATAAGGACTGGTTATGCAAAAGTTAAAAAGTAAAGGGTATAAATGGTAATTTTAGAAAACTTATAAGTCCAAGGGTCATTTCTGTCATTTTCATAAAATATAGAAGTATAGGGACTTGAATTACTAAGTTTAGATAGTTATTAATATAAGTATATAAGTCTATGGTAGATTTTGTAAATATATAAACTATAAGGGTATAAAGTGAAAGTATTTTTATAAATATAAAAACCTAATTTAAGTTAGAAGCATAACACAATACTAGAGAGCTTCATGTGAGGAGTACCATGTGGATATTTCGGTTTTGACGAGTTTGCTCGGTTTACGAATTAAAGTGCCCTGGCTCCTCAAACGATTATTGCATGTACTTATGAATTATGATGGCCCGAACGGTGTTATGTTATAACTAAACTTAATAACAACATAGCTCAATAGTAGGGAGCTTCACGTGAGGAGTATTAACTTCTGAATTATGATAGCCCGAATGGTATTATGTTGATAACATAATACAATTGTAGGGAGCTTAATGTGAGGAGTCTTATACTTCTGGATTGTGATGGCCCGAACGGTGTTATGTTATATCTAAAACATTAACAACCCTAAGAATGACTACTTAAGAAACTTAAACAAGATAACTAAAGCTTGACATACACCAACAATACCACCAGGATACGTGAGTAGGCAGTCTAGTCTCCGAGTCACTTTTCATATCAATTAGCTTTCCCTAAGCCCAAGTAAGTTTTCATAGACTCACTTTTAAATGCTTTACAACCTGTGAGGGGGATACGTGCTTTAAATTGAATAGAAGTCTTCTTCTTTGGTTATTGCACGAGTAAGCTATCTGCCACCCCTACACAACAAAATTCATGAATCTAATCGCTTGTGATAATTTACGCAAGTGAACGCGAATATAATAGATAAATCTATTGGAGTTTGACAACTCCCGTTTGTACTACCTCTCACTGGAGGGTACCAATAAGTATTATATTTGAACCCTCACTGAAGGATTAACTTTGGCAAGTTATCCTTCCCATCCCCTCATGGTTTGGTCTGCAGCCCCCATGACCCGGATTGTTAACGTGTGGTTTATGAGCTTAGTGCAACAGACCAACTGACCAACTCTTGATAATTGTACATGCATTGCAATAATCACACACACACACACACACACACACACACACACACACACACACTACATTTTCCTTGAAGGGTGTAACAACTGAACCCTGAGAAACTTGTATTCACTAACCCCTAAACCTATGAATCTCACTGAACACCTAGTGTTGACTTTTTAAGCATGTATCTTAGGTAACGGAGCTCTGCGGAAATTATGGCATGAAGAGGCACAAGACTTGAAAGACTTTCTATTTGGTTATCATTCAAACATAACAACTCACACTTAGATTCACGGGACCTCATCTTATAAACTCTGATAATTTTAATGAATAATAACTCATTTTTATAAAATGTCTCTTTTCAAGTCATTTTCTATTAATGTATCTGTGATCCATGATGTATTACCCCAAACACTTAATTCGTTGCGATCAGTGAAAAATGAGGGTGTTACAATAATGCTTTTAAACTTAACTTTAATTTATAAATTACATATTTATTATATTATTATATATTTTCTCTTTCTTTTTTTCTATTATACCTATCTTAAATTCAAATCCGATACCAAACCCTTTTACAAACCATACGGACCCTTAATTTTATTTTTCTTTTAAATCAAATTCAAAATCCTAAACAAAATGATAATAGATGGCTGATGAAACATGCTTGGGTGGTTGTAGTAGACTCCACATTCATATTTGTGTTTACTCAATGAAAAAACAATGCATAAAAACTCTACCAAAAAAAAAGATGCAAAAAAACAACATATTTTAATGTCGCTTTCTTTACAAGAGTTCTAACCTCTAAGTGTTCATTTAAACTTTCAGTAGGTGCCTCTTTTTGGAGATATGTTATCGATTCAAATTCCCCAATCACTAGGTGGATTCTCAAAAGTCAAAATAATCAACATCCCAATTATCATCACCAACACATACAAATTGAAATCAAATCAAACGAAGTATAATTTACTAAAACAATATCCAACACTTCTACAATATCATTATTAGTACAAATCACAGAACTGTACAAGACCATAACAACCCTTCAAAAATCAAAAGAATGCTACTTAAAAATGATGATTTCAAGGATCCAAACATTGGATCAGCAAAACACTTCGAATATCATAAGTTAACATAAATGGCTCTTCATCTATCTTCAAACATGTAGAAACTAGAAGGGGGGTTGAATAGTTTCATCGTTTTTAATTACGTTTTAGAAAATTTCCTTTTACAAGTTTGATCTTATTGAAACCTTTCGATTTGATCTTTATGTGATATATACTCGATAAAAGATTGCCAGCTCAAACTGCTTGATAACTTCGACAAGAGCCTGTTGTCGAGCCGTGTCATCTTTATCACATTGTTTTTGAATATACATTTGCATTTGTTCGACGGTATGGGGAAGATGACAAGCCATAATTTTGTGTTTGAATTGTTGTTTGATGAGTGTGTTTGAGGTTGGTATCTAGAAGTGTGATTTGTTAAAAAGTTTTTAGTGTATTTATAGGTAATTTTGTGGGTTAAAAAGTTATTTATTTATTTATTTATTTTTTGTCAAAATTACTTCCCAACGGCGTGGGCTGGAGGCCACTAAACCCTTTCTTCTAGATTTCAAATCAAACGTTCAAATTTTACTAGAAAAAAGAGGAACGGCGTGGGCTGGAGGACCGGCACGAACTCCTTTGGCCCGAGTTCTGTAGTCGTACGTCATTGTGAGTTTTGGGCTGGTGGGTGGCGCAAGCCAAAACACCACTAGACCCCCGACTCTTAGTTAGTTTTGAACGTTTAAATATGGTAGACGATCGTTGATTGAAGCTAAACAGTCAACCTTAAATTGACCAAGTCAATGGTCAACAAGGTCAAACTCCCTAGGTCAATACTCCGGGTAATATAAGGTATCACCAGGTCGTTAAGTCCCGTTGAGGTGTGAATTGTAACTTTAGCGTGCTTTGTGATCGGGTGTTTATTCACAGAAAAGGGTTATGATCAGAATTATTTGGAAATTATTAACAAATATAGCTTAGGAAAGCTACGTGAGTAATTACGGGAATTTAGATTACAAAGATTTGAGCTAAAACCTAAAAACGTACATTTTAATTAAAAAACGTATACAGATGAACAAAACAAAAAGTGCAACTGATGGACGGGAAGGGTTAAAAGTGTAAAATTAATATTTTTACAATCCTAATAATTAAAGAAAATTTTAAGAAAAATAAAAACTATTTTTACACTATTTAATTATTTATTATTAATTAATTACTAATTATCTATTTAATACTAATTAAACTAATTAGAATTATTAAAAATACTAAAAAGACTTAGAAAATTAAGAAAAATTTTATAAATCTAATTAACCATCATGGGAATCCTAAAAAATTATAAAAAGTTAATTTTATGTATGTTTAAGCTAATTAACTAATTATTAATCTAATTACTTATTAATTTCTAATTAAACTAATTATATTATAAAAAATAGAAAATGAACAGTAAAAATTCTAGAAAAATTTATAAAAATGTTTTAACTAAAATAAAAGCTAGAAAAATTATAAAAACTAGGTTATACTATATAAAATCTAATTATGCTATTTAATTGATTAATATTAATTAAAACTAAATTAAACTAAAATTAATTAGAAAAACCACTAAAAGACAAAATAAAAATCTGGAAAAATTTATAAAATTATTTTAACCTAAAATAGAATTTCTAAAAATATAAAATTGATATATTACTTAGAAATAAATTAAAAAGAAAAATAAATTGATAAATCCTATTAAATAGAAGCTATCACTAATTTTAAAGTTGGTTTTTTTGGATTTTTTCTTTTTCTAAACTAATTATAAACTAAAAACAAGAACTTTTAACAAAGACACTTTTATTTCAACCCAAGAAATAAGCACTTGAAGTGCTTAAGACTCCCACAGTTGACTTTTGTTGACTGTGGAGGCTTTTTAGCTCAAATGGGAAAGTGTGGGGTCCACAATGAAAACTTATGGTTTCTCTGAGTCCAATGAACAATAATAAGCAAGTTTCAAGCAAATAATTGGCCTGAATAAGCCACAAATCTCAAATAAGCACTTTGCTTATTGGTTTTCTGAGGCAGTTATGGGACAGATATTGGGGGTCAAAATAGGTGGGGTCCACTAGCCTAGGGGTCAAACAAAGGGTCAATAGGTCAACCCTGGTAGGAGGGGGGTTGAAAGGTGCAAGGTGGGGGCTTGGGGCCCACTGGGTTGGCTGGAAAACCACCACCAAGTGGTGGTGGTGGTGGTGTACCTGCTGAGACAGAACAGAAGTGTTGCCCTGCAGCCTACTTCAAGGGGCTGTGGGGCCCACTAAACAAAATCCATAAAATCTAGGAAAAATCTCAAAAATCAACAAGCTGGTAGAGATCAAGCTTGTAAAAACTCAGATCCTAAAACCTTATATCCAACAATTTAAAGGCTTCCAAAGTTTGATCAAAATCACTGACTCAGCTTTTGACTTTTTAAAGAAACCTAGCTATTTGACTTTTATGAGCTTTAATCACTTCTATTTAATTGAGAACATGTTTTTAAGTGACTAAATGATGGAAATAAGTTTACACTAACAATTTTGAAGCTAAATTGAGTGATGGATGGTTAACTATATGTAACAGTGAACTGTAATAACCAATTTAGGAGTGTTTTGACTTTTTATGAATGAACTAGAGCTTTATTGGTTCCTCAGTCCTAGTTTAACCTAATGTAAGCTATCACAACTACAATTAGCACAAACCACAAGCTGGAACTCAATAAACAACCATGAACCAAACACTCCTTATTTCAAATCTGTTAAGCTTTTTTCAAAGAAATTCAATGATTTTCAAAGTTCCAATGAGCAAGTGAGTTTAAGTTAGATCCAATAGCATCTAGTGAACAGATTTTAAGTACTAAAAGGTTGTTCCACTGAGCAAATCACATACACCAAATTTGAATTACTTAGACAGTTAACACTAATTCTCAAATAACTAATCTACAAACCACAAACTGAGCAATCATAACAAACCTAATTAATCATCAACTAACAATAACTGAGTTTATTACACTAATCTACAACCAATGCTACAGTAATATCAAAATATTCAAGTAAATAAAAATGAAGCTTACAAGGTATCCTTAGCAAGAACAAAGGATTTTCCAATGTAGCCTATCTTTAGATAGGCTTAGTATCCTCCAAACTTCTCCTGCATTGATTTTGAATACCATGTATCAACCTCAAGGTCACCACAGTTAACCTATGTTTACCACAATCATATTTTTGATTTTCTATAATAATTCTGCATTTAATTGTCTCTACAAGCTTTAATAAGCCCCTGGAACCTATGTGATCCTAAGGAAGTCCAGGAAAAGAAGCACAACAACAATTAACTACTTTTGATTTAAGATGAGATTTGAAGAACTGAGAATAATTTAAAACTTGAATTCTGGAAATAACAACTTATATTAATGAAAAGAACAATACATTACAACTGAGTTTTGATTGAAATTGATATTACAAGACTTGAAGATAAAATTAAAACTATTAAAAAAAAAACTGCCATTGCTCCACTGCATCTTCCTCTTTAAATACTTCAAATTAGGGTTTCTGAACCCCTCTTGGACCTTTGCCAGCTTTGATTTTCCACCATTGGATGATTAGAAGCAATCCCAGCCATTTGATTCTTTTGGCGCCTAAATGGAATTTGGCTGTTTCTTTGAGTTATTGATGCCAGAAGTGGGATTTTTGGAGCTTAGCTGTTGTTTGGTTAGGCAAGGGGGGGGGGGGGAAGGAGTGTGCAGGTGGTGAAAAGAGGCTAGGGGTGATGATGGGTTTGGTTTTGGTTTGTAGCAGGTTGAGTGGGAGTGTGGAGATGGTGGGAGTTGACCAGGTCAATGTGGGGAGTGAGTATTATTTAGAACGGTTAGGAGAGGTGGGCTGAATTTGGACTGGGCCAAGAGGTGGAGTGGAGTAATAAGGTGGGCTTGGGGTTTTGGTTTGGGTAGTAGTAGGAATAGGTCCGTTTGGTTTGTAGTTTGAAATTCACAAGGACCAAAAATGTAATAAACCAAAAGTTGTGGGCTGATTATGACATTTTTCCAAACTTAACTCAAGGGTCCAATTATGCCATAGTGTAATAACCCAAGGACCATAAACGATATTTTCCATTTTTAAAGTTCCCGGGGACCAAATGCGACAAGTTGCCAAACTTCGGGGACCAAACATGTAATTTCCACAAATCTTTTACCCAAGGACCATTTTTAACACATTTTGACTTTCCAAGGATAAAAATGATTTTTTCTTTCAAAATTATCCCACCAGGGACCAATTCTGCCATTTTCTGAAATTCCAGGGACCATTTATGTCAATTTTGGATTTTGAGGGGTTAAAGTGTAATTTTCTCAAACTTTATCACCCATGGACTTATTTTGATAATTTTTGACTTTTCTTTGCCTTGGGTTGACTTTTCTTTCATTTTAAACTTCCAGGGACTAGTTTTGCCAAATTTTGAAACTTGAGGGACTGAAACTGCCAATTGTGCAAACTTTGTTCGTTTTTCATTTGTTTTTAAACATTTTGCATCTAAAACATATAAAACACACTTTTGGGATAAATTGTGTATTTTGATGCGTTTTTGGATATTTTGGCAGTCCAGATACGATAAAAATGATGAGTGTTTGAGCATTCATCAATCGTATAGTAAAATAAGAACCTTCATATTTCATTAGTATATGTTTCAGTAAAATTAGGGACCCTGCTAATAATCTAAAAAAGAAAGACCGCTCTAGTGGTTTTGTTTTGGTTGGTAAGGTGCGCTACAACATTAGTACAATTTTTACTATTAATTTTTGAAAACCATTATTTTTGCTCATCATTATTTATAAAAAATCTATAGGATAACTCGTTATTATTATTATTTTTAAACAAATGATAACCCCTCATGATTCACCTTAGAATAGTGTGAAAGCTTCTGGAAATAATTAGAATATTGTATTTTCATTTTCATGAATATTTTAGAAAGATAATCTCAATCATCGATGTAATATGAATCCGAGTTGTTTAATTCGAAGTGGTAGTACAATAAAGTAAGCAGTAGCCTCATTTGATATCACACTCCTCAAATGTTATTTGATACTTCTTTTTTTACACTCTTAAATAATTTATGAAATTGTCTTTGTTTCATTTATTGTCTCTTTTTAAAATCTTTGAACTACAAATTATAAATATGCACTCATCAAGAAATCATTGAGAGTCCAACATAATAATTGATTAAACAAAAAGATTACAATGCCAATCAATTAATCCATTGCCATAACTTATAGAACATCTTATTCGAAATTATTATATGTATAAAAAATGGAAGTGATTTGTACACATTTGTTTATAATTTGCACACTCCATTGTACAAACAGCTAAAACTTGTTATAAATAGTTTACAACTGCATGATGCACGAAATAGAGTGTGCCGACAAATATTAGGAGTGAGCAAATCAATTCCCATAAAAAAAATGTGTAAATTGTTTACATATGGTGTGCAAACAGTGGGTTATGGGAGATGGATTTGATTGTATGCAGTGTTGCAAAAATCGGCCGAATCGGCCGATTAATCGGCGATTAATCGGTAATCGGCCCAGGACCTTGGAGAGAATTCCACGGAAATCGGCCGATTAATCGGCCGAGTCAAGAAAATCGGCCGATTAATCGGTAAAAAATCGCTAATCGGCCCTTGACCGCCTCAGTACCGATTCACGATTTTTGCAACATTGATTGTATGTTAGGTTCATGTTGTGACGGTAACATTCCGAGATTAAAAAAACGATTATCGAAAGCAGTGTAATGTTTATTTATTCAGCGACATTTGGAATATAGCATTTCTCTAATACAACTAGACATTGTTCATCTACAATGTCAATTTTGTTTATTCCTAAAAAAGTGTTGAAAAAAAAAACACCTTAAAATTTATTAATAATACAAAATACCCGTAAGACCGTTAACTTTATATATTAATATCTTTAGTATTTAGTAACACCTTTTTAAATTTACTAATAATATACAATAGCTCGTAAACTCATAATTTGTTATATTTCAGCACCCTTTTATTTTTACCAATAATACAAAATGACCTCTAACACCTAAAATATATATTTTAACAATTTAACAACACCGTCTTAAGTTAATAATAATACAAAACAATATATATATATATATATATATATATATATATATATATATATATAAGATTGCAAAAAGACAATCTAAGATTGTAACAAGAGGGTGTTAAAGAAACTAACAAGAGTATGAAACAGACGATACATGCTATCAAATTCTCTGATAGTATTCTTAGAGAGTACAAGTATATGGATTTGTGGATGGAGTATGGCCACTCTCTTCTTGATAATATGTTGTCGATTTGTACGCTTGGACTTGACAAATCAGCAAATAAGTTGAAAATCCAAAAGTCTGAGTTGACAGAACAACTTACCGAATTTATCAAGTTAGCAGGGAGTCGTATGAAGAAACTACACAACCTCCTTGGTGACAGACCAATTAATTATGAATACTTAAAAGCACACAAAAAATATGAATTTTATTATATCAACAATGTCATCAACTTAATTAGAGCACAATCATCGATTCAAGATGCGGCAAAGGCTAGCTTCATTGAAGAATCATAATTATCTAAGGTGATCATGAAATATATCAATTTTATGAATTCTTTAGAAATATCAAACTGAAGTATGTTTCTTGTAAGAAAATAATAATACAAAAAGTGTGATTTTATTTGTGATATATGTGGCTTTAACTTATTCTTTTCAAGTTTTGCTTCTGATGTGCTTTACCGTGTAGAAGTTTTAAAATTTATAAACACGATTTATCCGGTTATCTATTCAACACATATGAGCAATTATACTCGTCCGTGATAGTAAAGGTGGGTAAGTCGAGATCATCCCAAGGGATTTGGTGATTATTGTATTTGTTTAACAAGATTTTGCTAAATGGGCTGTCAATCCAAATTTAGTGAAATTCAAAAAGTAAATAGAATCAAATCAATCAAAAACATACACTTGTGTGTAATTCATTAACCAACTGCATAGAGTATCTATAAAGTCTGGTGTAACTTGTAATGATGCACAATTTTATATAAATGACTAACAATCGCCTAGTTAACTCCTTTCGGCCTAGTTAACTATTATGATAATTCTATTAAGAACTTATTTGTTTGAGAAACAATTCTTATCTCATTTATCCCTACGAATCCTTTCGGCCATATCTCGTAATGAAATCGTTTCAAATTCATTTTAATGAGTCAATATGATGATTGTCACACATCATATCCCATACTAATTCATGCATTAACGTTTTGAAATAAAAACATAAAGTAAATCCTTTCGTCCCTTTTTATTCTTTATAGATGTGTTTACCAACAAATCAAGCAAGACTAGATTGCATTCCAACAAACTCATACAATAAGAAATGTTTTCATGCATCACTTTTTAGATAAAAATACTCCAATAATCGTTACATCATACACACAAGTATACCACAAATTACTCCATAGCAATCATAATAACACACAAATAACAATCAAAACTTTCATTAAACTCAAAGTAAAAGTAGTTCATTATAATAAAACAAAATGTACCTATTTTTAGAATTACAATAACTAGAATCGTGGAACTATAGCAACCACACTCCTCCAATTGCCTATTATTGACAAGTAAACAACTCCAAACTCGGACCAACTATTGAGACTCAAACTCAAAGTTTCCTGAACGTTTTTACAGCACTTCTAGACTTTCGGGCAATAATAATAAGATACTAAGTACTTTGGTGTAAGCCTTTTACTAGTTTGGGGTGTCACACTTAGCATACATGTATATGGTCCATTATACAGTGTAAGAACACTTATTCTTCAAGCCAAAATGTTCCTCCAGAGTTATTATCAAGAAATGATCGGACTCCAATGATTAATGGGACGTAAAGCCTTCATTTAATGCGAAAATGGTAACTGTAGTTCTTCTCATCCGATTGGATGGTTCTTTTGGCACAACCCAACCGAATCGGATGCGGGCTGCATTCGATCGGTTGGTCAGGACCTATACTCGCAACCTTTGACTTTTCTTGTCACATGCTTTATCCTTTATTTGAGTGCTGATTTCTTCCATAGAAGTTGATATTTTCTTGATATATGAACATATTGTTAGAGTTTGACAATCAATATAGCACATATTGCGGAAGCTAGGATCAATAATAACACGTATAAAGATAACTAAAACATAAATAAGAACATACCCGATGCACTTGAATAAACCTTGAACTTGTGTAAATTAGATCAATGATAAACCCCTTACCGTTTGGTTTATCGATATCTTGATAATTACTACAGTGAGTAATTACCTCGTTCTTGTACACACAAACTACCAACGAATAAAGGTTTATGCAAGTAAACGTAAATACTTGTTTTGCTTATGAAAAAATCGACCCAAACACCCTTAAGGGTTTAGTGCCGATCGGCCAAGAAAAGAAAGAGAGGAGAAAAAAGGTTTAGGGTTTGTGTGTGTGCACAAAAGATGTTTAGGTCTAACCCTTGGCCTTGTATATATACTAGTTGTAAATCTTGGAGGACAAGAAAGGCATGGGTCGACCCATATGGGCTTGATCGACCGGCCATGCATCCCTCAAAGGGATTCTGGAACTTTCTTGTCTTTCAAATTATACTCTAGTCCTCGTTCTTTCGTTCCTAATAATAGTTAATACTTACGTTTAACAATTAACGATTATTTAGTCCCCCAAGTGTTTATAAATATATATAATCGATACATATAACATATATATATATATATATATATATATATATATATATATATATATATATATATATATATATATATATATATATTTACTTTATTCTCGTTTGTAATGTGTGCAATCCCGAGGTCTCGGGTTCGATACTAGTCATTTACATATTAATATTTATACATAACTTTTAACAGCTCCCACTCGTATATCTATTAATAGTAAAATGACATTGGTTGGCGTCTTGCAACACTCCAATGCCCCCAGTTCGACCTGAGCAAGGTTTCCTGGAAAAACCTTTAATGATTCATCATTATTATTATCCTTTCGCTTCTAATACTACATTAATAAAGATGTGAGGTTCTTTATTAAATTCTGTTTCTCGTCTCTTTATGATTGAACAAAATTACCAAAACATCTGAACGCATTCCAGATAGACTTTGGGCGTGGCCACGCAAACATTTTGTCAACCCTACGAGGGGCCCAGCGGTATTAAACTTCTGAACAAATCAGAAGGAACAAATTCTCTCTTGACTACAAGAATCACCCATGAACTTTGCAACAATTCTGAAAACAACCCTTATGACTTCCAATTACAGTAAGCGGTAGATTGTTCCACAAAATGCACTACATCCATGACACTTATCTGGTATCTCAAGTCTGAGGATAACTTTAAATATGATTCTCACAATAAATTTAAATCATATTGTTGGGATAAGTCCAATACTCAATTCATTGAACATCATGTGAAATTGGTATGACTACGCATTAATATACTTTCAAGTATATCCTTAACCAATACTCAAAATTGTCTTAGTTTAATGATATTCCCATATCTTTAATCGACAACGGACTATTTAGAATAATAAATTATTCATGGATCTTAAACATGCAAATATAGGATATATTATTAAGACAATGAATATTAAACAGGGCTGAGATGCAACCATGTTTTTCTAGTCTGTGTACACAAGCTGACATTGTCATGAGTAAGATAAGAGATTGCATGAAGATCCAATATGATGAGAATCAAAGCCGTTTAAATGTCTGCTTTCATGAACTTGCTAAAACATTGCAGTCGTCTTGTTAGCAAATTTAAAGTTCTTGATTTCCCTTGCGCTCACAAGTGATAACCGTAAACAAAGTGTCAGCTGTTGGTGCTATTTTTTTCTTTTGTTTTGATTTCAGGTTCAGCTTCTTTTTTGTGTCAGAAGTTTATAAATGTCAGCTTCTTTTTTCGAGTAGTCGAGTCCATAACTGTCAGAAGTTTATAAATTTACATTCCAAGTTGCACAAGCAGGTTGTTGACTATTGCATTATGGTTATCACATTTGTTTTGACTATTCACATTTGCTCATTTGTTGCAAAAGTGCTCTAGCCTTCCGTTGAGCTCTACTTGTTCCAGATTTACTCAACTCCACCAAGTGATCATAAACACCATACTGAAGTGCAGCCAGTATCAAACAAGAATTATTTAACCCGAGTTCAAGAAGAACCGCACTTGCACACTCCTTATTCTTAGGGGTCCCATCTTTCACAAACCCTACAAGCGTCTCAATAACTGGTAACTTTCGTATCCCACTTTGCCCTTTGGGCTGCTTTGCAAGAAGCGACAGAATCGAAAGAGCCTCATCAACCATCCCTAATGACTTCTCTTTCAAAATATGAAGCAGTGGCTCAATAATCCCAGCTTTAATAGCTCGAGATTTATTTGATTGGTTCAATGACAGATTAAACAACGCTGTTGCAGCATCTTTTTGCCTCTAACTGTCCCGCTTTGTAACAGTTTGACTAGCGGAGTAGCGGTGGAATCCCTTTTAAGGAACCAATCATCACTTTGTTTTCGTGAAACATCGATAAGCTAAACAATGTAGCAGCAGAATTTTCTCTTGCTTCATCTGTCCCGTTCTGAAGAACCTCAATAACAGTGGGAATAGCACCTTCTCGTGCTATAAGTCTCTTATTCGCTTCATCAAGTGACAAATTCAACAACGCGGTGACTGAGTGCTCTTTGATTTTCCAATTACGGGAATACAAAAGTTTGACCAATGGTGGAATTGCTCCACAATTAGCAATCAAGATTCTGTTTTCAGGATTTTCTTTTGACAACATTCTGATCTTCTCAACAGCTTCACTTTGTATACTCAGTTGACTTTATGACATATTTTGAACTAACGAAGAAACCTCGTTTATGGAAGTGTTTTGGCTTTCTGACATTGAATAAGTTTCCTTCTTTCGTAATTCAAAGTTGTTCTTTTCACACCATTGAAGAATGAGATTACGAAGCGCAAAGTTAGGAGCTAGTGATACGTGACTTAACGTTTCGCCAGTTTTGGGGCATGTTCGATGATTAGAACTCAACCATTTATTAATGTTTTCTCTTTCATATGTCTGCAAAAATATGCAACAAAGGAGCTTAGATTCTAAACTCAAAACAACACTCTCTGCCCCAAAATAATTGTCTAAAAACGAAAAAACAACCCATAATTAGCACTAAGTGCAACTTTTAGTTAACTTGGAAAGCATGCAATATTATGGAAAGGTTAAAATGGGAAATGTGGTTACACATTATCACTTTTGAAAATGAACTATTATATTGAGACAAAGAGTCAGAGAGTAATAAACAACAGATGACCATGAACATTAGTCAACCCATAATAGGACAAATGTACCTGTCCAGTAGCGATAATAACAGGATCAGTCATGATCTCAAGCGATATTGAACAAAGAAACCCATGAGGAATTAGCATAGATCGACGCCTTTCCAAACATCTTAAAGTTGGGAGAATCATCAAGAACCTTAACGGCACCATTATTCTCATCAAAACCTGCAACTTGTTTGAATTTCTTTAAAAGATACACTATTTGTTCGGTGCTCTCTACATGTTTTGTGGTACCTCTTTCTTTGATAAGCTTTTTAACTGCTACTGTCTCAATTTCCAAGTCTCCAATGGCATATAAATCAAGTCTCTTTGCTAGTCTTTCTAATATTGCAATATCTGCGTTTCTTTCATCATTTTTTGAGAAAATGATCATCATATCCATGGCTAGTTCTATGTCTAATGTATCTTCCCTTCGTTTTGCTCCTTGTAGCTGCTTTCGAAGTAACTCAATCTACAATTATCAAAATAAAATACTGACACCCTCATACATTTTAAACAAAATAAAAAATCGGTACATAGATCTTTTCAACCTCGGATAACTGACACTAAATTAAACACTATAACATGCTGTTAAAACATAGAAAATTTCATCATTGATTATGTCGACTAGACGAATAAATTTATTTCATCAAAATAGAATTTACATAGTGGTTGAAGGCAAACGAGCAACAAGCTGCGCCGCCAGCCCTTTTTGGATTGCAAAGCTAACTCTTTTGAAAACTACATTTGTGGATATATGTGTCATAACATTACTGTTTATAACTCGTTGGACTCTGTTGAGTAGTTCCACCGCCTCAGGTGCAAGGAAACCAAATGTATCAAATGCGAAAGGAATAAACACGTGTTGATTTTCAATGCATGCTTTCTCGTGTTTTGTCATTTTGCACGAGGCGGCTTTCAAAGCGGCATGTCCGGCTGTAAAACCCCGACTACTCAACCCCACGAGAGGAGAAGCCCCGGTCAGATCCACACAAGCATGTTTCCCTCAACCCATCCAAAAATCAAAATGTCAGCCGGTCTCAATGTAGATCTTCCATCCGACGGGTCCGTCAAACAGTTCACAGGCGCTTCTTTCTTGGCGGAGATCCCGGCACACCTACATACATAAAAAAGGACGTCTCTAACAAAATCATGTCTGTACTTGAAGCCCGGGAGCTCTTTACAATGAATCGCATGTTCCTCAAAGGAATCCAAACATGCCTTGCGACAAAAAGGGCATATCTCATCAACCGGAAATAATGGAATCATAAGGCGATACTTAAGGATAATACGATATTCCACCGGTGACATATGCTGACCTAGCCCTTCTATGGGGATAGCTAATAGAAAATCTTGAGCATGTGGTGCGCGTAGACACTCAAAAACAGCTTTCTGTCTCACAGTCATGTCAAAATGAACTTCCATATCTTTGACCATTTCACTAAAAAGGGCACTCGCCAGTGTTTGTTGGGCTTTAGAGGGGACGGTGTCCTTATTAGTGAAACCACAACGATTATGAAGAGGGGACGGTGTTTGTTGGGCTTTAGGAGGGACGAATAAAGCCACATCCGGTTGCGTTTAGAAGTAACAAGTTTGACCTTAAAAGTCAAACCACAACGTATTAAGAATCTTCTCTGTAGAAAAAAGTACGCGATTATGAAGATGAATTTGAGGTTGAAAATGGGAAAGGACACAAAAATTGAAAAGAAAGAAGTAAACTATCAAGAATCTTCTCGGTAGTAGAAAGAAAAAAAAAAGTGTTGAAAAAAATTATGTATGTGTTTTTGGTTCTGGTGAAAGTACAAAATGCAAGTTCAAAAGTACACAATGCTACAGTGCAAATCACATAAGAAAAAGACAAAAAAATGTGTTCGGACAAAGGTACCCTCGGGTAATTTGCACGTGAGGTACAAGATAACGAGAAAAGCTAATGATCGTTAGAAAATTGGATCAGCGGCGTAATATTTTCGAGATCGTGAACTAAAAAAAGCAATAATTCCCGTTTTTGGATGACGGATGAAATCTGGCATAACTTTAAGGACCAACGGTGAAATTTACTCAATATAAAATGACAAAACAAAATGTCTCTACACTCCTATCGCGTAAAATCAAAGAGCAAAAATAAGCTAAAACTAGAACGAGGTGTGCTACACCCACATAAAGTTTACAAAATTTCACCCACTCGCTGACGTGGCAGAGTGCTGATTGGTTGATTTTGTGTGGCCCACAAAAAACCAATCAATCAGCACTCTGCCGCGTCAGCGAGTGACTGAAATTTTTTAAGGGAGATGATATTTACACGGATTCTTTTGATAGTTACACAGAAATTTATTGTTAGCGGACTAAAATACCCCTGACAAGTTTAAGCATTTACCTTCTCTCTTTCACCTAAAACCCAAATGATCCGTCCACTACACCAAGTCACCAACCCTTTATGCCCCGTGTCCTTCTCCCCCTTCACTGTTGCATAATACCGCTGACAAGTTCAACCATTGCCGCTCCTGCAAATTATTTGGATTTAATGCCTTCATTATTCTCAATATATAGATTTCATTATGATATGTTTGTTAGCAACAGAGATGATCAAGTTGGTATGCTATAATCACCATTTTCGTTTAGGATATGCTTTTAGCAAAAATGTTGCATTGTTTGGATTGAGTATAATTTGATTTAATTGGAGTGGATTTTCAAGCGACTGATGAGCTTAAGCTTCTGAAAATGGTGCAAAAATAAATTTTGAAGATTTTACAACGTTGAAAGTAGATATCCATAATTTCAAAGTTAATGAACATAATTTGCAATCTTCATTTTTATCATCTTGTAAATACAATGATACGGAGGGAATAAATGATTGAATGCTTTCAACTTGTCTATGATGAGATAATATGGTAAAAGGTTAATATTAAATGAACCATCGAGCAGTTTATTTGATGTATTTTAGTCCCGCATGTGACATGGAGATCCCCGTTGAATTGTCGCCAGTGGAAGTACCAGGTCATGTGAAATGGAGAAGGGATATAATATCAGTTATAGGGATGAAAGAAAACACAAGGTCATAGCATTTAAGGGTGTTTTAGTAACTTTACATTAAATTTCTGTGTACCAATAAAATAGATCCGTGTAAGTATCATCTCCACCCAGAACACCCCCCTAAAAAAAATAAGCTGAATACAAAACCCTAACTGATGAGCCAAGCGCAGGTATCATCTGTCACTCATCAATAGATAATAGTATCTCATTTCCTTTTGCTATGTTTTACCTTTGTCATATTTCGATTTCAATTTGAATAAAAGGTATTCAACTTCTTCTTTGTTTCCAATTTAAGTTAATTTTTTCGACTTTTCGAAAGAGGTTGCAAGTGATACTTTTATCTGAAATAACTTTTTAATGCCCAACTTGAATGATATATTATATCAATTAACCTTACATTGTACACAAATTTAAGTTCGATACCTTAAATCGCGAAAAAAAAAAAGGGGTAAAATATCTTTAATTGACCTAAAGTTTAGTACCTTTTTGTGCGATTGACCCTTAATAAAACAACCAAAATTAAATAAGTAGCATTTGTTTTGTAAGTAGCTTATGCCTCATGATGAGTAGGTTGAGTGTTTGGGTTAGCGTATCATAAAATGGTGGAAATATAGGCTTATAAACCCCCCGTATATAAGCTCATAAGCCTTGGTATATAAGCTTACCTAAACACTTGATTAGCGTATTTTGGCTATATAAACTCCTAAGCTCTTTATAAAAGCTAAAACATACACCCGAATAAGCAACAAAACAGAGCTCATCAACACCCCCTTAAATAAGCTTATCCAAACACTACAATAGTCTTTTTATTTTTTTGTTGCTAAATAAGCCTAAAAAAAGCTAAACCAGACAACCCCCTTTGCCATCCTTTACTGTCTATTAGGCATTGAAAAGTAACCGAAGTGATTAATTATAGTTAAATAACATTGCACGACGGTTACAAGTGTTTTTGTTGGTACGAAAAGTATATAGGATTTGGTGACTTGACAAGTCATTTAATATTTTGCAAAGTTAACTTAGTTATCGTTGAACATGCTTACAATTCAGTTTTGGTTACTGATTTGAGATCAAGACACTAGGTGGTATGTCGAGTATAGAGGCAATAAAGGACATTCATAGAAATAGGACCGATAAAAGTTTGTATCATTAGTTTTTGTTTTGATTGTTACATAGAGGGAAAGTTATACTGGTTTCTAGTACTTCATTAAGTTCAAACAATGGCATTTCATATATGGAAATAGGACCAATAACAGTTTCTATCATTAGGTTTTGTTTTAATAAACTTTATAAATTTGCAGCTTTTGAAGTAAAAAAAGACGACACGATGACGGCTAAGCAGCAAGACAATGACAAAGAATGAGATGAATCCTGACATTTTGGTCGAGTTCACTTGAAAGGATCCAATATATATAATGGGTTCTGAAAATGATAAGAAGCGATTGGATGTAGAAGTAGATAGACTAAGCAGCTTGCCTGATGATCTTATTCATAAAATTCTCTCGTTTAATGACACTCTAGATGCTGTTAGAACCAGTACTTTGTCATCTAGATGGAGATTTATCTGGACTACGATGACGTGTCTTGCCTTTTCAAGAGAGGATTTTCCAAATGAGCCCAAGTTCTCAAAATTTGTTAAACATGTTCTCTCTGGCCGCGATAATCAAAGGGAAGTGTCTTCAGTGAAGGTCACTTTTCGATTTTTTCTTAAAGAGGCTAGGCAAGTGTTAGTCAAAAGAATTCTCGACTATGCATTCTCTCACAATGTCCAACAACTGGATATTACATGCTTGGTTAACGATAGTGTTAAGTTTCCTCTATCTCTCTTTAGTTCTCAGACTCTTAAACATCTTAATTTTAAAGGGGGTACTTACAATGAGAGAGAAGGTTACGTTTTCCTCACATCAACGTGGGAGGTCCCTGCTTTAACCACATTGCATCTTAATCAAATCACACTGTCTGATGACAATGCTGATAATTTCAGTGGGCTTATCTCCCAGTGTGAGAACTTGAAGAATCTCACCTTAACAAAATGCCACCTTTCGGGATCGAATAATATTGATTTCAGTGTGGTTGCACCTCAACTCAAGAATCTCATTATTAGAGGATGTGATAATTCTTCAATGAGGATTATGATTTCTGCGCCTGACCTTGCCTACTTGCTCCTTCAGTGCAAATACTGTTTAAAGGTCTCTGCGGGCGATTTCCATTCTTTGGAGAAGGCGGATATCTCTATTACCAATCCATACACGCAAGACCCTCAAAATATTGTTGATCTTTTTCAAGTTCTCCGTAGTGTAAAAGATCTGACACTTAACTTGGAAATTATCGAGGTATATAGCTATTGCTTCCGTAATTCCTAAATCATTAAAAAAAATCCAACAAACAAAGTGTGGATCTTTTTTGTATTGACTCCTTATAGGGGAAAAAACGTTTTGCAATTATTTCCATATAATTTGAATATTGTAATTGTTTCTCTATGTTCCTGAGTTTTACTATCAGATATTGCGATCATTCTCTTTTTAAATGAAGGGAGTTTCGGTATTATGGGGCGGAACATTAGAAATTCATTTTCATAACAATAATCGGGTGTTCAATCTAGATAAGAGACACACCTTGGTTACTTTTTGAGCTTATTAATGACATAGATCAAGTAATATTTATAGTAGAGAAGGAGCTCGACCCAACAAATACTCTTCTCTATGTAGCTGGCCAAACACTGTATTGTCGTAACACTCGGAAAGGATATAATATTGTGTGAGATTTGTAACCTTTACGGTGAGTGTTGCTATCCTTTAAACACCTTTACCTGTAAGTCTTCACTGTGACGGTTACAACTCTTACACAGTATAATATATCTTCATACTGAAGTTGCGTCAAGCCTTTTTTCCTAACATTTTCACCATAAAAGGCTTTTGTCACTATATAAATAGGGTTGCATTTTGGTGAGAACAACCACTATGAAGGTACCCTAATGTATGTGTTTGTGTACGTGTGAAGATTGCATTAACTGTTCTTGGTTTTTTATACACCATTTGTTTTGTAGTTTTTGCTGCAGCATCTTTCTTCATCTGCGGAAATAATTTCACATCAGCATTCCCCGCTTGCTAACTTAAAGAGTATAAAGATTTATCCATTAATGGTATATGGCCTTCCAAAGGACATGTCTACAGAAGTCAAAAACTATTTGCTAGATAGCTCTCCAGGGGCCACCTTCACAATGGTTACACGCGAGGTATTTACATCATCAAGTGTAATCTTATCTGCCATGCATCATACTTATAGCAGCAATTGGCAAACGAAATTAGATCCTCATGTTATGTATCAATTGGAGAGATAGATGTTACCTAGGCTCTCTCTATTTTTTTTTTTTTTTTTTTTTTTTTTTTTTTTTTTTTTTTACCTGTGTTCCATTTGGCCCAAAGCACATATGATATGGATGTCTTTGTCACTATACTGAACTTTACATATAGTGTTCCCATTGGAGAGTCGGATCTTTTGTTCATGTGTTAGTTTCTGAGACCTTATTTCTTAGTATTGGAGTGGCGTTGGGTTATAAGGTACCTCATAATAACCCGCCTTTTGACATAGCCGAGTAGGGTCAGCCTGCGCCATTGGCGAAATTTAGTTAGGCACCACACTTAAAGAAAAAGATGTCAGACCTGTTGAAAGAAATTTAGTTAGTCCAATACTAGGAATTGTAAAAACATATGAATGGTTTTGTGAACTAGGAAATATATTTGACCAATTTATGAACTTTCCAATATATTTTGTGTTATAATTGTAACACCTTGTTTCACGACATTTTATGGCGATCTCCATTTTAAACAGATTATCATCGTATTATTTTGTCGTTGATTTCAAGTAATTTACTTTCACCATTTTATCCAAATGATTACCTGCTTTAGATATATTTTTTAGAAATAATGGAAGAATGCTTTTAAAAGAAAAGATGGTTGCATAAAGTGGACGAGAATAAAAATGACGATTGCTGACAAATTCTATTGTGTGCGTTGCAACCCTTTAGGGAAGCCAAAATTAGCTTAGAAGATTTATAGTAGTTATAAGTTGTGAAGTCGATTTATGTGTTTGCACTATCTGCAAAATATATGATTCTGAGAATTGTTACCGCGCCCCTTGTTTTTGACAAAATCAAGCCAACTATAATGACATTTATGCGAGATCATAGAACAATCATATCATCAGTGTCTACCTATGTTTTCTATGAGCTCTATTGTATCATGCAGGAGATTATGGCAAAAAAACAGATGGCCGAATTACAAGAGCGTCTAGAGCAAGAGAAAGCTGATATCGATAACAACAGGGGTCATATTGAGGTAGAGAATGTACCAATGGAGAGCCGCAACGCATTGATGGATGATGAACAGAACGCACTAGATGAGAACGAACTGCAGATTGAGGGAAACGTGGCAAATATCAATAGCTTTTGGGAGAGTTTGAGTGGGAAGATCGAGGGAAACGTGGCACATATGAATAGCTGTTGGGAGAGTTTGAGTAAGCAGATTGAGAGAGGGAAAGAGAAGATTGATGGCATCGTTCGTCAGTTGAGCTTTATTAGAGAATTATTGACCAAGCTGCCTGCATCAAAGAGGGCTGAGATGCAACCGTGTTTTTCTAGTCTGTGTGCACAGGCTGACAATGTCATGAGTAAGATAAGAGATTGCATGAAGATCCAATATGATGAGAATCAAAGCCGTTTAAATGTCTGCTTTCATGAACTTGCTACAACATTGCAGTCGTCGTCATAGAAAATTGTAAGTTCTCATTTTCCCTTGCGCTCACAAGTGATAGCCGTAAACAAAATGTCAACTGGTGGTGCAATTTTTTTTTTCTTTTGTTTTGATTTCAGGTCCAACTTTTTTCTGTTACCACAATGCTCGTGCAACTTTGAATGTTATTTTATAAACTTTGAATGTTATTTTATAAACCTCTGACACTTATGGACTCAACTAGTCAAGGGGCATGTGTTATTGCGGCCATCATGCAAAGTCAGGATGATTTTGGGTTGTAATTTTGAAATATCCTCTATGCATTGATGTTTTCTAGCAGAATTAGGCATGGGATTGGAAAAGCTGTTCTATGTCATCTTTGTAGCTGCCAACTATTTTTACTACCATTGCGTAGTTACTTAATGTTAACTATGTATATATTTTTAAACCCACTCACAAAATCCATACAAAAAATCCACTCGCTGACGTATCAGCGGGTGACTGGCGCAATTTCTGGCAGTTTGTCTCTCCTCTTTCTTATTAAACCAATCACCCGTTGACACGTCAGTGACTGAGTACCAATCACCCGCTGACACGTCAGTGAGTGGATTTTGTGAGTGGTTCTAGCATTTCTCTTTTTATTATTCGCACTATCATAAAATTCTACAACAATAATAATACCCAATCCTGCCGGAGCGAGGTATGAGGAAGGTGAGATGTATACGTCACACCCCTTACCCGAGGGTAAAGGGAGTGTTTCCAGCAAGACCTCCGGCACTATCATAAAATTCTCTCTTTTTTTATATTATACCTATCTTAAATCAAATCCGATACCAAACCCTTTTACAAACCATACGAACCCTTAATTTTATATTTCTTTTAAATCAAATTCAAAATCCTAAACAAAATGATAATAGATGGCTGATGAAACATGCTTGGGTGGTTGTAGTAGACTCCACATTCATATTTGTGTTTACTCAATGAAAAAACAATGCATAAAAACTCTACCAAAAAAAAAGATGCAAAAAAACAACATATTTTAATGTCGCTTTCTTTACAAGAGTTCTAACCTCTAAGTGTTCATTTAAACTTTCAGTAGGTGCCTCTTTTTGGAGATATGTTATCGATTCAAATTCCCCAATCACTAGGTGGATTCTCAAAAGTCAAAATAATCAACATCCCAATTATCATCACCAACACATACAAATTGAAATCAAATCAAACGAAGTATAATTATTTACTAAAACAATATCCAACACTTCTACAATATCATTATTAGTACAAATCACAGAACTGTACAAGACCATAACAACCCTTCAAAAATCAAAAGAATGCTACTTAAAAATGATGATTTCAAGGATCCAAACATTGGATTAGCAAAACACTTCGAATATCATAAGTTAACATAAATGGCTCTTCATCTATCTTCAAACATGTAAAAACTAGAAGGGGGGTTGAATAGTTTCATCGTTTTTAATTACGTTTTAGAAAATTTCCTTTTACAAGTTTGATCTTATTGAAACCTTTCGATTTGATCTTTATGTGATATATACTCGATAAAAGATTGCCAGCTCAAACTGCTTGATAACTTCGACAAGAGCCTGTTGTCGAGTCGTGTCATCTTTATCACATTGTTTTTGAATATACATTTGCATTTGTTCGATGGTATGGGGAAGATGACAAGCCATAATTTTGTGTTTGAATTGTTGTTTGATGAGTGTGTTTGAGGTTGGTATCTAGAAGTGTGATTTGTTAAAAAGTTTTTAGTGTATTTATAGGTAATTTTGTGGGTTAAAAAGTTATTTATTTATTTATTTATTTTTTGTCAAAATTACTTCCCAACGGCGTGGGCTGGAGGCCACTAAACCCTTTCTTCTAGATTTCAAATCAAACGTTCAAATTTTACTAGAAAAAAGAGGAACGGCGTGGGCTGGAGGACCGGCACGAACTCCTTTGGCCCGAGTTCCGTAGTCGTACGTCATTGTGAGTTTTGGGCTGGTGGGTGGCGCAAGCCAAAACGCCACTAGACCCCCGACTCTTAGTTAGTTTTGAACGTTTAAATATGGTAGACGATCGTTGATTGAAGCTAGACAGTCAACCTTAAATTGACCAAGTCAATGGTCAACAAGGTCAAACTCCCTAGGTCAATACTCCGGGTAATATAAGGTATCACCAGGTCGTTAAGTCCCGTTGAGGTGTGAATTGTAACTTTAGCGTGCTTTGTGATCGGGTGTTTATTCACAGAAAAGGGTTATGATCAGAATTATTTGGAAATTATTAACAAATATAGCTTAGGAAAGCTACGTGAGTAATTACGGGAATTTAGATTACAAAGATTTGAGCTAAAACCTAAAAACGTACGTTTTAATTAAAAAACGTATACAGATGAACAAAACAAAAAGTGCAACTGATGGACGGGAAGGGTTAAAAGTGTAAAATTAATATTTTTACAATCCTAATAATTAAAGAAAATTTTAAGAAAAATAAAAACTATTTTTACACTATTTAATTATTTATTATTAATTAATTACTAATTATCTATTTAATACTAATTAAACTAATTAGAATTATTAAAAATACTAAAAAGACTTAGAAAATTAAGAAATTTTTTATAAATGTAATTAACCATCATGGGAATCCTAAAAAATTATAAAAAGTTAATTTTATGTATGTTTAAGCTAATTAACTAATTATTAAGCTAATTACTTATTAATTTCTAATTAAACTAATTATATTATAAAAAATAGAAAATGAACAGTAAAAATTCTAGAAAAATTTATAAAAATCTTTTAACTAAAATAAAAGCTAGAAAAATTATAAAAACTAGGTTATACTATATAAAATCTAATTATGCTATTTAATTGATTAATATTAATTAAAACTAAATTAAACTAAAATTAATTAGAAAAACCACTAAAAGACAAAATAAAAATCTGGAAAAATTTATAAAATTATTTTAACCTAAAATAGAATTTTTAAAAATATAAAATTGATATATTACTTAGAAATAAATTAAAAAGAAAAATAAATTGATAAATCCTATTAAATAGAAGCTATCACTAATTTTAAAGTTGGTTTTTTTGGATTTTTTCTTTTTCTAAACTAATTATAAACTAAAAACAAGAACTTTTAACAAAGACACTTTTATTTCAACCCAAGAAATAAGCACTTGAAGTGCTTAAGACTCCCACAGTTGACTTTTGTTGACTGTGGAGGCTTTTTAGCTCAAATGGGAAAGTGTGGGGTCCACAATGAAAACTTATGGTTTCTCTGAGTCCAATGAACAATAATAAGCAAGTTTCAAGCAAATAATTGGCCTGAATAAGCCACAAATCTCAAATAAGCACTTTGCTTATTGGTTTTCTGAGGCAGTTATGGGACAGATATTGGGGGTCAAAATAGGTGGGGTCCACTAGCCTAGGGGTCAAACAAAGGGTCAATAGGTCAACCCTGGTAGGAGGGGGGTTGAAAGGTGCAAGGTGGGGGCTTGGGGCCCACTGGGTTGGCTGGAAAACCACCACCAAGTGGTGGTGGTGGTGGTGTACCTGCTGAGACAGAACAGAAGTGTTGCCCTACAGCCTACTTCAAGGGGCTGTGGGGCCCACTAAACAAAATCCATAAAATCTAGGAAAAATCTCAAAAATCAACAAGCTAGTAGAGATCAAGCTTGTAAAAACTTAGATCCTAAAACCTTATATCCAACAATTTAAAGGCTTCCAAAGTTTGATCAAAATCACTGACTCAGCTTTTGACTTTTTAAAGAAACCTAGCTATTTGACTTTTATGAGCTTTAATCACTTCTATTTAACTGAGAACATGTTTTTAAGTGACTAAATGATGGAAATAAGTTTACACTAACAATTTTGAAGCTAAATTGAGTGATGGATGGTTAACTATATGTAACAGTGAACTGTAATAACCAATTTAGGAGTGTTTTGACTTTTTATGAATGAACTAGAGCTTTATTGGTTCCTCAGTCCTAGTTTAACCTAATGTAAGCTATCACAACTACAATTAGCACAAACCACAAGCTGGAACTCAGTAAACAACCATGAACCAAACACTCCTTATTTCAAATCTGTTAAGCTTTTTTCAAAGAAATTCAATGATTTTCAAAGTTCCAATGAGCAAGTGAGTTTAAGTTAGATCCAATAGCATCTAGTGAACAGATTTTAAGTACTAAAAGGTTGTTCCACTGAGCAAATCACATACACCAAATTTGAATTACTTAGACAGTTAACACTAATTCTCAAATAACTAATCTACAAACCACAAACTGAGCAATCATAACAAACCTAATTAATCATCAACTAACAATAACTGAGTTTATTACACTAATCTAAAACCAATGCTACAGTAATATCAAAATATTCAAGTAAATAAAAATGAAGCTTACAAGGTATCCTTAGCAAGAACAAAGGATTTTCCAATGTAGCCTATCTTTAGATAGGCTTAGTATCCTCCAAACTTCTCCTGCATTGATTCTGAATACCATGTATCAACCTCAAGGTCACTACAGTTAACCTATGTTTACCACAATCATATTTTTGATTTTTTATAATAATTCTGCATTTAATTGTCTCTACAAGCTTTAATAAGCCCCTGGAACCTATGTGATCCTAAGGAAGTCCAGGAAAAGAAGCACAACAACAATTAACTACTTTTGATTTAAGATGAGATTTGAAGAACTGAGAATAATTTAAAACTTGAATTCTGGAAATAACAACTTATATTAATGAAAAGAACAATACATTACAACTGAGTTTTGATTGAAACTGATATTACAAGACTTGAAGATAAAATTAAAACTATTAAAAAAAAAACCTGCCATTGCTCCACTGCATCTTCCTCTTTAAATACTTCAAATTAGGGTTTCTGAACCCCTCTTGGACCTTTGCCAGCTTTGATTTTCCACCATTGGATGATTAGAAGCAATCCCGGCCATTTGATTCTTTTGGCGCCTAAATGGAATTTGGCTGTTTCTTTGAGTTATTGATGCCAGAAGTGGGATTTTTGGAGCTTAGCTGTTGTTTGGTTAGGCAAGGGGGGAAGGAGTGTGCAGGTGGTGAAAAGAGGCTAGGGGTGATGATGGGTTTGGTTTTGGTTTGTAGCAGGTTGAGTGGGAGTGTGGAGATGGTGGGAGTTGACCAGGTCAATGTGGGGAGTGAGTATTATTTAGAACGGTTAGGAGAGGTGGGCTGAATTTGGACTGGGCCAAGAGGTGGAGTGGAGTAATAAGGTGGGCTTGGGGTTTTGGTTTGGGTAGTAGTAGGAATAGGTCCGTTTGGTTTGTAGTTTGAAATTCACAAGGACAAAAAATGTAATAAACCAAAAGTTGTGGGCTGATTATGACATTTTTCCAAACTTAACTCACGGGTCCAAATATGCCATAGTGTAATAACCCAAGGACCATAAACGATATTTTCCATTTTTAAAGTTCCCGGGGACCAAATGCGACAAGTTGCCAAACTTCGGGGACCAAACATGTAATTTCCACAAATCTTTTACCCAAGGACCATTTTTAACACATTTTGACTTTCCAAGGATAAAAATGATTTTTTCTTTCAAAATTATCCCACCAGGGACCAATTCTGCCATTTTCTAAAATTCTAGGGACCATTTATGTCAATTTTGGATTTTGAGGGGTTAAAGTGTAATTTTCTCAAACTTTATCACCCAAGGACTTATTTTGATAATTTTTGACTTTTCTTTGCCTTGGGTTGACTTTTCTTTCATTTTAAACTTCCAGGGACTAGTTTTGCCAAATTTTGAAACTTGAGGGACTGAAACTGCCAATTGTGCAAACTTTGTTCGTTTTTCATTTGTTTTTAAACATTTTGCATCTAAAACATATAAAACACACTTTTGGGATAAATTGTGTATTTTGATGCGTTTTTGGGTGTTTTTGGATGTTTTGGCAGTCCAGATACGATAAAAATGATGAGTGTTTGAGCACTCATCAATCGTATAGTAAAATAAGAACCTTCATATTTCATTAGTATATGTTTCAGTAAAATTAGGGACCCTACTAATAATCTAAAAAAGAAAGAACGCTCTAGTGGTTTTGTTTTGGTTGGTAAGGTGCGCTACAAGATTAGTACAATTTTTACTATTAATTTTTGAAAACCATTATTTTTGCTCATCATTATTTATAAAAAATCTATAGGATAACTCGTTATTATTATTATTTTTAAACAAATGATAACCCCTCATGATTCACCTTAGAATAGTGTGAAAGCTTCTGGAAATAATTAGAATATTGTATTTTCATTTTCATGAATATTTTAGAAAGATAATCTCAATCATCGATGTAATATGAATCCGAGTTGTTTAATTCGAAGTGGTAGTACAATAAAGTAAGCAGTAGCCTCATTTGATATCACACTCCTCAAATGTTATTTGATACTTCTTTTTTTACACTCTTAAATAATTTATGAAATTGTCTTTGTTTCATTTATTGTCTCTTTAAAATCTTTGAACTACAAATTACAAATATGCACTCATCAAGAAATCATTGAGAGTCCAACATAATAATTGATTAAACAAAAAGATTACAATGCCAATCAATTAATCCATTGCCATAACTTATAGAACATCTTATTCGAAATTATTATATGTATAAAAAATGGAAGTGATTTGTACACATTTGTATATAATTTGCACACTCCATTGTACAAACAGCTAAAACTTGTTATAAATAGTTTACAACTGCATGATGCACGAAATAGAGTGTGCCGACAAATATTAGGAGTGAGCAAATCAATTCCCATAAAAAAAATGTGTAAATTGTTTACATATGGTGTGCAAACAGTGGGTTATGGGAGATGGATTTGATTGTATGTTAGGTTCATGTTGTGACGGTAACATTCCGAGATTAAAAAAACGATTATCGAAAGCAGTGTAATGTTTATTTATTCAGCGACATTTGGAATATAGCATTTCTCTAATACAACTAGACATTGTTCATCTACAATGTCAATTTTGTTTATTCCTAAAAAAGTGTTGAAAAAAAAAACACCTTAAAATTTATTAATAATACAAAATACCCGTAAGACCGTTAACTTTATATATTAATATCTTTAGTATTTAGTAACACCTTTTTAAATTTACTAATAATATACAATAGCTCGTAAACTCATAATTTGTTATATTTCAGCACCCTTTTATTTTTACCAATAATACAAAATGACCTCTAACACCTAAAATATATATTTTAACAATTTAACAACACCGTCTTAAGTTAATAATAATACAAAACAATATATATATATATATATATATATATATATATATATATATATATATATATATATATAAGATTGCAAAAAGACAATCTAAGATTGTAACAAGAGGGTGTTAAAGAAACTAACAAGAGTATGAAACAGACGATACATGCTATCAAATTCTCTGATAGTATTCTTAGAGAGTACAAGTATATGGATTTGTGGATGGAGTATGGCCACTCTCTTCTTGATAATATGTTGTCGATTTGTACGCTTGGACTTGACAAATCAGCAAATAAGTTGAAAATCCAAAAGTCTGAGTTGACAGAACAACTTACCGAATTTATCAAGTTAGCAGGGAGTCGTATGAAGAAACTACACAACCTCCTTGGTGACAGACCAATTAATTATGAATACTTGAAAGCACACAAAAAATATGAATTTTATTATATCAACAATGTCATCAACTTAATTAGAGCACAATCATCGATTCAAGATGCGGCAAAGGCTAGCTTCATTGAAGAATCATAATTATCTAAGGTGATCATGAAATATATCAATTTTATGAATTCTTTAGAAATATCAAACTGAAGTATGTTTCTTGTAAGAAAATAATAATACAAAAAGTGTGATTTTATTTGTGATATATGTGGCTTTAACTTATTCTTTTCAAGTTTTGCTTCTGATGTGCTTTACCGTGTAGAAGTTTTAAAATTTATAAACACGATTTATCCGGTTATCTATTCAACACATATGAGCAATTATACTCGTCCATGATAGTAAAGGTGGGTAAGTCGAGATCATCCCAAGGGATTTGGTGATTATTGTATTTGTTTAACAAGATTTTGCTAAATGGGCTGTCAATCCAAATTTAGTGAAATTCAAAAAGTAAATAGAATCCAATCAATCAAAAACATACACTTGTGTGTAATTCATTAACCAACTGCATAGAGTATCTATAAAGTCTGGTGTAACTTGTAATGATGCACAATTTTATATAAATGACTAACAATCGCCTAGTTAACTCCTTTCGGCCTAGTTAACTATTATGATAATTCTATTAAGAACTTATTTGTTTGAGAAACAATTCTTATCTCATTTATCCCTACGAATCCTTTCGGCCATATCTCGTAATGAAATCGTTTCAAATTCATTTTAATGAGTCAATATGATGATTGTCACACATCATATCCCATACTAATTCATGCATTAACGTTTTGAAATAAAAACATAAAGTAAATCCTTTCGTCCCTTTTTATTCTTTATAGATGTGTTTACCAACAAATCAAGCAAGACTAGATTGCATTCCAACAAACTCATACAATAAGAAATGTTTTCATGCATCACTTTTTAGATAAAAATACTCCAATAATCGTTACATCATACACACAAGTATACCACAAATTACTCCATAGCAATCATAATAACACACAAATAACAATCAAAACTTTCATTAAACTCAAAGTAAAAGTAGTTCATTATAATAAAACAAAATGTACCTATTTTTAGAATTACAATAACTAGAATCGTGGAACTATAGCAACCACACTCCTCCAATTGCCTATTATTGACAAGTAAACAACTCCAAACTCGGACCAACTATTGAGACTCAAACTCAAAGTTTCCTGAACGTTTTTACAGCACTTCTAGACTTTCGGGCAATAATAATAAGATACTAAGTACTTTGGTGTAAGCCTTTTACTAGTTTGGGGTGTCACACTTAGCATACATGTATATGGTCCATTATACAGTGTAAGAACATTTATTCTTCAAGCCAAAACGTTCCTCCAGAGTTATTATCAAGAAATGATCGGACTCCAATGATTAATGGGACGTAAAGCCTTCATTTAATGCGAAAATGGTAACTGTAGTTCTTCTCATCCGATTGGATGGTTCTTTTGGCACAACCCAACCGAATCAGATGCGGGCTGCATTCGATCGGTTGGTCAGGACCTATACTCGCAACCTTTGACTTTTCTTGTCACATGCTTTATCCTTTATTTGAGTGCTGATTTCTTCCATAGAAGTTGATATTTTCTTGATATATGAACATATTGTTAGAGTTTGACAATCAATATAGCACATATTGCGGAAGCTAGGATCAATAATAACACGTATAAAGATAACTAAAACATAAATAAGAACATACCCGATGCACTTGAATAAACCTTGAACTTGTGTAAATTAGATCAATGATAAACCCCTTACCGTTTTGTTTATCGATCTCTTGATAATTACTACAGTGAGTAATTACCTCGTTCTTGTACACACAAACTACCAACGAATAAAGGTTTATGCAAGTAAACGTAAACACTTGTTTTGCTTATGAAAAAATCGACCCAAACACCCTTAAGGGTTTAGTGCCGATCGGCCAAGAAAAGAAAGAGAGGAGAAAAAAGGTTTAGGGTTTGTGTGTGTGCACAAAAGATGTTTAGGTCTAACCCTTGGCCTTGTATATATACTAGTTGTAAATCTTGGAGGACAAGAAAGGCATGGGTCGACCCATATGGGCTTGATCGACCGGCCGTGCATCCCTCAAAGGGATTCTGGAACTTTCTTGTCTTTCAAATTATACTCTAGTCCTCGTTCTTTCATTCCTAATAATAGTTAATACTTACGTTTAACAATTAACGATTATTTAGTCCCCCAAGTGTTTATAAATATATATAATCGATACATATAACATATATATATATATATATATATATATATATATATATATATATATATATATATATATATATATATATATATATATATATATATATATATATATATATATCTACTTTATTCTCGTTTGTAATGTGTGCAATCCCGAGGTCTCGGGTTCGATACTAGTCATTTACATATTAATATTTATACATAACTTTTAACAGCTCCCACTCGTATATCTATTAATAGTAAAATGACATTGGTTGGCGTCTTGCAACACTCCAATGCCCCCAGTTCGACCTGAGCTAGGTTTCCTGGAAAAACCTTTAATGATTCATCATTATTATTATCCTTTCGCTTCTAATACTACATTAATAAAGATGTGAGGTTCTTTATTAAATTCTGTTTCTCGTCTCTTTATGATTGAACAAAATTACCAAAACATCTGAACGCATTCTAGATAGACTTTGGGCGTGGCCACGCAAACATTTTGTCAACCCTACGAGGGGCCCAGCGGTATTAAACTTCTGAACAAATCAGAAGGAACAAATTCTCTCTTGACTACAAGAATCACCCATGAACTTTGCAACAATTCTGAAAACAACCCTTATGACTTCCAATTACAGTAAGCGGTAGATTGTTCCACAAAATGCACTACATCCATGACACTTATCTGGTATCTCAAGTCTGAGGATAACTTTAAATATGATTCTCACAATAAATTTAAATCATATTGTTGGGATAAGTCCAATACTCAATTCATTGAACATCATGTGAAATTGGTATGACTACGCATTAATATACTTTCAAGTATATCCTTAACCAATACTCAAAATTGTCTTAGTTTAATGATATTCCCATATCATTAATCGACAATGGACTATTTAGAATAATAAATTATTCATGGATCTTAAACATGCAAATATAGGATATATTATTAAGACAATGAATATTAAACAGGGCTGAGATGCAACCATGTTTTTCTAGTCTGTGTACACAAGCTGACATTGTCATGAGTAAGATAAGAGATTGCATGAAGATCCAATATGATGAGAATCAAAGCCGTTTAAATGTCTGCTTTCATGAACTTGCTAAAACATTGCAGTCGTCTTGTTAGCAAATTTAAAGTTCTTGATTTCCCTTGCGCTCACAAGTGATAACCGTAAACAAAGTGTCAGCTGTTGGTGCTATTTTTTTCTTTTGTTTTGATTTCAGGTTCAGCTTCTTTTTTGTGTCAGAAGTTTATAAATGTCAGCTTCTTTTTTCGAGTAGTCGAGTCCATAACTGTCAGAAGTTTATAAATTTACATTCCAAGTTGCACAAGCAGGTTGTTGACTATTGCATTATGGTTATCACATTTGTTTTGACTATTCACATTTGCTCATTTGTTGCAAAAGTGCTCTAGCCTTCCGTTGAGCTCTACTTGTTCCAGATTTACTCAACTCCACCAAGTGATCATAAACACCATACTGAAGTGCAGCCAGTATCAAACAAGAATTATTTAACCCGAGTTCAAGAAGAACCGCACTTGCACACTCCTTATTCTTAGGGGTCCCATCTTTCACAAACCCTACAAGCGTCTCAATAACTGGTAACTTTCATATCCCACTTTGCCCTTCGGGCTGCTTTGCAAGAAGCGACAGAATCGAAAGAGCCTCATCAACCATCCCTAATGACTTCTCTTTCAAAAGATGAAGCAGTGGCTCAATAATCCCAGCTTTAATAGCTCGAGATTTATTTGATTGGTTCAATGACAGATTAAACAACGCTGTTGCAGCATCTTTTTGCCTCTAACTGTCCCGCTTTGTAACAGTTTGACTAGCGGAGTAGCGGTGGAATCCCTTTTAAGGAACCAATCATCACTTTGTTTTCGTGAAACATCGATAAGCTAAACAATGTAGCAGCAGAATTTTCTCTTGCTTCATCTGTCCCGTTCTGAAGAACCTCAATAACAGTGGGAATAGCACCTTCTCGTGCTATAAGTCTCTTATTCGCTTCATCAAGTGACAAATTCAACAACGCGGTGACTGAGTGCTCTTTGATTTTCCAATTACGGGAATACAAAAGTTTGACCAATGGTGGAATTGCTCCACAATTAGCAATCAAGATTCTGTTTTCAGGATTTTCTTTTGACAACATTCTGATCTTCTCAACAACTTCACTTTGTATACTCAGTTGACTTTATGACATATTTTGAACTAACGAAGAAACCTCGTTTATGGAAGTGTTTTGGCTTTCTGACATTGAATAAGTTTCCTTCTTTCGTAATTCAAAGTTGTTCTTTTCACACCATTGAAGAATGAGATAACGAAGCGCAAAGTTAGGAGCTAGTGATACGTGACTTAACGTTTCGCCAGTTTTGGGGCATGTTCGATGATTAGAACTCAACCATTTATTAATGTTTTCTCTTTCATATGTCTGCAAAAATATGCAACAAAGGAGCTTAGATTCTAAACTCAAAACAACACTCTCTGCCCCAAAATAATTGTCTAAAAACGAAAAAACAACCCATAATTAGCACTAAGTGCAACTTTTAGTTAACTTGGAAAGCATGCAATATTATGGAAAGGTTAAAATGGGAAATGTGGTTACACATTATCACTTTTGAAAATGAACTATTATATTGAGACAGAGAGTCAGAGAGTAATAAACAACAGATGACCATGAACATTAGTCAGCCCATAATAGGACAAATGTACCTGTCCAGTAGCGATAATAACAGGATCAGTCATGATCTCAAGCGATATTGAACAAAGAAACCCATGAGGAATTAGCATAGATCGACGCCTTTCCAAACATCTTAAAGTTGGGAGAATCATCAAGAACCTTAACGGCACCATTATTCTCATCAAAACCTGCAACTTGTTTGAATTTCTTTAAAAGATACACTATTTGTTCGGTGCTCTCTACATGTTTTGTGGTACCTCTTTCTTTGATAAGCTTTTTAACTGCTACTGTCTCAATTTCCAAGTCTCCAATGGCATATAAATCAAGTCTCTTTGCTAGTCTTTCTAATATTGCAATATCTGCGTTTCTTTCATCATTTTTTGAGAAAATGATCATCATATCCATGGCTAGTTCTATGTCTAATGTATCTTCCCTTCGTTTTGCTCCTTGTAGCTGCTTTCGAAGTAACTCAATCTACAATTATCAAAATAAAATACTGACACCCTCATACATTTTAAACAAAATAAAAAATCGGTACATAGATCTTTTCAACCTCGGATAACTGACACTAAATTAAACACTATAACATGCTGTTAAAACATAGAAAATTTCATCATTGATTATGTCGACTAGACGAATAAATTTATTTCATCAAAATAGAATTTACATAGTGGTTGAAGGCAAACGAGCAACAAGCTGCGCCGCCAGCCCTTTTTGGATTGCAAAGCTAACTCTTTTGAAAACTACATTTGTGGATATATGTGTCATAACATTACTGTTTATAACTCGTTGGACTCTGTTGAGTAGTTCCACCGCCTCAGGTGCAAGGAAACCAAATGTATCAAATGCGAAAGGAATAAACACGTGTTGATTTTCAATGCATGCTTTCTCGTGTTTTGTCACTTTGCACGAGGTGGCTTTCAAAGCGGCATGTCCGGCTGTAAAACCCCGACTACTCAACCCCACGAGAGGAGAAGCCCCGGTCAGATCCACACAAGCATGTTTCCCTCAACCCATCCAAAAATCAAAATGTCAGCCGGTCTCAATGTAGATCTTCCATCCGACGGGTCCGTCAAACAGTTCACAGGCGCTTCTTTCTTGGCGGAGATCCCGACACACCTACATACATAAAAAAGGACGTCTCTAACAAAATCATGTCTTTACTTGAAGCCCGGGAGCTCTTTACAATGAACCGCATGTTCCTCAAAGGAATCCAAACATGCCTTGCGACAAAAAGGGCATATCTCATCAACCGGAAATAATGGAATCATAAGGCGATACTTAAGGATAATACGATATTCCACCGGTGACATATGCTGACCTAGCCCTTCTATGGGGATAGCTAATAGAAAATCTTGAGCATGTGGTGCGCGTAGACACTCAAAAACAGCTTTCTGTCTCACAGTCATGTCAAAATGAACTTCCATATCTTTGACCATTTCACTAAAAAGGGCACTCGCCAGTGTTTGTTGGGCTTTAGAGGGGACGGTGTCCTTATTAGTGAAACCACAACGATTATGAAGAGGGGACGGTGTTTGTTGGGCTTTAGGAGGGACGAATAAAGCCACATCCGGTTGCGTTTAGAAGTAACAAGTTTGACCTTAAAAGTCAAACCACAACGTATTAAGAATCTTCTCTGTAGAAAAAAGTACGCGATTATGAAGATGAATTTGAGGTTGAAAATGGGAAAGGACACAAAAATTGAAAAGAAAGAAGTAAACTATCAAGAATCTTCTCGGTAGTAGAAAGAAAAAAAAAAGTGTTGAAAAAAATTATGTATGTGTTTTTGGTTCTGGTGAAAGTACAAAATGCAAGTTCAAAAGTACACAATGCTACAGTGCAAATCACATAAGAAAAAGACAAAAAAATGTGTTCGGACAAAGGTACCCTCGGGTAATTTGCACGTGAGGTACAAGATAACGAGAAAAGCTAATGATCGTTAGAAAATTGGATCAGCGGCGTAATATTTTCGAGATCGTGAACTAAAAAAAGCAATAATTCCCGTTTTTGGATGACGGATGAAATCTGGCATAACTTTAAGGACCAACGGTGAAATTTACTCAATATAAAATGACAAAACAAAATGTCTCTACACTCCTATCGCGTAAAATCAAAGAGCAAAAATAAGCTAAAACTAGAACGAGGTGTGCTACACCCACATAAAGTTTACAAAATTTCACCCACTCGCTGACGTGGCAGAGTGCTGATTGGTTGATTTTGTGTGGCCCACAAAAAACCAATCAATCAGCACTCTGCCGCGTCAGCGAGTGACTGAAATTTTTTAAGGGAGATGATATTTACACGGATTCTTTTGATAGTTACACAGAAATTTATTGTTAGCGGACTAAAATACCCCTGACAAGTTTAAGCATTTACCTTCTCTCTTTCACCTAAAACCCAAATGATCCGTCCACTACACCAAGTCACCAACCCTTTATGCCCCGTGTCCTTCTCCCCCTTCACTGTTGCATAATACCGCTGACAAGTTCAACCATTGCCGCTCCTGCAAATTATTTGGATTTAATGCCTTCATTATTCTCAATATATAGATTTCATTATGATATGTTTGTTAGCAACAGAGATGATCAAGTTGGTATGCTATAATCACCATTTTCGTTTAGGATATGCTTTTAGCAAAAATGTTGCATTGTTTGGATTGAGTATAATTTGATTTAATTGGAGTGGATTTTCAAGCGACTGATGAGCTTAAGCTTCTGAAAATGGTGCAAAAATAAATTTTGAAGATTTTACAACGTTGAAAGTAGATATCCATAATTTCAAAGTTAATGAACATAATTTGCAATCTTCATTTTTATCATCTTGTAAATACAATGATACGGAGGGAATAAATGATTGAATGCTTTCAACTTGTCTATGATGAGATAATATGATAAAAGGTTAATATTAAATGAACCATCGAGCAGTTTATTTGATGTATTTTAGTCCCGCATGTGACATGGAGATCCCCGTTGAATTGTCGCCAGTGGAAGTACCAGGTCATGTGAAATGGAGAAGGGATATAATATCAGTTATAGGGATGAAAGAAAACACAAGGTCATAGCATTTAAGGGTGTTTTAGTAACTTTACATTAAATTTCTGTGTACCAATAAAATAGATCCGTGTAAGTATCATCTCCACCCAGAACACCCCCCTAAAAAAAATAAGCTGAATACAAAACCCTAACTGATGAGCCAAGCGCAGGTATCATTTGTCACTCATCAATAGATAATAGTATCTCATTTCCTTTTGCTATGTTTTACCTTTGTCATATTTCGATTTCAATTTGAATAAAAGGTATTCAACTTCTTCTTTGTTTCCAATTTAAGTTAATTTTTTCGACTTTTCGAAAGAGGTTGCAAGTGATACTTTTATCTGAAATAACTTTTTAATGCCCAACTTGAATGATATATTATATCAATTAACCTTACACTGCACACAAATTTAAGTTCGATACCTTAAATCGCGAAAAAAAAAAAAAAAAAAAAAGGGTAAAATATCTTTAATTGACCTAAAGTTTAGTACCTTTTTGTGCGATTGACCCTTAATAAAACAACCAAAATTAAATAAGTAGCATTTGTTTTGTAAGTAGCTTATGCCTCATGATGAGTAGGTTGAGTGTTTGGGTTAGCGTATCATAAAATGGTGGAAATATAGGCTTATAAACCCCCCGTATATAAGCTCATAAGCCTTGGTATATAAGCTTACCTAAACACTTGATTAGCGTATTTTGGCTATATAAACTCCTAAGCTCTTTATAAAAGCTAAAACATACACCCGAATAAGCAACAAAACAGAGCTCATCAACACCCCCTTAAATAAGCTTATCCAAACACTACAATAGTCTTTTTATTTTTTTGTTGCTAAATAAGCCTAAAAAAAAGCTAAACCAGACAACCCCCTTTGCCATCCTTTACTGTCTATTAGGCATTGAAAAGTAACCGAAGTGATTAATTATAGTTAAATAACATTGCACGACGGTTACAAGTGTTTTTGTTGGTACGAAAAGTATATAGGATTTGGTGACTTGACAAGTCATTTAATATTTTGCAAAGTTAACTTAGTTATCGTTGAACATGCTTACAATTCAGTTTTGGTTACTGATTTGAGATCAAGACACTAGGTGGTATGTCGAGTATAGAGGCAATAAAGGACATTCATAGAAATAGGACCGATAAAAGTTTGTATCATTAGTTTTTGTTTTGATTGTTACATAGAGGGAAAGTTATACTGGTTTCTAGTACTTCATTAAGTTCAAACAATGGCATTTCATATATGGAAATAGGACCAATAACAGTTTCTATCATTAGGTTTTGTTTTAATAAACTTTATAAATTTGCAGCTTTTGAAGTAAAAAAAGACGACACGATGACGGTTAAGCAGCAAGATAATGATAAAGAATGAGATGAATCCTGACATTTTGGTCGAGTTCACTTGAAAGGATCTAATATATATAATGGGTTATGAAAATGATAAGAAGCGATTGGATGTAGAAGTAGATAGACTAAGCAGCTTGCCTGATGATCTTATTCATAAAATTCTCTCGTTTAATGACACTCTAGATGCTGTTAGAACCAGTACTTTGTCATCTAGATGGAGATTTATCTGGACTACGATGACGTGTCTTGCCTTTTCAAGAGAGGATTTTCCAAATGAGCCCAAGTTCTCAAAATTTGTTAAACATGTTCTCTCTGGCCGCGATAATCAAAGGGAAGTGTCTTCAGTGAAGGTCACTTTTCGATTTTTTCGTAAAGAGGCTAGGCAAGTGTTAGTCAAAAGAATTCTCGACTATGCATTCTCTCACAATGTCCAACAACTGGATATTACATGCTTGGTTAACGGTAGTGTTAAGTTTCCTCTATCTCTCTTTAGTTCTCAGACTCTTAAACATCTTAATTTTAAAGGGGGTACTTACAATGAGAGAGAAGGTTACGTTGTCCTCACATCAACGTGGGAGGTCCCTGCTTTAACCACATTGCATCTTAATCAAATCACACTGTCTGATGACAATGCTGATAATTTCAGTGGGCTTATCTCCCAGTGTGAGAACTTGAAGAATCTCACCTTAACAAAATGCCACCTTTCGGGATCGAATAATATTGATTTCAGTGTGGTTGCACCTCAACTCAAGAATCTCATTATTAGAGGATGTGATAATTCTTCAATGAGGATTATGATTTCTGCGCCTGACCTTGCCTACTTGCTCCTTCAGTGCAAATACTGTTTAAAGGTCTCTGCGGGCGATTTCCATTCTTTGGAGAAGGCGGATATCTCTATTACCAATCCATACACGCAAGACCCTCAAAATATTGTTGATCTTTTTCAAGTTCTCCGTAGTGTAAAAGATCTGACACTTAACTTGGAAATTATCGAGGTATATAGCTATTGCTTCCGTAATTCCTAAATCATTAAAAAAATCCAACAAACAAAGTGTGGATCTTTTTTGTATTGACTCCTTATAGGGGAAAAAACGTTTTGCAATTATTTCCATATAATTTGAATATTGTAATTGTTTCTCTATGTTCCTGAGTTTTACTATCAGATATTGCGATCATTCTCTTTTTAAATGAAGGGAGTTTCGGTATTATGGGGCGGAACATTAGAAATTCATTTTCATAACAATAATCGGGTGTTCAATCTAGATAAGAGACACACCTTGGTTACTTTTTGAGCTTATTAATGACATAGATCAAGTAATATTTATAGTAGAGAAGGAGCTCGACCCAACAAATACTCTTCTCTATGTAGCTGGCCAAACACTGTATTGTCGTAACACTCGGAAAGGATATAATATTGTGTGAGATTTGTAACCTTTACGGTGAGTGTTGCTATCCTTTAAACACCTTTACCTGTAAGTCTTCACTGTGACGGTTACAACTCTTACACAGTATAATATATCTTCATACTGAAGTTGCGTCAAGCCTTTTTTCCTAACATTTTCACCATAAAAGGCTTTTGTCACTATATAAATAGGGTTGCATTTTGGTGAGAACAACCACTATGAGGGTACCCTAATGTATGTGTTTGTGTACGTGTGAAGATTGCATTAACTGTTCTTGGTTTTTTATACACCATTTGTTTTGTAGTTTTTGTTGCAGCATCTTTCTTCATCTGCGGAAATAATTTCACATCAGCATTCCCCGCTTGCTAACTTAAAGAGTATAAAGATTTATCCATTAATGGTATATGGCCTTCCAGAGGACATGTCTACAGAAGTCAAAAACTATTTGCTAGATAGCTCTCCAGGGGCCACCTTCACAATGGTTACACGCGAGGTATTTACATCATCAAGTGTAATCTTATCTGCCATGCATCATACTTATAGCAGCAATTGGCAAACGAAATTAGATCCTCATGTTATGTATCAATTGGAGAGATAGATGTTACCTAGGCTCTCTTTTTTTTTTTTTTTTTTTTTTTTTTTTTTTTTTTTTTTTACCTGTGTTCCATTTGGCCCAAAGCACATATGATATGGATGTCTTTGTCACTATACTGAACTTTACATATAGTGTTCCCATTGGAGAGTCGGATCTTTTGTTCATGTGTTAGTTTCTGAGACCTTATTTCTTAGTATTGGAGTGGCGTTGGGTTATAAGGTACCTCATAATAACCCGCCTTTTGACATAGCCGAGTAGGGTCAGCCTGCGTCATTGGCGAAATTTAGTTAGGCACCACACTTAAAGAAAAAGATGTCAGACCTGTTGAAAGAAATTTAGTTAGTCCAATACTAGGAATTGTAAAAACATATGAATGGTTTTGTGAACTAGGAAATATATTTGACCAATTTATGAACTTTCCAATATATTTTGTGTTATAATTGTAACACCTTGTTTCACGACATTTTATGGCGATCTCCATTTTAAACAGATTATCATCGTATTATTTTGTCGTTGATTTCAAGTAATTTACTTTCACCATTTTATCCAAATGATTACCTGCTTTAGATATATTTTTCAGAAATAATGGAAGAATGCTTTTAAAAGAAAAGATGGTTGCATAAAGTGGACGAGAATAAAAATGACGATTGCTGACAAATTCTATTGTGTGCGTTGCAACCCTTTAGGGAAGCCAAAATTAGCTTAGAAGATTTATAGTAGTTATAAGTTGTGAAGTCGATTTATGTGTTTGCACTATCTGCAAAATATATGATTCTGAGAATTGTTACCGCGCCCCTTGTTTTTGACAAAATCAAGCCAACTATAATGACATTTATGCGAGATCATAGAACAATCATATCATCAGTGTCTACCTATGTTTTCTATGAGCTCTATTGTATCATGCAGGAGATTATGGCAAAAAAACAGATGGCCGAATTACAAGAGCGTCTAGAGCAAGAGAAAGCTGATATCGATAACAACAGGGGTCATATTGAGGTAGAGAATGTACCAATGGAGAGCCGCAACGCATTGATGGATGATGAACAGAATGCACTAGATGAGAACGAACTGCAGATTGAGGGAAACGTGGCACATATCAATAGCTGTTGGGAGAGTTTGAGTGGGAAGATCGAGGGAAACGTGGCACATATGAATAGCTGTTGGGAGAGTTTGAGTAAGCAGATTGAGAAAGGGAAAGAGAAGATTGATGGCATCGTTCGTCAGTTGAGCTTTATTAGAGAATTATTGACCAAGCTGCCTGCATCAAAGAGGGCTGAGATGCAACCGTGTTTTTCTAGTCTGTGTGCACAGGCTGACAATGTCATGAGTAAGATAAGAGATTGCATGAAGATCCAATATGATGAGAATCAAAGCCGTTTAAATGTCTGCTTTCATGAACTTGCTACAACATTGCAGTCGTCGTCTTAGAAAATTGTAAGTTCTCATTTTCCCTTGCGCTCACAAGTGATAGCCGTAAACAAAATGTCAACTGGTGGTGCAATTTTTTTTTCTTTTGTTTTGATTTCAGGTCCAACTTTTTTCTGTTACCACAATGCTCGTGCAACTTTGAATGTTATTTTATAAACTTTGAATGTTATTTTATAAACCTCTGACACTTATGGACTCAACTAGTCAAGGGGCACGTGTTATTGCGGCCATCATGCAAAGTCAGGATGATTTTGGGTTGTAATTTTGAAATATCCTCTATGCATTGATGTTTTCTAGCAGAATTAGGCATGGGATTGGAAAAGCTGTTCTATGTCATCTTTGTAGCTGCCAACTATTTTTGCTACCATTGCGTAGTTACTTAATGTTAACTATGTATATATTTTTAAACCCACTCACAAAATCCATACAAAAAATCCACTCGCTGACGTATCAGCGGGTGACTGGCGCAATTTCTGGCAGTTTCTCTCTCCTCTTTCTTATTAAACCAATCACCCGTTGACACGTCAGTGACTGAGTACCAATCACCCGCTGACACGTCAGTGAGTGGATTTTGTGAGTGGTTCTAGCATTTCTCTTTTTATTATTCGCACTATCATAAAATTCTACAACAATAATAATACCCAATCCTGCCGGAGCGAGGTATGAGGAAGGTGAGATGTATACGTCACACCCCTTACCCGAGGGTAAAGGGAGTGTTTCCAGCAAGACCTCCGGCACTATCATAAAATTCTCTCTTTTTTTATATTATACCTATCTTAAATTCAAATCCGATACCAAACCCTTTTACAAACCATACGGACCCTTAATTTTATTTTTCTTTTAAATCAAATTCAAAATCCTAAACAAAATGATAATAGATGGCTGATGAAACATGCTTGGGTGGTTGTAGTAGACTCCACATTCATATTTGTGTTTACTCAATGAAAAAACAATGCATAAAAACTCTACCAAAAAAAAAGATGCAAAAAAAACAACATATTTTAATGTCGCTTTCTTTACAAGAGTTCTAACCTCTAAGTGTTCATTTAAACTTTCAGTAGGTGCCTCTTTTTGGAGATATGTTATCGATTCAAATTCCCCAATCACTAGGTGGATTCTCAAAAGTCAAAATAATCAACATCCCAATTATCATCACCAACACATACAAATTGAAATCAAATCAAACGAAGTATAATTATTTACTAAAACAATATCCAACACTTCTACAATATCATTATTAGTACAAATCACAGAACTGTACAAGACCATAACAACCCTTCAAAAATCAAAAGAATGCTACTTAAAAATGATGATTTCAAGGATCCAAACATTGGATCAGCAAAACACTTCGAATATCATAAGTTAACATAAATGGCTCTTCATCTATCTTCAAACATGTAGAAACTAGAAGGGGGGTTGAATAGTTTCATCGTTTTTAATTACGTTTTAGAAAATTTCCTTTTACAAGTTTGATCTTATTGAAACCTTTCGATTTGATCTTTATGTGATATATACTCGATAAAAGATTGCCAGCTCAAACTGCTTGATAACTTCGACAAGAGCCTGTTGTCGAGTCGTGTCATCTTTATCACATTGTTTTTGAATATACATTTGCATTTGTTCGACGGTATGGGGAAGATGACAAGCCATAATTTTGTGTTTGAATTGTTGTTTGATGAGTGTGTTTGAGGTTGGTATCTAGAAGTGTGATTTGTTAAAAAGTTTTTAGTGTATTTATAGGTAATTTTGTGGGTTAAAAAGTTATTTATTTATTTATTTATTTTTTGTCAAAATTACTTCCCAACGGCGTGGGCTGGAGGCCACTAAACCCTTTCTTCTAGATTTCAAATCAAACGTTCAAATTTTACTAGAAAAAAGAGGAACGGCGTGGGCTGGAGGACCGGCACGAACTCCTTTGGCCCGAGTTCCGTAGTCGTACGTCATTGTGAGTTTTGGGCTGGTAGGTGGCGCAAGCCAAAACGCCACTAGACCCCCGACTCTTAGTTAGTTTTGAACGTTTAAATATGGTAGACGATCGTTGATTGAAGCTAAACAGTCAACCTTAAATTGACCAAGTCAATAGTCAACAAAGTCAAACTCCCTAGGTCAATACTCCGGGTAATATAAGGTATCACCAGGTCGTTAAGTCCCGTTGAGGTGTGAATTGTAACTTTAGCGTGCTTTGTGATCGGGTGTTTATTCACAGAAAAGGGTTATGATCAGAATTATTTGGAAATTATTAACAAATATAGCTTAGGAAAGCTACGTGAGTAATTACGGGAATTTAGATTACAAAGATTTGAGCTAAAACCTAAAAACGTACGTTTTAATTAAAAAACGTATACAGATGAACAAAACAAAAAGTGCAACTGATGGACGGGAAGGGTTAAAAGTGTAAAATTAATATTTTTACAATCCTAATAATTAAAGAAAATTTTAAGAAAAATAAAAACTATTTTTACACTATTTAATTATTTATTATTAATTAATTACTAATTATCTATTTAATACTAATTAAACTAATTAGAATTATTAAAAATACTAAAAAGACTTAGAAAATTAAGAAAAATTTTATAAATCTAATTAACCGTCATGGGAATCCGAAAAAATTATAAAAAGTTAATTTTATGTATGTTTAAGCTAATTAACTAATTATTAATCTAATTACTTATTAATTTCTAATTAAACTAATTATATTATAAAAAATAGAAAATGAACAGTAAAAATTCTAGAAAAATTTATAAAAATGTTTTAACTAAAATAAAAGCTAAAAAAATTATAAAAACTAGGTTATACTATATAAAATCTAATTATGCTATTTAATTGATTAATATTAATTAAAACTAAATTAAACTAAAATTAATTAGAAAAACCACTAAAAGACAAAATAAAAATCTGGAAAAATTTATAAAATTATTTTAACCTAAAATAGAATTTCTAAAAATATAAACTTGATATATTACTTAGAAATAAATTAAAAAGAAAAATAAATTGATAAATCCTATTAAATAGAAGCTATCACTAATTTTAAAGTTGGTTTTTTTGGATTTTTTCTTTTTCTAAACTAATTATAAACTAAAAACAAGAACTTTTAACAAAGACACTTTTATTTCAACCCAAGAAATAAGCACTTGAAGTGCTTAAGACTCCCACAGTTGACTTTTGTTGACTGTGGAGGCTTTTTAGCTCAAATGGGAAAGTGTGGGGTCCATAATGAAAACTTATGGTTTCTCTGAGTCCAATGAACAATAATAAGCAAGTTTCAAGCAAATAATTGGCCTGAATAAGCCACAAATCTCAAATAAGCACTTTGCTTATTGGTTTTCTGAGGCAGTTATGGGACAGATATTGGGGGTCAAAATAGGTGGGGTCCACTAGCCTAGGGGTCAAACAAAGGGTCAATAGGTCAACCCTGGTAGGAGGGGGTTGAAAGGTGCAAGGTGGGGGCTTGGGGCCCACTGGGTTGGCTGGAAAACCACCACCAAGTGGTGGTGGTGGTGGTGGTGTACCTGCTGAGACAGAACAGAAGTGTTGCCCTGCAGCCTACTTCAAGGGGCTGTGGGGCCCACTAAACAAAATCCATAAAATCTAGGAAAAATCTCAAAAATCAACAAGCTGGTAGAGATCAAGCTTGTAAAAACTCAGATCCTAAAACCTTATATCCAACAATTTAAAGGCTTCCAAAGTTTGATCAAAATCACTGACTCAGCTTTTGACTTTTTAAAGAAACCTAGCTATTTGACTTTTATGAGCTTTAATCACTTCTATTTAATTGAGAACATGTTTTTAAGTGACTAAATGATGGAAATAAGTTTACACTAACAATTTTGAAGCTAAATTGAGTGATGGATGGTTAACTATATGTAACAGTGAACTGTAATAACCAATTTAGGAGTGTTTTGACTTTTTATGAATGAACTAGAGCTTTATTGGTTCCTCAGTCCTAGTTTAACCTAATGTAAGCTATCACAACTACAATTAGCACAAACCACAAGCTGGAACTCAGTAAACAACCATGAACCAAACACTCCTTATTTCAAATCTGTTAAGCTTTTTTCAAAGAAATTCAATGATTTTCAAAGTTCCAATGAGCAAGTGAGTTTAAGTTAGATCCAATAGCATCTAGTGAACAGATTTTAAGTACTAAAAGGTTGTTCCACTGAGCAAATCACATACACCAAATTTGAATTACTTAGACAGTTAACACTAATTCTCAAATAACTAATCTACAAACCACAAACTGAGCAATCATAACAAACCTAATTAATCATCAACTAACAATAACTGAGTTTATTACACTAATCTACAACCAATGCTACAGTAATATCAAAATATTCAAGTAAATAAAAATGAAGCTTACAAGGTATCCTTAGCAAGAACAAAGGATTTTCCAATGTAGCCTATCTTTAGATAGGCTTAGTATCCTCCAAACTTCTCCTGCATTGATTCTGAATACCATGTATCAACCTCAAGGTCACCACAGTTAACCTATGTTTACCACAATCATATTTTTGATTTTCTATAATAATTCTGCATTTAATTGTCTCTACAAGCTTTAATAAGCCCCTGGAACCTATGTGATCCTAAGGAAGTCCAGGAAAAGAAGCACAACAACAATTAACTACTTTTGATTTAAGATGAGATTTGAAGAACTGAGAATAATTTAAAACTTGAATTCTGGAAATAACAACTTATATTAATGAAAAGAACAATACATTACAACTGAGTTTTGATTGAAATTGATATTACAAGACTTGAAGATAAAATTAAAACTATTAAAAAAAAAACTGCCATTGCTCCACTGCATCTTCCTCTTTAAATACTTCAAATTAGGGTTTCTGAACCCCTCTTGGACCTTTGCCAGCTTTGATTTTCCACCATTGGATGATTAGAAGCAATCCCAGCCATTTGATTCTTTTGGCGCCTAAATGGAATTTGGCTGTTTCTTTGAGTTATTGATGCCAGAAGTGGGATTTTTGGAGCTTAGCTGTTGTTTGGTTAGGCAAGGGGGGGAAGGAGTGTGCAGGTGGTGAAAAGAGGCTAGGGGTGATGATGGGTTTGGTTTTGGTTTGTAGCAGGTTGAGTGGGAGTGTGGAGATGGTGGGAGTTGACCAGGTCAATGTGGGGAGTGAGTATTATTTAGAACGGTTAGGAGAGGTGGGCTGAATTTGGACTGGGCCAAGAGGTGGAGTGGAGTAATAAGGTGGGCTTGGGGTTTTGGTTTGGGTAGTAGTAGGAATAGGTCCGTTTGGTTTGTAGTTTGAAATTCACAAGGACCAAAAATGTAATAAACCAAAAGTTGTGGGCTGATTATGACATTTTTCCAAACTTAACTCAAGGGTCCAATTATGCCATAGTGTAATAACCCAAGGACCATAAACGATATTTTCCATTTTTAAAGTTCCCGGGGACCAAATGCGACAAGTTGCCAAACTTCGGGGACCAAACATGTAATTTCCACAAATCTTTTACCCAAGGACCATTTTTAACACATTTTGACTTTCCAAGGATAAAAATGATTTTTTCTTTCAAAATTATCCCACCAGGGACCAATTCTGCCATTTTCTAAAATTCCAGGGACCATTTATGTCAATTTTGGATTTTGAGGGGTTAAAGTGTAATTTTCTCAAACTTTATCACCCAAGGACTTATTTTGATAATTTTTGACTTTTCTTTGCCTTGGGTTGACTTTTCTTTCATTTTAAACTTCCAGGGACTAGTTTTGCCAAATTGTGAAACTTGAGGGACTGAAACTGCCAATTATGCAAACTTTGTTCGTTTTTCATTTGTTTTTAAACATTTTGCATTTAAAACATATAAAACACACTTTTGGGATAAATTGTGTATTTTGATGCGTTTTTGGGTGTTTTTGGATGTTTTGGCAGTCCAGATACGATAAAAATGATGAGTGTTTGAGCACTCATCAATCGTATAGTAAAATAAGAACCTTCATATTTCATTAGTATATGTTTCAGTAAAATTAGGGACCCTACTAATAATCTAAAAAAGAAAGACCGCTCTAGTGGTTTTGTTTTGGTTGGTAAGGTGCGCTACAACATTAGTACAATTTTTGCTATTAATTTTTGAAAACCATTATTTTTACTCATCATTATTTATAAAAAATCTATAGGATAACTCGTTATTATTATTATTTTTAAACAAATGATAACCCCTCATGATTCACCTTAGAATAGTGTGAAAGCTTCTGGAAATAATTAGAATATTGTATTTTCATTTTCATGAATATTTTAGAAAGATAATCTCAATCATCGATGTAATATGAATCCGAGTTGTTTAATTCGAAGTGGTAGTACAATAAAGTAAGCAGTAGCCTCATTTGATATCACACTCCTCAAATGTTATTTGATACTTCTTTTTTTACACTCTTAAATAATTTATGAAATTGTCTTTGTTTCATTTATTGTCTCTTTTTAAAATCTTTGAACTACAAATTACAAATATGCACTCATCAAGAAATCATTGAGAGTCCAACATAATAATTGATTAAACAAAAAGTTTACAATGCCAATCAATTAATCCATTGCCATAACTTATAGAACATCTTATTCGAAATTATTATATGTATAAAAAATGGAAGTGATTTGTACACATTTGTATATAATTTGCACACTCCATTGTACAAACAGCTAAAACATGTTATAAATAGTTTACAACCGCATGATGCACGAAATAGAGTGTGCCGACAAATATTAGGAGTGAGCAAATCAATTCCCATAAAAAAAATGTGTAAATTGTTTACATATGGTGTGCAAACAGTGGGTTATGGGAGATGGATTTGATTGTATGTTAGGTTCATGTTGTGACGGTAACATTCCGAGATTAAAAAAACGATTATCGAAAGCAGTGTAATGTTTATTTATTCAGCAATATTTGGAATATAGCATTTCTCTAATACAACTAGACATTGTTCATCTACAATGTCAATTTTGTTTATTCCTAAAAAAGTGTTGAAAAAAAAACACCTTAAAATTTATTAATAATACAAAATACCTGTAAGACCGTTAACTTTATATATTAATATCTTTAGTATTTAGTAACACCTTTTTAAATTTACTAATAATATACAATAGCTCATAAACTCATAATTTGTTATATTTCAGCACCCTTTTATTTTTACCAATAATACAAAATGACCTCTAACACCTAAAATATATATTTTAACAATTTAACAACACCGTCTTAAGTTAATAATAATACAAAACAATATATATATATATATATATATATATATATATATATATATATATATATATATATATATATATACATATATATATATATAAGATTGCAAAAAGACAATCTAAGATTGTAACAAGAGGGTGTTAAAGAAACTAACAAGAGTATGAAACAGACGATACATGCTATCAAATTCTCTGATAGTATTCTTAGAGAGTACAAGTATATGGATTTGTGGATGGAGTATGGCCACTCTCTTCTTGATAATATGTTGTCGATTTGTACGCTTGGACTTGACAAATCAGCAAATAAGTTGAAAATCCAAAAGTCTGAGTTGACAGAACAACTTACCGAATTTATCAAGTTAGCAGGGAGTCGTATGAAGAAACTACACAACCTCCTTGGTGACAGACCAATTAATTATGAATACTTGAAAGCACACAAAAAATATGAATTTTATTATATCAACAATGTCATCAACTTAATTAGAGCACAATCATCGATTCAAGATGCGGCAAAGGCTAGCTTCATTGAAGAATCATAATTATCTAAGGTGATCATGAAATATATCAATTTTATGAATTCTTTAGAAATATCAAACTGAAGTATGTTTCTTGTAAGAAAATAATAATACAAAAAGTGTGATTTTATTTGTGATATATGTGGCTTTAACTTATTCTTTTCAAGTTTTGCTTCTGATGTGCTTTACCGTGTAGAAGTTTTAAAATTTATAAACACGATTTATCCGGTTATCTATTCAACACATATGAGCAATTATACTCGTCCGTGATAGTAAAGGTGGGTAAGTCGAGATCATCCCAAGGGATTTGGTGATTATTGTATTTGTTTAACAAGATTTTGCTAAATGGGCTGTCAATCTAAATTTAGTGAAATTCAAAAAGTAAATAGAATCCAATCAATCAAAAACATACACTTGTGTGTAATTCATTAACCAACTGCATAGAGTATCTATAAAGTCTGGTGTAACTTGTAATGATGCACAATTTTATATAAATGACTAACAATCGCCTAGTTAACTCCTTTCGGCCTAGTTAACTATTATGATAATTCTATTAAGAACTTATTTGTTTGAGAAACAATTCTTATCTCATTTATCCCTACGAATCCTTTCGGCCATATCTCGTAATGAAATCGTTTCAAATTCATTTTAATGAGTCAATATGATGATTGTCACACATCATATCCCATACTAATTCATGCATTAACGTTTTGAAATAAAAACATAAAGTAAATCCTTTCGTCCCTTTTTATTCTTTATAGATGTGTTTACCAACAAATCAAGCAAGACTAGATTGCATTCCAACAAACTCATACAATAAGAAATGTTTTCATGCATCACTTTTTAGATAAAAATACTCCAATAATCGTTACATCATACACACAAGTATACCACAAATTACTCCATAGCAATCATAATAACACACAAATAACAATCAAAACTTTCATTAAAATCAAAGTAAAAGTAGTTCATTATAATAAAACAAAATGTACCTATTTTTAGAATTACAATAACTAGAATCGTGGAACTATAGCAACCACACTCCTCCAATTGCCTATTATTGACAAGTAAACAACTCCAAACTCGGACCAACTATTGAGACTCAAACTCAAAGTTTCCTGAACGTTTTTACAGCACTTCTAGACTTTCGGGAAATAATAATAAGATACTAAGTACTTTGGTGTAAGCCTTTTACTAGTTTGGGGTGTCACACTTAGCATACATGTATATGGTCCATTATATAGTGTAAGAACACTTATTCTTCAAGCCAAAACGTTCCTCCATAGTTATTATCAAGAAATGATCGGACTCCAATGATTAATGGGACGTAAAGCCTTCATTTAATGCGAAAATGGTAACTGTAGTTCTTCTCATCCGATTGGATGGTTCTTTTGGCACAACCCAACCGAATCGGATGCGGGCTGCATTCGATCGGTTGGTCAGGACCTATACTCGCAACCTTTGACTTTTCTTGTCACATGCTTTATCCTTTATTTGAGTGCTGATTTCTTCCATAGAAGTTGATATTTTCTTGATATATGAACATATTGTTAGAGTTTGACAATCAATATAGCACATATTGCGGAAGCTAGGATCAATAATAACACGTATAAAGATAACTAAAACATAAATAAGAACATACCCGATGCACTTGAATAAACCTTGAACTTGTGTAAATTAGATCAATGATAAACCCCTTACCGTTTTGTTTATCGATCTCTTGATAATTACTACAGTGAGTAATTACCTCGTTCTTGTACACATAAACTACCAACGAATAAAGGTTTATGCAAGTAAACGTAAACACTTGTTTTGCTTATGAAAAAATCGACCCAAACACCCTTAAGGGTTTAGTGCCGATCGGCCAAGAAAAGAAAGAGAGGAGAAAAAAGGTTTAGGGTTTGTGTGTGTGCACAAAAGATGTTTAGGTCTAACCCTTGGCCTTGTATATATACTAGTTGTAAATCTTGGAGGACAAGAAAGGCATGGGTCGACCCATATGGGCTTGATCGACCGGCCATGCATCCCTCAAAGGGATTCTGGAACTTTCTTGTCTTTCAAATTATACTCTAGTCCTCGTTCTTTCGTTCCTAATAATAGTTAATACTTACGTTTAACAATTAACGATTATTTAGTCCCCCAAGTGTTTATAAATATATATAATCGATACATATATATATATATATATATATATATATATATATATATATATATATATATATATATATATATATATATATATACTTTATTCTCGTTTGTAATGTGTGCAATCCCGAGGTCTCGGGTTCGATACTAGTCATTTACATATTAATATTTATACATAACTTTTAACAGCTCCCACTCGTATATCTATTAATAGTAAAATGACATTGGTTGGCGTCTTGCAACACTCCAATGCCCCCAGTTCGACCTGAGCTAGGTTTCCTGGAAAAACCTTTAATGATTCATCATTATTATTATCCTTTCGCTTCTAATACTACATTAATAAAGATGTGAGGTTCTTTATTAAATTCTGTTTCTCGTCTCTTTATGATTGAACAAAATTACCAAAACATCTGAACGCATTCCAGATAGACTTTGAGCGTGGCCACGCAAACATTTTGTCAACCCTACGAGGGGCCCAGCGGTATTAAACTTCTGAACAAATCAGAAGGAACGAATTCTCTCTTGACTACAAGAATCACCCATGAACTTTGCAACAATTCTGAAAACAACCCTTATGACTTCCAATTACAGTAAGCGGTAGATTGTTCCACAAAATGCACTACATCCATGACACTTATCTGGTATCTCAAGTCTGAGGATAACTTTAAATATGATTCTCACAATAAATTTAAATCATATTGTTGGGATAAGTCCAATACTCAATTCATTGAACATCATGTGAAATTGGTATGACTACGCATTAATATACTTTCAAGTATATCCTTAACCAATACTCAAAATTGTCTTAGTTTAATGATATTCCCATATCATTAATCGACAACGGACTATTTAGAATAATAAATTATTCATGGATCTTAAACATGCAAATATAGGATATATTATTAAGACAATGAATATTAAACAGGGCTGAGATGCAACCATGTTTTTCTAGTCTGTGTACACAAGCTGACATTGTCATGAGTAAGATAAGAGATTGCATGAAGATCCAATATGATGAGAATCAAAGCCGTTTAAATGTCTGCTTTCATGAACTTGCTAAAACATTGCAGTCGTCTTCTTAGCAAATTTTAAGTTCTTGATTTCCCTTGCGCTCACAAGTGATAACCGTAAACAAAGTGTCAGCTGTTGGTGCTATTTTTTTCTTTTGTTTTGATTTCAGGTTCAGCTTCTTTTTTGTGTCAGAAGTTTATAAATGTCAGCTTCTTTTTTCGAGTAGTCGAGTCCATAACTGTCAGAAGTTTATAAATTTACATTCCAAGTTGCACAAGCAGGTTGTTGACTATTGCATTATGGTTATCACATTTGTTTTGACTATTCACATTTGCTCATTTGTTGCAAAAGTGCTCTAGCCTTCCGTTGAGCTCTACTTGTTCCAGATTTACTCAACTCCACCAAGTGATCATAAACACCATACTGAAGTGCAGCCAGTATCAAACAAGAATTATTTAACCCGAGTTCAAGAAGAACCGCACTTGCACACTCCTTATTCTTAGGGGTCCCATCTTTCACAAACCCTACAAGCGTCTCAATAACTGGTAACTTTCGTATCCCACTTTGCCCTTCGGGATGCTTTGCAAGAAGCGACAGAATCGAAAGAGCCTCATCAACTATCCCTAATGACTTCTCTTTCAAAAGATGAAGCAGTGGCTCAATAATCCCAGCTTTAATAGCTCGAGATTTATTTGATTGGTTCAATGACAGATTAAACAACGCTGTTGCAGCATCTTTTTGCCTCTAACTGTCCCGCTTTGTAACAGTTTGACTAGCGGAGTAGCGGTGGAATCCCTTTTAAGGAACCAATCATCACTTTGTTTTCGTGAAACATCGATAAGCTAAACAATGTAGCAGTAGAATTTTCTCTTGCTTCATCTGTCCCGTTCTGAAGAACCTCAATAACAGTGGGAATAGCACCTTCTCGTGCTATAAGTCTCTTATTCGCTTCATCAAGTGACAAATTCAACAACGCGGTGACTGAGTGCTCTTTGATTTTCCAATTACGGGAATACAAAAGTTTGACCAATGGTGGAATTGCTCCACAATTAGCAATCAAGATTCTGTTTTCAGGATTTTCTTTTGACAACATTCTGATCTTCTCAACAGCTTCACTTTGTATACTTAGTTGACTTTATGACATATTTTGAACTAACGAAGAAACCTCGTTTATGGAAGTGTTTTGGCTTTCTGACATTGAATAAGTTTCCTTCTTTCGTAATTCAAAGTTGTTCTTTTCACACCATTGAAGAATGAGATTACGAAGCGCAAAGTTAGGAGCTAGTGATACGTGACTTAACGTTTCGCCAGTTTTGGGGCATGTTCGATGATTAGAACTCAACCATTTATTAATATTTTCTCTTTCATATGTCTGCAAAAATATGCAACAAAGGAGCTTAGATTCTAAACTCAAAACAACACTCTCTGCCCCAAAATAATTGTCTAAAAACGAAAAAACAACCCATAATTAGCACTAAGTGCAACTTTTAGTTAACTTGGAAAGCATGCAATATTATGGAAAGGTTAAAATGGGAAATGTGGTTACACATTATCACTTTTGAAAATGAACTATTATATTGAGACAGAGAGTCAGAGAGTAATAAACAACAGATGACCATGAACATTAGTCAGCCCATAATAGGACAAATGTACCTGTCCAGTAGCGATAATAACAGGATCAGTCATGATCTCAAGCGATATTGAACAAAGAAACCCATGAGGAATTAGCATAGATCGACGCCTTTCCAAACATCTTAAAGTTGGGAGAATCATCAAGAACCTTAACGGCACCATTATTCTCATCAAAACCTGCAACTTGTTTGAATTTCTTTAAAAGATACACTATTTGTTCGGTGCTCTCTACATGTTTTGTGGTACCTCTTTCTTTGATAAGCTTTTTAACTGCTACTGTCTCAATTTCCAAGTCTCCAATGGCATATAAATCAAGTCTCTTTGCTAGTCTTTCTAATATTGCAATATCTGCGTTTCTTTCATCATTTTTTGAGAAAATGATCATCATATCCATGGCTAGTTCTATGTCTAATGTATCTTCCCTTCGTTTTGCTCCTTGTAGCTGCTTTCGAAGTAACTCAATCTACAATTATCAAAATAAAATACTGACACCCTCATACATTTTAAACAAAATAAAAAATCGGTACATAGATCTTTTCAACCTCGGATAACTGACACTAAATTAAACACTATAACATGCTGTTAAAACATAGAAAATTTCATCATTGATTATGTCGACTAGACGAATAAATTTATTTCATCAAAATAGAATTTACATAGTGGTTAAAGGCAAACGAGCAACAAGCTGCGCCGCCAGCCCTTTTTGGATTGCAAAGCTAACTCTTTTGAAAACTACATTTGTGGATATATGTGTCATAACATTACTGTTCATAACTCGTTGGACTCTGTTGAGTAGTTCCACCGCCTCAGGTGCAAGGAAACCAAATGTATCAAATGCGAAAGGAATAAACACGTGTTGATTTTCAATGCATGCTTTCTCGTGTTTTGTCACTTTGCACGAGGCGGCTTTCAAAGCGGCATGTCCGGCTGTAAAACCCCGACTACTCAACCCCACGAGAGGAGAAGCCCCGGTCAGATCCACACAAGCATGTTTCCCTCAACCCATCCAAAAATCAAAATGTCAGCCGGTCTCAATGTAGATCTTCCATCCGACGGGTCCGTCAAACAATTCACAGGCGCTTCTTTCTTGGCGGAGATCCCGACACACCTACATACATAAAAAAGGACGTCTCTAACAAAATCATGTCTGTACTTGAAGCCCGGGAGCTCTTTACAATGAACCGCATGTTCCTCAAAGGAATCCAAACATGCCTTGCGACAAAAAGGGCATATCTCATCAACCGGAAATAATGGAATCATAAGGCGATACTTAAGGATAATACGATATTCCACCGGTGACATATGCTGACCTAGCCCTTCTATGGGGATAGCTAATAGAAAATCTTGAGCATGTGGTGCGCGTAGACACTCAAAAACAACTTTCTGTCTCACAGTCATGTCAAAATGAACTTCCATATCTTTGACCATTTCACTAAAAAGGGCACTCGCCAGTGTTTGTTGGGCTTTAGAGGGGACGGTGTCCTTATTAGTGAAACCACAACGATTATGAAGAGGGGACGGTGTTTGTTGGGCTTTAGGAGGGACGAATAAAGCCACATCCGGTTGCGTTTAGAAGTAACAAGTTTGACCTTAAAAGTCAAACCACAACGTATTAAGAATCTTCTCTGTAGAAAAAAGTACGCGATTATGAAGATGAATTTGAGGTTGAAAATGGGAAAGGATACAAAAATTGAAAAGAAAAAAGTAAACTATCAAGAATCTTCTCGGTAGTAGAAAGAAAAAAAAAGTGTTGAAAAAAATTATGTATGTGTTTTTGGTTCTGGTGAAAGTACAAAATGCAAGTTCAAAAGTACACAATGCTACAGTGCAAATCACATAAGAAAAAGAAAAAAAATTTGTTCGGACAAAGGTACCCTCGGGTAATTTGCACGTGAGGTACAAGATAACGAGAAAAGCTAATGATCGTTAGAAAATTGGATCAGCGGCGTAATATTTTCGAGATCGTGAACTAAAAAAAGCAATAATTCCCGTTTTTGGATGACGGATGAAATCTGGCATAACTTTAAGGACCAACGGTGAAATTTACTCAATATAAAATGACAAAACAAAATGTCTCTACACTCCTATCTCGTAAAATCAAAGAGCAAAAATAAGCTAAAACTAGAACGAGGTGTGCTACACCCACATAAAGTTTACAAAATTTCACCCACTCGCTGACGTGGCAGAGTGCTGATTGGTTGATTTTGTGTGGCCCACAAAAAACCAATCAATCAGCACTCTGCCGCGTCAGCGAGTGACTGAAATTTTGTAAGGGAGATGATATTTACACGGATTCTTTTGATAGTTACACAGAAATTTATTGTTAGCGGACTAAAATACCCCTGACAAGTTTAAGCATTTACCTTCTCTCTTTCACCTAAAACCCAAATGATCCGTCCACTACACCAAGTCACCAACCCTTTATGCCCCGTGTCCTTCTCCCCCTTCACTGTTGCATAATACCGCTGACAAGTTTAACCATTGCCGCTCGTGCAAATTATTTGGATTTAATGCCTTCATTATTCTCAATATATAGATTTCATTATGATATGTTTGTTAGCAACAGAGATGATCAAGTTGGTATGCTATAATCACCATTTTCGTTTAGGATATGCTTTTAGCAAAAATGTTGCATTGTTTGGATTGAGTATAATTTGATTTAATTGGAGTGGATTTTCAAGCGACTAATGAGCTTAAGCTTCTGAAAATGGTGCAAAAATAAATTTTGAAGATTTTACAACGTTGAAAGTAGATATCCATAATTTCAAAGTTAATGAACATAATTTGCAATCTTCATTTTTATCATCTTGTAAATACAATGATACGGAGGGAATAAATGATTGAATGCTTTCAACTTGTCTATGATGAGATAATATGGTAAAAGGTTAATATTAAATGAACCATCGAGCAGTTTATTTGATGTATTTTAGTCCCGCATGTGACATGGAGATCCCCGTTGAATTGTCGCCAGTGGAAGTACCAGGTCATGTGAAATGGAGAAGGGATATAATATCAGTTATAGGGATGAAAGAAAACACAAGGTCATAGCATTTAAGGGTGTTTTAGTAACTTTACATTAAATTTCTGTGTACCAATAAAATAGATCCGTGTAAGTATCATCTCCACCCAGAACACCCCCCTAAAAAAAATAAGCTGAATACAAAACCCTAACTGATGAGCCAAGCGCAGGTATCATCTGTCACTCATCAATAGATAATAGTATCTCATTTCCTTTTGCTATGTTTTACCTTTGTCATATTTCGATTTCAATTTGAATAAAAGGTATTCAACTTCTTCTTTGTTTCCAATTTAAGTTAATTTTTTCGACTTTTCGAAAGAGGTTGCAAGTGATACTTTTATCTGAAATAACTTTTTAATGCCCAACTTGAATGATATATTATATCAATTAACCTTACATTGCACACAAATTTAAGTTCGATACCTTAAATCGCGAAAAAAAAAAAAAAAAAAAAAAAAAGGTAAAATATCTTTAATTGACCTAAAGTTTAGTACCTTTTTGTGCGATTGACCCTTAATAAAACAACCAAAATTAAATAAGTAGCATTTGTTTTGTAAGTAGCTTATGCCTCATGATGAGTAGGTTGAGTGTTTGGGTTAGCGTATCATAAAATGGTGGAAATATAGGCTTATAAACCCCCCGTATATAAGCTCATAAGCCTTGGTATATAAGCTTACCTAAACACTTGATTAGCGTATTTTGGCTATATAAACTCCTAAGCTCTTTATAAAAGCTAAAACATACACCCGAATAAGCAACAAAACAGAGCTCATCAACACCCCCTTAAATAAGCTTATCCAAACACTACAATAGTCTTTTTATTTTTTTTGTTGCTAAATAAGCCTAAAAAAAGCTAAACCAGACAACCCCCTTTGCCATCCTTTACTGTCTATTAGGCATTGAAAAGTAACCGAAGTGATTAATTATAGTTAAATAACATTGCACGACGGTTACAAGTGTTTTTGTTGGTACGAAAAGTATATAGGATTTGGTGACTTGACAAGTCATTTAATATTTTGCAAAGTTAACTTAGTTATCGTTGAACATGCTTACAATTCAGTTTTGGTTACTGATTTGAGATCAAGACACTAGGTGGTATGTCGAGTATAGAGGCAATAAAGGACATTCATAGAAATAGGACCGATAAAAGTTTGTATCATTAGTTTTTGTTTTGATTGTTACATAGAGGGAAAGTTATACTGGTTTCTAGTACTTCATTAAGTTCAAACAATGGCATTTCATATATGGAAATAGGACCAATAACAGTTTCTATCATTAGGTTTTGTTTTAATAAACTTTATAAATTTGCAGCTTTTGAAGTAAAAAAAGACGACACGATGATGGTTAAGCAGCAAGACAATGACAAAGAATGAGATGAATCCTGACATTTTGGTCGAGTTCACTTGAAAGGATCCAATATATATAATGGGTTATGAAAATGATAAGAAGCGATTGGATGTAGAAGTAGATAGACTAAGCAGCTTGCCTGATGATCTTATTCATAAAATTCTCTCGTTTAATGACACTCTAGATGCTGTTAGAACCAGTACTTTGTCATCTAGATGGAGATTTATCTGGACTACGATGACGTGTCTTGCCTTTTCAAGAGAGGATTTTCCAAATGAGCCCAAGTTCTCAAAATTTGTTAAACATGTTCTCTCTGGCCGCGATAATCAAAGGGAAGTGTCTTCAGTGAAGATCACTTTTCGATTTTTTCGTAAAGAGGCTAGGCAAGTGTTAGTCAAAAGAATTCTCGACTATGCATTCTCTCACAATGTCCAACAACTGGATATTACATGCTTGGTTAACGGTAGTGTTAAGTTTCCTCTATCTCTCTTTAGTTCTCAGACTCTTAAACATCTTAATTTTAAAGGGGGTACTTACAATGAGAGAGAAGGTTACGTTGTCCTCACATCAACGTGGGAGGTCCCTGCTTTAACCACATTGCATCTTAATCAAATCACACTGTCTGATGACAATGCTGATAATTTCAGTGGGTTTATCTCCCAGTGTGAGAACTTGAAGAATCTCACCTTAACAAAATGCCACCTTTCGGGATCGAATAATATTGATTTCAGTGTGGTTGCACCTCAACTCAAGAATCTCATTATTAGAGGATGTGATAATTCTTCAATGAGGATTATGATTTCTGCGCCTGACCTTGCCTACTTGCTCCTTCAGTGCAAATACTGTTTAAAGGTCTCTGCGGGCGATTTCCATTCTTTGGAGAAGGCGGATATCTCTATTACCAATCCATACACGCAAGACCCTCAAAATATTGTTGATCTTTTTCAAGTTCTCCGTAGTGTAAAAGATCTGACACTTAACTTGGAAATTATCGAGGTATATAGCTATTGCTTCCGTAATTCCTAAATCATTAAAAAAAATCCAACAAACAAAGTGTGGATCTTTTTTGTATTGACTCCTTATAGGGGAAAAAACGTTTTGCAATTATTTCCATATAATTTGAATATTGTAATTGTTTCTCTATGTTCCTGAGTTTTACTATCAGATATTGCGATCATTCTCTTTTTAAATGAAGGGAGTTTCGGTATTATGGGGCGGAACATTAGAAATTCATTTTCATAACAATAATCGGGTGTTCAATCTAGATAAGAGACACACCTTGGTTACTTTTTGAGCTTATTAATGACATAGATCAAGTAATATTTATAGTAGAGAAGGAGCTCGACCCAACAAATACTCTTCTCTATGTAGCTGGCCAAACACTGTATTGTCGTAACACTCGGAAAGGATATAATATTGTGTGAGATTTGTAACCTTTACGGTGAGTGTTGCTATCCTTTAAACACCTTTACCTGTAAGTCTTCACTGTGATGGTTACAACTCTTACACAGTATAATATATCTTCATACTGAAGTTGCGTCAAGCCTTTTTTCCTAACATTTTCACCATAAAAGGCTTTTGTCACTATATAAATAGGGTTGCATTTTGGTGAGAACAACCACTATGAAGGTACCCTAATGTATGTGTTTGTGTACGTGTGAAGATTGCATTAACTGTTCTTGGTTTTTTATACACCATTTGTTTTGTAGTTTTTGCTGCAGCATCTTTCTTCATCTGCGGAAATAATTTCACATCAGCATTCCCCGCTTGCTAACTTAAAGAGTATAAAGATTTATCCATTAATGGTATATGGCCTTCCAGAGGACATGTCTACAGAAGTCAAAAACTACTTGCTAGATAGCTCTCCAGGGGCCACCTTCACAATGGTTACACGCGAGGTATTTACATCATCAAGTGTAATCTTATCTGCCATGCATCATACTTATAGCAGCAATTGGCAAACGAAATTAGATCCTCATGTTATGTATCAATTGGAGAGATAGATGTTACCTAGGCTCTCTTTTTTTTTTTTTTTTACCTGTGTTCCATTTGGCCCAAAGCACATATGATATGGATGTCTTTGTCACTATACTGAACTTTACATATAGTGTTCCCATTGGAGAGTCGGATCTTTTGTTCATGTGTTAGTTTCTGAGACCTTATTTCTTAGTATTGGAGTGGCGTTGGGTTATAAGGTACCTCATAATAACCCGCCTTTTGACATAGCCGAGTAGGGTCAGCCTGCGTCATTGGCGAAATTTAGTTAGGCACCACACTTAAAGAAAAAGATGTCAGACCTGTTGAAAGAAATTTAGTTAGTCCAATACTAGGAATTGTAAAAACATATGAATGGTTTTGTGAACTAGGAAATATATTTGACCAATTTATGAACTTTCCAATATATTTTGTGTTATAATTGTAACACCTTGTTTCACGACATTTTATGGCGATCTCCATTTTAAACAGATTATCATCGTATTATTTTGTCGTTGATTCCAAGTAATTTACTTTCACCATTTTATCCAAATGATTACCTGCTTTAGATATATTTTTCAGAAATAATGGAAGAATGCTTTTAAAAGAAAAGATGGTTGCATAAAGTGGACGAGAATAAAAATGACGATTGCTGACAAATTCTATTGTGTGCGTTGCAACCCTTTAGGGAAGCCAAAATTAGCTTAGAAGATTTATAGTAGTTATAAGTTGTGAAGTCGATTTATGTGTTTGCACTATCTGCAAAATATATGATTCTGAGAATTGTTACCGCGCCCCTTGTTTTTGACAAAATCAAGCCAACTATAATGACATTTATGCGAGATCATAGAACAATCATATCATCAGTGTCTACCTATGTTTTCTATGAGCTCTATTGTATCATGCAGGAGATTATGGCAAAAAAACAGATGGCCGAATTACAAGAGCGTCTAGAGCAAGAGAAAGCTGATATCGATAACAACAGGGGTCATATTGAGGTAGAGAATGTACCAATGGAGAGCCGCAACGCATTGATGGATGATGAACAGAATGCACTAGATGAGAACGAACTGCAGATTGAGGGAAACGTGGCACATATCAATAGCTGTTGGGAGAGTTTGAGTGGGAAGATCGAGGGAAACGTGGCACATATGAATAGCTGTTGGGAGAGTTTGAGTAAGCAGATTGAGAAAGGGAAAGAGAAGATTGATGGCATCGTTCGTCAGTTGAGCTTTATTAGAGAATTATTAACCAAGCTGCCTGCATCAAAGAGGGCTGAGATGCAACCGTGTTTTTCTAGTCTGTGTGCACAGGCTGTCAATGTCATGAGTAAGATAAGAGATTGCATGAAGATCCAATATGATGAGAATCAAAGCCGTTTAAATGTCTGCTTTCATGAACTTGCTACAACATTGCAGTCGTCGTCTTAGAAAATTGTAAGTTCTCATTTTCCCTTGCGCTCACAAGTGATAGCCGTAAACAAAATGTCAACTGGTGGTGCAATTTTTTTTTCTTTTGTTTTGATTTCAGGTCCAACTTTTTTCTGTTACCACAATGCTCGTGCAACTTTGAATGTTATTTTATAAACTTTGAATGTTATTTTATAAACCTCTGACACTTATGGACTCAACTAGTCAAGGGGCATGTGTTATTGCGGCCATCATGCAAAGTCAGGATGATTTTGGGTTGTAATTTTGAAATATCCTCTATGCATTGATGTTTTCTAGCAGAAGTAGGCATGGGATTGGAAAAGCTGTTCTATGTCATCTTTGTAGCTGCCAACTATTTTTGCTACCATTGCGTAGTTACTTAATGTTAACTATGTATATATTTTTAAACCCACTCACAAAATCCATACAAAAAATCCACTCGCTGACATATCAGCGGGTGACTGGCGCAATTTCTGGCAGTTTCTCTCTCCTCTTTCTTATTAAACCAATCACGTGTTTCCAGCAAGACCTCCGGCACTATCATAAAATTCTCTCTTTTTTTATATTATACCTATCTTAAATTCAAATCCGATACCAAACCCTTTTACAAACCATACGGACCCTTAATTTTATTTTTCTTTTAAATCAAATTCAAAATCCTAAACAAAATGATAATAGATGACTGATGAAACATGCTTGGGTGGTTGTAGTAGACTCCACATTCATATTTGTGTTTACTCAATGAAAAAACAATGCATAAAAACTCTACCAAAAAAAAAAGATGCAAAAAAACAACATATTTTAATGTCGCTTTCTTTACAAGAATTCTAACCTCTAAGTGTTCATTTAAACTTTCAGTAGGTGCCTCTTTTTGGAGATATGTTATCGATTCAAATTCCCCAATCACTAGGTGGATTCTCAAAAGTCAAAATAATCAACATCCCAATTATCATCACCAACACATACAAATTGAAATCAAATCAAACGAAGTATAATTTACTAAAACAATATCCAACACTTCTACAATATCATTATTAGTACAAATCACAGAACTATACAAGACCATAACAACCCTTCAAAAATCAAAAGAATGCTACTTAAAAATGATGATTTCAAGGATCCAAACATTGGATCAGCAAAACACTTCGAATATCATAAGTTAACATAAATGGCTCTTCATCTATTTTCAAACATGTAGAAACTAGAAGGGGGGTTGAATAGTTTCATCGTTTTTAATTACGTTTTAGAAAATTTCCTTTTACAAGTTTGATCTTATTGAAACCTTTCGATTTGATCTTTATGTGATATATACTCGATAAAAGATTGCCAGCTCAAACTGCTTGATAACTTCGACAAGAGCCTGTTGTCGAGCCGTGTCATCTTTATCACATTGTTTTTGAATATACATTTGCATTTGTTCGACGGTATGGGGAAGATGACAAGCCATAATTTTGTGTTTGAATTGTTGTTTGATGAGTGTGTTTGAGGTTGGTATCTATAAGTGTGATTTGTTAAAAAGTTTTTAGTGTATTTATAGGTAATTTTGTGGGTTAAAAAGTTATTTATTTATAGGTAATTTAGTGTATTGAAGCTAAACAGTCAACCTTAAATTGACCAAGTCAATGGTCAACAAGGTCAAACTCCCTAGGTCAATACTCCGGGTAATATAAGGTATCACCAGGTTGTTAAGTCCCGTTGAGGTGTGAATTGTAACTTTAGCGTGCTTTGTGATCGGGTGTTTATACACAGAAAAGGGTTATGATCAGAATTATTTGGAAATTATTAACAAATATAGCTTAGGAAAGCTACGTGAGTAATTACGGGAATTTAGATTACAAAGATTTGAGCTAAAACCTAAAAACGTACGTTTTAATTAAAAAACGTATACAGATGAACAAAACAAAAAGTGCAACTGATGGACGGGAAGGGTTAAAAGTGTAAAATTAATATTTTTACAATCCTAATAATTAAAGAAAATTTTAAGAAAAATAAAAACTATTTTTACACTATTTAATTATTTATTATTAATTAATTACTAATTATCTATTTAATACTAATTAAACTAATTAGAATTATTAAAAATACTAAAAAGACTTAGAAAATTAAGAAAAATTTTATAAATCTAATTAACCGTCATGGGAATCCGAAAAAATTATAAAAAGTTAATTTTATGTATGTTTAAGCTAATTAACTAATTATTAATCTAATTACTTATTAATTTCTAATTAAACTAATTATATTATAAAAAATAGAAAATGAACAGTAAAAATTCTAGAAAAATTTATAAAAATGTTTTAACTAAAATAAAAGCTAGAAAAATTATAAAAACTAGGTTATACTATATAAAATCTAATTATGCTATTTAATTGATTAATATTAATTAAAACTAAATTAAACTAAAATTAATTAGAAAAACCACTAAAAGACAAAATAAAAATCTGGAAAAATTTATAAAATTATTTTAACCTAAAATAGAATTTCTGAAAATATAAAATTGATATATTACTTAGAAATAAATTAAAAAGAAAAATAAATTGATAAATCCTATTAAATAGAAGCTATCACTAATTTTAAAGTTGGTTTTTTTGGATTTTTTCTTTTTCTAAACTAAACTTTTAACAAAGACACTTTTATTTCAACCCAAGAAATAAGCACTTGAAGTGCTTAAGACTCCCACAGTTGACTTTTGTTGACTGTGGAGGCTTTTTAGCTCAAATGGGAAAGTGTGGGGTCCACAATGAAAACTTATGGTTTCTCTGAGTCCAATGAACAATAATAAGCAAGTTTCAAGTAAATAATTGGCCTGAATAAGCCACAAATCTCAAATAAGCACTTTGCTTATTGGTTTTCTGAGGCAGTTATGGGACAGATATTGGGGGTCAAAATAGGTGGGGTCCACTAGCCTAGGGGTCAAACAAAGGGTCAATAGGTCAACCCTGGTAGGAGGGGGGTTGAAAGGTGCAAGGTGGGGGCTTGGGGCCCACTGGGTTGGCTGGAAAACCACCACCAAGTGGTGGTGGTGGTGGTGGTGGTGTACCTGCTGAGACAGAACAGAAGTGTTGCCCTGCAGCCTACTTCAAGGGGCTGTGGGGCCCACTAAACAAAATCCTTAAAATCTAGGAAAAATCTCAAAAATCAACAAGCTGGTAGAGATCAAGCTTGTAAAAACTCAGATCCTAAAACCTTATATCCAACAATTTAAAGGCTTCCAAAGTTTGATCAAAATCACTGACTCAGCTTTTGACTTTTTAAAGAAACCTAGCTATTTGACTTTTATGAGCTTTAATCACTTCTATTTAACTGAGAACATGTTTTTAAGTGACTAAATGATGGAAATAAGTTTACACTAACAATTTTGAAGCTAAATTGAGTGATGGATGGTTAACTATATGTAACAGTGAACTGTAATAACCAATTTAGGAGTGTTTTGACTTTTTATGAATGAACTAGAGCTTTATTGGTTCCTCAGTCCTAGTTTAACCTAATGTAAGCTATCACAACTACAATTAGCACAAACCACAAGCTGGAACTCAGTAAACAACCTTGAACCAAACACTCCTTATTTCAAATTTGTTAAGCTTTTTTCAAAGAAATTCAATGATTTTCAAAGTTCCAATGAGCAAGTGAGTTTAAGTTAGATCCAATAGCATCTAGTGAACAGATTTTAAGTACTAAAAGGTTGTTCCACTGAGCAAATCACATACACCAAATTTGAATTACTTAGACAGGTAACACTAATTCTCAAATAACTAATCTACAAACCACAAACTGAGCAATCATAACAAACCTAATTAATCATCAACTAACAATAACTGAGTTTATTACACTAATCTACAACCAATGCTACAGTAATATCAAAATATTCAAGTAAATAAAAATGAAGCTTACAAGGTATCCTTAGCAAGAACAAAGGATTTTCCAATGTAGCCTATCTTTAGATACGCTTAGTATCCTCCAAACTTCTCCTGCATTGATTCTGAATACCATGTATCAACCTCAAGGTCACCACAGTTAACCTATGTTTACCACAATCATATTTTTGATCTTCTATAATAATTCTGCATTTAATTGTCTCTACAAGCTTTAATAAGCCCCTGGAACCTATGTGATCCTAAGGAAGTCCAGGAAAAGAAGCACAACAACAATTAACTACTTTTGATTTAAGATGAGATTTGAAGAACTGAGAATAATTTAAAACTTGAATTCTGGAAATAACAACTTATATTAATGAAAAGAACAATACATTACAACTGAGTTTTGATTGAAATTGATATTACAAGACTTGAAGATAAAATTAAAACTATTAAAAAAAAAACTGCCATTGCTCCACTACATCTTCCTCTTTAAATACTTCAAATTAGGGTTTCTGAACCCCTCTTGGACCTTTGCCAGCTTTGATTTTCCACCATTGGATGATTAGAAGCAATCCCAGCCATTTGATTCTTTTGGCGCCTAAATGGAATTTGGCTGTTTCTTTGAGTTATTGATGCCAGAAGTGGGATTTTTGGAGCTTAGCTGTTGTTTGGTTAGGCAAGGGGGGGGGGGGGAAGGAGTGTGCAGGTGGTGAAAAGAGGCTAGGGGTGATGATGGGTTTGGTTTTGGTTTGTAGCAGGTTGAGTGGGAGTGTGGAGATGGTGGGAGTTGACCAGGTCAATGTGGGGAGTGAGTATTATTTAGAACGGTTAGGAGAGGTGGGCTGAATTTGGACTGGGCCAAGAGGTGGAGTGGAGTAATAAGGTGGGCTTGGGGTTTTGGTTTGGGTAGTAGTAGGAATAGGTCCGTTTGGTTTGTAGTTTGAAATTCACAAGGACCAAAAATGTAATAAACCAAAAGTTGTGGGCTGATTATGACATTTTTCCAAACTTAACTCACGGGTCCAATTATGCCATAGTGTAATAACCCAAGGACCATAAACGATATTTTCCATTTTTAAAGTTCTCGGGGACCAAATGCGACAAGTTGCCAAACTTCGGGGACCAAACATGTAATTTCCACAAATCTTTTACCCAAGGACCATTTTTAACACATTTTGACTTTCCAAGGATAAAAATGATTTTTTCTTTCAAAATTATCCCACCAGGGACCAATTCTGCCATTTTCTAAAATTCTAGGGACCATTTATGTCAATTTTAGATTTTGAGGGGTTAAAGTGTAATTTTCTCAAACTTTATCACCCAAGGACTTATTTTGATAATTTTTTACTTTTCTTTGCCTTGGGTTGACTTTTCTTTCATTTTAAACTTCCAGGGACTAGTTTTGCCAAATTTTGAAACTTGAGGGACTAAAACTGCCAATTGTGCAAAATTTGTTCGTTTTTCATTTGTTTTTAAACATTTTGCATCTAAAACATATAAAACACACTTTTGGGATAAATTGTGTATTTTGATGCGTTTTTGGGTGTTTTTGGATGTTTTGGCAGTCCAGATACGATAAAAATGATGAGTGTTTGAGCACTCATCAATCGTATAGTAAAATAAGAACCTTCATATTTCATTAGTATATGTTTCAGTAAAATTAGGGACCCTACTAATAATCTAAAAAAGAAAGACCGCTCTAGTGGTTTTGTTTTGGTTGGTAAGGTGCGCTACAACATTAGTACAATTTTTACTATTAATTTTTGAAAACCATTATTTTTGCTCATCATTATTTATAAAAAATCTATAGGATAACTCGTTATTATTATTATTTTTAAACAAATGATAACCCCTCATGATTCACCTTAGAATAGTGTGAAAGCTTCTGGAAATAATTAGAATATTGTATTTTCATTTTCATGAATATTTTAGAAAGATAATCTCAATCATCGATGTAATATGAATCCGAGTTGTTTAATTCGAAGTGGTAGTACAATAAAGTAAGCAGTAGCCTCATTTGATATCACACTCCTCAAATGTTATTTGATACTTCTTTTTTTACACTCTTAAATAATTTATGAAATTGTCTTTGTTTCATTTATTGTCTCTTTTTAAAATCTTTGAACTACAAATTACAAATATGCACTCATCAAGAAATCATTGAGAGTCCAACATAATAATTGATTAAACAAAAAGTTTACAATGCCAATCAATTAATCCATTGCCATAACTTATAGAACATCTTATTCGAAATTATTATATGTATAAAAAATAGAAGTGATTTGTACACATTTGTATATAATTTGCACACTCCATTGTACAAACAGCTAAAACATGTTATAAATAGTTTACAACTGCATGATGCACGAAATAGAGTGTGCCGACAAATATTAGGAGTGAGCAAATCAATTCCCATAAAAAAAATGTGTAAATTGTTTACATATGGTGTGCAAACAGTGGGTTATGGGAGATGGATTTGATTGTATGTTAGGTTCATGTTGTGACGGTAACATTCCGAGATTAAAAAAACGATTATCGAAAGCAGTGTAATGTTTATTTATTCCGCGACATTTGGAATATAGCATTTCCCTAATACAACTAGACATTGTTCATCTACAATGTCAATTTTGTTTATTCCTAAAAAAGTGTTGAAAAAAAAACACCTTAAAATTTATTAATAATACAAAATACCCGTAAGACCGTTAACTTTATATATTAATATCTTTAGTATTTAGTAACACCTTTTTAAATTTACTAATAATATACAATAGCTCGTAAACTCATAATTTGTTATATTTCAGCACCCTTTTATTTTTACCAATAATACAAAATGACCTCTAACACCTAAAATATATATTTTAACAATTTAACAACACCGTCTTAAGTTAATAATAATACAAAACAATATATATATATATATATATATATATATATATATATATATATATATATATATATATATATATATATATATATATATATATATATATATATAAGATTGCAAAAAGACAATCTAAGATTGTAACAAGAGGGTGTTAAAGAAACTAACAAGAGTATGAAACAGACGATACATGCTATCAAATTCTCTGATAGTATTCTTAGAGAGTACAAGTATATGGATTTGTGGATGGAGTATGGCCACTCTCTTCTTGATAATATGTTGTCGATTTGTACGCTTGGACTTGACAAATCAGCAAATAAGTTGAAAATCCAAAAGTCTGAGTTGACAGAACAACTTACTGAATTTATCAAGTTAGCAGGGAGTCGTATGAAGAAACTACACAACCTCCTTGGTGACAGACCAATTAATTATGAATACTTGAAAGCACACAAAAAATATGAATTTTATTATATCAACAATGTCATCAACTTAATTAGAGCACAATCATCGATTCAAGATGCGGCAAAGGCTAGCTTCATTGAAGAATCATAATTATCTAAGGTGATCATGAAATATATCAATTTTATGAATTCTTTAGAAATATCAAACTGAAGTATGTTTCTTGTAAGAAAATAATAATACAAAAAGTGTGATTTTATTTGTGATATATGTGGCTTTAACTTATTCTTTTCAAGTTTTGCTTCTGATGTGCTTTACCGTGTAGAAGTTTTAAAATTTATAAACACGATTTATCCGGTTATCTATTCAACACATATGAGCAATTATACTCGTCCGTGATAGTAAAGGTGGGTAAGTCGAGATCATCCCAAGGGATTTGGTGATTATTGTATTTGTTTAACAAGATTTTGCTAAATGGGCTGTCAATCCAAATTTAGTGAAATTCAAAAAGTAAATAGAATCCAATCAATCAAAAACATACACTTGTGTGTAATTCATTAACCAACTACATAGAGTATCTATAAAGTCTGGTGTAACTTGTAATGATGCACAATTTTATATAAATGACTAACAATCGCCTAGTTAACTCCTTTCGGCCTAGTTAACTATTATGATAATTCTATTAAGAACTTATTTGTTTGAGAAACAATTCTTATCTCATTTATCCCTACGAATCCTTTCGGCCATATCTCGTAATGAAATCGTTTCAAATTCATTTTAATGAGTCAATATGATGATTGTCACACATCATATCCCATACTAATTCATGCATTAACATTTTGAAATAAAAACATAAAGTAAATCCTTTCGTCCCTTTTTATTCTTTATAGATGTGTTTACCAACAAATCAAGCAAGACTAGATTGCATTCCAACAAACTCATACAATAAGAAATGTTTTCATGCATCACTTTTTAGATAAAAATACTCCAATAATCGTTACATCATACACACAAGTATACCACAAATTACTCCATAGCAATCATAATAACACACAAATAACAATCAAAACTTTCATTAAAATCAAAGTAAAAGTAGTTCATTATAATAAAACAAAATGTACCTATTTTTAGAATTACAATAACTAGAATCGTGGAACTATAGCAACCACACTCCTCCAATTGCCTATTATTGACAAGTAAACAACTCCAAACTCGGACCAACTATTGAGACTCAAACTCAAAGTTTCCTGAACATTTTTACAGCACTTCTAGACTTTCGGGCAATAATAATAAGATACTAAGTACTTTGGTGTAAGCCTTTTACTAGTTTGGGGTGTCACACTTAGCATACATGTATATGGTCCATTATATAGTGTAAGAACACTTATTCTTCAAGCCAAAACGTTCCTCCATAGTTATTATCAAGAAATGATCGGACTCCAATGATTAATGGGACGTAAAGCCTTCATTTAATGCGAAAATGGTAACTGTAGTTCTTCTCATCCGATTGGATGGTTCTTTTGGCACAACCCAACCGAATCGGATGCGGGCTGCATTCGATCGGTTGGTTAGGACCTATACTCGCAACCTTTGACTTTTCTTGTCACATGCTTTATCCTTTATTTGAGTGCTGATTTCTTCCATAGAAGTTGATATTTTCTTGATATATGAACATATTGTTAGAGTTTGACAATTAATATAGCACATATTGCGGAAGCTAGGATCAATAATAACACGTATAAAGATAACTAAAACATAAATAAGAACATACCCGATGCACTTGAATAAACCTTGAACTTGTGTAAATTAGATCAATGATAAACCCCTTACCGTTTTGTTTATCGATCTCTTGATAATTACTACAGTGAGTAATTACCTTGTTCTTGTACACACAAACTACCAACGAATAAAGGTTTATGCAAGTAAACGTAAACACTTGTTTTACTTATGAAAAAATCGACCCAAACACCCTTAAGGGTTTAGTGCCGATCGGCCAAGAAAAGAAAGAGAGGAGAAAAAAGGTTTAGGGTTTGTGTGTGTGCACAAAAGATGTTTAGGTCTAACCCTTGGCCTTGTATATATACTAGTTGTAAATCTTGGAGGACAAGAAAGGCATGGGTCGACCCATATGGGCTTGATCGACTGGCCATGCATCCCTCAAAGGGATTCTGGAACTTTCTTGTCTTTCAAATTATACTCTAGTCCTCGTTCTTTCGTTCCTAATAATAGTTAATACTTACGTTTAACAATTAACGATTATTTAGTCCCCCAAGTGTTTATAAATATATATAATCGATACATATATATATATATATATATATATATATATATATATATATATATATATATATATATTTACTTTATTCTCGTTTGTAATGTGTGCAATCCCGAGGTCTCGGGTTCGATACTAGTCATTTACATATTAATATTTATACATAACTTTTAACAGCTCCCACTCGTATATATATTAATAGTAAAATGACATTGGTTGGCGTCTTGCAACACTCCAATGCCCCCAGTTCGACCTGAGCTAGGTTTCCTGGAAAAACCTTTAATGATTCATCATTATTATTATCCTTTCGCTTCTAATACTACATTAATAAAGATGTGAGGTTCTTTATTAAATTCTGTTTCTCGTCTCTTTATGATTGAACAAAATTACCAAAACATCTGAACGCATTCCAGATAGACTTTGAGCGTGGCCACGCAAACATTTTGTCAACCCTACGAGGGGCCCAGCGGTATTAAACTTCTGAACAAATCAGAAGGAACGAATTCTCTCTTGACTACAAGAATCACCCATGAACTTTGCAACAATTCTGAAAACAACCCTTATGACTTCCAATTACAGTAAGCGGTAGATTGTTCCACAAAATGCACTACATCCATGACACTTATCTGGTATCTCAAGTCTGAGGATAACTTTAAATATGATTCTCACAATAAATTTAAATCATATTGTTGGGATAAGTCCAATACTCAATTCATTGAACATCATGTGAAATTGGTATGACTACGCATTAATATACTTTCAAGTATATCCTTAACCAATACTCAAAATTGTCTTAGTTTAATGATATTCCCATATCATTAATCGACAACGGACTATTTAGAATAATAAATTATTCATGGATCTTAAACATGCAAATATAGGATATATTATTAAGACAATGAATATTAAACAGGGCTGAGATGCAACCATGTTTTTCTAGTCTGTGTACACAAGCTGACATTGTCATGAGTAAGATAAGAGATTGCATGAAGATCCAATATGATGAGAATCAAAGCCGTTTAAATGTCTGCTTTCATGAACTTGCTAAAACATTGCAGTCGTCTTCTTAGCAAATTTTAAGTTCTTGATTTCCCTTGCGCTCACAAGTGATAACCGGAAACAAAGTGTCAGCTGTTGGTGCTATTTTTTTCTTTTGTTTTGATTTCAGGTTCAGCTTCTTTTTTGTGTCAGAAGTTTATAAATGTCAGCTTCTTTTTTCGAGTAGTCGAGTCCATAACTGTCAGAAGTTTATAAATTTACATTCCAAGTTGCACAAGCAGGTTGTTGACTATTGCATTATGGTTATCACATTTGTTTTGACTATTCACATTTGCTCATTTGTTGCAAAAGTGCTCTAGCCTTCCGTTGAGCTCTACTTGTTCCAGATTTACTCAACTCCACCAAGTGATCATAAACACCATACTGAAGTACAGCCAGTATCAAACAAGAATTATTTAACCCGAGTTCAAGAAGAACCGCACTTGCACACTCCTTATTCTTAGGGGTCCCATCTTTCACAAACCCTACAAGCGTCTCAATAACTGGTAACTTTCGTATCCCACTTTGCCCTTCGGGCTGCTTTGCAAGAAGCGACAGAATCGAAAGAGCCTCATCAACCATCCCTAATGACTTCTCTTTCAAAAGATGAAGCAGTGGCTCAATAATCCCAGCTTTAATAGCTCGAGATTTATTTGATTGGTTCAATGACAGATTAAACAACGCTGTTGCAGCATCTTTTTGCCTCTAACTGTCCCGCTTTGTAACAGTTTGACTAGCGGAGTAGCGGTGGAATCCCTTTTAAGGAACCAATCATCACTTTGTTTTCGTGAAACATCGATAAGCTAAACAATGTAGCAGCAGAATTTTCTCTTGCTTCATCTGTCCCGTTCTGAAGAACCTCAATAACAGTGGGAATAGCACCTTCTCGTGCTATAAGTCTCTTATTCGCTTCATCAAGTGACAAATTCAACAACGCGGTGACTGAGTGCTCTTTGATTTTCCAATTACGGGAATACAAAAGTTTGACCAATGGTGGAATTGCTCCACAATTAGCAATCAAGATTCTGTTTTCAGGATTTTCTTTTGACAACATTCTGATCTTCTCAACAGCTTCACTTTGTATACTCAGTTGACTTTATGACATATTTTGAACTAACGAAGAAACCTCGTTTATGGAAGTGTTTTGGCTTTCTGACATTGAATAAGTTTCCTTCTTTCGTAATTCAAAGTTGTTCTTTTCACACCATTGAAGAATGAGATTACGAAGCGCAAAGTTAGGAGCTAGTGATACGTGACTTAACGTTTCGCCAGTTTTGGGGCATGTTCGATGATTAGAACTCAACCATTTATTAATGTTTTCTCTTTCATATGTCTGCAAAAATATGCAACAAAGGAGCTTAGATTCTAAACTCAAAACAACACTCTCTGCCCCAAAATAATTGTCTAAAAACGAAAAAACAACCCATAATTAGCACTAAGTGCAACTTTTAGTTAACTTGGAAAGCATGCAATATTATGGAAAGGTTAAAATGGGAAATGTGGTTACACATTATCACTTTTGAAAATGAACTATTATATTGAGACAAAGAGTCAGAGAGTAATAAACAACAGATGACCATGAACATTAGTCAACCCATAATAGGACAAATGTACCTGTCCAGTAGCGATAATAACAGGATCAGTCATGATCTCAAGCGATATTGAACAAAGAAACCCATGAGGAATTAGCATAGATCGACGCCTTTCCAAACATCTTAAAGTTGGGAGAATCATCAAGAACCTTAACGGCACCATTATTCTCATCAAAACCTGCAACTTGTTTGAATTTCTTTAAAAGATACACTATTTGTTCGGTGCTCTCTACATGTTTTGTGGTACCTCTTTCTTTGATAAGCTTTTTAACTGCTACTGTCTCAATTTCCAAGTCTCCAATGGCATATAAATCAAGTCTCTTTGCTAGTCTTTCTAATATTGCAATATCTGCGTTTCTTTCATCATTTTTTGAGAAAATGATCATCATATCCATGGCTAGTTCTATGTCTAATGTATCTTCCCTTCGTTTTGCTCCTTGTAGCTGCTTTCGAAGTAACTCAATCTACAATTATCAAAATAAAATACTGACACCCTCATACATTTTAAACAAAATAAAAAATCGGTACATAGATCTTTTCAACCTCGGATAACTGACACTAAATTAAACACTATAACATGCTGTTAAAACATAGAAAATTTCATCATTGATTATGTCGACTAGACGAATAAACTTATTTCATCAAAATAGAATTTACATAGTGGTTGAAGGCAAACGAGCAACAAGTTGCGCCGCCAGCCCTTTTTGGATTGCAAAGCTAACTCTTTTGAAAACTACATTTGTGGATATATGTGTCATAACATTACTGTTCATAACTCGTTGGACTCTGTTGAGTAGTTCCACCGCCTCAGGTGCAAGGAAACCAAATGTATCAAATGCGAAAGGAATAAACACGTGTTGATTTTCAATGCATGCTTTCTCGTGTTTTGTCACTTTGCACGAGGCGGCTTTCAAAGCGGCATGTCCGGCTGTAAAACCCCGACTAATCAACCCCACGAGAGGAGAAGCCCCGGTTAGATCCACACAAGCATGTTTCCCTCAACCCATCCAAAAATCAAAATGTCAGCCGGTCTCAATGTAGATCTTCCATCCGACGGGTCCGTCAAACAGTTCACAGGCGCTTCTTTCTTGGCGGAGATCCCGGCACACCTACATACATAAAAAAGGACGTCTCTAACAAAATCATGTCTGTACTTGAAGCCCGGGAGCTCTTTACAATGAACCGCATGTTCCTCAAAGGAATCCAAACATGCCTTGCGACAAAAAGGGCATATCTCATCAACCGGAAATAATGGAATCATAAGGCGATACTTAAGGATAATACGATATTCCACCGATGACATATGCTGACCTAGCCCTTCTATGGGGATAGCTAATAGAAAATCTTGAGCATGTGGTGCGCGTAGACACTCAAAAACAGCTTTCTGTCTCACAGTCATGTCAAAATGAACTTCCATATCTTTGACCATTTCACTAAAAAGGACACTCGCCAGTGTTTGTTGGGCTTTAGAGGGGACGGTGTCCTTATTAGTGAAACCACAATGATTATGAAGAGGGGACGGTGTTTGTTGGGCTTTAGGAGGGACGAATAAAGCCACATCCAGTTGCGTTTAGAAGTAACAAGTTTGACCTTAAAAGTCAAACCACAACGTATTAAGAATCTTCTCTGTAGAAAAAAGTACGCGATTATGAAGATGAATTTGAGGTTGAAAATGGGAAAGGACACAAAAATTGAAAAGAAAAGAGTAAACTATCAAGAATCTTCTCGGTAGTAGAAAGAAAAAAAAAGTGTTGAAAAAAATTATGTATGTGTTTTTGGTTCTGGTGAAAGTACAAAATGCAAGTTCAAAAGTACACAATGCTACAGTGCAAATCACATAAGAAAAAGAAAAAAAATTTGTTCGGACAAAGGTACCCTCGGGTAATTTGCACGTGAGGTACAAGATAACGAGAAAAGCTAATGATCGTTAGAAAATTGGATCAGCGGCGTAATATTTTCGAGATCGTGAACTAAAAAAAGCAATAATTCCCGTTTTTGGATGACGGATGAAATCTGGCATAACTTTAAGGACCAACGGTGAAATTTACTCAATATAAAATGACAAAACAAAATGTCTCTACACTCCTATCGCGTAAAATCAAAGAGCAAAAATAAGCTAAAACTAGAACGAGGTGTGCTACACCCACATAAAGTTTACAAAATTTCACCCACTCGCTGACGTGGCAGAGTGCTGATTGGTTGATTTTGTGTGGCCCACAAAAAACCAATCAATCAGCACTCTGCCGCGTCAGCGAGTGACTGAAATTTTGTAAGGGAGATGATATTTACACGGATTCTTTTGATAGTTACACAGAAATTTATTGTTAGCGGACTAAAATACCCCTGACAAGTTTAAGCATTTACCTTCTCTCTTTCACCTAAAACCCAAATGATCCGTCCACTACACCAAGTCACCAACCCTTTATGCCCCGTGTCCTTCTCCCCCTTCACTGTTGCATAATACCGCTGACAAGTTTAACCATTGCCGCTCGTGCAAATTATTTGGATTTAATGCCTTCATTATTCTCAATATATAGATTTCATTATGATATGTTTCTTAGCAACAGAGATGATCAAGTTGGTATGCTATAATCACCATTTTCGTTTAGGATATGCTTTTAGCAAAAATGTTGCATTGTTTGGATTGAGTATAATTTGATTTAATTGGAGTGGATTTTCAAGCGACTGATGAGCTTAAGCTTCTGAAAATGGTGCAAAAATAAATTTTGAAGATTTTACAACGTTGAAAGTAGATATCCATAATTTCAAAGTTAATGAACATAATTTGCAATCTTCATTTTTATCATTTTGTAAATACAATGATACGGAGGGAATAAATGATTGAATGCTTTCAACTTGTCTATGATGAGATAATATGGTAAAAGGTTAATATTAAATGAACCATCGAGCAGTTTATTTGATGTATTTTAGTCCCGCATGTGACATGGAGATCCCCGTTGAATTGTCGCCAGTGGAAGTACCAGGTCATGTGAAATGGAGAAGGGATATAATATCAGTTATAGGGATGAAAGAAAACACAAGGTCATAGCATTTAAGGGTGTTTTAGTAACTTTACATTAAATTTCTGTGTACCAATAAAATAGATCCGTGTAAGTATCATCTCCACCCAGAACACCCCCCTAAAAAAAATAAGCTGAATACAAAACCCTAACTGATGAGCCAAGCGCAGGTATCATCTGTCACTCATCAATAGATAATAGTATCTCATTTCCTTTTGCTATGTTTTACCTTTGTCATATTTCGATTTCAATTTGAATAAAAGGTATTCAACTTCTTCTTTGTTTCCAATTTAAGTTAATTTTTTCGACTTTTCGAAAGAGGTTGCAAGTGATACTTTTATCTGAAATAACTTTTTAATGCCCAACTTGAATGATATATTATATCAATTAACCTTACATTGCACACAAATTTAAGTTCGATACCTTAAATCGCGAAAAAAAAAAAAAAAAAAAAAAAAAAAAAAAAAAAAAAAAAAAAAAAAAAAAGGGTAAAATATCTTTAATTGACCTAAAGTTTAGTACCTTTTTGTGCGATTGACCCTTAATAAAACAACCAAAATTAAATAAGTAGCATTTGTTTTATAAGTAGCTTATGCCTCATGATGAGTAGGTTGAGTGTTTGGGTTAGCGTATCATAAAATGGTGGAAATATAGGCTTATAAACCCCCCGTATATAAGCTCATAAGCCTTGGTATATAAGCTTACCTAAACACTTGATTAGCGTATTTTGGCTATATAAACTCCTAAGCTCTTTATAAAAGCTAAAACATACACCCGAATAAGCAACAAAACAGAGCTCATCAACACCCCCTTAAATAAGCTTATCCAAACACTACAATAGTCTTTTTATTTTTTTGTTGCTAAATAAGCCTAAAAAAAAGCTAAACCAGACAACCCCCTTTGCCATCCTTTACTGTCTATTAGGCATTGAAAAGTAACCGAAGTGATTAATTATAGTTAAATAACATTGCACGACGGTTACAAGTGTTTTTGTTGGTACGAAAAGTATATAGGATTTGGTGACTTGACAAGTCATTTAATATTTTGCAAAGTTAACTTAGTTATCGTTGAACATGCTTACAATTCAGTTTTGGTTACTGATTTGAGATCAAGACACTAGGTGGTATGTCGAGTATAGAGGCAATAAAGGACATTCATAGAAATAGGACCGATAAAAGTTTGTATCATTAGTTTTTGTTTTGATTGTTACATAGAGGGAAAGTTATACTGGTTTCTAGTACTTCATTAAGTTCAAACAATGGCATTTCATATATGGAAATAGGACCAATAACAGTTTCTATCATTAGGTTTTGTTTTAATAAACTTTATAAATTTGCAGCTTTTGAAGTAAAAAAAGACGACACGATGACGGTTAAGCAGCAAGACAATGACAAAGAATGAGATGAATCCTGACATTTTGGTCGAGTTCACTTGAAAGGATCCAATATATATAATGGGTTCTGAAAATGATAAGAAGCGATTGGATGTAGAAGTAGATAGACTAAGCAGCTTGCCTGATGATCTTATTCATAAAATTCTCTCGTTTAATGACACTCTAGATGCTGTTAGAACCAGTACTTTGTCATCTAGATGGAGATTTATCTGGACTACGATGACGTGTCTTGCCTTTTCAAGAGAGGATTTTCCAAATGAGCCCAAGTTCTCAAAATTTGTTAAACATGTTCTCTCTGGCCGCGATAATCAAAGGGAAGTGTCTTCAGTGAAGGTCACTTTTCGATTTTTTCTTAAAGAGGCTAGGCAAGTGTTAGTCAAAAGAATTCTCGACTATGCATTCTCTCACAATGTCCAACAACTGGATATTACATGCTTGGTTAACGGTAGTGTTAAGTTTCCTCTATCTCTCTTTAGTTCTCAGACTCTTAAACATCTTAATTTTAAAGGGGGGTACTTACAATGAGAGAGAAGGTTACGTTTTCCTCACATCAACGTGGGAGGTCCCTGCTTTAACCACATTGCATCTTAATCAAATCACACTGTCTGATGACAATGCTGATAATTTCAGTGGGCTTATCTCCCAGTGTGAGAACTTGAAGAATCTCACCTTAACAAAATGCCACCTTTCGGGATCGAATAATATTGATTTCAGTGTGGTTGCACCTCAACTCAAGAATCTCATTATTAGAGGATGTGATAATTCTTCAATGAGGATTATGATTTCTGCGCCTGACCTTGCCTACTTGCTCCTTCAGTGCAAATACTGTTTAAAGGTCTCTGCGGGCGATTTCCATTCTTTGGAGAAGGCGGATATCTCTATTACCAATCCATACACGCAAGACCCTCAAAATATTGTTGATCTTTTTCAAGTTCTCCGTAGTGTAAAAGATCTGACACTTAACTTGGAAATTATCGAGGTATATAGCTATTGCTTCCGTAATTCCTAAATCATTAAAAAAAATCCAACAAACAAAGTGTGGATCTTTTTTGTATTGACTCCTTATAGGGGAAAAAACGTTTTGCAATTATTTCCATATAATTTGAATATTGTAATTGTTTCTCTATGTTCCTGAGTTTTACTATCAGATATTGCGATCATTCTCTTTTTAAATGAAGGGAGTTTCGGTATTATGAGGCGGAACATTAGAAATTCATTTTCATAACAATAATCGGGTGTTCAATCTAGATAAGAGACACACCTTGGTTACTTTTTGAGCTTATTAATGACATAGATCAAGTAATATTTATAGTAGAGAAGGAGCTCGACCCAACAAATACTCTTCTCTATGTAGCTGGCCAAACACTGTATTGTCGTAACACTCGGAAAGGATATAATATTGTGTGAGATTTGTAACCTTTACGGTGAGTGTTGCTATCCTTTAAACACCTTTACCTGTAAGTCTTCACTGTGACGGTTACAACTCTTACACAGTATAATATATCTTCATACTGAAGTTGCGTCAAGCCTTTTTTCCTAACATTTTCACCATAAAAGGCTTTTGTCACTATATAAATAGGGTTGCATTTTGGTGAGAACAACCACTATGAAGGTACCCTAATGTATGTGTTTGTGTACGTGTGAAGATTGCATTAACTGTTCTTGGTTTTTTATACACCATTTGTTTTGTAGTTTTTGCTGCAGCATCTTTCTTCATCTGCGGAAATAATTTCACATCAGCATTCCCCGCTTGCTAACTTAAAGAGTATAAAGATTTATCCATTAATGGTATATGGCCTTCCAAAGGACATGTCTACAGAAGTCAAAAACTATTTGCTAGATAGCTCTCCAGGGGCCACCTTCACAATGGTTACACGCGAGGTATTTACATCATCAAGTGTAATCTTATCTGCCATGCATCATACTTATAGCAGCAATTGGCAAACGAAATTAGATCCTCATGTTATGTATCAATTGGAGAGATAGATGTTACCTAGGCTCTTTTTTTTTTTTTTTTTTTTTTTTTTTTTTTTTTTTTTTTTACCTGTGTTCCATTTGGCCCAAAGCACATATGATATGGATGTCTTTGTCACTATACTGAACTTTACATATAGTGTTCCCATTGGAGAGTCGGATCTTTTGTTCATGTGTTAGTTTCTGAGACCTTATTTCTTAGTATTGGAGTGGCGTTGGGTTATAAGGTACCTCATAATAACCCGCCTTTTGACATAGCCGAGTAGGGTCAGCCTGCGTCATTGGCGAAATTTAGTTAGGCACCACACTTAAAGAAAAAGATGTCAGACCTGTTGAAAGAAATTTAGTTAGTCCAATACTAGGAATTGTAAAAACATATGAATGGTTTTGTGAACTAGGAAATATATTTGACCAATTTATGAACTTTCCAATATATTTTGTGTTATAATTGTAACACCTTGTTTCACGACATTTTATGGCGATCTCCATTTTAAACAGATTATCATCGTATTATTTTGTCGTTGATTTCAAGTAATTTACTTTCACCATTTTATCCAAATGATTACCTGCTTTAGATATATTTTTCAGAAATAATGGAAGAATGCTTTTAAAAGAAAAGATGGTTGCATAAAGTGGACGAGAATAAAAATGACGATTGCTGACAAATTCTATTGTGTGCGTTGCAACCCTTTAGGGAAGCCAAAATTAGCTTAGAAGATTTATAGTAGTTATAAGTTGTGAAGTCGATTTATGTGTTTGCACTATCTGCAAAATATATGATTCTGAGAATTGTTACCGCGCCCCTTGTTTTTGACAAAATCAAGCCAACTATAATGACATTTATGCGAGATCATAGAACAATCATATCATCAGTGTCTACCTATGTTTTCTATGAGCTCTATTGTATCATGCAGGAGATTATGGCAAAAAAACAGATGGCCGAATTACAAGAGCGTCTAGAGCAAGAGAAAGCTGATATCGATAACAACAGGGGTCATATTGAGGTAGAGAATGTACCAATGGAGAGCCGCAACGCATTGATGGATGATGAACAGAATGCACTAGATGAGAACGAACTGCAGATTGAGGGAAACGTGGCACATATCAATAGCTGTTGGGAGAGTTTGAGTGGGAAGATCGAGGGAAACGTGGCACATATGAATAGCTGTTGGGAGAGTTTGAGTAAGCAGATTGAGAAAGGGAAAGAGAAGATTGATGGCATCGTTCGTCAGTTGAGCTTTATTAGAGAATTATTGACCAAGCTGCCTGCATCAAAGAGGGCTGAGATGCAACCATGTTTTTCTAGTCTGTGTGAACAGGCTGTCAATGTCATGAGTAAGATAAGAGATTGCATGAAGATCCAATATGATGAGAATCAAAGCCGTTTAAATGTCTGCTTTCATGAACTTGCTACAACATTGCAGTCGTCGTCTTAGAAAATTGTAAGTTCTCATTTTCCCTTGCGCTCACAAGTGATAGCCGTAAACAAAATGTCAACTGGTGGTGCAATTTTCTTTTTCTTTTGTTTTGATTTCAGGTCCAACTTTTTTCTGTTACCACAATGCTCGTGCAACTTTGAATGTTATTTTATAAACTTTGAATGTTATTTTATAAACCTCTGACACTTGTGGACTCAACTAGTCAAGGGGCATGTGTTATTGCGGCCATCATGCAAAGTCAGGATGATTTTGGGTTGTAATTTTGAAATATCCTCTATGCATTGATGTTTTCTAGCAGAATTAGGCATGGGATTGGAAAAGCTGTTCTATGTCATCTTTGTAGCTGCCAACTATTTTTACTACCATTGCGTAGTTACTTAATGTTAACTATGTATATATTTTTAAACCCACTCACAAAATCCATACAAAAAATCCACTCGCTGACGTATCAGCGGGTGACTGGTGCAATTTCTGGCAGTTTCTCTCTCCTCTTTCTTATTAAACCAATCACCCGTTGACACGTCAGTGACTGAGTACCAATCACCCGCTGACACGTCAGTGAGTGGATTTTGTGAGTGGTTCTAGCATTTCTCTTTTTTTTATTCGCACTATCATAAAATTCTACAACAATAATAATACCCAATCCTGCCGGAGCGAGGTATGAGGAAGGTGAGATGTATACGTCACACCCCTTACCCGAGGGTAAAGGGAGTGTTTCCAGCAAGACCTCCGGCACTATCATAAAATTCTCTCTTTTTTTCTATTATACCTATCTTAAATTCAAATCCGATACCAAACCCTTTTACAAACCATACGGACCCTTAATTTTATTTTTCTTTTAAATCAAATTCAAAATCCTAAACAAAATGATAATAGATGGCTGATGAAACATGCTTGGGTGGTTGTAGTAGACTCCACATTCATATTTGTGTTTACTCAATGAAAAAACAATGCATAAAAACTCTACCAAAAAAAAAAAAAAAAGATGCAAAAAAACAACATATTTTAATGTCGCTTTCTTTACAAGAGTTCTAACCTCTAAGTGTTCATTTAAACTTTCAGTAGGTGCCTCTTTTTGGAGATATGTTATCGATTCAAATTCCCCATCACTAGGTGGATTCTCAAAAGTCAAAATAATCAACATCCCAATTATCATCACCAACACATACAAATTGAAATCAAATCAAACGAAGTATAATTTACTAAAACAATATCCAACACTTCTACAATATCATTATTAGTACAAATCACAGAACTGTACAAGACCATAACAACCCTTCAAAAATCAAAAGAATGCTACTTAAAAATGATGATTTCAAGGATCCAAACATTGGATCAGCAAAACACTTCGAATATCATGAGTTAACATAAATGGCTCTTCATCTATCTTCAAACATGTAGAAACTAGAAGGGGGGTTGAATAGTTTCATCGTTTTTAATTACGTTTTAGAAAATTTCCTTTTACAAGTTTGATCTTATTGAAACCTTTCGATTTGAACTTTATGTGATATATACTCGATAAAAGATTGCCAGCTCAAACTGCTTGATAACTTCGACAAGAGCCTGTTGTCGAGCCGTGTCATCTTTATCACATTGTTTTTGAATATACATTTGCATTTGTTCGACGGTATGGGGAAGACGACAAGCCATAATTTTGTGTTTGAATTGTTGTTTGATGAGTGTGTTTGAGGTTGGTATCTATAAGTGTGATTTGTTAAAAAGTTTTTAGTGTATTTATAGGTAATTTTGTGGGTTAAAAAGTTATTTATTTATTTATTTATTTTTTGTCAAAATTACTTCCCAACGGCGTGGGCTGGAGGCCACTAAACCCTTTCTTCTAGATTTCAAATCAAACGTTCAAATTTTACTAGAAAAAAGAGGAACGGCGTGGGCTGGAGGACCGGCACGAACTCCTTTGGCCCGAGTTCCGTAGTCGTACGTCATTGTGAGTTTTGGGCTGGTGGGTGGCGCAAGCCAAAACGCCACTAGACCCCCGACTCTTAGTTAGTTTTGAACGTTTAAATATGGTAGACGATCGTTGATTGAAGCTAAACAGTCAACCTTAAATTGACCAAGTCAATGGTCAACAAGGTCAAACTCCCTAGGTCAATACTCCGGGTAATATAAGGTATCACCAGGTCGTTAAGTCCCGTTGAGGTGTGAATTGTAACTTTAGCGTGCTTTGTGATCGGGTGTTTATTCACAGAAAAGGGTTATGATCAGAATTATTTGGAAATTATTAACAAATATAGCTTAGGAAAGCTACGTGAGAAATTACGGGAATTTAGATTACAAAGATTTGAGCTAAAACCTAAAAACGTACGTTTTAATTAAAAAACGTATACAGATGAACAAAACAAAAAGTGCAACTGATGGACGGAAAGGGTTAAAAGTGTAAAATTAATATTTTTACAATCCTAATAATTAAAGAAAATTTTAAGAAAAATAAAAACTATTTTTACACTATTTAATTATTTATTAAAGAAAATTAGAATTATTAAAAATACTAAAAAGACTTAGAAAATTAAGAAAAATTTTATAAATCTAATTAACCATCATGGGAATCCTAAAAAATTATAAAAAATTAATTTTATGTATGTTTAAGCTAATTAACTAATTATTAATCTAATTACTTATTAATTTCTAATTAAACTAATTATATTATAAAAAATAGAAAATGAACAGTAAAAATTCTAGAAAAATTTATAAAAATGTTTTAACTAAAATAAAAGCTAGAAAAATTATAAAAACTAGGTTATACTATATAAAATCTAATTATGCTATTTAATTGATTAATATTAATTAAAACTAAATTAAACTAAAATTAATTAGAAAAACCACTAAAAGACAAAATAAAAATCTGGAAAAATTTATAAAATTATTTTAACCTAAAATAGAATTTCTAAAAATATAAAATTGATATATTACTTAGAAATAAACTAAAAAGAAAAATAAATTGATAAATCATATTAAACAAAAGCTATCACTAATTTTAAAGTTGGTTTTTTTGGATTTTTTCTTTTTCTAAACTAATTATAAACTAAAAACAAGAACTTTTAACAAAGACACTTTTATTTCAACCCAAGAAATAAGCACTTGAAGTGCTTAAGACTCCCACAGTTGACTTTTGTTGACTATGGAGGCTTTTTAGCTTAAATGGGAAAGTGTGGGGTCCACAATGAAAACTTATGGTTTCTCTGAGTCCAATGAACAATAATAAGCAAGTTTCAAGCAAATAATTGGCCTGAATAAGCCACAAATCTCAAATAAGCACTTTGCTTATTGGTTTTCTGAGGCAGTTATGGGACAGATATTAGGGGTCAAAATAGGTGGGGTCCACTAGCCTAGGGGTCAAACAAAGGGTCAATAGGTCAACCCTGGTAGGAGGGGGGTTGAAAGGTGCAAGGTGGGGGATTGGGGCCCACTGGGTTGGCTGGAAAACCACCACCAAGTGGTGGTGGTGGTGGTGTACCTGCTGAGACAGAACAGAAGTGTTGCCCTGCAGCCTACTTTAAGGGGCTGTGGGGCCCACTAAACAAAATCCATAAAATCTAGGAAAAATCTCAAAAATCAACAAGCTGGTAGAGATCAAGCTTGTAAAAACTCAGATCCTAAAACCTTATATCCAACAATTTAAAGGCTTCCAAAGTTTGATCAAAATCACTGACTCAGCTTTTGACTTTTTAAAGAAACCTAGCTATTTGACTTTTATGAGCTTTAATCACTTCTATTTAACTGAGAACATGTTTTTAAGTGACTAAATGATGGAAATAAGTTTACACTAACAATTTTGAAGCTAAATTGAGTGATGGATGGTTAACTATATGTAACAGTGAACTGTAATAACCAATTTAGGAGTGTTTTGACTTTTTATGAATGAACTAGAGCTTTATTGGTTCCTCAGTCCTAGTTTAACCTAATGTAAGCTATCACAACTACAATTAGCACAAACCACAAGCTGGAACTCAGTAAACAACCATGAACCAAACACTCCTTATTTCAAATCTGTTAAGCTTTTTTCAAAGTTCCAATGAGCAAGTGAGTTTAAGTTAGATCCAATAGCATCTAGTGAACAGATTTTAAGTACTAAAAGGTTGTTCCACTGAGCAAATCACATACACCAAATTTGAATTACTTAGACAGTTAACACTAATTCTCAAATAACTAATCTACAAACCACAAACTGAGCAATCATAACAAACCTAATTAATCATCAACTAACAATAACTGAGTTTATTACACTAATCTACAACCAATGCTACAATAATATCAAAATATTCAAGTAAATAAAAATGAAGCTTACAAGGTATCCTTAGCAAGAACAAAGGATTTTCCAATGTAGCCTATCTTTAGATAGGCTTAGTATCCTCCAAACTTCTCCTGCATTGATTCTGAATACCATGTATCAACCTCAAGGTCACCACAGTTAACCTATGTTTACCACAATCATATTTTTGATTTTCTATAATAATTCTGCATTTAATTGTCTCTACAAGCTTTAATAAGCCCCTGGAACCTATGTGATCCTAAGGAAGTCCAGGAAAAGAAGCACAACAACAATTAACTACTTTTGATTTAAGATGAGATTTGAAGAACTGAGAATAATTTAAAACTTGAATTCTGGAAATAACAACTTATATTAATGAAAAGAACAATACATTACAACTGAGTTTTGATTGAAATTGATATTACAAGACTTGAAGATAAAATTAAAACTATTAAAAAAAAAACTGTCATTGCTCCACTGCATCTTCCTCTTTAAATACTTCAAATTAGGGTTTCTGAACCCCTCTTGGACCTTTGCCAGCTTTGATTTTCCACCATTGGATGATTAGAAGCAATCCCAGCCATTTGATTCTTTTGGCGCCTAAATGGAATTTGGCTGTTTCTTTGAGTTATTGATGCCAGAAGTGGGATTTTTGGAGCTTAGCTGTTGTTTGGTTAGGCAAGGGGGGGAAGGAGTGTGCAGGTGGTGAAAAGAGGCTAGGGGTGATGATGGGTTTGGTTTTGGTTTGTAGCAGGTTGAGTGGGAGTGTGGAGATGGTGGGAGTTGACCAGGTCAATGTGGGGAGTGAGTATTATTTAGAACGGTTAGGAGAGGTGGGCTGAATTTGGACTGGGCCAAGAGGTGGAGTGGAGTAATAAGGTGGGCTTGGGGTTTTGGTTTGGGTAGTAGTAGGAATAGGTCCGTTTGGTTTGTAGTTTGAAATTCACAAGGACCAAAAATGTAATAAACCAAAAGTTGTGGGCTGATTATGACATTTTTCCAAACTTAACTCAAGGGTCCAATTATGCCATAGTGTAATAACCCAAGGACCATAAACGATATTTTCCATTTTTAAAGTTCCCGGGGACCAAATGCGACAAGTTGCCAAACTTCGGGGACCAAACATGTAATTTCCACAAATCTTTTACCCAAGGACCATTTTTAACACATTTTGACTTTCCAAGGATAAAAATGATTTTTTCTTTCAAAATTATCCCACCAGGGACCAATTCTGCCATTTTCTGAAATTCTAGGGACCATTTATGTCAATTTTAGATTTTGAGGGGTTAAAGTGTAATTTTCTCAAACTTTATCACCCAAGGACTTATTTTGATAATTTTTTACTTTTCTTTGCCTTGGGTTGACTTTTCTTTCATTTTAAACTTCTAGGGACTAGTTTTGCCAAATTTTGAAACTTGAGGGACTGAAACTGCCAATTGTGCAAACTTTGTTTGTTTTTCATTTGTTTTTAAACATTTTGCATCTAAAACATATAAAACACACTTTTGGGATAAATTGTGTATTTTGATGCGTTTTTGGATATTTTGGCAGTCTAGATACGATAAAAATGATGAGTGTTTGAGCACTCATCAATCGTATAGTAAAATAAGAACCTTCATATTTCATTAGTATATGTTTCAGTAAAATTAGGGACCCTACTAATAATCTAAAAAAGAAAGACCGCTCTAGTGGTTTTGTTTTGGTTGGTAAGGTGCGCTACAACATTAGTACAATTTTTACTATTAATTTTTGAAAACCATTATTTTTGCTCATCATTATTTATAAAAAATCTATAGGATAACTCGTTATTATTATTATTTTTAAACAAATGATAACCCCTCATGATTCACCTTAGAATAGTGTGAAAGCTTCTGGAAATAATTAGGATATTGTATTTTCATTTTCATGAATATTTTAGAAAGATAATCTCAATCATCGATGTAATATGAATCCGAGTTGTTTAATTCGAAGTGGTAGTACAATAAAGTAAGCAGTAGCCTCATTTGATATCACACTCCTCAAATGTTATTTGATACTTCTTTTTTTACACTCTTAAATAATTTATGAAATTGTCTTTGTTTCATTTATTGTCTCTTTTTAAAATCTTTGAACTACAAATTACAAATATGCACTCATCAAGAAATCATTGAGAGTCCAACATAATAATTGATTAAACAAAAAGTTTACAATGCCAATCAATTAATCCATTGCCATAACTTATAGAACATCTTATTCGAAATTATTATATGTATAAAAAATAGAAGTGATTTGTACACATTTGTATATAATTTGCACACTCCATTGTACAAACAGCTAAAACATGTTATAAATAGTTTACAACTGCATGATGCACGAAATAGAGTGTGCCGACAAATGTTTTAAAACATGTTATATATATATTTATTTACTTTATTCTCGTTTGTAATGTGTGCAATCCCGAGGTCTCGGGTTCGATACTAGTCATTTACATATTAATATTTATACATAACTTTTAACAGCTCCCACTCGTATATCTATTAATAGTAAAATGACATTGGTTGGCGTCTTGCAACACTCCAATGCCCCCAGTTCGACCTGAGCTAGGTTTCCTGGAAAAACCTTTAATGATTCATCATTATTATTATCCTTTCGCTTCTAATACTACATTAATAAAGATGTGAGGTTCTTTATTAAATTCTGTTTCTCGTCTCTTTATGATTGAACAAAATTACCAAAACATCTGAACGCATTCCAGATAGACTTTGGGCGTGGCCACACAAACATTTTGTCAACCCTACGAGGGGCCCAGCGGTATTAAACTTCTGAACAAATCAGAAGGAACGAATTCTCTCTTGACAACAAGAATCACCCATGAACTTTGCAACAATTCTGAAAACAACCCTTATGACTTCCAATTACAGTAAGCGGTAGATTGTTCCACAAAATGCACTACATCCATGACACTTATCTGGTATCTCAAGTCTGAGGATAACTTTAAATATGATTCTCACAATAAATTTAAATCATATTGTTGGGATAAGTCCAATACTCAATTCATTGAACATCATGTGAAATTGGTATGACTACGCATTAATATACTTTCAAGTATATCCTTAACCAATACTCAAAATTGTCTTAGTTTAATGATATTCCCATATCATTAATCGACAACGGACTATTTAGAATAATAAATTATTCATGGATCTTAAACATGCAAATATAGGATATATTATTAAGACAATGAATAATTAAACATAACCAATACTTTATTTCATTAAAATAATAATTGTACATTACATCCCTTATCCAAATACTAATCACAAATGGGCATGAAACTATCAGCTAATTTAAGTCCTATTCCTTCAGCATGCTTATAAAGCTTGGTGCCAGGTAAAGGCTTTGTAAATTGATCAGCCAAGTTTTCATCTGTGTGAACTTTGAGCATTTCGATTTCACCTATCTCTACTTGTTCTCTTACATAGTGGTGCTTAATCAGGAAATGTCTGGTGCCTTTCATGATTCCAGGTTCATTGGCAAATGTAATTGCAGCTGAGTTCTCACAATACATTTTTATAGGTCGCTGAATCGAAGGCATAACCCCAAGCCCTGAAACAAACTTCTTAATCCAAACAGCTTCCATTGCAGCTTCTGAAGCAGCTATATACTCACTTTCTATAGCAGACATTGCTATCACACTCTGCTTCCTGCTCCTCCAATCCACAGCTCCTCCATTAATGACAAAAACATAACCAGTCTGAGACTTCGTATCATCTTTATCACCTTTCCAAGAAGCATCACAGTAACCTGTTACATCAAGCTCTGCAGATGGAGTACCCCCATATACTAAGAACATCTCTTTAGTAGCCCTAAGGTACTTAAGAATATTCTTAACAGCAGTCCAGTGTTTTTCACCTGGATTCTGCTGATATCGACTGGTTAAATTCTGAGCAAACGCCACATTCGGCCTTGTGCTTTTCACCGCATACATAATAGATCCCACAGCCGAAGCATAAGGGACTCTCTTCATTCGTTGCACCTCTTCAGGTGTTGAAGCACAAACTTTATTGCTCAAGCCATGTTGCTCTTGCATCGGCAAATATCCTTTCTTGGAATTTTGCATATTGAATCTCTTCAATATTTTATCAATGTAAGCACTTTGGCTTAATCCAATTAATCGCTGAGATCTATCTCTATATATCTTGATTCCCATAATAAATGCAGCTTCCCCTAAATCTTTCATAGAAAACCAACTTCTAAGATATGCCTTAACCTTTTGCAAACTCAGAATGTCATTTCCCATGATCAATATGTCATCGACATATAATATAAGGAAAATTACATTACTCCCACTAGCTTTGTGATATACACATGGCTCATCAAGATTTTGAGTGAATCCATACTTCTTAATTTCACTATCAAATCTCTTATTCCATTGTCGTGATGCTTGCTTCAATCCATAAATGGATCTTTTAAGCTTGCATACACGATCTGGGAATTCTGGATTCACAAACCCCTCAGGCTGTGCCATATAGATGTCTTCATCTAGGCTACCATTTAAGAAGGCGGCTTTGACATCCATTTGCCAAATCTCATAGTCATAATAAGCGGCTATGGCTATAAGAATCCTAATTGCCCTTATGTCAGCTACAGGAGAAAAGGTCTCCTCATAGTCAACACCAAAAGTTTGAGTATAGCCTTTAGCTACCAAACGGGCCTTATAGGTGTGTACAATGCCATCCATATCAGTCTTTTTCTTGAAGAGCCATTTACTCCCAACTAACTTGGCACCCGAAGGTAGGTCTACTTCTTCCCAGACTTCATTGTCTTTCATGGATTGCATTTCCCCATTCATAGCTCCCTGCCATTTTTCCTTTTCAGGACTATTCATAGCAGCTTTATAACTTGTAGGTTCATCAAGATCCCCTATCAAGTTGTCATCACACTCCATGTTAAGACATAGACGTGTAGGAGCCTTCACAGATCTAGAAGACCTGTGAACGGGAACCACTTCAATTTCAGGTGGAGGACCTAAACTTTCAAGTTCTTCAGGAAGTTGGCTAGTGTTTTCAGAAGGTGCAACATCTTCATGATCGTCTTCCAGATCATATACTCTCCCACTGAATTCTTGAGATATGAGCTCCTTTTCTAAGAAGTCTCCATACCTTGCAACAAAAACTTTGTTTTCAGTTGGGTAATAAAAGTAGTATCCCATAGTTTCCTTAGGGTATCCTACGAAGATGCACTTTACAGATCTTTGTTGGAGTTTGTCTGCTGAGTCACGTTTAACATACGCCTCACAACCCCAGACCTTTAGATAACACAAGTTAGGAGCTTTTCCAGTCCATACTTCATATGGAGTCTTATCCACCTTCTTTGTTGGAACCATATTTAAAATGCAAACCGCAGATTCCAAGGCATAATCCCAAGACGAGTAAGGAAGAGTTGTTAGATTAAACATAGATCGTATCATGTCTTGCAATGTACGATTCCTTCTTTCAGATACACCATTTTGTTATGGAGTATATGGAGAAGTAAGGTGCTGGACAATTCCCTCCTTTGCTAAGTAATCTATAAACTCTTGACTCAGGTATTCACCACCTCTATCGGATCGAAGAGCTTTAATCTTCTTTCCTAGTTGCAACTCTACTTCTGCTTTAAACACTTTGAATGTTTCAAATACCTCATGTTTATGTTTAAGTAAATAAACATAACCTTAACGACTGTAATCATCCGTAAATGTTAAGAAGTAGCCAGCACCTCTCCTTGACACATGTCTAAGTGGCCCACACACATCTGTGTGAATAAGACCAAGTAGATCATTAGCCCTTTCAATCCTATTTTTAAATGGTTTCCTTGTCATCTTCCCAGCAATGCAAGATTCACACTTATCAAATGATTCACCATTGATCTTTTCTAAAAGCCCATCATGTTGCAGCTTTTTCATGCGATCTTTGCCAATGTGAGCAAATCGACAATGCCAAAGATAAGACAAATCCAGACTTTTCTTGATTCTCTTATTGTTGATGCTATACATTGAATTATTTGTAACAAAAGCATTATCATTATTATTCATATCAATTTCAAAGACACCATTCACAGCAATAGCATTAAAATAAAAAACACCATTTAAAGAAACTGAAATTCCATTGCTAGAAATAGTATGCTTAAAACCAAGGTTTAACAAACATAACCTCTAACAATTGACGGTACATAATGACAATTATTTAAAGATAGTACTAGGCTCGAAGGCAACACTAAATCATAAACTCCTATAGCTTCAACTCCTGCATGCGCTCCGTTACCAACGTGCAAGAATTGTTGTCCATAGGCCAGCTTTCTCTCAACTCTGAACCCCTGCAAGGTATTGAAAATATGAATGCCACGTCCCGTATCATATACCCATGAATTCAATTTAGGAGTAAAAGTGGATAATTCAATCATAAAGAACGCACCTGATGAGCTGGGGTTACCAGCTTCATTCCCCTGCTTCTTGAGTCGCAAGTCATGAATGTAGAGAGGGCAATTGCGCTTCCAATGGCCCTTTTCAAGACAATGGTGACATGCCTGATCTTTCTTGTTTGGTGGATTCACCTTTTTCTGCTTAGGCTGATGTTGCTTCATCTTGTGTTCAGGTTGATAGGCCATGACCTGCTTGCCTTTGTTACCTTTCCATTTGCCTTTGTTCACATGCGATTTCTTCTGGATTCTCCCACCATGAATTGCCAACACTTGCGGGGTAGGAGCCTTGACCTTGGCTGGTAGACTTTTCTCATAATCAACAAGCAGTGCGAGTAATTCTGAGACTGTCTTCCCCGAGCAGTGCATGTTGAAATTCTACACAAAACCAGCAAAGTCCTTGTTAAGGGCCCTATTGATCAAGTGCACTTGCACATTCTCGGGGTAAACAAATCCAATTCTGTGAAGCTGGTCAAAAGATTCCTTCATCTCAGTCACATAATCTTCAACTGGTTTACCATCACCATGCTTGCAGTTGTGTAGCTTGTCAAGTTCATCATACAATTCAACTGCAGGAGGTTTCTCATAAGACTGCTGAAGTACTTCAAGCATATCTTTTGGGAAAAAGTACTCAAACTTCTTTTGCAATTGAGCACTCATGCTAGTGAGCATTAAACAAGCAACCTCATTAAACTTAGCATGTTTCTCCCTCCAAGCCGCCTTAACTGCTTCTGATTCAGTAGCAGCAGGCTCAGCTGGGCATTCATTGGTCAAGTAATTCATCTTACCGGTCGACCTCAAGACAATTCTAAGCGAACGGTACCAATCATTGAAATTCTTTCCAGTCAGTTTTTCTCTCTCAAGATGACTCTTGAAAGCAGAAATCACAGATGGGGTATCGGGTTGAGCCATATCTACAGATAAAAGTTCAAACATTAGTATTTTCGATAATAAATATCTTCAAGAAAATAAAATACCCATATCTATATTCATATAACCACCAAAATTTACTTGAAAACCTAGGACCTAACTTTACATAGTTCCATCACATCAGTTGATCTGCTAGTGGTGAAAGTACAAAAGATAGTAATCTATCGAACAATAATTGGCAAACAAAATTTCCAATTCCTAGATCATTATGAGAATTACATCAAATTGATTCATCAATTTGCCTTGTAAGCATGTTTCATCCCATCTCATGCCTTAAGTTCTAGGTCTCACGCACAACTTAATTAAGTCATCTACCTTAGAAACTGTAAAATTACAATTATGGTCTCACGCGTTAAAAGAATTTTACCTTGTTATAGTAATTTAGCCTAGGTCTCACGTTTACTAATTTAAAATTCCAAGTGTTCCTTATAGATAGATGGCATGTAACTTAAATTATAAGGGTATTTAATTTTGATGTGTAAATCAAAATATGTATAAAGATGCATGCACTCATCTTTATAGCATAAGTTTTCAAAACCTTTTTATTACCAATTCGTGAAATTAATACACAAAGTTTTACTTGAGGTTTAACAAACCCTAAGATGACTTTCTACAATTATGATTTTAAAAGTAATTCGTTTAAGACATATTCAAGATTGTGATAACCAAGGCGGACTCTAAGGCTCTTTTCTAAGCCTTTAAATCACGGTTATGAATATCGTCTTAAAGGACTTAATTTTAAAATCATATTTGTACAAAACATCAATCAAGCAAAAGTTTATGGATTCAATCTCAAAATTATGTAATAAAGATTCAATCTTTATCACTTTAGGGTTTCACCATTATTAGTCTATATTATTTTCTTTTATAAAAATCACCCTTTTTATTGCTTACATCAAGTCAAACAATTAAGAAAACAATAAAAAACAAGTAATTAAAAGAAAAATAAACAACTAATAATAATAACGTGAAACAATTAGCCACATGCAAACCTTGTTAAAAAGATCCTAATAAAATCAATTCTAGGTATTATTACGTATGTAATCAACTAAGGCCTTCTCCTCTTAATGGAGGAGAGTCACATACATTGACGAATCAATTGCGTAGGCCAAAATCAATATACACTCCACATAGCATATAAAATCAATTCTATGGTTACTTCAAGTATTACTGCAATGATACTTATTACTAACTTCTGGATATTCTTAGTACTTTGTTAAGCCCTTTAGTGAAAGAATATGGAGCTAATTATTTCATTGATGATAGACTGAATTGAATCCTTACTGTAATCTAATTTCAAGATATGTCTGGGTAGTATCTTAGATAACTTATCAACTCTTGGTATAGGATTGCTAAGGAACAAACGGACTTATCTACTAAAGCTAAAGTTCAACAACCTTCTCTCTATTCTTCAAGTTCTCTTCCAAAAATTTATCTTATAAAATTATATGGTTATAGCCTAATCATGGTAGGTATAAGGAATCATAATAATCCTAGGTATTTATCAAGGTAAGTTTGAATATATTCACTATAATCAACATTATATTAATAACTTGATTGATTGTTTTTGCAAAACAAACGATACAAGATCTTTTATTAATACTCCATTGATATGAGGGGAGTCATTTCTCTACCAAAGAGAGTAACAAATGGTGAGATTTTTCATGAAAGTAGGAGGAATCATTACATGCATGCATAGTATCATGATGTAAAGAATTTATTAACAACAGAGGGTTATAACGAAAGGAGATTTTTATTAAAGGTTGATTACAAGTTTTGAGAGTTTCGGAATTATTAGGAAATCTGTCATCACTAACCAAAAACTTTTTGGTTTAGTGGGTACAACTTTCTGTTCAGAGGAATTGAGTGAAGATACATCGTTTGAGAAGTATTGTATCTAGAAATTTGGAGCGTCAGGAAGTAGAGAATTTGGAAATATCTGGTATTGAGGAATATGAAGTATAAGGTGACGGAGAATTTGGCTCAACATTCTTCTACGGCATCTCTTGGCTTGAACTTCATCTAACTTCGACTGTTTGACCACCAATCAAATTTTCATATGATTCAGTAGTTCTTCTGAGTTTTTGACGTAAAGGTAAAAAAATAGATGACGATGGAAGTGATCTTCTGAGTAAGTTCTATATCAGACTGGGGTCGTTATATTTGTACGTAAGGATCTTCAGTATTTGGAGAATTGTTTTTTGATAGATGAGGTATTAGTATTATGGATATTAGTTTTGATATTCACGGGCGTTCCTGAAGACATGCTACAGTAGTAACCGAGAATAATATTTTATGAGTATTTTGTATGTTAAAAAAATATAACAGTACAGATGAAATAATTATTGTATAAGAGTAACTATTAAGCATGTAAGATAATCTCAACAGATAAAGTATTGAGCACGGCAGTCTGCAGACACGGAGGGCATAAAAATATTATGGTGTAAAATCGTTATTTTGAAAATGTAGTTATAGTTTTAATGTTTGAAAACATTTAATTCTCTATAACCTTAGCTCTGATGCCAATCTGTAACACCCCCAAATTTAAGTTTGTCGCAGCGGAAAAGTAATTTGGGTGTTACTGTGAGGATCGAAGTTTTAACCACATAAAACGGTTTAAAAGAAATGTTTTGAAAGTTATTTGTCATTCAAATAATAATTTTGATAAAAGATGAACCATTTGATTTAAAATCTTATGAAAAGATATCAAGGCTTGTAAAAATGACAAATTTGATTTTTACACCATTTTAATTTATCAGAGTAATAAATGCCCACTCCGTGTCTTGTCCTGCTCCGTTAAATTACCTGAGATACACATGCTTAAAAGTGTCAACACAAAGGTTGGTGAGTTCATAGAGTTTTAGGAAAAACCCTTTATTTTGTTAGATTTCAGGAATATTTGGTATTAATAAAATACAAACAGTAATGAAACAAGTATCGAGTATATTCACAAATAAATCATATAAGTATTTAATCACATTCAAATAAAGAATCAATAATCCTAACATGAGCTGGAAACTCATGATGCTAATTTAATCAGATATACAATTCACGTATGGTCAAACCTATACAGCTGTATCTAAATATATGTTGAAAACATACATTTTTCCTTTATAAATATTGCACCAAGCCTCATGACACACAAGCTTAACCAGAAGGGGGTGTTCTATCAAATCAATGACAGATTTTGCCCTCTATTAATAGGTGATTTTCCAATTCCTATTTGCCTACGGATATAGTGTATCACGACTAATACGACTAACCAATTACAATTGGCATTCCGTCAAGTATTAGTGGGACAAGGGGTCAATCCTTAACAGGTTTCGAAGCTGTTCACTATATTCGCACCAACTTTACATGTGGTTAATGGCACATGATTGAGGGACTATATGGCGATAAGTTAACTTAGGCAATATCAAGGACTAATGGGCTCATTTAGAATAACATCATGTAATCAAGTATAGTATCACAGAAATCAATTTGGAAAAACAGTATCGTTTGAGTATCAGAAATTCAGTTTGAAAATATTATCGTTTGAGTATCAGAAATTCAGTTTGGAAATATTATCGTTTGAGTATCAGAAATTCAGTTTGAGTATTTCGCCAGTAACATATATATATCACATATCACAATAATCGAATTGGAAACATTATTATCAGAGTATCAATATTTCAGTCAAGTAATTCATCAGTAAAATATATATCACATACCACAATAATTGAATGGAAAACATTATCATACGAGTATCAGTATTTCAATTAAGTATTTTGTCATGTATTGTATATATCACATTTTAAATCACAAATTATATTATTTTAATATCAATTAGGAAATTGATTTGAATCATGTATTTTATTTCATATACTTATCAAGTTATCAAAGTATATGTAAGCATGTATCTCCCCCAATGATTTAAAACAATTATTGGAAATGAGGCTATGACTCACCTGGATTGATTTGGAAATGATGAAAAGTAAAGTAGGATGAGAATTATGGGAATGATTATGGAAACGTCTTTGATACGGAACCTGATAAATAAATTTATCAGAGAATATAACCAAATACTATTTGGTAAATACGAACGAATAACGGATAATTATTATTCGTTATGACGAATAGATGGGGTGTAGTGTAATTATTATGTCATGCATGATATGTTAAAATACTTTATTTAAAATATCCATCGTAGTTTTACCTTTTTAATCGTAAGTTAAAATATTAACTTTGGAATTATCGTTATATATATTATTAACGTAAAAATATATAATATATATATAAAACGTAATAAAAATGCATATGACGTGATGTTGCCGTAAAATAGAAAATAAAATAAGAATGTCAAATAGATTATGTGTAGTCCTTGTCCTTTTCCAATTTTTACACTTTTTATACTAACGGCGTTAGCGTTACACCGTTAGTCCTTTTTATATATAATTTACAATTATAGTCCACTACATATCCAATATTACAATTTAAGCTTGGAAATTGATAATATGTCATTTTATAACCTATAGTTTCTGTTTTTACCATTTCAGTCCTTATCTTTCTCGGTTTGGCATTTTTAGTCATTCTAGGTATCGTCGCGTTACATTTTTAATCCAAACGTTCAAAAATTATGGGAAAATTATCTTAAATTTTCTGGAGCTTATTGAAGCTTATTAAAACTTATTTCAACTGCTTATTTGCAAAAATAGCTTATTTTTCAATAAATGGGCTTTAACGAGCTAAATTAAAGGCCCGTTAGTGTTTAACGATCCGTGAGCGTTGAGACAAGTTGGGCTTATCCCTAGACTCATTTTTAATGTTATAAAATCATATCAAAATAGCTTTTTGGTCCAGCTTATACGGATTGCTTATTTTCAGCTTATTGGGCTTTTCAGTCCATTAAGCTTTATAAATAGTTTTTGAAAATAAGTTTTTGTGTTTTACTTTGGTCAATTTAAAGGGTCTAAACAAGCTTATTATTACAAAGTATAAACACGAAACTTGTAGCTTGTAGCAAGGAGAAATAGGTTGTGTAAAAATATTGTATGCTTGTTAAGTCGAATTGAGTTTTAAAGGGTCATTTTGGTCGCGATCTGAATCTATTTTCTGGGTAAAAGGACTTAGAAAATTTCTAAGTGTTTTTGGTATATACGAGTTTTGCAATTTACTTTGGTCGATTTAGAGTGTCAAGACGTGGTTATTTTTACATGTTATTGATACGAAAGTTGTAGCTAGCCATGGTGTCTGTTAGATGGTGTAAAAATATGACATGTTTGTTACGCTAAATTGTGAGATAAAAGACGGTTTTATAAGTGACTTGGGACAGATTTTTATTAGTAAAAGACTTAGAATTATTTCTATGTTTTGCAACATTTTTATACATTTGATATATAGTTCAAAATGGGTTTGTATGATGCATGTAACGTAAAAATAAACGTGAAACAAGTGTGCTACGTGACTCCTAGGCCTTCCAAGATAGAGGCTAGTCACGTTTGTGGTGCTATATGTTTGTACGTACGTATGTATATATATATATATATATATATATATATATATATATATATATATATATATATATATATATATATATATATATATATATATATGAAACTAAATACTTTCGATAAAAATAATATATGATGCATGGACGTATAATAACGTAAGGAATGAATTCAAGAGTGGTTGATGACGACTTACTACACCTCTAAGGTGGGTAGAGAGTCGAGGAGATGAATGAAAACACACGGGGAAAACACAACTCGCCATAATCATTTATACGATATATATATATATATATATATATATATATTGCGATTAAGCTTCCACCGGAAAGGATGATAACTTCTGGTCATCTTGGGGCTTCTAAATGATGAAGAGAGACTAAGAAAATATGGAAAGGAGTTGTGTGGGAGAGGTGGTGATGAAGAAAGGAGTTATACGTTTTATATATATATCGTACGATTACATATTGAGTTCCAAACATTAACACATGTTCTAACTATTGAGAGTCAGAGATGTGGGGATATTATATTGAGATTTTTACCGCATATCATGACTTTAAGGATGTTTGTGTGAGTGAGGGAAACAAAATGTGAATTGGTTTTTTATTTCACATGTCGACTCATATTTTATTTATATACACAAATTGATTTAACGAGTAAGGCTTGATCTAGGCTGATAAAAACTTGTTCAATATCATGTATCTAGGCTAGGAAGAATATTAGAGGAGGGGGGAATCAAGTTGGAGTCGAAATGGTTAAGTCTTGGATTTAATACGTGTCGAGTGGGTTGATTTTTGGCCAAACACTTTGCCTCTATTAAACGTATCAAACGTTCGTCTTAGAAGCTAAAATTTGGCGTCCTAATTCTTTGTTGGGTAGACAATTAGGAGATACAAAAATATGGACATGTTGTGTTTAGAAATCAAAAAATACAGAGGCATTTTGGAGAGGATCTGCTCGAATGAAAACTGGAATTTTAAAAGGAAGTTGGGCCCTTGGTGGGCTGGTGAACAGTACGCAGTAGGGATGAGCTCGGGACCAATCCCGTCCCGATCCCGTCCCGAATTGATGCTCCCGTTTTTTTCCCGGGCATGAAAGGTGTGTACCGTTCCCGTACCGAACGGGATTCTGGTACCGGTACCGGTTCCGGGATACGGGACCGGGAAATCGGTACGTATCGAGTTATTCCCGTTTTTTTTAAACTTGAATGATATTTAAAACTTGTATTGTACAAAGAATGTACGAGCCATTTCCATATATATGTGCATGCTTGTTTCAAGAATGTACAAATTGGCACATAAATTAACAAAAATCTGTAGATGTTTGTTAATCTCTACGAATGATATAATCACTGATATAGTGATATCAAATGATATAATAATCATTGATATAATCAATGATATTGAATGTAGAAACATGGACACCTATTCGAATGATACAGATTAAAGTCATTAAACATAAATATTAAACATACCTCCATTGTTTTCCAATCCTAAAGATTGAGATGACTTATGTTTTCCAATGATATGGAATGAAGAGCCGCTGTTGTTACTAATTAGTAGCATCCAGTAGGGATTTTTTTTTTTTTTTTTGGTTAGCCCGTATGCATGGAACAAATGGGTTTTTGAATATAATTCCCTAAAAAACATGGACTATTCTAATTCCGGTACCCATCGGGATTTCCCGAATAAGTCCCGTCCCGAACCCGAAAGTTCCCGATTTTTTTAGCCTTATTTAGTAGTCCCGGTACCGTACCATATATTGGGACTCGGTACGGTTTCGGTACGGTACCGGTACGGTTCCGGTTCGGTTACGGGAATCGGGTCGATATGCTCATCCCTAGTACGCAGAGAAAAAGAAAGAATTTGGGCTGAAATGAATTAGGCGTGGTGTTGGGCTTTAAATTTTATTAAGGGCTTGTTTAGTTTTGTAATTAGTATTAAATTAGGAATAGGTGAAATATTTATTTTATTAAATGTGTCGAAAACTTGTTTTGTCATTTGGTGAATTATGGGATGACGTGATTTCGTAAATATAGTATAATAAGAAAAATTTTAAATTTCTCCGTAAAAATGGTGATTAAAAATAATGACGAAGATTAATATATAATTAAACGTATTTAATTATATGGATTTTTGCGAGGTTTTACAGTACCCACATGTCATTCTGAATTTCGTCCCGAAATTCAAATTTAATGTGATTACTTGAGTAAAGATTTTTTTTTATTTTTTTATTTTTTTTTTGAACAGAGGGTTGTCGAGAGATTTTTATCCGAAATTCAAGGAAACGTTATTCAGTTAGATTTACCTGTATTTATACAAGACAAAATAACTGATGTATTTAAGGGTTGTGAATATTGAAAATAGTGGAAAAATAACGGCTAATGAATAGTGAATATTAACGATCATGAATAGTAACTTAACGGCTATATTTTTAGCCTATAAATACTCCATTTAATTTCCTATTCTTTCATCATCCATTTTCCTATCATTTCACATTTCCTATTCTTAATCCTTTTCTCTCATTAAATACTTTCGAAAATGCCGAGCCTAATTACTATTATTGCAATGGTATATATCGTTGTTGCCACCACCTATTTGACTTTTGTTCCGGATGAAGATTATGTAGTTTTGGTCGGGATTTTGGGGTTCCTAATACCACTCACGGTTCTATCATATGGTGTTGATAAGATATGGAGGCACTAGTCTCAAGCTAGGTTTATTTAAAATGTATCCTTGTTATGTTTCTATGTAATCCTCAATAAATGTGAAATAAAACTTATTTGTCTTTATGTTTAAGAACTAGGCTTGCTATTGTTTCAAATGTTGTACTTATACTTATCTATTAGAATAACCAGAGTAATTCATCCTATGGTGGTTCTTGCTATGGTACTGTTAATGGGAATCCTTGTTGTTATGCCGGATCAGCCTATTGAATATTCTACGCTTTTTATTGTAATCATTGTAATAATAGCACTTCCTATGCTAATTATATGTCTATGTATTAATTTCCGTGGTATCTAATAAAATTTTCGCTATTGATGTTTTCCATAAGCCTTTGTGAACTCTTAGGTTTCTAATGTTCTTACTTTTCTCAACTTACTATAATAAAATGATGGATATTAAGTGTAAATATCTATTGGAGTTTGTCAAAATAAGGTTTAAGAATAGTTTATTTAATCTCAAGATTTTGTTTTTATATGAAGATTGTTATTTAGAAAATCTGAAAAGATAACTGTTCCATTTATGACATGATTCTTCCTAAATTATACATAGGTAGCTAGGCTATGTATAATTGAGGACCAAATGATGTAATGCTTGGCTCAGTAATAATGGTATTTATTTTTCTTTAAATTGTTTTAGATGGTTCAGTCTCAATGATTGAATGACATCTAATCATTTTCAAAAGAATTTAGTAAATTTTTGTTCATAATATGGTGATGAGTCAGAAATTTCTAAGGAGATACTAGAATATTCTTGGTATAAACTTAAAGTTCATGAGATAATTCTTATAGGGTGGTAATAATCTATCGTTCAGTCACTCTTATTGTTCTCTTAAGGTTAGTTGGTTTAAAATCCGTAAGACTTTCATGGTTATGCTTACAAGGTATGGCCGTCTTATTTTCTTTTCTTACTATATCGTTGCTAATCGGAGGAACTATGGTTACTTCAAGTATTACTGCAATGATACTGATTACTAACTTCTGGATATTCTTAGTACTTTGTTAAGCCCTTTAGTGAAAGAATATGGAGCTAATTATTTCATTGATGATAGACTGAATTGAATCCTTACTGTAATCTAATTTCAAGATATGACTGGGTAGTATCTTAGATAACTTATCAACTCTTGGTATAGGATTGCTAAGGAACAAACGGACTTATCTACTAAAGCTAAAGTTCAATAACCTTCTCTCTATTCTTCAAGTTCTCTTCCAAAAATCTGTCTTATAAAATTCTATGGTTATAGCCTAATCATGGTAGGTATAAGGAATCATAATCATCCTAGGTATTTATTAAGGTAAGTTTGAATATATTCACTATAATCAACATTATATTAATAACTTGATTGATTGTTTTTGCAAAACAAATGATACAAGATCTTTTATTAATACTCCATTAATATGAGGGGAGTCATTTCTCTACCAAAGAGAGTAACAAATGGTGAGATATTTCATGAAAGTAGGAGGAATCATTACATGCATGCATAGTATCATGATGTAAAGAATTTATTAACAACAGAGGGTTATAACGAAAGGAGATTTTTATTAAAGGTTGATTACAAGTTTTGAGAGTTTCGGAATTATTAGGAAATCTGTCATCACTAACCAAAAACTTTTTGGTTTAGTGGGTACAACTTTCTGTTCAGAGGAATTGAGTGAAGATACATCGTTTGAGAAGTATTGTATCTAGAAATTTGGAGCGTCAGGAAATAGAGAATTTGGAAATATCTGGTATTGAGGAATATGAAGTATAAGGTGACGGAGAATTTGGCTCAACATTCTTCTACGGCATCTCTTGGCTTGAACTTCATCCAACTTCAACTGCTTGACCACCAATCAAATTTTCATATGATTCGGTAGTTCTTCTGAGTTTTTGACGTAAAGGTAAAAAAATAGATGATGATGGAAGTGATCTTCTGAGTAAGTTCTATATCCAACTGGGGTCGTGATATTTGTACTTAAGGATCTTCAGTATTTGGAGAATTATTATTATTTTTGATAGATGAGGTATTAGTATTATGGATATTAGTTTTGATATTCACGGGCGTTCCTGAAGACATGCTACAGTAGTAACCGAGAATAATATTTTATGAGTATTTTGTATATTAAAAAAAATATAACAGTACAGATGAAATAATTATTGTATAAGAGTAACTATTAAGCATGTAAGATAATCTCAACAGATAAAGTATTGAGCACGGCAGTCTGCAGACACGGAGGGCATAAAAATATTATGGTGTAAAATCATTATTTTGAAAATGTAGTTATAGTTTTAATGTTTGAAAACATTTAATTCTCTATAACCTTAGCTCTGATGCCAATCTGTAACACCCCCAAATTTAAGTTTGTCGCAGCGGAAAAGTAATTTGGGTGTTACGATGAGGATCGAAGTTTTAACCACATAAAACGGTTTAAAAGAAACCTTTTGAAAGTTATTTGTCATTCAAATAATAATTTTGATAAAAGATGAACCATTTGATTTAAAATCTTATGAAAAGATATCAAGGCTTGTAAAAATGACAAATTTGATTTTTACACCATTTTAATTTATCAGAGTAATAAATGCCCACTCCGTGTCTTGTCCTGCTCCGTTAAATTACCTGAGATACACATGCTTAAAAGTGTCAACACAAAGGTTGGTGAGTTCATAGAGTTTTAGGAAAAACCCTTTATTTTGTTAGATTTCAGAAATATTTGGTATTAATAAAATACAAACAGTAATGAAACAAGTATCGAGTATATTCACAAATAAATCATATAAGTATTTAATCACATTCAAATAAAGAATCAATAATCCTAACATGAGCTGGAAACTCATGATGCTAATTTAATCAGATATACAATTCACGTATGGTCAAACCTATACAGCTGTATCTAAATATATGTTGAAAACATACATTTTTCCTTTATAGATATTGCACCAAGCCTCATGACACACAAGCTTAACCAGAAGAGGGTGTTCTATCAAATCAATGACAGATTTTGCCCTCTATTAATAGGTGATTTGCCAATTCCTATTTGTCTACGAATATAGTATATCACGACTAATACGACTAACCAATTGCAATTGGCATTCCGTCAAGTATTAGTGGGACAGGGGGTCAATCCTTAACAGGTTTCGAAGCTGTTCACTATATTCGCACCCACTTTACATGTGGTTAATGGCTCATTATTGAGGGACTATATGGCGATAAGCTAACTTAGGCAATATCAAGGACTAATGGGCTCATTTAGAATAACATCATGTAATCAAGTATCGTATCACAAAAATCAATTTGGAAAAACAGTATCGTTTGAGTATCAGAAATTCAGTTTGAAAATATTATCGTTTGAGTATCAGAAATTCAGTTTGGAAATATTATCGTTTGAGTATCAGAAATTCAGTTTGAGTATTTTGCCAGTAACATATATATATCACATATCACAATAATCGAATTGGAAACATTATTATGAGAGTATCAATATTTCAGTCAAGTAATTCATCAGTAAAATATATATCACATACCACAATAATTGAATGAAAAACATTATCATACGAGTATCATTATTTCAATTAAGTATTTTGTCATGTATTGTATATATCACATTTTAAATCACAAATTATATTATTTTAATATCAATTAGGAAATTGATTTGAATCATGTATTTTATTTCATATACTTATCAAGTTATCAAAGTATATGTAAGCATGTATCTCCCCCAATGATTTAAAACAATTATTGGAAATGGGGCTATGACTCACCTGGATTGATTTGGAAATGATGAAAAGTAAAGTAGGATGAGATTTATGGGAACGATTATGGAAACGTCTTTGATACGGAACCTGATAAATAAATTTATCAGAGAATATAACCAAATACTATTTGGTAAATACGAACGAATAACGAATAATTATTATTCGTTATGACGAATAGATGGGGTGTAGTTTAATTATTATGTCATGCATGATATGTTAAAATACTTTATTTAAAATATCCATCGTAGTTTTACCTTTTTAATCGTAAGTAAAAATATTAACTTTGGAATTATCGTTATATATATTATTAACGTAAAAATAAATAATATATATAAAACGTAATAAAAATGCATATGACGTGATGTTGCCGTAAAATAGAAAATAAAATAAGAATGTAAAATAGATTATGTGTAGTCCTTGTCCTTTTCCAATTTTTACACTTTTTATACTAACGGCGTTAGCGTTACACCGTTAGTCCTTTTTATATATAATTTACAATTATAGTCCACTACATATCCAATATTACAATTTAAGCTTGGAAATTAATAATATGTCATTTTATAACCTATAGTTTCTGTTTTTACCATTTCAGTCCTTATCTTTCTCGGTTTAGCATTTTTAGTCCTTCTAGGTGTCGTCGCGTTACATTGTTAATCCAAACGTTCAAAAATTATGGGAAAAATTATCTTAAATTTTCTGGAGCTTATTGAAGCTTATTAAAACTTATTTCAACTGCTTATTTGCAAAAATAGCTTATTTTCAATAAATGGGCTTTAACGAGCTAAATTAAAGGCCCGTTAGCGTTTAACGATCCGTGAGCGTTGAGACAAGTTGGGCTTATCCCTAGACTCATTTTTAATGTTATAAAATCATATCAAAATAGCTTTTTGGTCCAGCTTATACGGATTGCTTGTTTTCAGCTTATTGGGCTTTTCAGTCCATTAAGCTTTATAAATAGTTTTTGAAAATAAGTTTTTGTGTTTTACTTTGGTCAATTTAAAGGGTCTAAACAAACTTATTATTACAAAGTATAAACACGAAACTTATAGCTTGTAGCAAGGAGAAATAGGTTGTGTAAAAATATTGTATGCTTGTTAAGTCGAATTGAGTTTTAAAGGGTCATTTTGGTCGCGATCTGAATCTATTTTCTGGGTAAAAAGACTTAGAAAATTTCTAAGTGTTTTTGGTATATACGAGTTTTGCAATTTACTTTGGTCGATTTAGAGTATCAAGACGTGGGTATTTTTACATGTTATTTATACGAAAGTTGTAGCTAGCCATGGTGTCTATTAGATGGTGTAAAAATATGACATGTTTGTTACGCTAAATTGTGAGATAAAAGACGGTTTTATAAGTGACTTGGGACAGATTTTTATTAGTAAAAGATTTGGAATTATTTCTATGTTTTGCAACATTTTTATACATTTGATATATAGTTCAAAATGAGTTTGTGTGATGCATGTAACGTAAAAATAAATGTGAAACAAGTGTGCTACGTGACTCCTAGGCCTTCCAAGATAGAGGCTAGTCACGTTTGTGGTGCTATATGTTTGTACGTACGTATGTATATATATATATATATATATATATATATATGAAACTAAATACTTTCGATAAAAATAATATATGATGCATGGACATATAATAACGTATGGAATGAATTCAAGAGAGGTTGATGACGACTTACTACACCTCTAAGGTGGGTAGAGAGTCGAGGAGATGAATGAAAACACACGGGGAAAACACAACTCGCCATAATCATTTATACGATATATATATATATATATATATATATATATATATATATATATATATATATATATATATATATATATATATATATATATATATATACTATATTGCGAATAAGCTTCCACCGGAAAGGATGATAACTTATGGTCATCTTGGGGCTTCTAAATGATGGAGAGAGACTAAGAAAATATGGAAAGGAGTTGTGTGGGAGAGGTGGTGATGAAGAAATGAGTTATACGTTTTATATATATATCGTACGATTACATATTGAGTTCCAAACATTAACACATGTTCTAACTATTGAGAGTCAGAGATGTGGGGATATTATATTGAGATTTTTACTGCATATCATGACTTTAAGATGTTTGTGTGAGTGAGGGAAGCAAAATGTGAATTGGTTTGTTATTTCATATGTCGACTCATATTTTATTTATATACACAAATTGATTTAACGAGTAAGGCTTGATCTAGGCTGATAAAAACTTGTTCAATATCATGTATCTAGGCTAGGAAGAATATTAGAGGAGGGGGGAATCAAGTTGGAGTCGAAATGGTTAAGTCTTGGATTTAATACGTGTCGAGTGGGTTGATTTTTGGCCAAACACTTTGCCTCTATTAAACGTATCAAACGTTCGTCTTAGAAGCTAAAATTTGGCGTCCTAATTCTTTGGTGGGTAGACAATTAGGAGATACAAAAATATGGACATGTTGTGTTTAGAAATCGAAAAATACAGAGGCATTTTGGAGAGGATCTGCTCGAATGAAAACTGAAATTTTAAAAGGAAGTTGGGCCCTTGGTGGGCTGGTGAACAGTACGCAGAGAAAAAGAAAGAATTTGGGCTGAAATGAATTAGGCGTGGTGTTGGGCTTTAAATTTTATTAAGGTCTTGTTTAGTTTTGTAATTAGTATTAAATTAGGATTAGGTGAAATATTTATTTTATTAAACGTGTCGAGAACTTGTTTTGTCGTTTGGTGAATTATGGGATGACGTGATTTCGTAAATATAGTATAATAAGAAAAAATTTAAATTTCCCCGTAAAAATGGTGATTAAAAATAATGACGAAGATTAATATATAATTAAACGTATTTAATTATATGGATTTTTGCGAGGTTTTACAAACACCCTTAAGGGTTTAGTGCCGATCGGCCAAGAAAAGAAAGAGAGGAGAAAAAAGGTTTAGGGTTTGTGTGTATGCACAAAAGATGTTTAGGTCTAACTCTTGGCCTTGTATATATACTAGTTGTAAATCTTGGAGGACAAGAAAGGCATGGGTCGACCCATATGGGCTTGATCGACCGGCCATGCATCCCTCAAAGGGATTCTAGAACTTTCTTGTCTTCTAAATTACACTCTAGTCCTCGTTCTTTCGTTCCTAATAATAGTTAATACTTACGTTTAACAATTAACGATTATTTAGTCCCTCAAGTGTTTATAAATATATATAATCGATACATATAACATATATATATATATATATTTATTTACTTTATTCTCGTTTGTAATGTGTGCAATCCCGAGGTCTCGGGTTCGATACTAGTCATTTACATATTAATATTTATACGTAACTTTTAACACAAATAAATCTTGACACTATCAATTCCTTGAGTCCTTGTGTGGTTTCTACCTTTTCTTCTCCTCGAGAAACTTCCAAATGTGCATAATCACTTCAATTCTTCATCTTTTCCTATACTTGGCTACATTCACTTGCATATACACTTTTTCACAATTAAGTAACAAATACATACAAATATAACCAAATATGATGCACAAAACTAACGCTAACGCAACTAAAAACATACCCCTTATGAGCGTTATCAAATTTCCCCACACTTGAGTTTTGCTCGCCCTAGAGCAAGTCTAGTTCTTAAGAAAAATGATTTCAAGGGTATCGCTATCGTGATTCCAAAAATCTAATAATCATCCATAATGAATAATTGTTAACCTTAAATTTTATTGTGAAAAATCCTTGAAACATAAACAAATTAATATAGAGCTTGATAACATAACTAAGCACCTCACGAAGAATTTAAAATTCACTCATCACTCATCACTCATATGAAGATTGATTAGTAAATCACTCATTGCTCAGTCATGATTCATGTGTCTTACCATAAGCTTGTATAAGTATCAAAACAATAAAATAAAACATCAAAGAGGTCTTTTATTCGGGTTTAAGGTTAAAGGATTACCGGCTAATATTCAAACATTTCATACAAGAATATAATAGCTCCCTGGCGCGTATTTTCGAATAGATAAACAACGGATGGTCACTAGAATGTACCTTGGTTCGCTGGCGCGTTATTTGCATAACGGATGGTCACCGAAATACTTTCTAGATTTCTGGCGCGTTACTCAGTTACTCAAAAACCGGATGATCAATAAAATATTCATGCACTAAATATTTTTACAAAGCCATCACTATATCCGGATGCTTGAAAGCTAACAACAAATAAAGTAATGATTAATAAATATGATTATTATGGTTAAAGTTTTAAATGGTTAAGTAGTCCTTGATGGTAGTTTGGTTACGAACCTTTACATGTCCAAAATAAAAGTGTGAGTGTGATATCAAGTTCAAAGTTGAATCTTAGAAAATATAAAATATTTGAGTCTATTCTTATAATGCTCTTAGTGGTGGGTTTTTCTCGTGTGTGAGGAGCAATATTGAGTGGGTGTATCTTTGTGCGTGAGGAAGGAAGAAAATGAAGAACGAGCACTGAGGCTCTTATCAAATAAGATATTGTGCAAAGCGGCCATTTTGAATGTTTTATTATTAGTTATTTGGGTTGTGAGTCTGTGTGGTATTTATCAGGGTTCTAAAAGGTGTGTCATGTGTAACAATTCACATTTTCATGTTAATTACTATTCCCGAAAAATTTCACTATTCATTTTACTATTCATTTTTCCGAAATTTGATTTTTATTTCATATTCTCATATGATAAATCATTTCCATGGAAAAATAAAAGTTTGACACTCATCAGATCTTTTTCGCGAAAGTTATTAAGGAATTACACGTTTTAAGGTAAAACGTCATTCAAAAATTCTACGCACAACGAAACTCGACCGCGTTAATTTTCCCCGTATCAAAAAAATGTTTGATACACTCATGATTTATTTGAGAATAAATCATGACTGAGAAAAATATGACCAAATAAACCTCGGCTGTGAGAAACTGGAATTTTCGTTTTTAAGCACTTTTACTTAGCCGTAACCTTAGCCTATACCTGCACCGCGTTTCTAAGACAATTTGAGTTTTCACATTTTTGAAAAAGTCAACATATTTTTCCCCCTCCTTTGACCATAAAAATCATCCTTTGATTTTTATCACTTCCGATTTTAAGTTTGGCGAACGTTTAACACCAACCGACACTAGATAAGTCCTCGCCTAGACATTATAAACCTTTTAAGTACATAATAATCATACTAGAAAAGTTACATTTTACTTTTCTTAATTATACGTAGAATTCGTACGTTTTACGTATTACGCGTTTTAGACACGTGTTTCCAGTTTTAGCAGGGTTTGAGCACCCCAATAGAACCTACCACTCATTTTATATTTTATTATGGAGTATATTGATAAGTTCTAGCATATTTATAAGTTTCATATTTTTAGGATACCCGGTTTTACGTTTCGTGGCTTAACAACTTACGGTTAGCATTTTACGGGTCCAAAACTAGCTCCATAAGTAGGATAATACCAAAAACCACCAACTCATCCTTCCTATCCATTGTGAAACCGACTTAGGGGGGGGGGGGAGTCATCCCCATGTGGCTAAATCTTATGCTTAGAGCCTTAGGATGAGTACATGTGTAAAACTTGCTAAGAAAGCTTCCTAAACATCCCAAGTTAGTAACCTCCTCATTCTAGCTTATATATACTTCCATTTTATGATAAGAAAACTCATTTCCTTCCTTTATTCATCACTAAAAACGCCACACACATAAATCCCCAGCACCATGATCCTTTGATCTTCAAACTACAAGTTACACTACAAAGTTCAAGGCCTAGTGATTCCCTACATGAATCTCTAGTTTGTTTGGTGATTCCATGGTTAAATTAGGAGCTACACAAGGTGTTAGGGGCTGAGGTTAAAGGGTTTTCACAAGGGTTAGATCAATGGTTAGCAAGGGTTGTGGTGATTGGTTGAAAGCTTAGGTTTAGTGTCCTAGTTCCATACTTGATTCCCTTTCTTAAGTGAAAGTCAAAAGTTGTAAGCAAACCCTAACATACTTCTTGTTAAATATCATATTCATGTTATTTGCATATCATTCATGCTATATATTGTCTTATGATTATGTCCATGATGTATAAAAATGAGTAAAGCAAGTATTGGTATATATATGTTAACTTATGTTAGTTAAACAAGTAAACTAGTAACTTTCATGGTAAAATCTGACCAAAACAGTATATAAATGATATTGGACAATTACATATTGTAGTATAGGACTTAACAAGGAAAACATAGCAATTTGAACCACCTAAAACGAGTATGCGAGTCAAAAGTTATGACCAATTGAAGTTACCAAAACTTTGCGGCAAAACTGCCTAAATAGTTTCTGTGACAGAACATAAAACACGCAAAAAGAGGCCCTTCTGGTCTGTTTCATGAAAAAGTTAAAACACGAAAGTTGTCTGGAATCACGTTTTCTTCAAAAACTCATGTGCACGTCTCCAGAAAACCAATAACGAATGAGATTTTTCTCAGTTTATTAACAGCTATTTTACATATATAAGCCGTCAAGTAACACCCAGTTTGAATTCCGCAGCGACAATGAATTGGGGGTGTTACATCATGGCGGCACCAAGGCGTGGCTTCAAAGTTACGAAATACATTAAGGCGTCAACTTTAGGCATAACGTGAGTTAAGGCGTGACAAGGTGCAAGGCTTGGCGAGTTTTTTTTTTTTTTTTTTTTTTTTTTTTTTTTTTTTTTTTTTTTTTGGAATTAGTTACGAGATTTACTAATATTTGGGATTTTGGTTTACATTTACTAATCTTTTGGATTTAGGCTTGGATTTACTAATGTTTACCACTCATTTAATTATGAAATACGATATAAATATATAAACACTTTTTGCCGACTTAATTCATGCATTAAAAATTTAAAAGCATTATGCAATCACGTCTCACGCTAAAATTTGAGGCTTGATCATGCCATCACGCTACGTCTCACACTATTTATAACCTTAATATTTACTAAAAGGTAAGAAAATGATAGAGTATTTTAGGTGAAAAGCGAGAGAGCTATTTTATTTATCACCAGGGACAGAGTCATGACTAAATATGACCGGATACAAAAAAAAAAAAAAAAAAAAAAAAAAAAAAAAAATAATACTAAAAACATATTTTGATGAACCAAATGCATTTAAGATGATTTTAGCAAAAATCCATTATTTTTTTTATTTTTATTTATTTATTTTTATTTTTTTCTTAAAAAATTAACGCTATATCAAAAAATTTTACCCTCCCGTCCTTGTTTATCACCTCAATAAACTTTGCAATTTGCACAAGGCTGAAACCTCGTAGCATTTTTTTTCCCTTTTTCTTTTTAATGTTACCGTTGTGCTGCTATTAGTATTTGACACCACCTAACACATTGATTCGCTTTTAAATTCATTATCTCTTATCCGTCAATCATTCAACATTCATTTTAAGGTAACTAAACTTTTCTTCCTTTCATCGGTTGTTGATTATAACTAATATATATTTTGCTTGTGTTATTTTATCGTTTGATCTATATAAGATAAAAGATATATTGTAGGTGTAAATTTGATATGATAAACATATATTATTAGGTCAGAATTTGTCTGATCTGATCAGTGATTCAATAGATCTGAAGTTGTATAACTTATTCTATGTTGGTTTGATATGAATAACATTTTTCATTCAATGAATATGTTACTTTCTCTAGGTATATATTGTGATTTTCCAGTAGTTGATTTGATAATGATAAAGATATTGCTGGTGTAATTTTGGGTTTATGATATTTTAAAAAATCGTCTTTTTTTTTTTTTTTTTTTAATTATTTTTTAATGGGGAGTGATACTTACACCACTTTTTTTATGCACACACCACAATTATGCATATAACATGTTGTAACATGTGCATTAATGATGTAACATTGTGGTGTGTGCATAAAAAAAATCACAATTATGCATATAATTATTGAGTATTACTTCATTCCTTGTTTAGTCTATTATCTAATGGGCGGCTTCGTCCTTTTTTCTTGAAACGGTGATTGAACTTCATTCGTCGTAGATTGGGGACCCTTCCCGTCCCCTATGAAGGTCTACCATTGGATTTTTATCTAATAGCTAAAATAGTTTGGCTTGACTTCCTTCTTAATTGAACACATAGATCGATAGGTTCAAAACTATGGAAAAAGTAATTGGATTGGTATATCTGGCATGTTTGAAAAGATTTGGTATATCATGATACTGATTTGGCATATATTAAACCAGTCGAGCTAGGGGCATATAAATCTTATGCTGGGAACTCCTGTAAATGTTGGCCCATCTGTTCAAGTGAGCGGTTTCTAATGGTCGACACCTAGATATATGGCTAATTGTAACCTGTTGATCAATATCGTTAGGGGTTTTTAATGGTAATTAACACCTTATATATGACTAGTTACAACTTGTTAAATGTCATCGAGACTTCTCACTTTATACATGTCAAGGTAATGTTAATGATGGAGTTATTTGACAAGTTTTGAGGAGTATTATCTTGTACAAGTAGGTCTGCTTCGATGGACTAATAAACCAAAGAGGCTGTACCATCTCATTATAGGGTCAACAAAAATTTCTTTTTGTGAATCAATGTGCAAACCTTCAGCCCCTAATTCAAATAGAAGCATTGCATGTTTTTGGGAAAATTCAACCAATAAAAGCAACAAGATAGTAGTGTTTAGTAATATATATTAGAAATTCCATACAGTTTTGTTTAGTATCAGTTTACAATTTCCAGTGCGCTACCCTTTTGGTCGATTAGTGACCACGACTGAATGAGTTTGCTAGTTTTGAAGTTTCAGAGACTGGCATTTATCTCCCTTGTTTAATTCAGTTTCGGTTAAACTTTCCCATTTCCAGTAAACACCCCCGAGAACAGCAACCAAACACTCCCTCATTACCCCCTGACAACAGCAACCAAAGACCCCCTTAACACCCCTAACAGCTGCAACCAAACACTCCCTCAATACCCCTTTTGGTTGATTAGTGACCACGACTGAATGAGTTTGCTAGTTTTGAAGTTTCAGAGATTGGCATTTATCTCCCTTGTTTAATTCAGTTTCGGTTAAACTTTCCCATTTCCAGGTAAACACCCCCGAGAACAGCAACCAAACACTCCCTCATTACCCCCTGACAACAGCAACCAAAGACCCCCTTAACACCCCTAACAGCTGCAACCAAACACTCCTTCAATACCCCTAACAGCAGCAACCAAACCACCCCTCAATACTCTTGACAACAGCAACCAAACACCCCCTGAAAGCAACTAACTCGTATTTCATTTCCTTGATAACAGGCATTTACATTCGATTGTGAAGGGTCTTCGGGAAAACATATGCGCTTTCCTGAACCCACATCTCATCTCATCAAGTGAATGTTTAAGAAATGGTAAACAAGTCGTGAATCACATTATTGATACTAAGCGACTAAATCTGGGAAAAGAAATATACGTGGCGCCTTTTTTTTCAAGGGTAATGTCTTTGCTTGTTATACAGATAATATTACATGTGCTTTATATCTATACTAAAATGATGAAACTTTTGTGTAGAGAGCGTCGTTAGCTTCTTTTCGTGGTTTGGCCAAACTTGAGGAAGGGTTATATTGTGGAATTGTCGAAAGAGGATAATAATGAGAAAAATTATTATTTCCCAAAGATAGTAGAGGGGTAAATTTTTTAATAATTGACTTTGAGTTGACATGTATTTTTTGAGAAAATAGTTGAAGTTAACGACATGCCATTTCTTTTCAATATAGCGCATTCGAGATCAAGTTTGATTGGACGATGGCTAAGGTAAATAATCTAAAATTGTTGTGTATATATAATTGATTTGGTTGTTGCATTTGTGCAACTATGTATGTTTATTTAATTTTAGTGTTTCCAACAAAAGGGTATATGGGAATGCGGCGGATATTATTTGATGAAGAAGTTCATGCATGACGTAAAAAAACAAGCTGACTTTCCAGAAAGTGTAAGTATTTCCTTTTATGCTTGAGATTATAGCGGGTTGGCTGGGATTGCAGCAGGTCGGCTATTTGTGTAACTATGTTTGGTCAATGTTAATATGTTTGGTCAGTCGCCACTATTATGCAGTTCATCAAAGCATACTAGATAAGGTCACATAGACGAGAGGGAAGGAATCCATGACATAACTTAATCCACAAAGCAATTATTTTTGCATCTCGGTAATGTGATTGTTCTAGGTTTTGGGCTATCTTTATTCTTTAAACATTTGGAAAAATCATACCAGGGCAAAGTTTTAGGTTGAAGGGAAACTTATGTTGTCTGCTATTATTTCTTTTTGCTATAAGTTACAATTTTGTACATGATGCATTTGGTTCTATTTTTTTGTTGTTACCTTGTTTTTAACTAGCAAGAAACAAGTAGCATGTATACTAATGGTAATGGTTACCCAATTTTAACCAAGCAACCTTAATACAATGATAATAGTTATTAGTATTCCCCCACATTTCCTTTGCATTTCCCTTTCTCATTCCCCATTTTGAACCAAGCACACTAAGTTTTAAGGTCTTAAATTGATGTGAGCAATGTTAATAAACTCTAATATTAAAAAAAAAATAGATGTAAATGTAGCCTTATATTATGGTAGGAAATACAGGAAGATGATAATGATATAAACATGTCAAGCCTACGGTTTTTAACCATATTAAATTGTTACAAGTAACCTGCAATTGTCGTAGCTACAGCTGATTATAGTTTATTGTCGTAGCCTACTCGTAATATGTTTTACCAGTTTATGTTATAGCGGGTTGGCTGGGATTGCAGCGGGTCAGCTTTTGTTGGTTTTATTGCGAAAAAATATGACTAATATACATCTATATTTGTTTTTATAGCTTTGGGATGATACATGCCATTTAAAACCGCTGGAGATCGACCAAGTGGCTCTTCTGACGCTGAATGAGTTTTATAGGACTGCTGTAGTTACTCCTTTAGATACAACGGCTCCTCAATAGTCCAGGTTTTATATTTTGGTGATGATGACGTTTAAACAATTGTAATGGATAACACTTTTGTGTAACTCAGATGGTTGTGTTGGTTGATGTTTTAATAAAATGTTAAATTTGTTGAATATTGTTTGTGTATGCTGCAATGTTCGCGTCTGTTGCGGAAGATAATGTGGTAGTGTTTGGTTACAGGTTTTGGAAAAGAAAAATGATTTTTTTTTTTTTTTTTTTTTTTTTTTTTTTTTTTTTTTTTTTTTTTTTTTTTTGAAAAAACAGATTTTGGTGCGGTTTAGTAAAAAACCATACCAGAAAAGAAATGATCGGCGTTTTATCTGACATTTGGTACGGATAGAAAGAAAGCCGCACCAAATAATCATTTTCTGAAACCATTTTATTATTTGGTACGCTAGTATCTGGTATGGTTTTTGTTTAGTTCAGTTTCGGTTAAACTTTCCCATTTCCAGGTAATGTTGTTCCTTGATCAATATGCATAGAACTGTAAGTTTTGCTCAGATGAGTTGGTACTCCAACATGGAAATAGCTTACATCCCTCCTATTTCCCTTCTTGGTCAGGCGCAAGTAATTGAATGTTGCAATTATAATGCTCATACCAAATTGATGTCTAATCTCAACTAGTGCAACACTTTTCTAGTTGATGTCATAACACTTTTTGTTCACAACAGTTAAAGATCGACATTTAAAATTAACAATTAAGTAGATAAATTTTGAACTATTTAGCTATCCATTTCTCCTTGGTAGTTTGTACATAAATGATAAAAGAAGTTTAGAGAAGTGATCGATGATGAAACTTTTAACTACTACTAATTTTGTTCAACAAACAAGGTGGAACAAGATCATGTTGCTGATATTAATCCATACTTTGTCCACATTGTGGAAATAATATAGAACGGTGGAGCATTGCTTTCTAAGATGTTCTCGGGTCAAAGAAGATTGGGGTAACGTTATTAAATGGTGGAAGTTGGGAAGTTTTAATATTCGGTCAATCGAAGCGATCACGGACCACAAAGTCATAATAATTTTTCGAAACAAAGAAAAGAACGATATGGCAAGCAGTATTTTGGATGATGTTACAAATGGTATGTTGCTAAATAAATAAGAGGGCACTTGAAAATACAGTCTCAAACCTTATAACTCATTTGTTTTATTGGACTAATAATAGGGCGAATGCGGTTATCTCATCTTGAATTCAATGGCATTCAATTGATTAGAGCTTGCAAATTTAGGAGGGATTTTATATTCTCTAGTGGAAGCTCGTGGAGTCGACCAGGTTTTCGTTCACTGAATAATGGGATAGAACATATTGTCACGTTGGAACATATGGTATTGACTCTTGATCATGATTTTCATTTGGTTTGACAATTCGTTTCTTCCACTAAAAGACTTCTGAACTCCGAAGGGATTTTAAACATTGTAAAACGTTTAACGAATTTAAGACCGGGCGTAATAGTGGGTGATGCACGCCCACCACGACCTCCACCACGTGTGAAGACTATTACCCTCTCCCTTGACTGTCCGCAGTCTCTCATTTTGACATTGGTTTGGTGGTCAACATCACCAAATGTTTTGAACTATTTTTAATGTTTGTAGGGTATATCGTGAGGTATGATTAATGATGTGTTAAATATTGATGTGGCGCCGGTAATTACTTTATAATGTAAAACAACTTTACCGGATATTTTACTTGGGGCGTGATATATGGACCCCAAGTAGGGTTGCTACAGTAGCAATGCATCAAGGTTGTAGCGTGTTCATCGCGGTGTTATACTGTATGCTTTTCTGTGTTGTACTATGTGCTTAGCGGTTTGTTCACTTTGGAATCTAAACTTAAAAAGTACATAAATAAATGTACAAAACTACAAATACTTTGACCGGCTAACTGAATCACAACATCATCCATTGTTGTCGGTCGCCTGTTTTAATGGACACAGCTGGGCCGTCAAAGAAGCGGCGACACGTCATCAGTCCGACAACAATCCAATCACTGAATGACGATATAATAAGCACCATATTCTCGTTTCTTGATTTCATCCATCTCATTCGCTGCTCTGCTGTCTGCAACTCATGGTAATTAGTAATAATCATTTTATTCTATTTGTAATCATACTTTATTATAGTTTTTATTTATATAAATAATTGTTATATTAAAACATGTTATGTTATTTGATGGTGAAATAAGCTACTTTAGAAGGTATTTTTTTATAAAAAAAAGGTAACATAAAAATAAGCACTCTAGGATATAGTGTTTGGATTTTCTTAATTCATGTTTGTCTCGAATTAGTTTCTTCACAAGTAGGAGGAGTCGCCAAGGCGCGTAGCTCAGTTGGTTTTGGGTGGGGCATCTTTGCACCTAACAAGCACAAGGCCAAGGGTTCAATCCTTGGCACCCCATAGCCACGACCACCAAGTAAGTCATGTATGCCACCCACATTATGGAAAGGCAGCCGATTGTGGGCCGGTTCGGGTTACCAGTTATTAAACTTTTGCACCGAACAAGTAGGAGGAGTCTCCCTACCATCGGGTTTTTCCTGGAGTAGGGGTATCATCTGTCTACATACTACCTCCCCCATACCTTGCTCCTGCGGGATTTCTTGAGAAGTAGAGAGTGGAAGGTTAGACGGTATAAAAGTTTCTGCTTATATCACTTCTTACATAGACCCACCCCTCCTTAGACAAGCCACAGTTTTTGGGCTTCTTAAAGCTCATAAGCCCAACTATATAAGCTGATTGAGCTTGTTTTAGTTATATAAAAGACAAGCCTAAACAAGCACCCCTTATGTTAGATATGAGGGTAAAATTGTAACTTTATTTTACTCGGATAGTAACTAGCTCACACTCTTGCTATAGGAAACTGCTTATTGAATCCCATGAGCAGATAAGTGAAAGCAGTACGCTCCACACTGTTAAAACATAAGCAGAAAAAACGAGCAATCCCAAATGACCTCTTAGTATCATACATCTGTTGTACGAACTTGTATTATTGAGGAACCAAGGATGGGTTAATTTGTTGGAGCATACATGTTGGTCATTCCCAAATGTTATATACATGGTTACTTTTTGAATTACGTAGTGGTTTTCTCGAGATATTTGTTTCATGGTCTGATGTTCATGAGAAGGTCCCTACTAATCACAAAATATATATATATTTTTTATCCGTTCACCTAACTATTGTGCTAGATGTTGAAGTGTTAAACCTACATTATTTCAGTGCCTCTTGACCGATAACTTAATGTTAGGATTTTGCATTTGATAGGGAAACTATATATTGTATATTGCCATTCTAAGATATTAATTTATATAAATGCAATATGATGTTGTACAATGTAGACTTGTAGATAATTGACTATAGGAAGAAGCAATATGATGGCTAGCATCTGAGTATCCTTGTTATGTCCTTATTTTTAGTAAAGAAGACCTTTTCGAGGTATGTGCTTGATGTGTGGTAAAAAGACATTTCACCCTGGAGAAGGTGTTTTAGTTCAGTTTTTTAGTTTATTTTCTTTTTTGCTTTTGAAGTAATTTTAGTTTCTATGAACTAGTGAGAATGCGTGACTATTGAATTCGTGATTCAGAATGTAGTTTTAGCCATTCTTTGAAAATTAAGTTCCTTGGAACTATCAATATGTTACATGAGCTCAAGTAGAAATGACTGTCACTTTGTTATAGCAGATTATAACCACTGAGCCACTTTTCGTTACAAACAGTGAAACAATTATGCTTAATCTTTCGCTTACTCTATTTGTGTACCATTCATTTTTGTGAAGGAGCAGAGTCATTAATAAATCGAAGTTATTCAAGACGTTGTACCGCAAGCAAAGATGGATATTTGGTGGCAACTTCGACGTATCAACATCTTCAGAAGGAACATGGAAAAAACAACTTCAGGAGTTAGCTATTGATCAACATCGGTCTAGTTTACATGCAGGTTCTGTTGACATCTATCAATGGAAAGCTCATACTGCTGGGTAATATATCTTACCTTCGTAAAGATTTGGCCCAACTGCATCTTTGTTTACATTGCAAAGGTTATGTTCATCTGTATTATAATTTGCTTTTGTAGGATTGACAGGTGCAAAATGAAGATGGGATTACTCCTCACTGGTGGAAGTGGCAAGGTAAGAATTAATTTATGCACAAAGATAAATCATTTGGATTAATCATAAATTGGTCCATGTTTTCATAAACAAATTATTCTGAACGTGAGCATTTAACTGATGTTGGTTACTTGAATTACAGAACTGTAAGTATTTGATTCGGTTATTTTCATTTAAAACTTGACATTGGTATGCACATAGCTACATCCTTTTAGAATGTCCATTTATCTTCGTTATTTTTAGTTTATTTTTAGGGTATATTGGAATTTATGTTGGAACTATGTATACATTGTATATTTGTATTGATTGTCACCTATTTTGTTAGGTGATGCGTCTGTGGTCTGTAGAAAGATACAAATGCCTGGCTGAGTATCACCTTCCACATACAGGCTCTTTGATTGACTTCAATTTTGACGAGACCAAGGTAATTTTCTATACATTTGAGAGCTTTATATCTGCTTTTTGTTCTTAATGCGTTTTTTGCTCGGTTTAAAATCCGATTACTATGCTCGTTTGGATTTTAAGTCGTTTTTATTTTTCAACTCTCAACTTTTTATATAGTACGAGGAATAGTTCTCTTTTTCTTTTATAAAGATGGTCTATCATAGTACATGATATCTAAACAAAGTGAATATTTCGCTGCATCTTGTGTAGGTTGTAGGATTAGTAGCAACTCAGCTATGCATATGGAGGCGCAATGAGAAGAGAAGTATATTCTCATCACAAGGTGGTCAATTTCCTAGAGGTACTTGCATGTGGTAAGTTACATGTTAGCTTCTTTTTTTTTTTTTTTTAATTATCAAAATTGCATGCTATTATTTTAAAATGCCTATGTTGGGATGAACACATTTATTGTCCAGTGAGCGTAACTTTCCATTTTATTGTAGTTATGTAGATCCAGAGGCTGTTGTTGGATGCGAGGATGGGAGAGCTCGTGTCTTTGATATGTATGGCAAAAAGTGGTCTAGAATCATAAAGTACGTACTACTTATAAGCAAACTCTTTACTTTTATGTGCTCTTTTTAGCTTCACTTTTGTTAGATGCAATATTAAGGTCTTATTCTCTGATAACCATGATGCTAGCCGCCGGGCCTGCCCTCCGCTAAGTTAATCACTGTGAGTGTGGCTGCCTTTGGCAAACCTGGCAAAATGTACCACCACCGCTTGTGTCATATTGTCTCAAGTTGTCCTTGTGCTCCCTCCCCCACCCGCGCCCGGTGCACGACGCCTGCCATATTCTTATGTTTAAACTTTATTGAAGTTAACGGTATTTTGTATCTTTTTTACCATTTTGGTGTTAATGACCGCACTTTGGTGGTCTTCTTTGGGGGGCCTTTTTGCATATATGTCTTTTTGAACCCTTCTTAAAAAAAAAAAAAAAAAAAAAAAAAAAAAAAAAAAAAAAAAAATTTGATTTGCTTTCAGTGTATTGGTTTGCTCAGGATCTTGATATCTCATTGCATTGTTCTTACCTATTAATGTATACATTTTTTAGAAAGTTTCTGGTTTTCAACGCAAAACCAAATACAACAGGACTTGCTTTTAGAAAACTTAAAACGAGAATTTGTTTAAAGATGTGCTAAACATGACCACTTGTCACTGTTGAGATATTATCTCCAAAATGGCTTTCTCAATAGCTGATGTTCTGTGTATACCCACATGAATACGATCTTCAGTGAGTACTTTGTGATTGTCGATAATGAAGGGATTGATAACCATAATTTTGTTGCGATGATGTTTGCAGGATGCATGAGGGACCAGTTACATGTTTATCCTTCAGTGATGACCAGTTGCTTATTGGTGGTTCCTCTTATGGCCGTATATCTTTATCAGATCTTTCATCTGATCAGCAAGTAGCAGCACTTAAGACCAATGATTATGCAGGCTAGATATATTTCATTTTGTCTATATTCATTTGATCTCCTCCCTTCTCAGTTGCATTTTGTTCTATTCATGTGGCTCATAAAGCATCTTTATCTTTCAACTTGTACTGTTTTGCAACAGATTTGAGCACTTTGTGCTACAATTCACATTCACATACATTATTTGCTGGGTCGAGATCAGGACGCGCAACTGCTTTTGACCTAAGGTACGATAACCTCCATATGATAATAGTTGCGCACACACACACATGGCACATATATACCAACATATCACCATACTTTATCTTGCGTGACCTTCAGGATGATGAAACGATTATGGGAGGTAAGAGTGAGTCCGAATATCCTGTGCTCAATACAACATATGAGGGATGACGTCTCAGTATTAGCAATGGGAGGAATAGATGGTGTGCTGCGTCTTGTGGACCAGCAAAGCGGCGACATATTGTCAAGCTGTATAATGTATGAAAGTAGCAGAAAGTTGTACCGTTCACCAAATCCCCACTTAAATGTTACAAGGAAAAAGGGAATAAGAGTTGCAGAAGATGCACGTTTCGATTTAATGCCTAGAACTTCCAGACCTTCGATTAATAGTTTAGCTGTTGGGATGCAAAAAGTTGTCACTGCACATCCTGATGGGTACATCAGAGTTTGGAGATTCGGGAAATGACTTAGTTTAGAATTTTGGTGATTAGAAATATCTACAGTGTAACATTTGAATATTTGACATGTAACAATTTGTATGAACTTTGTATGTATGTCTTTATAAAAACCATAGGCTTCACAAGTGAAACATTATAGCTTATTAGTTCATGTATATACACTAGATATATGATGGGTTACATCTCATCTTTAAAGGTAGGGGTAGCATCTTTATAGGCGGGGCGGGACAAGCCGGTTTTGGGTTCTTAAGCATTTTTTCTGTCACTGTAAGTGCTCTAAGACCAAATGTAGTCACTGAATTATTCATGGTCACTTTTACCTCGGTGCTACATCATTTGCTACCTAGTTTTATACTTTTATTCGCTCGCCATTTGAATTCCTGCAACAATTACTGACCATAGTCATTTACGTATGCCTCACTTAAACACATATACAATATAACACACTCATACACGCACAAAGTTATACTCTCGCTGTCATTCCCAATAGTGATCGGCCTCACCATTGCCTCGCCAAAAGATGCTCACCATCATTGTCTAGCGCATGAAAAGGCCCGGGTGAGTGAAGAATGACTTTGACGCCTCGCACATGAAGAGAAACAATTACGTTCAGTCTAAGAGTTCATACTAACGTGAAAAATGAAAAGGTTAAAACACACAATTGTTATATCAAACTACAAGCTATATGTTATTTTCACATCCGCCTTTACTAGTTATAATACCTGTGCACGCACAGGGTTTTTAAAATTTTGATTTGATTATGTATTATTATCGATTAAAAAATGAACCACTTAACATGTTTCAAATAGTTTTACTTAGTGGACTAAAGATAAAAAAATCATATGTATATATGTTCTAATCTACCTATTATTTTAGGAGAATACTTTTGGATTAAAAATTATATTTTATTATTCAAGCAAAATCACATTATAATACTTGACTTGCATGAGATGTTAGTAATATATGCTTTTAGTTTTGCAAACCCGTGCTATCAATTTATGATGTGTTTTGTAATTGTGGTATTTCTTTTACTTATATTTTCGTTATGTAGTTTTTCTTTTTTTGATTTAGGAGGTGATTCTTATCAAATAATGATTGTGATGCATGTATTTTTTTTATAATTTAAAGGAAACACTTTCTATATTAAAGAATGACTATCTAACCGATGTGTTTTTGTTTTTTTTTTTAATAATTAGTTTTGTATAACGTTTTTAACTGACAGAGATGTTGAGTTTGAGGTTAATATTGTTATTTAACTTTAACTATTGATATCATGTTGTACAAAATGTGCGAATTTAGTGGCACATAATGAGCGTTGATGAAGTTAAAATATGCTCCGTAAAGTTTTTAAAATGTTTTTATGGATATCCATATATAAGTTTTAAATAACAATTTCATGAGTCGTTGTTATAAGTAGAATCGCGTATATTTATTTTCATATCACAGTAACTCATGCTTACCATTTGATATTTATATTCCCGTTACTAATAATTTAGCCGTATTTCAAATCCGTGTACGCATAAATTAAACTTTTATATAGTAACATGAGTCCTTATTTAAAAAAATATTCTAATGGATGAAAGTTTAGAACTAACGTTAGTTTAAAAAATATTTAACGTATATTAAAATTAATTGGCATATTTACTAAATTTACTTTAATTGAAAAAAAAAAAAAAGAAAAAAAAAACCAACTAATACTATTACTCATGTAATTTTAAACAAAGTTAACATTATAAAGTATAAGGGTATAAAGTGTAAAGGGTTAACTGTTTATTATCTAAAGTTATTAAAAAACATGGAGACTTATAATTTTACACTTATCTCTAATATATTTAAAATTCAACCACTAATGTTTTATTAATTACCTCCTCTTTTCTTAAGTTTTTATTTTCATAAATTTGACACCTATATTTTTATGTGTTTTTTTTATCAATCAAATTCTCCACCAAATTTATTAAAGTTTGACCAAAATCAATTCAATTTTGACTTTTTATTAGCCAATCATATTGCTTGATTTCGCTTATGTGTCAAAATCGAGCTCTCCTATTGGTCCAATTTTTTTTTCAATGAGAAGGGTTTTGCAAAAGCACTCCGAAAAGATGTAATTCTTGTATTATATAAAAGATTTACGTCATTTGATGTGACATAAATTAATTTATCTTGTTCTTCTTTTACTTTTGTTTCTTTCTTTTATCCATTTAATTTGATCATAAATTTATAACTTAACCTCAAGTTAGCACATAATCACATATGTACGATATTACTTTCGTTCGCCATTTTGTTAGCGGGTCTTATACAATCTCACTCACGTCTATATCTCCTCCATAGTGGATGGAAAATAATAGTTACCGTTTACATGTGCAATCATAACGGTGTCATGTGGTTTAGATTTGAGTATGATTTAAGGAAAACACGCACTACAACCTCAAATGGTTGGTTTTATTTGAGATTAATGATATGAGAGATATACTAAATGCTATAGTAAATGTTGTAACTGTATATAAAAAATATTGATGTAGTCGATATTTGTGGAGCAAAAATATTTATGTCGAAGAAAAATGTTAATATAGTCGATATTTGTAGAGCTAAAATGATTTACAACTATAAACAGTAGTGGTCCAAGAGGGGTCATTCTCTTTTTTTTTTTTTTTTTTTTTTTTTTTTTTTTTTTAAATTTTGATTTTGTTATAAAACAACAGAACTGAAAATATGAAACATAAAATATAAAGTTTAACAAATCAAAAATTGTAAAAGACAAAAAATACTGAGCAGAAAATGGTAGAAAAATTATCTTTCCATGTTAACAGGCTAAATAAATGTGAATAATGAGGGTGCCACTAACCTATAGGAGTACCCTTAACGCCACCCTTATATCTATGCTTTTAGGAAGTCAAAAACATCTATACTTTTAATTTTACTTAAGAAATAACATTAGTTAGTCAATATATTTATTTTTACTTTATAAGTAACTAGACGAATATTCGTGTAAAGAGACGGTATATAGCGATAAATAATTATATTCGTGAAATCATGATTCTGGTTTGACCTTTGATATAAAACTTATGAGTTTAATATGTAGTTATTGTGAGAAAAAAGTTCGTGAGTTATAAAAAATGATACAAGTTTAAGGATTAAACAATATTTAAAATATTAATTTAGTTGTAAATGATGTTATCATTTTAGTCAAGGGTATTATAGGTAATCAACGTTGCTCAAATTTTAAAGAGTATTATAGGTAACGAGGCAGGCAGAACCCTTGCTACGCACGGGCTGAGCATCTAATTGTTAATCGTGTATTCTTTATGTATATTGGCGAGTATATACTTAAATTAGTATGTTGTATGAAATGTTTTAACTTTGTTGTATAAAAATTTAAAAATGTTTGATGTTGTTTGTTATTAAGTTGTGATGACTTTGTTTATTTTGGCCTATTACTTATTTGTATGAAAAAAAATGCCTTTGTTTCTTTTAATTTGGTCTATTACATAGCCTTATGATACTATACACATATGTCTATTCCTGTTGTTTCTCCTCATGTTTTGTTCCGTGCTACGTAATTTGGTATCTAAGTGTTTTCGCGTAATGTTTTGTAACTATTTTCAGAGCCCGTGCTACACACAAACTTGGTATCTAAGTGTTTTCGCATAATGTTTGATTGTTTATTGAAATGAATTTGTTTATGTTTTTACTACACAATTATTCTGATGATTTTTATAGTTGATTAGGTATTGTAGTTGTTTTTTATTTTTAATTTGTTTTTAATCATATGTTTGTGCTACGCACAAAGTTTGTATCTAAGTATTTATCGCGTAATGTTTGTGTAAATTGTCGAATACACAACAATCTATAACTAAGTCTGCTGCGGGAGATCTTTGTTGATAACGATTTGTGGTTATCTAATTTAAATGTAAATCATTTTATTTTTAGAATGTGCAAACTAATTTTACACAAAATAACCATCTTTAACCTCCATTAATAAGTCAACTTATGGATCACTACAACCATGAATCATTTTTGGTACACGCTTGTTTAGAGAACCAATATTTACGGATGTGAACTTTCATTATTTTCATTTAACGTGAAATTCAAAATGACACTACATAATAGTTTTTGGTTGACTGGTATTGAATACGTTATTTATTTTTATTTATTTTTATTTTGTTTTGGCATTGAATACGTCATATTTTGTCTCACAATCAATCCACAAAAACAAAAATACAGATCTATCATTTTCCTACACAAAACTCGTATCTCTCTCTCTCTCCCATCTTATATTCCGGTAACCAAAACAGCCCTCAACTCCAAAACGTCATCGTCACTTAACACTTTCTTTGATGCGGTATTAACATCCCGTCGTATCCACGGCCTCCAATCCCACCCCTCCAACATCCCGGTGAGGCATCGTTTTTCCGGCGAGGCTTCATTATCCCGCCGGTTGTTGGGTAAAACACCAAAAAAACCCTAAGTGTCGCTGGGTTACATATCTAATTTATCACCCTAACGTTTTCCATATTCTGACAAACGATGATTTCCGGAAACTATGTAAATGACGTGGTACCTTAAAACGTCGTTTTTTTCCCTCCTCGTTTTATGCCGTTATTAATAATGATTAATCTTAATTTTTGAGATTTTTATCAAAAGGGTTTCCGTCTTGTAGGTTGTGGGCAAGTTGGGTTGTCTTCTAAAACGATCAATGATGGTTGTTTTTCGAATGATTGAGTTTTTGGAAATATATTTGAATAAAAAACTGAAATCTATTGTTGTTTTGTATTTTATGTTTCGATTGGTGTTGTGACCGTGAGATGATTCAGGAGAATAGGATTATGATACTAATGGTTGGTGTTGTTTGATAGATTGTTGGTTGATGTTGGTTGTTCGAATCTGGTTGTTGGATCACCATCGGAACTGAACCACCCAAGCTCGAAACACCACCTCTTAAATTAAGATTCGGTGGTGTTGGCAGCAATAACAGTTGATGTTGACAGTGGTTCCGGTAGCAGTGGCGGTGTAAGAATCTGATGTGAGCCTTCTCGATTGTGCTATTTATAAGGGAGTATATAACCTTCAATGTAGTTGAAAAGGTTAAACAATAAATATGATTTTAGTGGTAATCATTAGTCTTTGTAATTGCACTCTGTTTGTATTCTTTTTAGTTCTAATTGTAAAACCCTTCAAATGGTTTGCATTTCAAGATTTAATGCTTAATTGAATTCTACATAATGAAAACTGCATTGAATGATCATTATAATGAGATGTAAATTAAGGAAAAACGCATCCTTTTCATCTACTTTGCAATGAATTCCGAGCATTAGCTAGCTTGTACCCTATGCAATTTTGACGCCTCCACATTAAATTTTAGGACTAAATCTTATAGTATTATAGATTAACATTACTCAAATTTTAAGTTTAAGAAATGCATATGCATTCACTATAAGTAGTAGAGATATTAGTAACCATCTCGAAAGTGGCATATCGGTAAAAGCATCTCTAATTCTAAACTAGAGTTCAATCGTCGCTGCTCAAACATCTTGGATTGCGCAGGAAAAGTGTGAAAATGGACACGAGGATATCAATTAGACCGTGTACATCGGAGAAATAAAACCTCGACTTCTTCGAGTAACATAAACATTGATCCTTTTATTTTGACCACGTAATCATTTTTAGAAGAGACTTGAATCATGTCAAATCTGTTTATACTTTTATTTTGACCACGTCAAGTATTTTTGTTTTTACTTTAACTTTAGTCGAAGTGATTTTTTTTTCTTTTACTTTATCTTTTCTCGCGCGTCAAAAAATGTAAATTATATAAAGTTTATTTTGTAGAAACAATATTGTCTTGAGGTGCTTTAGTTGAGATGAAGAAAGATAAAAGAAAATGAAGTGAAGAATTTAAAGAAGAACATAAGGCAAAAAATAAGAAGATAAAAGGATTAGAAAAAAGCTAAATCGTCGCAAGGGAAAGGCAAAGTCATTACGAATCATTCTTTACCATTCAGTGGGCATTTGATTCTTCACTAGCACTTACTTATTGAAGGAGTTGACCAAATAAGCAAATAACAACAACAAACATGTAGATTTAAATATTGTAGCACGTTAGCTACATTTTGCCATAAGGGTGAGTTATTCACACCCTCCTATAAGGAATGTATCTAATCATTTGATGATTCACCGGCTTGTACGATGTGAATTACGGGTTGTACGGTTTGATCAAACCCCTCTAATGTGACAATATAAAGAGGGTTTGTATAACATAGCCCTTTGCCACAAGTTTGTTCGAAATATCGATATCGACTAATAGAAGTACAAAAGGTACGTACAAGCAGAGATGGTACCAGGACTAAATATGACTGGGTGCAAAATTTTTTTTTTTTTGAATACTAATATTAGAAACATATTTCGATAGACCGGATGCATTTAATATGACTTTAGAAAAAATCGATATTTTTTTCAAAAATAACACTACATTGAAAAATGGGGCGGTTTATACGGACCCCTCTATTAGGGGGGGGGGGGGGTTTCAATCATTGCACGCATCGAGCGGTTGTATTGTGTGCGTCACGGTTTGTACAAAAGGTACGTACAAGCAGAGATGGTACCAGGACTAAATATGACTGGGTGCAAATTTTTTTTTTTTTTTTTGAATACTAATATTAGAAACATATTTCGATAGACCGGATGCATTTAATATGACTTTAGAAAAAATCGATATTTTTTTCAAAAATAACACTACATTGAAAAATGGGGCGGTTTATACGGACCCCTCTATTAGGGGGGGGGGGGGGGGTTTCAATCATTGCACGCATCGAGCGGTTGTATTGTGTGCGTCACGGTTTGTACGGTTGACCCATATGAAGGGTCTAAATAACATGACCCTTGAAAAATTTATGAGATGACCGGACACCTGCGAAAATCCTTCTCTGTCCCTGCATACAAGGCTACAAAGAGGAAATGACGAAAAAGGTACAAAAACTTTCGGGCATTTCAAGTTTTGGTCACGAAATGACCATTTTCCCAATTTGGTCATGCTCGACTACTCAACTACTCAACTCCATCATTTTTGCAACACATGTCCCTTGCAAGTACAGAAGGTAGGTGAAGTGTCCCTTTCAAGTACATGAGTTAGGTGGATATATTTTATTGATTTTTATGAAATTACAACAATACCCTCATATATTATATTATTATCTCTTTATTAATTATTTCACCTAACTCCACTCATCATATATTATATTATATTATTTCGCAACAACCACCCATATCTTATCTCTTTATTTCATCACAACGCCATCACTCTTCTGCTGCTTCAAGATCTTGTTTAAGAAGTCTCTCGGGTAGGTTTTATCATGTTTTGTTTGTGTTTCCGTTTTCAAAGAACGAATCAAAGATTGATTACAACATATTTGTTATTAGTCAATCTTTATATTCGGATACAAACAAGAAGCTAAGCTTCAAAAGGGTCGGTGATGATTACTCTCTTGTGGTTATGTTCTTTGAATCAATCATTTGATTACACACAAAGAGAGTGAACTGAGATTAAAAAAAATAATAAATAAATAAAATAAAATCTTTTTCGTTTCATTTTTGAGTCGATTTGTAGTTTAGTTGAAGAGTGAACTGAGATTAAAAAAAAATCATTTGATTACACACAAAGAGAGTGAACTGAGATAAAAAAAAATGTTCTTTGATGTTAACTGTGACGATAAATTGGATGTGTGATTTGTGTACATATTTTGGATGTATGAGAAAAATAGTACTCGCATATTTATTTATTTCGGTGGGGAATCTCACACCAATAAAAGAAAAAATGAAATACAAAGATAGAAAAAGATGGTGGGTTTGTAAATGTAATGGGAATCTTGACCTTTGTCTTCTCTATAGCCTGAATCTCACACCAGTCCATCCCTTTTTACTCTATTTTTTTTCTCTTTGTATTGGTAAAAATGGAAAATGCTTTTATAAATAAATGGTTGTGTGGGTTTGGAAATGTTTGGTTGAGTATTTTGAGGTGGCCGAGTAGTTGAGAGTGGTGGTTGAGCGGTTGAGCAGTGGTGGTTGAGCGGTTGAGCAATGGTGATCGAGCGGTTGAGCAGCTGAGTAGTGGCGGTCGAGCGGTGGTGGTGGTGGTTTTGTGAGACTGGTAAAGTGGGGTTAGGTGGGGTGAGTGGGGTTAGGTGGAGTAATTATTAAAGATATAATAATATAATATATGAGGGTATTTTTGTAATTTCATAAAAATCAATAAAATATCTTCACCTACCTCTGTACTTGAAAGAGACACTTCACCTACCTCCTGTACTTGCAAGGGACACGTGTCGCAAAAATGATGAAGTCGAGCAGTTGAGCAGTCGAACATGACCAAATTGGGAAGAAGGGTCATTTCGTGACAAAAACTTAAAATGCCCGAAAGTTTTTGTACTTTTTTCGTCATTTCCTCGGCTACAAATGGCCACAGGTACTTATATTTCCTATGATGACATCACTTAAAGTATATATATTTCTACACAATCTTTTATGTACTTGCCCAAAAGTAGTAGCAAAAGTAGCAAACCATGGATGACATTTCATATCAAATGGTCATATAGGGAGTAATAACATCATTACCGCTACGTCATGCATATCTTGTTATAACTCTTTGATTGGTGAGGTTAAGTTAAAAATAATAAATTAATTATTGACATATGTGACTAGCAGCATCTATTTTCTTTGCTACACAATAATAATGTAAATCTTATGCTGATATAATGATGACCACTCCTCTCGTTATATCAGTGACACACTATCATTCAATACATCATCACTTTCTTCAGCTTTTAGCTTCGATGATCACCACTTTCTTCACCATCATTAAAAATACACACTTTATATAAATATATCTAACAAAATACTTCACACATATTCACAAACTGATAAGGGTGGTTGCTACTCTCTTATCTTTTTTGCTTGTGTCACACGTGAGAGGTGAGGGTTTTAGTGGGAACGGCGCTTGCAGAGGTGGGTGAGCCGTGAGCCCTCACCTCTCATTGTGTCCTGTTTTAATATTTAACTTTAATTAGTTACATTATTGCATGCAGAAGGCCATCATTAACTATTTTTTATATTTTGAAAAACGCTCTATTTCTAGTGCTTTATTGACTTTAACATTGAATTACAAACTTATGGATATAGTTCTAATGAGACATTTTGATCCGTGCGTCAGTCAAACTCTTATTTGTGTCAAAAACTAACTTTTATATTAGAGGTACATTTACGAATCGAAGTATGTACAAATGGATTAGGTGAAAATTGTTTGGCTCAAGTTACTCCTTGGTTCTTTTTTAAATACTTGTAATGAGAACCTTACTCTTAGTTCTAGGGAATTTTCTAGTGTTGATGAACCGGAACCTCAATCTTTACACACCTTTCCATCCTTAGATTTACATCTAGGAGACAAAAGAGGAACCGACCCACCCATCAACCAATATTATCCGGATTGTTTTAGAATGAAGAAATCCATTTACTCGCCCCCTTCACCTCACGTGGCATATTTCCACCCTAAGGGTATGTATCGCTACTTCCACCCGCACTTAACCCTAAGTGTAGGGAAAACCTCCCCTATTTTCGTTAAATAAGGGTAGAGTTAGGCTCGTGACTCGAATAAAAACAAGCGCTTCTTGGGAGGCAACCCATGTTTTTAATTGTTTGATGTTTTTTATTTTATTTGTTTGTCTGTGTCATATATGCTTAATCATAATTGTTTAATTTTCATGTTTCGAATAATTTGTGAAAATGCTTTATTTTGTTTTTAACTTCGTCTTAATTGCATATAAAGGTATTTTACAAAAAGATAAGTGTAGAGAAGTTTTTATTTTGTTAAAAAGAACGAATTTCGAACATGAAAATTCACAATTCATGATTAGCATATATTCTATCTTGTTTATGTGTCAATACTTGTTGATATGTTTTATGAGTTCCTATTTGTAATTCATTCCACAAGTATCCTATCATTTAATTGTTTTGTTTCTATTTCTAAGTCTGGAATAACATCTAGTTGTAATTTTTGTTCGGTTTGATGCTTTGGTTTTTGTGTTTATTGATTACAAGTTATATTGGACAAGAAGATGATTTATATTTGAGAAGTGAAGCTTATCATATTCATTCTCTTAGAGGAAGATTTAACCATGTTATCACATCGTCCATACCGAGCAAATCAGGGGAGTATTAGTTTCTTTCATTCTCATTTATTTTTACTTTTACATCTTTTATTTAGAACATTGGGGACAATGTTCGGTTTAAGTGTAGGGAGGGTAAATTAGGATGCCTTAGAAACTATAACTCCACTTGATTTTTTGTTTTGCTTGAAAGTAAATGTGTAATAAAGCTAAGAGAAATATTTGTTAGGCCAATTTTAGCACCAAATTTATTTTTTTTTTGCAACATATAGGAGTGAAACTTTAGTCTTAATAATATGTTTCATTTCTAACTTTAATCATTTTACTTAAAAGAATAATTTATTTACAATCCACCCCAAATGTACACCCAAATCGCCTTAGCCTTCTTGTATGCACTCATCTTTAGTGCATTATTGTTATTTGTTTAAACCCTTTGTTAGTTGTCTAATTGATTACATGGTTGCTAAATCGAGTCTTATCTTGTACATATTGTTTTGGGACGATTGAGACTTATAGGTAAAGTACTAGTGTAATAGAGTAATGGGGAAGAACATCATTTATTACCCCTATGTATGCGTTAATGTTTTAAAGTACTCAAAATGTTTTGATTCTCTTAATTCGAGTCTTTATTTTTGATTAAGTAAAAGTTCAAGTGTAGGGAGGAAACGAGCTCCCTTTGATGTATTATTTTGGATGGTAGGGCAAGAGTGTATGAATAAAAAAAAAAAAAAAAAAAAAAAAAACGGGCTACCATCCGTTTCTTTTATGTATGTTTAGATTATTATAGTGTCTTGAAAAAATCCAAAAAGAGTCTGTGGAAAACTAGAAGGGGGGTTGAATAGTTTTTCGATTAAAATCTTTTTAACTTGTTAAGTTAGCTTTGAAACTTTCCGTTTGATCAAAGATATGTACACAAACACAATATATAACATGCAAGTAAATGAAAGAAACGATCAAACCACAACACGAGTATTTATCGTGGTTCGGCTACAAGGACTCTTTTTCCTTGCCCTACGTCCACGCCCCGAGTATCCAACTCGAGAGTTTCTTTCACTAGTCAACAAGCTCCTTTCACCGGCGGAGAAAACCTTACACGTCGCTTATACTTTTACCGACACAAAGCTAGATGTCGAGTTCTTTACCAAGGGTACAACCACCCCCGTTAGTTCTTTACAAGGGTACAACTACTCCCTATACACTTTGTATTTTGAGGAATAAAATACTAACCGATCACTACTGAAAATACACAATCAAATGAACTGTAAACTACACAAGTCTACACAATGCTAAGCTAACAAGTCTTGCAACGTTGTGTTGAATACTTGTTACTTTTAGTAAGCTTGTGAATCTCTTTGCTACAAAAAGAAACTTCACATATGAAATGTTAAGAGGTTAGATGAAAGAATGAATGTGTGTGTAAAAATATGATGTCAAGTGATGAGCCAAAATTCAACTTGTGGCTCAATATTTATAGCCAAAACCTTCTGCAGGTCTGGCGGATCAGGCGGACCCCTGAGAAGGGTTCCGCCCGTGTACCTCCAGGGTACCGCCGGGCTTGCAGTTAGTTTTGCAATAAATCTTGCAAACCAAACAAAGTCACATCTCATTACTCTTGCAAACCAAACAATGTCACATCACATAATATCAAGTCAAACACTAAACTTGCAAGCAACATCTAAGTAAGTCAAACATATTTCTTTCCATAAATGTATAATGACAAAACTTGCCATAAATGTGATGTGACAATTCTATTTTTAGAAAATAAGAAGTGTTGTGTTTTATGAAATGTAAAATGTAGCAAAAGTCTAGTTTATGCAAGTCTTTAAAACTAAGATTATGTTTTACTTAGAAACTAAAGTTTACATTTGTCATTAACAAAACTTAGAGAAGATCATAAAATATAAATAACGTTTTTAGGCAATATTTGTATTAACAATCTCCCCCTTTTTGTTGATGACAAAACATACACTTTGTTTTTAAGTAACTCACAAAATCTTGGTTTTTAAGACTTAAAAAAATTATATTAAACTTGTTTTACTTAATTTATGAAAACCATATTAAGTTTTGAAAGTTCAATATATTTCTCCCCCTTTTGTCGAAACAAAAAGTAGAGTAGCGAAGCGGAAAAATGCATTTACTCCCCCTTGCTTGTTACTCCCCCTAAAAGGAGTACCAAGATGGGAAACATGGATTTTGGATCCTACAAAAAAAATGATTAGTTGGTGATATATATAAGCTTGTAGTTACCACACACATTGCAACCACAATGAGAACATAAACATGATCAACCAACAATGCACGAAAGTAAGTAGAAAGAATTAGCATTCCAAGTAAAATTTGGACTTATAAAAGTCAAAAGACAAGAAATGGGTAAAATTCTTCTACTTCTAAAACTTTTAAAATAACCAAGAAAGAAAAATAAAAGCCTAGTTTTCTAAATTGGGGCAAACGGCCTCAAAATGATTCTCTAGGGTTTGTTTGGGTGGGAAAGGGCATCCAAACATTCGATGACGTGTTGGAATGCAAACCGGGTATCATCTTGGAGTTGGTGAAGCAACGTTTTGATGCTTGCACCCATTTGCTCACAATTTGAGCAAACATGGGGATGAGTGGGTGGAAATGGGTTGGCATTGGTTTCTTGGTTTGAGGGTTGATTGGTTTGTGGTTCTTGGGTGGATGATGGGTTTGGTATTGACTCAAGCAATGTGGTTTGAAATTCCATTGCTTGATGGAGATGGTTTTCAACCATGTTTTGGATATCCTCATATGAAGGAAATAAAGACTCAAAGGTTTGAGGTTGAGGGTGTGGTGGATTTGGGTGATCATGGTTTTCAAAGTTTGGTTCTCCATATAGAGGACCATGGATGTCATGGTAGATGGGGTGAAACAATAATGGTTTAGGTTGATGGTACACTTGTTGTGGTGGTTGAATGTGGTTAAAAAGGTCATCTTGGTCAAGAATTGACCTTGGTGATTTATTTGCAGAAGGTGGTGGTTGTGTAGGTCTTGGTGGAAGATCATTAAGATCTTGGACAAATAGGTGTGGTGATGTGGGAGGAGACCCAAATAGTTCCATTGGCTCAATTTTGGGTAATAGTGATGGTGATGAAGTTTTGGATGGTTGAGTTGGAGCACTTGGTGGAGTTGGGTCAATAGGTGATTTAGTTGGTGGTGGAGTGAGCTCATTTGGTTCATTGGGTGATGGTGATGGAGATGCAAGGTTCAAAAAGTGTTCATTTTTTATGGGTGATGTGAATTCATCCGAGGATGAGGAACTTAGGTTGATGGGTTGATTAGACCATAGTGGTTTAACACTAATTCGGGCGGTTTTCCGGATGGGTCTTGATGGTTGAGAGGTGATTGTTGACTTAGTCATGGTGAAAAATGGTTTATAAGTTTCAGAAATTGTGTTGAGGAAGGTGTGATTTGATGGTGTTTAGGATGGCTTAATTTATAGTGTTGATGGATTATGGAAAGGAGTGTTTGGATTTGATGTTAGTCCATACAAAAATGGAGGTTTCTAATGATTTGGAAAACGAATTGTGGGTTGTCAAATCATGGAAGTCAATCCAATGAAAATGGTGAAGTGAGAAGACAAGTTTTGCACTAAATGCTTAGTGGTTTTGGTGGATTTGTGGTAGTATAAATCTCAGGGATTTCAAGGATCCCTTAAAAGGGTTCCTTTCTTTATATTTGAGGGGTCCTTGAGGTTATTATGGCTAAATTTGAATTTTGGTGGGAATTGGTTTTGGTTAAGTTTATAGAAGAAGGAGTATCCTATTATGCTAAACACATTGCAAGTAATGGGTTTCTACCTAAAAGGATTGGATTTTGGTGTTTGGATGTTGAATTGGTGAAAATGAAAACAAAAATTCTGCAGGTTGCTGGCGGCACCCTCAGAATACACAGGCGGAACCCATTTGAGGGTGCCGCCTGGTCCGTTGGGCCAATTCTGGAATTCCCAGAATTTACACTGGCGGAACCCAATATTGGGTACCGCCAGATCCGCCAGACCCAAAAAAATTGGCAGTACGCATTTTTGACCCGCGAGACGATTTTCAAAATTTTCGAAAACTCCTAAAATAAAAAAGATAAGGCATTTCTGGTTGGGCAATGCAAAAATAGACACGTAAACATGCATTTCATAGGACTTTGACCTTGAGGTCGAGAATTTCACTATACTTAGTGAAAATATCATAAACTTGAAAATTTGACAACTTGCCAAGAGTTGTCTACCTGCATCAAAGTCAGATACTACATGTTCCAAATTGTATCAAACATTGTACTAACACACAAATTCATCACAAATATTGTTTAAACGACCAAATTTGTTCAAATAGCACCTAGTGCCAAACACTCCTACACACCCGCACTCATTGACGGTCGATCTTGTTCTTGAGCTTTCCAAGGAACCTTCCAAGATTCTTAAACATCCCTTTTGTTTGCTTGAACTCCTCCGACTCATTAGGAATATCCGGAAGTTGAGAAAGGTATTCGAGAGGAGGGAGCCTAGAGTTTGGCAAATTGTCATCTTCACTCATTGAGGAAGACGAAGATGAGGTAGGAGGATGTGGACGTTTTCCTTGGGCTTTGTACACTCTTTTATCACTTAGTGGGACAAAGGTGTGTGGGATGAGAGAGTAGTTAAGGTGAAGACCGTTTGGAGTTGGTGGAATGGGTGAGATGAACCTAAAGAGACGGGTCAAGAGCATTCCATAAGGCATAGCCGTTGTGCCATGCACGGGAATGTCGGCCATTCTCTTGGCCATGTAGTAGGTAAGGTTGAAGGGTTGCCTAACGGACAAGGAGTAGAGCATGTAGCAAAGGCAAAGGTTGATATGGTTACGGTTCCCTATTGTGCTAATGACATTGGCTATAAGGACTTCCTCCCATTTCTTGAATTGGGGTTTGAGTTCGTTCATTTCCATTCCATATGGGTCCGTATCGACCTCATTCCCCGAACGGGTTCTCCTAGTGGTGGTGGTCCTAACAAAGAGGTGGTCACGGAGAATGTCTTTTGAGACAAGGGGTGTGTCATAAGGGTGGATACGGTCTTGGAGGTTGTCAAGAGTTGAGAGGGAGTGCAAGTCGGAATAGAGACAAGTACCACGGTTTGGAACACCTAGGATTTGAGCAAACTCCTCAAGAGTGAAGGAGTATTGATGACCGCTAACCCTAAAGTTGATAGACATATGTCCATAATCATCCGTGGAGAGGACGGAGGATGCATAGAACTCTAGAATGAACCTAGGACAAATAGGCTCGTCGATATTCAAAAGACACTCAAAGTTGATTGTGGCAAAATCGGCGTAAAGGTTTGTGCCTTCTAGGAAAGACGGGTCAATGGTTCTACCCTCATGGACATAGTGTTTTTCTAGGGCTTTGAAAACGTTTACTTGATTTGCGGTAAGGCCTTTGGTTTTGTGGTGTTTTGGTAGGTACTTAATGGTGTCCTTGTGGTCGTAGTGGGTTAGAGGAGGCATGATGATTCCTAGAACAACAAAATTTCACAGTTTAGTTTACGTAAACTACTATGATAATGTGGAAGTTCTAGTGTGTGCCTATATGAAAACAATGTGGAGATGCGGTTATCTTGACTCATTTTGATGCTTCAAAATTGTTTTATGCAAGTTTTGTTATAAAACAAAAGATAACCCAAACGCTCCTAGTTCAATGTGGCTTCGTTTGAATGTACCCGAAAATACATATTGGTTATGTATTCCCTTTAGCATTCAAGAGGCATTATGCAAGTGATGTTTTAAACATAACGTTTTGATTTTGTATTCTCAATGTGAGACGAAAAAATATTTGTCCTACTTGTAAGAAATTTTTGGAAGGATTTGACATGGGGTGTTTTGGCAAACATGTTTATACTAATTAAAGACGCAATTCCTAACTATGGGAAACATGACTAGTTTTATTAAACACCTAATCTAATGCATGAGTTTTTCAAGTTAATGCATAACCCCAAGTTTTTGTTTTTGTGCAAGAAATAGAATTTCTAGACTCAGATCAGGATTGTAATCATGTTTAGAATACTTACAATGATGATTTAGTTGCAATGTAAATGAATGGAAGACCAAGAATTCGTAGGTATGGATGGATGGTAAAGTGAATAGTAGCAGTTTGGAAGTGGTGGTACGAGATAATGGGTGTTTGGTTTAATATAAACAAAGATTTTGGTTCTGCAGGTCGGCGGATACGGCGAACCCCTGGAGTGGGTTCCGCCCGTTATGTGTGAGGGTTCCGCCGACCCTATTGAGAAAAATAGTTATGGATTTGTTTTGATTTTTGCGATTTTTGTCTAATGTCCAGAACTATAATGTAGGTTCCATGAGTCCTAAGCCTAGCCTAAGAAGGTTAAAAGGTTCACGTTTAAGGGGTTTTGTGAGAATGTCGGCTATGTTGTCTTCGGAAGAAACTTTCTCAATTGAGATATTTCTTTTTTGAACGTTGTCACGAAGAAAATGATGACGGATTTCAATATGTTTGGTACGAGCATGTTGAACCGGGTTTTTGCTAAGATCAATGGCACCTTTGTTGTCATAAAGAATTGTGATGTCGTTGAGTTGAATTCCGTAGTCGACAAGAGCTTGCTTCATCCAAAGAGCTTGTTGACATGCCTTTCCGGCCGAAACGTACTCAGCTTCCGTTGTTGAGATAGCAAGAGCCGTTTGCTTCTTAGAGAACCATGAGGTGAGACAATGTCCAACAAAAGTACAAATACCACTTGTACTTTTTCTATCGCCATAGTCACCGGCATGATCCGAGTCGGCATACACTATGGTGTCTATTCCCGTTCCTTTAGGATACCATAAACCTAAATGTGTAGTGCCCTTAATATACCTAAAAATCCTTTTAACGGCTTCGAGATGTGTAGTTTTATGATCTTCTTGAAAACGAGCACATAGACAAACACTAAACATAATGTCGGGTCTACTAGCCGTTAGGTAAAGTAGACTACCAATCATACCTCTATATTTAGTGCTATCTACGGATTCACTTTCCTCATCCTTGGTGAGTTTAGTTTCCGTGGACATGGGAGTTTTGATAGGTTTCGAATCTTCTAGTCCAAATTTCTTAAGCATATCCTTAATATATTTAGATTGGTTAAAGAAGATACCATCTTCTAGTTGTTTGATTTGGAGTCCTAGGAAAAAGTTGAGTTCTCCCATCATACTCATTTCAAACTCATCATGCATGATTTTTGAGAAATCCACACATAATTCTTGACAAGTTGATCCGAATATAATATCATCAACATAGATTTGGACTATGATAATATGTGAATCTTTCTTCTTAGTGAAGAGAGTATTATCAGCTAAGCCCATGGTATACTTATGGTCAACTAGGAATGTTTTAAGTCGATCATACCATGCTTTTGGAGCTTGCTTAAGTCCATAAAGAGCCTTTTTAAGTTTGTAAACATGATTTGGTTTTTCAAAATCGATGAAGCCCGGTGGTTGAGCAACATACACTTCTTCATTAATGACTCCGTTTAGAAATGCACTTTTGACGTCCATTTGAAAAAGTTTAAAATTATGTGCACATGCATATGCAAGTAAGATTCTAATTGACTCGAGCCTAGCAACCGGAGCAAAAGTTTCATCGTAGTCAATGCCTTCTTGTTGGTTATATCCTTGTGCAACTAACCTAGCTTTATTTCTAGACATAATTCCATTTTCATCCATTTTATTTTGAAATACCCATTTTGTTCCAATTATAGTTTGACTCTTTGGTTGAGGAACTAATGTCCATACATCATTCCTAACAAATTGGTTTAACTCTTCTTGCATTGCAATTACCCAAGACTCATCTTTAATAGCTTCATTAATATTTTTAGGTTCAATGTTTGACACGAAACAAAAATAGTTGCTTTCATTTTGAACATAGTGTTCTTTCGTTAATGTTGCCAATGACACCATCTAATGGATGACTTTTAGATTCTTTGACATTGACAAGTTCTTTGTTAAATAGTTCATCTTCTTTGTCATCACTTAAAATTTCTTGATTTTCTATTGCTTGGCTTTCAACTAAGTCATCATCTACCAAAGGTGATGTCTTAGAGGGAGGTGGACTCTCGTCAAATGTTACGTTCAACGATTCCTCGACTCTTAAGGTTTCTTTGTTCAAAACAATGTACGCTTTACTATTTTGTGAATATCCAAGAAATACACCTTCATAAGACTTTGGGTCAAATTTGGTGAGATAATCCTTGGTGTTAAGAATGAAACATTTACTCCCAAACACTCTAAAGTATCCTAATGTAGGCTTTTTACCTTTATATAGTTCATAAGGAGTTTTATTCAAAAATGGTCTAATTAAGACTCGATTTAAAATGTATGTTGATGTGTTAACGGCATTACACCAAAACTTTTGTGGAATGTTTTGTTCATTAAGCATTGTTCTACTCATCTCTTGCAATGTCCGGTTTTTACGTTCTACTACACCATTAGATTGAGGAGTACGTGGAGCCGAAAAGTTATGAGTTATACCATTATTATCACAAAAGTTTCCAAATTGAAATTATCAAATTCACGACCGTGATCCGTTCTAATAGACACAATATTAGATCCTACTTGATTTTGAATTTTCTTACTTAAAATCTCAAATTTATCAAAAGCTTCATTTTTACTTTTTAAAAATTTTGTCCAAGTATATCTTGAGTAATCATCAACTATGACCAAAGTGTAGAAATTGCCTCCATAACTTTGTATAGCGGATGGACCAAATAAATCCATATGCAAAAGTTCTAGACACCTAGATGTAGAAACCAAGTTTTTAGCCTTATGGCTATTATGGACTTGTTTACCGACTTTGCAAGCATCACAAAAGTGTTGGTCATATTTCAACTTAGGTAGGTTTCGAACTAAGTCTTTGGATGAGTCTCATGTTAGCATGTCCTAAACGTATATGCCATAAAGTTGAAGATTCATCTAATGAGGTAAGACAAAGTTTGTCTCTAGATGTTGGATCCATCTTCATGACATATACGTTGTTCTTAAGGACACCTTTGGCTATGGTTATACCATCTTTAAGTATTTTACTTCCGTTTTCACTAAAAAGAACATTATTCTTATTACGACAAAGTTGACTAATACTAAGGAGATTAAAACCTAAGTTATCAACATGAGCTACATCATCTATAAAGAGGGAGTCATGAGAGATTGTACCTTTTCCGATGATTTTGATCTTAGCATTACTACCAAACGTAACATTACCTCCGTCACATTTGTGATAAGAAGTGAAGAGGCTTTTGTTACCCGTCATGTGCCTTGAACAACCACTATCTTTAATCCATTCATCCGGTTCGAAACTAACTTTGAGGCACACCTATTTTATGAAAAACACTCAAATATTTGGTCCCCAATTTCTCATGGGTTCATTTTGGTTAAGCATGCCATTAATTTGTTCCAAGTATGAAAATAGAGCATAAGGGTTCCATGGCATGTGGTTTGGAGTTTGGTAATGTCTAGGAGTGTTTTGGTTCCAAACATGTTGGTAGTTTGGTCGAGCGTTGAAGTTGCTCTTTGGAAAGGGGCGTTTGGGAATTGGAGTTTTAGGTCTTGGTTGAGTAGTTTTAGCTCTAAATTCATTTTTACTAAATCCTACTCCAGTTTTAAACACAGGTTTTGTTCCACTTTTGTATGTGACTTTAACAAATTTTGAACGATCCGAAGTGGATGAGGTTACTGCTGCAGCAGGCTTGGCGGAACCTTCGGGACCAACGGGCGGAACCCTAAATTGGGTTCCGCCTGATCCGCAGGCTGCTGTAGCAATTTTATTTGTTTCTTGTGCAATCTTTTCTTGTTTCATTTGACCCATTGAAGTTTCTATTTTCGTAAATCCTAATCCTGTTTTATCAAAGGGTGACTTTTGAAGTTTCATAATTTCATCCGCACAAGAAATGCTCTTATCGAACTTCTTAAATTTTGTGGTTTGTTTTATTAGATCATTTTGAGTAATTTTGAGTTTCTCAACTTCTAGTTTAAGCTCTTCACATGATTTGCAAGGTGTGTCAATACCTTTACTCTTTTCTAATCTCTTAGCTTTTTCTTTTAACTCATAAACTTCATTTTCTAAAAACTCCTTTTTAGTTTTCAAAAATTTATTTTTGTTTATGATTTTTAAGCTCAATTCACAAAGTTTGTTATATTCTTTTTGTAAAGTGTCATCATCAATAGAGGAGTAAGATGAGTCGGATAATACCTCATTTGAGTTGTGAGCCATGAGAGCAACATCGTCATTCTTTGGCTCATCGTCGTCTCCTTCAAAGTCACTCCAAGCACCACCCACAAAAGCTTGTTGAGGTTTGCTCTTGGGTGGTTTTGGACATTCTCCTACAAGATGACTTGTGTCTCCACACCTATAGCACTTTCTTTCAACCTTTCCTTTCCTATCATCACGATCTTTTCGGAAAGTTTTCTTGTCATCTTTAGGTTGCCTTACAAACTTTCCTCTTCTACGAAAGAACTTCTTGAAGTCTCTAACGGCTATAGCATATTCCTCATCGTCACTATCCGAAGTAGATTCTTCATCATCACTTGATTGGACTCTAGCTTTCAAGGCAATGGACTTAACTTTTTCTTTCTTGCCTCTAACTAGTTCCGAATCTTTTTCCATTACCATTTCGTGAACTTTGAGGTTTCCAATTAGTTCATCAAGTGACATGCTTAAAAGATCTTTGGATTCTTCAATTGCCGTCACTTTTGCTCTCCACTTCGGATGGAGTGCTCTAAGAAATTTCCTGACAAAGTTCTTACTACAAAAAGATTCATCAAGTGCTTTAAGTGAAGTAATAATAGTATTAAATCTAGCAAAAGCATTATCAATAATCTCATCTTCGGAAATAACAAATTGTTCATATTGTTGAACAAGAAGATCAATTTTGTTATCTTTAACTTGTGAGTTTCCTTGATGAGTGACAATTAAAGATTGCCAAATATCTTTGGCGGTTTTACACAAAAAGACTCTTTCATATTCTTTCTTAGGCAAAGCATTGTAAAGCATCATTTTAGCTTCATTATTTTTACCTATTAATTTCTTTTGATCATCATCTTTGATGTTAGTAACTATGTTATCACCATCAATAATTATATACCACAAATCTATATCTTTAGATTTCACGTAAGTTTCAAAACGGTTTTTCCAATATATAAAACCATTTACTTCAAAGAGTGGTGGTCTTTGCATAGATTGCCCTTCTTTGTAATTTTCAAAATCCATGGATCGTTTCAAGTTTTAAAACACAATATATTTTAAAAGCTTGAGTAACGTAGCTCTTGATGCCAATTGTGGAAAACTAGAAGAGGGGTTGAATAGTTTACCGATTAAAATCTTTTTAACTTGTTAAGTTAGCTTTGAAACTTTCCGTTTGATCAAAGATATGTACACAAACACAATATATAACATGCAAGTAAATGAAAGAAACGATCAAACCACAACACAAGTATTTATTGTGGTTCGGCTACAAGGACTCTTTTTCCTTGCCCTACGTCCACGCTCCGAGTATCCAACTCGAGAGTTTCTTTCACTAGTCAGCAAGCTCCTTTCACCGGCGGAGAAAACCTTACACGTCGCTTATACTTTTACTGACACAAAGCTAGATGTCGAGTTCTTTACCAAGGGTACAACCACTCCCGTTAGTTCTTTACAAGGGTACAACTACTCCCTATACACTTTGTATTTTGAGGACTAAAATACTAACCGATCACTACTGAAAATACACAATCAAATGAAGTGTAAACTACACAAGTCTACACAATGCTAAGCTAACAAGTCTTGCAACGTTGTGTTGAATACTTGTTACTTTTAGTAAGCTTGTGAATCTCTTTGCTACAAAAAGAAAATTCACGTATGAAATGTTAAGAGGTTAGATGAAAGAATGAATGTGTGTGTAAAAATATGATGTCAAGTGATGAGCCAAAATTCAACTTGTGGCTCAATATTTATAGCCAAAACCTTCTGCAGGTCTGGCGGATCAGGCGGACCCCTGAGAAGGGTTCCGCCCGTGTACCTCCAGGGTACCGCCGGGCTTGCAGTTGGTTTTGCAATAAATCTTGCAAACCAAACAAAGTCACATCTCATTACTCTTGCAAACCAAACAATGTCACATCACATAATATCAAGTCAAACACTAAACTTGCAAGCAACATCTAAGTAAGTCAAACACATTTCTTTCCATAAATGTATAATGACAAAACTTGCCATAAATGTGATGTGACAATTCTATTTTTAGAAAATAAGAAGTGTTGTGTTTTATGAAATGTAAAATGTAGCAAAAGTCTAGTTTATGCAAGTCTTTTAAACTAAGATTATGTTTTACTTAGAAACTAAAGTTTACATTTGTCATTAACAAAACTTAGAGAAGATCGTAAAATATAAATAACGTTTTTAGGCGATATTTGTATTAACAGAGTCCTATATAGTTTAAGTTGAGTCGAGTCTTGGCTTAGCAACGCCTCATTGTACATGTAATTGACCAAGACAATTGACTTGCCACTAGTAAAATATCTCTTATCTAACAAAACCGTGTTTTTCATATCCCCTACACCTAATGTTATAACCCTTTAAAATACCTCTTTGATAGTTTATCCTAGGTGCTTACGCCGAAGTGGTGGAGGCTTTGATCCTTTCCCGAGCCTATGGTAATCTATTTGCTATGACAGGTAATGAGTGATATTTCTGCATTTCCAATTATGATATAAATTTGCAACACCCGAGAGATGAGAGTATCCAAATACTTAATGTGAGGTGCTCGTGTATAATTTATGTGCTTGTTTTGACTAAGCTAGTTTATATTAATGTTAAATGACAATTCTATTTTTAGAAAATAAGAAGTATTGTGTTTTATGAAATGTAAAATGTAGCAAAAGTCTAGTTTATGCAAGTCTTTAAAACTAAGATTATGTTTTACTTAGAAACTAAAGTTTACATTTGTCATTAACAAAACTTAGAGAAGATCGTAAAATATAAATAACGTTTTTAGGCGATATTTGTATTAACAGAGTCCTATATAGTTTAAGTTGAGTCGAGTCTTGACTTAGCAACGCCTCATTGTACATGTAATTGACCAAGACAATTGACTTGCCACTAGTAAAATATCTCTTATCCAACAAAACCGTGTTTTTCATATCCCCTACACCTAATGTTATAACCCTTTAAAATACCTCTTTGATAGTTTATCCTAGGTGCTTACGCCGAAGTGGTGGAGGTTTTGATCCTTTCCCGAGCCTATGGTAATCTATTTGCTATGACAGGTAATGAGTGATATTTCTGCATTTCCAATTATGATATAAATTTGCAACACCCGAGAGATGAGAGTATCCAAATACTTAATGTGAGGTGCTCGTGTATAATTTCTGTGCTTGTTTTGACTAAGGAAGAACGATCATTTATTGTAATTACTTTTATATTAATGTTAAATGACCCCTAACTTGTATTTTTATTGGTGAAAAAGCTCATTTGCTTGAGGACAAGCAAATCCCAAGTGTAGGGATATTTGATGAGGCGAAAAGTGTTACGCTTTTAGGGGGTTATTTAAGCCCTAAATCGTGATTTTATGATCAAATATTGCCGTAAATCGTTTCTTTTCTCATTTTAGGTACTTGGGACGTGATTTCTGGAATATGAAGCATTTTGGAGTTTTTTTTTGACATTTTTATTCTCAAAAATGAAGAGAACAAGAAAAACAAAAAAAGTCAGGATTTTACACGTGACGGTGTCATGTTATGGATGCTGACGCCGTCACTTGAAGATTGGAGCTGATGGAAATTAACACTTGACGCCCCAAAAAGAATTTTGGTGATTTACACTTGACGCCGTCATGTGTATTTGGAAGTAGGCCATCACGTGATAAATTAAAGAGTGATGGCCCAGAAGACTTATAACCTGAAGGGGTCAAGTAGGCCATCACGTGTTAACTAGTCACAACTTACGCGCGTGGTAGCTGTTACTCTTTTGGCCATAAATTTTGCATACGAACTTGGATTTGAGCGATTCAAAAAAGAAAACGATCTGGATGAAAAGATCTACAATTTGGTGAAGAAAAATTGGTCTTGACGCCGTCAAGGTCAGGTTGACGATGTCAAGACGGGCCGGGCTGAAAAGTTCCTATAAATACAACCTTATAACTTCATTATTTGTAAGCCCTAAACCTTAAATCTGATTCTAGGGTTAGGGTAGGTATTTTTCCAGCAACTTAGAGGGTCTTAATCACTCCATAAACATCTTGTAATGCTTTGTTTATTGATTCAATCTTATGTTATGTCTTCAATTATCATTATTGTTGATTGTTCTCCATTAATTATGCTTGGCTAATTCACCTTGTGTTTACTTATGATTGTGTGAAACTTGTTTATAATTAATTAGATCTTATTGATTCCTTGTTGATGTTTGTGTCTATCTTCATTAATTAAGGTGTGACACTTCGATAGGTCTAATTGGTTTAGTTTATAATTCTTGTTTCCTATTGTCTCTTGTTTGATTGATTGATAATCGATGTTATGCTTAAGAAAACTGGCTAATCTCCAATTGGTAACATGCTTGAACGTTTTAAGAAACATGAATTGGATGTGTACTACAATTTTAATGGTTGTATTTAATGCATAACTGACTACTAAGGAGGCCATGTTAGGTGCTAGTTGTCGGCTCGACATAGGAAGAGGTAGAAGCTTATAGAGTTGGGGAAGATCGTACACGGCCCCACGAATGGTATTAAGGAATGCAACCCATCAATTAAAATAAGGTTAACATTCAATAGGTAGAATTGGATAGCTAGCAAGGAGTAATACATCATAGGTAGACACGCTTCACTTCCCTTGTAGAACCTTAATTTACTTTTCTTGCGCATCAATTTAATTAGTAGCTTTTGGGTTAGTTGATTAGCAACTAATTCCGCCCCTCCTTCCAAAACCGAGATTTTACCTCTTTCATAAAATATAAAATACAAAAAGAATCTTCCCTTACCTTTAGACATAATTAACTTAGTTTTCAATCCTAACGAATACTATTCCCTGTGGAGAACGATCAATCCCCAGTACTTGCCACTCACTATACTACATTGGTCAGGTACACTGCCTGGTGGGGATTGCAAGCTTCTCAAGATCCCTTGAGAAGTAAAACCTTTTGCAAGATTGCAAAACCACGCATCATGCAACCACAAACCGAACATGCACCATAAGAAACCCGCGAAGAAAAGGCAAAAGACCTGCAAAAAAACCACCACCACCACAACAGCAACAACCGAGGGATTCTCAAAGATTAACACTCGTTGGACGCCCCAAGAGGAAGCGTTATTAGCCAAGTGTTATTGTTTTCGAGGATAACCAAGTCGAAAATGACCAAGATGAGCCATCATTTTTGTTCAAGGTTCTTAGTGAGTTCAACAAATCTTCTCTATACAAACATACAAAGGATATGCTGACGAGGAAGTGGCAACGTTGAACGGTAATTGCCAAAAGTTCAACTCTATCTACTAACGTTTAAAACATTTGAGTATAAATGGGGAAAACAAGGTTGATCTTTTGAGCTGTTGTAGGACTACATATTGTGACGAGAGGGACGACAAAGCGTTTACTCAAGAAGGGGCCATGGGAAATCTTGAAAAACACACTAAGTGGAATGCGACCGAGCGCGTTGATCTAGTTGATTTCACCGAACATACCGAGCTATTCGAAGATGATCTAAGACCACGTCTACCCAGCAAACCACATCCAAAAAAAAAATATAAATAAAAAAAACCACTAAATCGGAGACCACGGCAGGCACCACGGGGACCCAAGATTTTGGGGTGACCTTACAAGATGAATTTAGACTCAAACGGGAGGCCACTCTAGAGATGTACGCGATGGCTAAAGCGAAGGACACAACAATAATTAAGTTGAAGGAAATAAGGTTACTCAACAATAGCACCGAGGGGTTAGCGGGGGAGGATGCTTTCATCATCAACACGCAAAAAGAATAAATTCGAGCAAAAATATAGACGTGAAACGTAGTCGTCTACGTTATTTTTTTGTGTTTATTTTTTTTATTTTTTATTTTTTATTTTTGTATTTTTATTTTTGTTTTAATTTATGAAAAATTAGTTGGTTTGAAAAAAATATAAAATAAAATAAAATGTTAGGACATAAAAAGTGAGGTTTTGTCTTGAGTGACTATTTGAGAAGATATTAGAATGAATATCAAAGTAAAGTAAAGTAACTCCCAATACCGTCTTTCACGGGTTATGGGTCCCAATACCGTCTTCCACGGTGTATGGGGAGGTTGAGACGTAGACAGTGTTACCCCTACCTAAGGTAGAGAGACTGCTTCCGATTCTACCAAAGGTAAAAAAGGACCTCCGGCCTTGCAAGGGGTGAGGATCGAACCCTTGACCTCTGTCTCCAGAGGCAAAATGATTCGGGCATCGAATAGTGGTTTTTGTGATAATACTAGGTGTGAAGGCTCACGCTTTGCGGCGAGACTTTTGAGTTTTGAATACAAAATTATTGGTTTTCGTTGCGAGTTGCCGCGGAGTGCGAGAGCCTAATTCTGTAATCGATCGATAACGCCAAGGTATATTTCTGTAAAGTTGTTTTTAATTTTGTTATGGAAATTGTCCTTATGTTAGCGTTTCGTTGCAAAGTTAGCCATGAAGGACTAACTTTGCAACGGACCTGTTACATGAAAGACCAATTACGTAAAATATGTGTTGTTTTTTTAAAAAAATAAAAATAACAGTCATTACTTAACAACCGTTAATAGATAACGGCCATTAACTAATGACCGTTAGTCTATAGCTAGTACTATTCATTAGCCCTATTCTTGATGCCCATTGGGTGTGCCAGTGGCCCAGTAACAAGAAAAGGATTGCCCCATCAATCATGCTAAATGTATATATAAAGTAATGTGAATGAAGATATAGTGTGCAATATTGTGTTATTATTTGGAAATTAACGACCCATGAATTTGAGTACTTACAATAAATTATAAAATAAATGATGAATATGTGAATGAAGATATGGTGTGCAATATTGTCTTATTGACTGGAAATTAGAGACATGAATTTGAGTACTTGCAATAAATTATAAAATAAATGATGAAATGTTTTATTTGAGTTTTAAGCACAACCTAAGAGCCCAAATATGTAGTTTTGAAAGTTGTAGTTTGATTTTTAGTTGTTTATGGTTTTTAGAAGATTAATGGAAAAAATAGTGGTTGATGGTTGGAGATGAAGATGTATAAAGATAGAAAAAAAAGAAAAAGAAAAATTTTAATAAGGAAAATGATAGATGGACCTAATATATCACATCTTATTTAATATGGTGATGGGAGGTGGTAGACAGTTGTATTGGTGATGGGTAGTCGTGGATGGTTGTAATGATTGTTGGTAGTGAATGGAGATGAAGAAAAAGAAGGGTAAATTAGGTGATAGTGTTAATTTTAGGAGTAATACATCGTTCGTTGCTAAGGTTATACCAAATTAATCAACAGTTAATTACTACCTCCGTCTCAAAATAATTGTCAGGAGATAAAAATTACAAAGTTTAATAAAAGTATGGCCACTTTAGTTTTTAACCACCCAAAGAGAATATTCCCTAGTTTTTGCTTAAAATGGAAAGTTGACAATAATTTTGAGACAACCCAAAAAGGAAATATGGACAATAGTTTTGAGACGGAGGGAGTAATATAATGTTGTGAAATCACTAAAATACACTCATGTGCAAGGTGAATGAGTCACTTAACAAACATTGATTAGCGACGTTAGTTAAAAAAAAAAACAAAAAAAAAAAAAAAAAAACAAAAAAAAAAACAAAAAACAAAAAAACAAAAAAAACAAAAACTTGGGCAATGCAAAAAATGTACAGTATAATGGGGTCTACGTATTTATTTTGAATTTGGAACTCCGCATGTGTTTTTGTTACAAACAAAAAACGAACGATTTATTTTACTCTTTAATGAATCATTTATAATGTTATACAATAAATTCATTTATAGAAGTACTTTTGAATTAGAAAATTCATTAAGTTAATTTAAAGATTCATTAACTTCACAGAAGTACTTTTGTTTAGCTTTTTTTTAAGAACATCATAAAGGTATCAAATTTGACTATATACCAGTAGATGGTTTTCAGTCCATTAATGCATCCTTCAGTATTAACTAGAATTGAATTACTCCGTATATTACTGAATATCTTTGTCTAAGTTCTTGGCCAATTTTTTTTCAAGCAAGAAGCTGAAACTATAGCAGTTCAACGATATACCAACTTTAAGAGTATGACACGTTTTGTTTGCTTAGGATGTTGACTTCCTTCATGCCATAAGTGTAAATTACTAAATTATACCATTTGACTGTGGATCATTCAAGCAAAGAGGTTTTTAGTAGTGCAATGAGCAAATTATGTTAGTTAATGTGGACAATGTCTTGACTAGATATGTATTTTGGGCCTCTTTTGGTGCTTATTTCATGTCATTGACTCACATGTTAAATGATAATGCATTGCTCTTTTAAGTTTGCAACTAAACATCATCATATTGCGTTATTGCAAAATTACAACTATCCGCCACTCCAGCAACACACCACTATTTGAATCCCAACATTCAAGAGGTTGAGAATATCACATGCTGAGTAAGTAATTAGAGAGCAAGGTTGTAAGAGATCAAGCGGGCGCTTGTACAGATTCGTAGTTGTGCTTTTTAGCTTAGAAGTGGCAAATTGATCCTTTTACTCGATTTAGATTTCATTTGATCTCTATCCGCAAAATGACTTTTGTTAGTTTCGCGACTACACATGTATTTAAGTTGCAAACACCCTGATTTTGCCACAATATCCACGCTGCAATGCGTGGGCTTGAAAACCTCGTTAATTACATATGGAAACCAACTCAAAAGATGATACAACGACAACATCATTTATTTTAGACTAGTAACATCATTTATTTTAGACTAGTAGGGTACCCGCGCATTGCAGCGGCGGGTACCCTAAAATAAATGTTAACAACGTCAAAAGGAAAAAGTGATAGCTAAGAGTTGTAAACCTTTCGGGCTCGAATCTGTTGGCCCGTGCTCGTTCGAGATCGAGCCCATTTGGCCCGTGCCTATTCAGGCTCGAGCCCATTTGGCCCGTTGCCCGTTCGGGCTTGAATATTTGTATAATGTGCTTTATTATTTGTATTAGTGACATTTAGGGCCCGTTTGGTATAGGGTATTTTGTGAAACCTTTGTTTGGTAGCAATTATGGGTTTTGAAATTAAGCATCAACCCTTCCAACTCTACCATACACAAAAGTCATCCCCCTCCCTACTTTTTCACAACTTTTCTTTTTTTGTGGGCCCTTCTCACTCATTTCTCTCTATCTTTATTTAATTATTTATTTATTAATAATATATTTTAATTTTAATTTATATTTTAATATATTATATGTTTTTAAATATTATTTTCTCTCTCCTAAATCAAATCAAAATCCAAATCCTAATCTACAACTTTACACTCAAATTCAAATCCTAATCTAAACCCACCTACAAACCAAACGGGCCCTTAATGTAAGAATTGTGTTTAAGTTGGTTGTACAATATATTTGATAATTTGTATTTCTTATGTAAGGGGTGTTTTAATAACTGTATTAATTGTATTTATTGACCAGTTTATTAATGTTAGTAAATGTGTTTTAATTAGTTGTACTTTTAGCTTAAAAACTAGTAATGCTGAATTTTAAGTATTTCTATTTAAAGATTGTATTTAATGTTAGAAAATGTGTTTTAATTAGTTGTATTTTTAGCTTAAGAACTTGTAATTGTATTTAATGTTAGAAAATGTGTGCTTAATTAGTTGTACTTTTAGCTTAAGAACTTGCAATACTTAATTTTAAGTATTTCTTTTATAGAAGGCCTAAATGCTTTATAAAATAGTATGATACTTTATACTCTTTTTTACATTTTACGCATCGCGTTCTTATTTTTTTTATGATGAGTTTAAATTTAGAAAAAATACATTGTCACCATTGACATCTAATAAGGAAACAATAACGACAGTGACTAATGGAAGATTAAATACTTATTACATATGAAGAAAGATGCTGAGAAAATCATACACGGTTAGACTAAAGGTAGTGGTCACATCATTTTACTTTACATGCGCTCTAGCAACGTGCATTGTAACGTAAAGGAGACCAAAAAAAAAAAAAAAATCATTATTGTCTCAAGCGGTCCATTTTTCAAATTCAAAAAAATTTCAGTTTTACTCCCTTTGGAGTTAATGGTAATTTTTTTTTTTTTTTTTTTAATTAAGTTTTTACTCCCCTATAAATACAACACCTCTTTACCAAATACTTTCACACTTAACTCATTTTCACACTTCACAACTATGGCTTGTCGTCTCCCCCATACCGTCGAACAAATGCAAAAGTATATTAAAAAAACTATGCGATAAAGACGACACAGCTCGACAACAGGCTCTTGTCGAAGTTATCAAGCAGTTTGAGCTCGCAAAGGCACTGAAACAACGATTGAGACAACGATATGCGGAGTGCAAAGACATTTATGCATAAAGAAAAGCTGTGATCAACCAATTTTTGATCGATTAAGCTCGCAAAGACGGCGCCATTAGTGAGATGTTGTGGGGTTGTGTTTCACAGATACAGGCCCAAATCAACAACAAGATTCATTGGAGTTTTGAGGAAAATGAAATTGCTAGTTCTGTATCACAACAGATGAATCAACATGGGCAAGGTGCATCAACTTCATCTAATGCACCAAGATTTGTTAAGCAACAACAATATCAACCTCAGTTGACTCAACTTGTGCTAGGTTATGAAGAAGAGGTGGTTGATGAGCATGGCTTAATTGCAAGCGAGCGTTATCGTAGGGAGCAGGAGTTTAACACTTTGGAAACAAAGTACGAATCAAGCAGGTTTGCGAACTACTCTGCTTACTACGATGGTTATCGTTAAGACAAATCTCAAATTTGGGATCACTTGGATTAACTTTATGTATCGTAGTTTATGTAATGTTTTTAATTTTGTACATTGTGTTTTTTAAATTTGAATGTTTACGTTTTTATATTTTTATTGTATCGTATCGTATGTATTAAATGTTTATGAATGAAATATTAGTTATTGAAGGGTTTATTTAATGATTGAAATATTATTTGTGAGGTTAATTTCACTACAACATAGGCTGCTTTTAGCGGGGACATTTCCTCGCTTTCAGCGGGGACTTCTCCCCGCCCAACACTTTCGCCGGGGATATGTCCCCGCCGAAAGTGCCTCGGCTAAAGCCCTTCGCTGTAAACTTTCGGCGGCGACGAACCTATCTTTTGGCGGTGACACGTGGGACCCACACTGCCAGCGTGGATAATTTTGGTCAGGTCAAACTTGCCAGCGTGACAACAATTTTGGCGGGGACATGTCCCCGTTGAAAGTATTTTATAAAGTAAATGCTGCACACTTTTGGCGGGGACACTTCCCCACTGAAAGAATTTTACACGTAAATGGTACTCACTTTTGTCGGAGACACTTCCCCTCTGAAAGTATTTTACACGTAAATGGTATTTACTTTTGGCGGGGACATGTCCCCGCTGAAAGTAGTGCTCACTAATAATGCAGCAAACATTTGGCGGGGACATGTCCCCGCTAAAAGTGTCTGACCCATTTTGCAGCAAATTGCTGCAAAATGGGTAATTTCCAGATTTTTTCCGGAAAAAATCTACATTGTCACTACAAATCCACAACCTGTATATAATCTAATTACAACACCACAAGATACTCAAGACACAAATTCGCCAAACATAATATGATACATATCCAAATTTGTTAAAAATTAACATAATCATGTGTTTATATCCAAATTCGCAAAATGCGGTTCAAAAACCGTTATCATATGATCACTACATAAGCTAGCTATCCGCTATACGCTACAAAACTATATATTGTTATGTGTGTTTTGTATTTTTTTGCCGAATTTATCATTTAATATGTATTAGGTGTATGCTATAATATATATTAAAAAGTTTTTGGAAGAAAGTTGCAGCTTGGAGGGAAATTTGGCGCCTAAACTTTTAGCGGGGACATGTCCCCGCCAAAAGTTATGCATTTCCCCGCCAAAAGTAATGGCGGAAATAATACCCGGGACAATAAAAAGCGCAACTATTTTGGTCAAAGATTGTGAAATACTTTTGGCGGGGACAGTCCCCGCTAAAAGGTGGAGTTGAAATTGTGAATATTTTGGTCAAAGTTGTGATCTGCAAAAATACTTTCGGCGGGGCTGAAAGTTTGCGTTGAAAATGCAATGGGCAGTCAGCGAGAACTTGTGCCAGCTCAGCACAATTTCTGTCGTTTAGTGACTTTCGGCGGGGACAAGGGCGTCGCCGCCAAAAACCTCGTCGCCCGTCCTCCTGTTTGTTGTAGTGTAATTTGTAAATTGTATTTTTGTTAAAAAAGATGGGTCCTAAAAACTGGTGTTACTGGGTGTTATGATAACATGGTGTTTTTTGGTGTTATATTATTTAGTGTTGAAATGACGTGGCGCTAAAGTGACACAAAAAATGTGAGTGTTAACATGTTACCATTCCTTTCGCTCTAACATCTCAACTATATTATAAATTATTTGAGACATTTTTAAAATAAGTCTTAAAATATTAAGCTTACACATTTTTTTTTGGTAAAGCGTTTATTTTTATTCTGGTAAAGTATATTAATGATCATTCAGGCAACAAAACAAAATACCATATTAACTATAACAAACAATGCGCTCTTTGTGCTTCAAACTAATCTCACAAGATTGACAGACCAATCTTATGAAAAAACTGTAGCCTAGCCGAAACTAAAAACATAAACAAGAAAGCACGCGACTAGGCTACCAAATATTACATAATAGCATCCTTCAATAGATACATGGGAAGATTCCACATATCTAACATTCTTTATACTCGATTCGTCCTCTTGAAATGAAGCGTTAGCAGCTTAAGTCGAACAGTAGAGGTAATGCGATCGACTACCTGCTCTTCAGTTCTCTTCTTTTGTTTAAATAACTTAAGGTTACGTTCTTGCCAAATAAAGTATGAAGATGCCGCAAACACAAGCTTTGAAATTATGCTAAGGACTGAACGCGATTTACCAAAAGCTAGAAGCCAATTCGTTATATTATCCAAAGACATTGTAACAGAAGATATACCTAATTTGTGCAACACCCGCGACCAAACATGAGAGGAAAAAGAGCATTCAAAAAACAAATGGTTGTGGGAATCCGGACAAGATCACAAAGCGAGCACCGAGACAGGTTTAAGTCGATCAATGGACCAACATCCCATTGTCTTAGCAAATCTTAGGTCTTTAATTTCCTTTGTGAGACGAGCCAAACATGAAACGCATGACGAGGAATACAGTGGGCAAACTAAATAGCACGCGTTCATCCAATAATATTTCCACGATGCCTAACGTCTTCCCAAACAATACCAACCGAGAACCTCTTTTCAACACCCAACATGTTTCTCCGCATCAAAGCTTACACGTTACTTATTTATTATAGAATTGTGTCTTAAACACCTACAATCCATATAACTAATAACACACGCCCTAAATGAAAAATACAACTAATTAAATAAATAATACAAATGATCAAAGCTACTAAATAATATAGTCATCATTTATTTGACATGATACAAACAAATAATATGTTTTCAAATTTTACAATCACTTATTTTAACCAAAGTATAATAACCTTTTAACTGCTTTAATATATTAAGCGTAATGGCCATATAATTTATATTTTTCTTTTTATTGTTATTTGTGTCATATTTCTCATCTTTATGTGTTTTTAGAGTGTTGATTGGCACACTTATTTTATTTATTTGCACACTCTAGTATATAAACCAGCGAAGTAGTATACAACAAACGTACAACTTTTTATAATACAAAATGAAGTGTGCAAATAAAAAAGAAGAGTGTGCAAATTATAACTATTTTTTTTAACAAACGCCTCTTGCTAAAATTTCCAAATGAAACATTTTTTAATCAAAGCAAGCGGTTTGCATCAATTACAACAAAAACTAACACAAAAGATCCAACAAAAGAAATTGTAGAACTCCACAAATTTTTTAATATAACTGCCTATATTTGGGGTCCAAAATATCTTCTTTTTTACTCTCATTAAGATACGAATTTATTTAACACAAGTAAATAGCATTAAGCCATTAACCATGGTAAGAGTTTTGAATCATTCCAATATCCTAGATTTCATTAATTATGATGTAATTCAAAGTTTCAACCAGTTACACTTAGGGCTCGTTTGGTTCGCAAAATATTTTTGACGGAATTGAAATTTGTTTAAGAAATTGAAACGTGAAGGTATTGAATGTTAGAAATTGAAATCCTTAGGAATTAAAATCTGTCGGAATTGAAATTTGCAAATACTAGTGCATGTTTGGTTGGAAGAATGAAATGAGAAAAAACAATTATATTAGAATATTTTAAATTTAATGTTAGTTTAAGATTAATAAACTAAATATTATTAATAAATAAATTACTTATCAAATAATAATAATAAATTTTTAAATAATATTATATAAACTAATATATTAAATAAATAGTGTTTTTATATAAAATACAATTATATTTTTTAAGGTATAAATTAAAAAAGTAAGCTATAAATAAATTATATTTCATTTTAAATAAATAATATTTCTTAAATATAATAATAAAAATAATTTTTAATTAAATAATAATTTATATTCAATTTTAAATAAATCATAATTTTTAAATCTTAATAAACTGGTTGTTTATAAAAAACAATAATAATTAAATTATTGCTTATAATGATAATGATAATGATAATGATAATATGAATTCAATGGAATTGTAAACAATTCTCTCATATTGGCCGTGGAATGTTGAATTCCATATATATGGGATTTTGGAGGAATTTCATTCCATTCCGTTTGCCAACCAAACACAGTAAGGAATGGAATTCAAATTCCAAATTTTTTGAATTTGTCAACCAAACACGTTATGAAATGAAATTGAATTCCAATTCCACTAGAATCCTTAGGATTCCGCCAAACCAAACGGGCTCTTAACTACATCTAAATGACCTCTTAATTCATTTGGCTTTATCATTCTTTAACCAAAAAAATACAACTTAATGATCTCTTAATTCATTTGATTTTGTCATTACTCACTCAAGAAACTCAACTTTTAAAGATGATTGATTGATAAAACTCAACTTTTAAAGATAATGGAAGACAAATGTTTATGGCATGGTTGTCAGGATCCCGATCCTGATCTTAGGATCTTAAGACTTTACGATACTGCAAAGCAAAAATGATCTGGATCTTACATAGGATCTTTGAAAGCTTAAGATCTTATAGGATCCCGATCTTAACTATAAGATCTTAAGATCTAATCCGATCCGGTCTTACTTTTCTCGAACCACAAATTAAAAAACTACAAATTTATGGATTGTGTTTTGTAGAATTTTAAAAAACATGTTAATATACTTATACATTTTATAATCATAATTTAAGATAACATTTCTATAAAACATTTATATAATTTTGTGTTTATAATATATACTAGTAATAATTTATAAGTAAGTATATTATTACAAAGGCTACTAAAAAATGACATTATGGTAAGATCTTAAGATCCCGATCCAATCTTACGATCACGATCTTGCAAAGACAAAATTGATCCTAAGTAGGATCCCGATTTTGAAAACCTTGATTTATGGTTTCAAAAACATATCTACAAAAGAGACGGCTTTACCGAAATTTAGTTCGTGTGGCGATAAACTCAAATATCGTAAATTAGTCGGCTAACAAGATTAAGCGGGTGCTTGGTTGAAGTTAAGCAATGGGAAAGGGAAAGATAATGGGAATACTAAGGTATTGATTACCTTAGTCCCCAAATTGTTGGGTAATGGTTGATTACTCAAAAGTGGGTATTGATTGCATTCCTTACCTTCCAACAAACACCTTTAATCATTTTCTTTTCCATTCCCCACCCTCTTAACCTCAACCAAGCACCCCCTAAAAATCATGGTTAAAAGAAAAACTACTTCTACAATAGTTACTTGATTTTTAACTACTACTACATCTTAACAATGGATTAGATTAAAAAGCTAATCAGTACATAAGAGACAAAATCAGTATCTCTTTCAATAAATTAAGCATATATATGTTGTTCTGAAACACGAAACCATATAGTCTACAAGAAGTAATCCTTCTACATGCAACATTTTATTGCCATGTACCGGATATAAGAAAAATAAATAAAAACATATATACTGTAAAATGGAAGGAAGCAATTAAGAAATGATAAGATAGAAATGATGAAGCAGCACATGAATCGTAAAAGTTATCATTTGTAGTACACTCATGGAAAATTTGTACTAGTAGTACAATCATGGAAAACTAGTTATGTTAATATACGACTAAAATTGACATTAGAAAAGAGGTAGACTCTAGCACCTGATCCATTCAACCATGACCCAAATCTAGGTGCCCAAACCAACCTCCCCCTACCACTCGAACCATACTAACCAAGTACTAAATATTTCTACTACTGCTAGGGTCAGTTTAAAGGCATACTAGTACATTTTTAATCTGAAAATGGTTGCTTTAAACTAATAATGTAGCTGTTGTAATCGATTGATCTACCCCGACCTACTTATTTACCGCACACCACTCCAACGGTATGCATCTCCTTTGTTGTCGAACATGAATTAGACCCGTCTCTTGGTGGGTCGAACCACACCGGTAAGTACTCTCTTGATGGGCAACATAATTTCATTTCTTTGAAATTCTTGACAAGAGCATTCTTACCCTACACATTAACAAAAATGGAGATATTGCAAATCATTTAATTGCAAAAAATGGAGAAAGTGTATGTTTGATGTCCTGTTAAACTAGTTATTGTAGTTTTAAGGCACACTAATCCTTTCAAAAAAAATAATGGTTAACTTTGTTATCTTGTAACCATGTAAACACTATATATACGTGTACACCAAAACCTAGCTAGCTAGCTAGCTACTTTAGTTTGATAAAGAAGTTTCATGATAATCTTTTAATGAAGATGAATACCTAAAGACATGTATTAGTGTCTTTTTCATATAGTTCTGCCCAAAAATTACATCAACATATTGCCCAAACAAGAAATGAAGAGACACATCTCTGAGCCGAAATCATCATTACCATATCTAAGTATCTCACAACTATCGGAGAAATGTAATCATGAATGTTGATATATATAAAGAGTATTTTATCATGGAACAAGCAAAAAGAATACAACACTTGGAGTAAATAAGAGTCAAAAATGGCAATAACTAAACTTAGAAGCTATCCTAAAAAACAGAACACATTTTCATATAAAAACCAATGGATTAAATACTACAAATATGGTCAAAAAATCTCAAAGTACTTGCATAGCATCATGGTAGAGTTTCTAAAAAATGCTACTGTACTATATAATCATTTATTCCTATTTTATAGCTCCATGTACTCAAACCTTTTTACCAGTTACACTATTAGAACTGTTTAACTGAGAATCTGAGAGACTAAATTGCATCTTAACGTTTAAAAATCAAATGGACCAACCAAATGACAACAAGCTTGAATATAATTAGAGTATTAGAACACTATTGGTTTCAAACAATAATATGGTGTAGAACATTGCATAACATGAAACAATAAATCAACATGTATCAAATAAAAAGATCAAAATCACAACCATGATATATAACCAAAGTACCTGAATCCTCGCACGAACAACCTCGGCAATCTTCTTGCTCTCAAACAAGGGCCAACTTTTCCCTGTAACACAAGTATGAAACTTCCAAGCAGCTTCAGAAGTCGTAAAGTTCACAAACGCATATCCAGCATTCAAACGAAACCTGCATTAACACTACATCATTAATCGCCTTAAACATTTTCATTAACACGTACAAAACACAAAAAACCGCACAAATAGCATCTACTATAACATTAACGTAACATAACAAAATCATTAAAATCAACTACACTTATTAGCATAGATTAACACAAAACACTATGTTAAAAAAAAAAAAAAAAAAAAAAAAAAATACTTACTTAAAATCAATTGGAAGGTACACAAAATCAAAAGAAGATTTCACATCATTTCCGGACATCATTTCATTCTCCCTTTTACAATGATCTTCAAGAAACTTGACCAACAAATCTCTCCTATATTATCAAACAAAAATAAGTTACTACTAAAAAGTAAATATATATATATATATATAACAGAATGCCATTTTGCAGCCTAAAATAACAAAAATTAAGTACTTACGTGTAGTTATTAGGTATGTTACGGATCATCACAGAAGTTGAGTTATCTTTAGGATCCAGCTTAAGAACTTCACGAGGCTTCTTTAACAACCGTCTCGCACCCTCGTTAGCGGCGGTGACACGTGGCTTATCCGATGGTCTTCGGCGAGGAGGTACACGGTTTCTTGGTCCAGTTGCTACCGGAAAGTGCACAACCCATTTCTTGTTAGGGCTGGTTAAGCTTAAATGATGTTGATGGTTGAATCTTGATGGATAGAAAGGTGGAGCAAAAGGGTTTAGCCTACGCTGAGAGTTCATAACTCTCTGTGTTTTAATTTTTAGTGTGTGTTTTTTGAAACTGTGAATGTGTGTGTGAGAGGAGATGATGAGAAGATAGAAAGGATTTGTAATGATGGTGATGGAGTGGTGTTGGCAAGTGAAGTGAGAGTGAAATTAGGTTAGGGTGGTATAGGGTTGAGTCAATCATGAGTTGCATTTAATGCATGGGATTAGAGAAGATTATGGAGGTCAAAAAGCTAACGAATGTTTCTTCTTTCCAACTTTCCATTTTGTTCCATTTGGTTTTGTTATAGTATTTTAATGTTTCTATGATTTGTAGACAAATAATTGTTTCTTTTTTTGTTCCATTTGCAAACAGTGATGTGACACGAATTAATTGTTTGTTAGCGGGAGTTTTTCCATGATTGGTTATCTCACTTCAGGGAGTTTTGGATAACTACGGATATGTGTATCTGAATTATAGTAGCAGTAAATTGCAACTTTTTTATGTTCTGGTTTAATTGTAGGTGTAGTTTTATACATTTTAAGACACATATAGTTTTTGGTAAAATCAGTTCGGCATAATCGTTCTCATATATTTTCATGTTATTGTTGATAATTGCACATCAAAATTTCTGATACTAAGAACTTTTATTTCTTATTATAAGGCTGTTTTTAAAGTGTGCAAAGCGGGCGACCGGTTAGGGCTCTAAAATTTTTAAGAGCTTCAAAATTTATCTCGTTAACAATTATATACATGTGTACTCATATTTTTTACGAAGAAAAAATTATTTAGATAAGAAAATATTTTAAATCTTTAATCTTATATACTAGTAAAAGCTTAAGTACTCTTATAAATGTAAAGTGGTTATGATTAATGTGAGAGTCTTAAAGATGTATGGGATAAAGCGAATTTGAGTTTGCCTTAAGCAAAATTGAGTCCTTGAATTAAGGGTCCGCTTGATTCAAAGTGGGGAAAGTTAAAGGTAAAGGCAAAAGGAAAGGGAATGCAAAAGATTGAGTGAGGTGGGTAATCAATACCTTACCCCTCAATTTACTCTATAATATTGATTACCCACTACGGGGTAATCAATACTTTTACACACCCCTAACCAAGCACCTAATTTGAGTGAGGTGGGCCCTTTTGAATTTTTACCCATTCCTCACCCCCTTAACCCCCTTACCAAGCACCCCCTAAATGTTGAGTCTTAATTACTTGAATTTCTACACTCTAATTTGTTGTTCAAGATGAATATGGAACAAAAAAGAATTAATGCAGGATATGAAGTGATGCGGAATATGAATTGTTGTTGTGGTTTCGAGTATATGAACCATCTCTACACTTACAACTCATAATGCTCTCAATGCTATAAATAATAAATGCATTTACAGCAAACCACAATCCCATCTCACGAACTACAACACTAACAAAACTCCATCCAATCCCATTACCATGAGCCGTCCTATTGATTTGGGAGGCCCGGTGCAAAATCACAAATGAGTCCCCCGTAATCCAAGTCTTTCACTCTTTTTGTATGTGGCCCGGTTCAACTTTGAAAATATTTAAAAAAGACACTAAAAATTTAAAACGTTTATATATAAAACTATAAATATTAGTGGATGTCTACTAAATTGGGGGCTCCTTACAAAGGGTGGCCCAGTGCAGTTGCACCACTTGCACATATTATTCGCCGCCACTGCCCATTACACTACCAAGACTCGAACTTAAAACATTTAAAGATCTCCGATTTTTCTTTTCGTGTGGTAAAACAAAACTTTTCAGACCTCAAAGTCCAAACACACGAAAGAAAAAAATTCATCATCAATCATTTCTGAAGCATTACTTCATACCTATCCAAAATATAAAGAAAGTTTTATAACAATTGTGTTACAACTTTTCTTTAATTCATTCAAGACCAAACCAAAACCTAATTCATTAATATCCGAACTTATTCAAGTAAGGACAGTAACAAAACTGTTACAATCTTTCTTTTTGTTCGGTTTGAAAACAAACAACTCAAACAACATCAAATCACCTTTGCCGAGACCCATCTTAAGATCTTGAATCCGTTTAAATGTGTTCTTGATTCGTCTTGAGCACCAAAGAAGAAAAATGTCACGCTATGTGTTTGAGTTTGATTTGAATTCATGATGAATCATGGTGATGCGATTTGTGTGACGACCGCGAAGAAAGAATATGAGAAGAGATGGGGCAGAGTTTGAGATATGATTGGATTAGGTTAGTGAAATGAGATAAATTAGGATTAGAAAGGTTATAACGTTATGTTTAATACCGGTTATGAATGGATTGTATTGGGCCCAAATGAAACCATTATAAATCATATGTATATTTTCAATTTTGAAGTAATGCTCATTAACCCGGCCGTACAGGCGTACACTTATGAATTATTGCAAAGTTTCCAAATTGAATATTAATATCCTTAAGTTTGATGTGGAATTATTTATAAAAGTGAAGCAATAATCGAATATAAAAGTGATCCATGGGATCACAAAAGGAAAAGTTCATATTATTGCAACGTTTTCAAATTGAATATTAGTATCCTTAAGTTTATGTGGAATTATTTATAAAAGTGAAGCAATAATCCAATATAAAAGTGATCCATGGGATGATCACAAAAGGAAAATTCATGACTTATTACTAAACTCTTGATAAGCAATAGTCTAGAAATGGATATTATGACTGCAAAGTTCAAGACTTATTACTAAACTCTTGATAAACTTTAGTCAAGAATTAGATATTACGATTGATCCATGAATGCGTTAAATGGATACATGTGATATCAATATTAGTATTTGCTTAGTTTTAACTTTTAACCATACACACTTCACGAAGCTCAATCCAATCTTTTTTCTTCTTAGTGGTATTTGATTAGTTTAAACTATACATGTGCAACAGTTTACAAATATAAGGCTTCATTATGTAACTTACATAAAACATACACTGTAATAATTACCTAATATTCTTAGAGTTTTCTTATTATAAAAGCACATTTTTTTTTGTTAAACTTTGGTGCTAAACTGTTAACTAGAAATTGGGTTGTTAATGTGTTTATACGAATTTTTTTGAGTTACTTAGTAAGTTAGTAGTTGGGTTGAAAATCATACAGTACTATCTTATAAAGTATTTAGGCATTCTTTTAAAAAAAATACTTAAAATTAAACATTGCAAGTTCTTAAGCTAAAAGTACAACTAATTAAAGCACATTTTCTAACATTAAATACAATTAAAAGTTCTTAAGCTAAAAATACAATTAATTAAAACACATTTTCTAACATTAAATACAATATTTAAATAGAAATACTTAAAATTCGGCATTACAAGCTTTTAAGCTAAAAGTACAACTAATTAAAACATATTTACTAACATTAATAAACTGGTCAATAAATACAATTAATGAAGTTATTAAAACACACCTTACATAAGAAATACAAATTATCAAGCATATTGTACAACCAACTTAAACACAATTCTTACATTAAATGTCACTAATACAAATAATAAAGCATATTATACAAATATTCAAGTCCGAATGGGCAACAGGCCTAATGGGCTCGAGCCTGAATGGGCACGGGCCAAACGGGCTTGATCCCAAACGAGCACGGGCCAACGGGCTCGAGCCCGAAAGGTTTACAACTCTTAGCTATCACTTTTTCTTTTTGATGTCGTTAACATTTATTTTAAGATACCCGCCGCTGCAACGCGCGATACCATACTAGTTTTAATGAATTGAAACATTGAAATCATACTATAATTAATAAAACCTAAGGATACTCGAGTGGTTCGAAAATATCAAAATGGTTAATGGCTTAATCCTTTCGATTCGTAAACATACGTCCTATAAAAATTAGTTTTTGACAATACTAAGAGTTAGAATTTCTAATCGTAAACAAAAACCATGCATCGCACGATTCAGTGAGTTTTAGTACATCCGATTTGAACAGATAAATTTAAAAAGTTTGCTAAAATAATAATACGGCATATTAAAAATTTCACATTGAATAATGAATAGAAAGGAAAAA